>OX467084.1:27102212-27727212 GCA_950106755.1 Climacium dendroides | reverse complement strand
AACGTGTTGGTAGGGCAAATTTGATAGAAAACAAATCTAAAAATAGATCATAAGTCTTTTTAAAATTTGATTTTTTAAAAATCATTTGAAAATAGAAAATTTTGAAAAATAGATTAATTATTTTCATCTATCCAAACTTATTTTTTGAAAATATCAAATATTTTGTAGAGAAATGTGTACCTGTAATTTGAACGTATAGTCACTCATAGGTCACGTTACCCCTAAAAAAAATCCAATTTAAATATTAAATTTTTTTTATCCCCCTCCCCAATTATCACACACAACAATTAAACCCAAGTTAAATTTTTTTTAATCCCAACCCAATCCTAACCCAATCCCAATCCCAACCCAACCATTGACCTATTTGTAATTCCCAGGGACCAATCAAGTTCTCAATCGATATGGGATATGTTACTAGACAGTATCCATATTCGTATCCATTTGTACCTGTATTTACATTTTGTATTCGTATTTACATCCACATTCATATTTTGTATTCATATTTGTATCCTACTTGTATTTGTATTTTGTATTAAATTGAATCAACAATGATAAAGGGGGTGATTTTTTTTTAAAGATCAATGGCTCAGGATTTTTAAGGCGATGTGTGTGTGTTTAGCAGAGGGGGCATTTTTTTAGAAGATAGTTAATCATGCCCTTTACTTATGGTACATAGATAATGAAGTATACAAGTTTAAATTGACATAAAAGAATTTTTTTCCCACAGTGTCCATTGTTGAAAAAGTCACAAAACTTGAATCTTTCTAGCATAAGTGTTTTGTACTACAAAATTTGATATTTGAATCTAAATGTGCAATCATGAAAATTCATGTTAGTCATTATCTTGTGGTAATTGAATCATTGTAGTGATCAAAGGGTTTAGCATATTCAATAAATCTTGCAATGCATAGAGGTGGAAAACAACATCATATTTACATTAAGTTAGTCATCACATAGTTGGTACTTGGTAGGACAAGTTTGAATTCCTACATTTGACCAAGTAAATAAAACCCATCAACAATTCTTGTATCCACTAGAACCCCCCCCCCCTCTCCCAAATGCCCAAGTATTGCCATAATTTGAATGTAGGACTTGGTCTAGCAAGTGGAAGAGGCCTTCAATTAGTCCTATACATTAACCCCCAAAGGACCGAGGATTTTTTTTAGGGAGACATTCTCAAAAATTGCAGTTTTTTGGTGTGTGAAAATAAAATTTCAAACCATTTGACCACACAGATCAAAAGATTATAATGTTTGAAGTGAGAAAAAACCTCTTCAATAGTGAGGATTTCAACCATTTATAAGTACATGATGTTAGTTTTATTCACAAAAAAATTTAGAAGCAATTGAGATGTCTAGCTTACACTAAATCACCTAGCAATCACTATTAGAAAATGCATGTTTTATAACTATGAAAATATGATTGAGGATGACTTGCAACTAGTCGCAGTCATATTTTGACCATGTACTTAATGGATGTATAGTATACACTTGTTGAAAATGCCAAATACTTCATAGAGGACTATAAGAAAAATATTTGGGGACATAAAGTCATATTTTATAGCCATATTTTTTTAATCATATTTTTTAATCATATCTCCATAGTGATTATATGTTTTTGTTTGGGGCAACCTAAAGTAAATTTGGGAAAGAAAATTGTTGAAAAAGCATCTAGTCATATTTTTAGTTCAGTTATATTTCCAGTCATATTTTGGGGGGCAACCCTAAAAAAATATGGACAATTCAAAAAAATATGGTCAAACCATTGCTTTAGGATGTTGAAACCCTAACTGCTACTTTTATAGGATTTTGAAACCATAAATGCCACTTCTTTAGGGTTTTGAAAACCCTAGCCACTACTTCTTTAAGGTTTTGAAACCTTAGCTAGCACTTCTTTGGGCTCTTCTTCCTTGCCTTGTGTTCTTTTTTACCTTTTATTTTTTGTTGCTTCTTAATTTTGCTTCTTAGTTGTTGCTTTTTGTTACTATTTAGTTCATAGTTTAACTCTTACTCCTTCTTGCTCTTTAGTTCATGCTTCTTGTTTTTTTTTGTTGCATCAAAATTTCTCCTTCTTGCATTTTAACTCTTTCCTCTTCTTGCCTTTTAATTCTTGTTTTTTGTTTACATGTTGTTGCATTTTAACTCTTGTTTCTTGTTGTCTCTTAGTTGTATCTCTTTGTTGCATCTTAACTCTTGTTTGTTGTTATCTCTTAACGCTTACCACTTTTTCCTTCTTTTTTACTCTATTACCATTGTCATTCTTCTTACTATAAAATTGTGTTACATATTTTGTATTGTTGTACATTTTTGAAGGTTGAGCTTTGTTGTTTATTCACTAAAAATTAAACTCCCATTCTTTAATTGTATATGCAGACATGGAAAGTTAAAACAAAATTGTTGAAGGCTACTTACAACCCAATAGAACTATCTTCACATTATTGTAAAGAAAATAGATCATATTGACTTGTCTAAATGATTCATTGTGGTATATATGTTTTATATTGGTGACGAATAAATGTCATTGAAGAAAGTCACATTTTTTCTTACATGATTGTTTCTTATAGCCATATAATGCTCGTAGTTATGCATGCTAAAATGTGGCTTTGTGCTTTTAAAAATATGATTGTAATCGGTTATAAATTATCAATTACATCCAGGTGAATTATCACATCAACCATAAATATGATTATATGACTCACAAAAGTTTACATCGATAAAAAAATATAACTCATGAAAGTCATATTCTACATCATTCAAAAATATGACTCAAGAGAGTCATTTTCCACCTTAGCAGAAAATATGACTTACAAGTATCATATTCTACATCAACAAAAAACATGACTTATAAAAGTCATATTTTATATCAACAAAAATATAATTGTACAGAAGCTGAAAATCACATGCCATGTCAGTCAAAATATGACTTACTGTAGTCATATTTCATATCAACCAAAAATATGATTCATTAGAGTTATATTCTATATCTACCAAAATATGATTCACCACAGTTATATTTTGAGTCATTTAAAATATGGCTCATTGTAGTCATATTCCACATTCACTAATAAAAAAATGCATGTTTTATGACTCATAGCAATACACTAATCATTTTTTCATGATTTCTTGTGCAATGAATTTTTTTTAATTTGAAATCTAAATAGTGAGAAGTAAGAGACAATTATTTAAAATATTTGAAAAAAAATTCAAAAATTTTGACTTAAGAAATTGCAAAATAATAAGACTTCAAGTTAGAAAAAAATGTTTTTTCTTAAAACTATCCCAACACAAATAATAAGGTTTGACTCCTTTTAGAATGTGATTTGAGGACTAGAATTTATGGTTGTTTTTTAGACACATATATGCCATACTTTATTAGTTACATACACACTAAATTTCAAAAGTTGATGAACTTTTTTACAAAAGATTTTTCAAATATTTCCAAATTGCATGAGCTCCACCAAACGTTTAGGGCAATATAACTTTTGAATCAGGCATTAGATTGAAAAAAAACAATTTTTTGCCAAGGAGATGCCCATTTCCACAATGTGTCCAAATTTATTGAATATTTGACTAAAAATGACTTTGTAGGAACCTACCTAAGATTTTTTGCATACATTAAACGAACACTTTGTCCTTTAGGGGTTAACTTTACACACGTATATTGTATTCAAGGTGAATAGGATGTAGTTCTATTAATCTATGGTGCAAAATTAATTGGAAATTCCCACAAACATTGATTTGGCATAATTTATATTCAAATAAGAAGCACCATATGTTTGAATGCTCTTTTTTAGAATGGAATTTTCTTTAAATACAAGACTCATGCATTAGCCATTCCAAAGTGCGTTAATATTTTGTTAGTCATAAGGGAGACTTCTCTAATTCAAATTCACTATATGAGTTCAATATACAAGTAACACAAACACCATCTTCTACCAAATTATGAAAAAATTCATTGATTGTAGAAAAAAATCCATTAACAACTCTTTTTCTTGTTATTTTTCAACAAATGTAAAAACACAATGTATGCCAACTTGGTTTATCTACATACACCTAGTACCTGACATCCTCGGTTTCCATTTTTTTCCCCATAATTGGGATTTACAATGTATCTTGAGAAATCCATTCATAAGCATTGACTCTCTAGGGATTAGTTTGTAAAGAAGGGCTAATAAGTGTGTATTGAAAAGCCATTTGGAACTACATTGGTGGTTATAAATTAAAAGGTAATTATAGAATAATTAAAAGTTTGAAAATAATAATTTTGATTTTTTTGGTAAAATGACATTAAATTATTCTATATGAAATTATTCCAAACAACTTTAAGAACTCCACAAAATATTAACCCAAAGTGAATTAAATTTCTATGATTAATTATTGATTAAATCTTTGAAATTCTATAATTTGGCAATTCATTAAAATATCCAACTACAAATTAAATGTATCAAATTAAAATTTTCTTTTATATAGTTGGAAATAAAGACAACAAAAAAACAATCACAATCTCAACTAACATTTAAAATGAGATCATTGTCTTTAAAAATGATTCTTTGTATTGCTAGAATCTTCATTGAAAATACTATATCACTTGCCTTAAAAGTTTTTTAAATAAATACATGTTGTACATTTTAGATGGAGATTCATCATTCACAAACAAATCATTATATTTAGATTCTTCATTCTTGCATTGAATGAAGGCATTAAATTTTGAAGGTATTCAATTAGATTCTAAAATCAATTTATAGCATACATAAATTTAGCACTTTAAAAATTCATAATTTATTCATCTTATGCTCAATAGGTGCACTGGAATCATTTTTTATTTTCCAATAAATTTCAATGAATTTTTTTGTCACATAATAGTAGTTATGTTCAATTGCAATTAGTAGGCTAGTAGCAATGTGAGTGTAGATACCTTATTTCTTAACCTTTTAAATTATGTGGTAAGAACTATAATTGCTTTGGAATACTTGTACACAAAGCAAGGCTAATATTTTCATCTTTATTCATTATTGAATAAAGTCAATTACAAGGTGTTTTAGTTAACAAGTTCAAGTAAATCCTTCCAACCTTTTAGAAAGAAACCCCTACCAATTTCAAGTTTGTATCTAAACTTCAAAAAATAGATTTTTCTTAGCCCTTCTCAATGGTGAATTTTTGTTTTTCAACATTTTTGCAATAAAGTACTTGTCTTCTATTAGTTGTGTGTTACAGTCAATATGTTGAAAAATCCATTGAAAGTAGATGAAAAATATATATAATAGAAATTTTTTCATATTCCACTAAAGTGGATCGTGGTACTCCATGCTTGAATTACTAATAACTTTGACAATTAATTGAGAATCATCCATTCCAATGCTGAAGATATCTTAGTAAGAAATAAATATAATTTATTATTGTTTCTATTTGAATATTTAAAAATTGAGTTCAAAAACAACTTTTTATGTTTTTTTATCTTCATTGTTCACTACATAAGGCTACTCATAACTTCCATTTCATTTGTTGGAATAGAAAGATTTTAAGTTTTTATGTAGGTATCAATCTATATTATCAAATAAAATTAAATAGACTATTTTAAAATATATACTTAGCAACTTAATTTGATATTGAAATTTTTAAAAAACTTTAAACATTTTCAATACTAATCAGAATGACTTCACAAAAAGCTTCACATGTAGAGTATGATGATTGAGATCCATTCAAATATATTCATACTAAAAATTCCAAATTATAAAGTCAGCACAACTTACCCAAATTTTCAAAAAAAATTCAAAGTAGGGGCTTTTAACTCTATAAGATTAAGACCTACCACCAAGATACTTTAGACAAATAGGTGCATTATTCATTTCTATATTGGTTTGGAAAATCATCCATCAAACACCTTTAGGCTTCAACATTGTTATAGAGTCAACTTCTAAAGTCTTTCAATGACTAAAATCTCCAAATGCAATTTTTGATAATATTCTTTGAAGCTTTTTATCTAGAGTGGGGATTTCTTTTAGCTTTCCAATAAGTCAATTTGTAAAAGAAATAAGTTGGTAGGTTAATTCCTAGAAGATAAAAGGATGATTTTTGGCAAAATAGCATTTTCAGTCATCTATTTACAAATGGAATTTTCATTTTTTTCCTCTAAAATTCTTATACAACATATAATTGAGGAGTAGCCCTAAGACACAACAATTTTCATAACTTTTGAATAGATAGTTAAAACATTACTATATGGTATATAGTTTATTTGGCTTTCCAAGCAACTTAGAAAAAATCACTTTTTTTTAAATATAAATTTTTAATTGGTTTTTTAGATTACATATATATATATATGTATATAATATTTAAGTCATTCCATTTTGATTAACAATATAAAAGTTATGAAGACTTTTAGTTTGCATGCAATTGTGGAATTTCTACTCTAAAATAAACTTTGAAGTCCTTTATTTAACTCAATTTTCAATATTTTTAGGAAAAAAAATCACAAGACCAAGATTGTTTATTAAAACATTAAAACCATTGGGATTCTCATTTTTCAATTCCATAACTAAATTCTTAATGATTTAGTATTTTAAATCAAACTATACTTCTTTCTACCTTCTATTTTTTTAGCATGAATATGAAATATTTTTTGTTGAACTTTTTAATATGTATTTCGAACTTACTTCTTCAACATATTATGCAGTGTTCGCAAGTTGTAGAATCTATACATTTTTGGTTTAAAAGTATGATGAAATCTTACTATTTGGAAAAAGTTGAAAATACTTCATTTTGAAATTCAAGCATCATGATCTTGCAATTGATAAGGTTTTTTTAATTTCAAGAGTGTGTACTCTAACAAGTTAATTAAAGGATCCTAAGGTTGAAATTGTTAAAAAGTAACTACAGATGAAGATTTTAGTTTTGCTTTGGGTTTGAGTACTATAAAGTAATTTTGAACTTAAAAACATTAAATTGCTTTAGGATTAAAGATTTATGTTTTTTTTTAAAAATTATTTAAAATTTTAGAATATTTAAAAATATTTTCTAAAAAATTGAAAATTATATTTTTTTGTAGAATAGATATATATTTAAAAACAATGATTCATTCCATTCTAATAAATGAGATAAAAGATATGACAATTTAAATTTTGCAGGTATGGAGTTCTAAAATGCTCTCTCCAAAATAGCTATGAAGTTTGATTTATAACCTGATTATCACAATTATTGGAAAAAGAAAAGTGCGTACGATTGAGATGGTTTTCTATAACATTTTCAATATTGGAATTGGTCTATTTCAATTCCATGTTACATTTATTAACAATTTAATTTTTTCTATTATATTGTAAAATAATACTTTCGTGTATTGGTTATTTAAAGGATAAAAAGGAAGAGTTTTTAATTCATTTTTTCCATATATTTCCATTGAAATTTTCTAATATAATATCAAATTTCTTGGATAATAGAAGACAAACGTTTTTCTTAACCCCTAATGTTCTTTCATGTTTAGAAGTCCCAAACTACTTTAAGATACTTATCTCTAAAGTAAAGTCAAAATCTTCATCAATATTTATTTTTTAACATATCCAACCATAGCACCCTTTGGTTAACTTATTCAAGTACATTGTCCCAAAATTATAAAGTGAATATACCCACCAATTTGCCTAAACTTCAAATAATAGACTTTAATTTTTAGCCCTCCAAAAGATGAAGTTTATCTCTTAACATTTTTTGAAAAAAAACCTATATATCCTATAACTTTAAAATATTTTTAAAATATTGGAAAATGAGTTGACAACATATGTAAAAAATTTAAACCAAAAAAGCTTTAATATTGATCTTTAAGAAAATTATAAAGTGAAAGGTGGTATTAAATGAAAGAAAAAATTAACATGCTAATAACTTTGGGAAGAATTTGAGAATTGCTAATCCCAATGGTGAGATTTTTCTAGTAAAAAATTTAATCATTCATTTGAAGTTTTTAAAATTGAAGGCAAAAATCAACTTTATATGTTTTTTCTTGCCTTCATTGCTTGTAAAATAAAATTATTCATGACTTCATAACTTCATTACCTCATTTTGTGTAGTGGTTATTTAGAATTGAATGGTTCAAATGTTTTTGAATAGGTATCAACCTATAAAATATACAAAAATAATTAATATTTAATTTGAATGTATTTTTTGTTGCACAATTAGACATTGAAATAAAAAACCCTTCTAATTTTTGCAATATTCATTGGAGTGACGCAAAACAAAGATTCACATTAGATTATGATGAGTAGCATCCATCCTAAAAAAATCATGCAAAATTTTCAAATTATGAAGTCAATAAAGCTTGTCCGAGTTCTCAAAAAGCCCAAAGTGGATTCTTTGGTCTGTTAGAGGTTAAAAAGTTATAGGACATATTTTCAAGTTATAGGACATATTTTCAAGTTATAGGACATATTTTCAAGTTATAGGACATATAGTTGTTTTTTTCAAAGTTGAAACTTCATTTTTTGAAACAATTAGAAAATCTTGTTGTACTACTTTGAACATTATGATGTTGGAAATGCTAAAGAATTAGGTTTTGAAAAATTAGTGTAGAAGTAGACATTCGACAACATAGGTAAAAGATCCTATAGTTAAAGTTGCTAAAGAGATAACAAATTTTACCACTCTTCTTTGTTTTCAACATTCATTAGGAAAAAAATGAGCCTTCAAAGGATTGTGAGTTTGTGGATAGTGGAAACATTGAGAATGTTGGCTGAAAAAAATTCAAAAATTCAATTTTTTTGGCTAGTGAACTAGAAAGCTTAATGACTTATAGTGTTTTTTTTATTTTTTTTAGAGTAGAGTTGGTATGGCCACATACACATCTTTGGAAGTGAATGATTGGCTATATTAAAAAAAAAGTAGCAAACAATTCTGGAGACTATCATTTTTTCCTAGAATATTTCAAGGTATATAGTAGTGATTTTTTTTGCCAGTAGTTGGCGACAAAGTTGTTTAACTAGCTACACATTTACAAATAGTGTGGCGATAAGGACTTTTTTGTGAGAGAAAGGTGGTGACAAGTGCTATAAAAACTAATTTCGGAGTAGGGTGAAAGCATTTACAAATTTACAAGTGTAGTATGAAAAAACTCCATAGCTATTGACAGAAAATGGTAAACTATGGGACTGAACCCTAGAGCCATAGTAACTTGCAGATCTCCAGAAGTGAAGCCTCAGAACTTGGTTCACCATTTTTCACCTACAAAGTCCCAATTGGTTACAAGCAAGCAAAAAATCAAACAAACAAACAATGAGCCTTTCACAAATAAACAAACAAACAAACAAAGTACCTATGAAGCAAGGAAGCAACAAAGCAAGCAAGAAAAGAATAAAACCACTACACAAATAATCCGCACATGCAAATTAGCACAATCAAGTAAGCAGAAGATTGCAATCTATCTATAGAAGCAATGAAACTATAATCTGTAGCTCAACTCAGACTTCTATAAAAGGTTATGGGAATGTGCCATTAGTGAACCGGGTTTATCATTATAAGTCCAACAAACACTAGACTTGGATGACGTTCATCATAGGCTTGTGAACCTGCACCATAAATCACGATTAGTCTTCCTTCCTATTCGATAAGCGCCACTTCTCGTAAGCAGCATCGTAGGAAAAATCAGTGAGCCCGTAGAATTGTTGAGCATGCATCCCCACTTCAAGGGGTAGATGCATAGACAAATGATTGCAGAGCTTGTTTTTCATGAAACTCAATGTGCTAAAGGTCTTCTTGTCTTCCACGCTGCCAAGAATAATGATCATTGTAAGTTCGGCAATCTTCATACACTCTAAAAGCTTGTGTCGAAGCACACTATTGGCTTCAATGCAATGCCAAAGCTTTGTCATTGGATTGGTTGGAAGATCTCCCTTCATAGTGGCATGGCAATTGCCCTTCATTGCAATCTTGAACATACAAGCTTGCTTGTCTAACTTTTGCACTGACAATATAAATAAAGCCTCCTTCCCTTTGGCCATTAAATTCTTGGGGCCGTCCTTCTCTAATGCATGCACACCCTCCGAGGTGTCCTCATACATTTCTTGTATACCCTTCGATTGGACGTCCCTGCCATCTTCTGACGCCCTCCCCTTCTTCCCCTTCTTTGGCGGGATTGCAAACTTTTTGGTTCTCTCGTAGTGATCCTTAAGCACAGCTAAGTGTCGATCGAAGTCCTCCTCGGCATTTTTACCCAACCAGTATTGAAAATAGACAAAGCCGAACGTGTCCATTAGAGAGGATGGTGGAAAACATGCCTCTAATTTAGTTATCAGCTTTTCAGCCACATTTGTCAAGTACAACAAAGGTTTTAGTGAGGCACATATTTAAGAGATAAAAAAACAGGGACATCAGTAGGGAAGTGCATTACTTGTGTACAACCTCTTCACATCATCCACAATGCAAGAATAGACCTCCCTTGTCACCTGTGCAGCACCCTCATTGTCATCCTGTCAGTAAGTGGTCTCGATATTGTATCCAGTGGACGTAAAGTGCAACACCTTTGCACCATCACTGTTGAGATCAAATGTGCTCTGCACCCACGTCACAGGTATGGCATTGTGCCTCACATGAGTGAGACTCTTAAAGTCCTAGAATACATTCTGTGTGAATGCCGTGCTATCGTTAATGTAGAAAGCTATTACTTCAGCGATACATATTTGTATGGCTGACACATAGTCACATACAAAAACGTCACGCCCTTAAACAAATTGCATCAACAAATGTATACATCGTAATAAGGGCAACAACATGGATAAGCCAAATAAGATTTGGATGTCTGTGAGGTGATTGAGGTTCTTGAGAGCTAATTTCATCTTCTTATTGACTTTGGTTTTTTTCCCCTATTCGTTATCCATTGGACGTGCAGAATCTAGGGACATCTTCACAAGTAACACTCTGTACTTCTTCATCACTCGTACTACAAGTGACAATATATTGATCCATCGTATTTGAATATTTTTCAATATTTCCCAACCCTTTGATTGCATTAGTTCAGCAAGCTTTACAAATTCCAAATGTCGCTTGGATGAATGGGCGAAAAAGGTGTACAAAAAAGACAACATGTCTTCAATTCTACCCACAACTGAGAGAGCACTCAACGTTTGTACAGCTAAATTGATCCTATGAGCTTGTGGTAGAACACAGAAACTTTGAGTTAGATGGTAGAAAACAGGTCCATTGGCAACTACAAAACTATGGAACATAACATTTCATCAAATAACAAAGATAAGGGGTTGCGAGTCTCTTTACCATGCAGTGAATGCCTACTAGTCTAGATGCAAAGTTATCCTGAAATTGCTTCACGACCCCCTTTTTCTTGCCCTGAAAAGTACTAATGCTGTTGTGTTGAGAGAGTTTGCTTCGGAAAATCACAGGGATTGTAGCTGCGACTGAAAATGGTTTAGGAACGGAAGTAACTTGTAGGAAGATGAGGGCTAGTAAACTCGTCACTTGCAAACTCCCCCTACTAACAACTTTCGTAAAATAAAGTTGGTAAAGACGAGTGAGCTTGACACCCGTAAATTTACCAACAGTATAAAAAGAATTTGTTGAGATCTTCACTCGAATCTTCACTTGAATCTTCAAGTCTTCAAATCTTCAAATTTCTCCCTGTTGGCCTATCCTTTAATGGCTCTATAAGGATCAGGGTGAGGGTAGGTGATAAGAAATAAGCCCTTGAACGGGTAAAACGGGGTGACTAGACCACGAGCTGAACCATCTGAAAAATTGGCTCCTAAACTTTAAACTCACGGTGACCAGGAAGTGCATTTTACCAGTGAAAACAATATAAAAGATCGACCATGTGGGTGATCAATTCCACTTCGTTGCTACAAACATAAAATGGGACTAATACTGAATCACCACATAACCTGCAACAAAATTTACAATGCTAAAAAAATGAAAAACAACGAGCCTCCCAAACTAGCTTGGAACAAAATAAAGACAATGAGCCTCCAAAGTTGGCTAGGAATAACAAGCCACAAGCCACAATACAATAATCTTTATGTCTCCATATCTTCATATCTTCATATCTTTAGCTCTTCAAACCTTGAAGTCTTCAAAAAAA
Source organism: Climacium dendroides (assembly GCA_950106755.1). Lineage (NCBI taxonomy): Eukaryota > Viridiplantae > Streptophyta > Bryopsida > Hypnales > Climaciaceae > Climacium > Climacium dendroides. The sequence continues at coordinate 27,715,149 of OX467084.1, read as the reverse complement.
TAAAATGAAACTTGAAATTAAACTCTAGTATAGCTGCTTTCTTAGATCTATTGTAAAAAATGGCTCCAATCTTTAAATGCTAAGTGCAATAGTAATTTGAAAAACTAATGAGATAATCTAAGATTCCTCAAAATTTCAAATTAAGCTAAAATACTATTCAAAAGTTATAGACAAGCAAAGTCTCAGCCTTCTCTTTTGAAAGACAACAAACCTTTCCTATCTCAAAACTCTATATCTTCTTCAATTTTTTTCCAAATTTCAAGCATAATATCTTTATAGAAAGTTAAACTTACAAACTAACTTTTCTTTAAATTTCAAGTTGATCTAAGATACTTTCCAAAAGTTATAGACAAGCAAAGTCTTGGCCTTCTTTTTTGAAAGGTAGTAGATCTCTCCTCCTTTAGTACTCCATAATTCCTTCTATATTTCATCAAATCCTAAATGTATTAGCTTCATAGAAATTTAAAATCATCAACTATCTTTTTTCAAAATTTCACTCAAAGATGCTTACTTGAATAAGAGTTATGAGTCTTGAAAGTCTCAGTCGCTTAAGTTCGGTAGCCACAAACTCTGTCACCTTTGAACTCTCATAACTTTCTCAATACAAACTCAAATCAAGCTTGCAAATTTATTTTAGAAATATAATCTTGCAAAAAACAACTCCTCCAAATTTCATTGCAAAATAGTTGGTACAAAAGAAGATATCATTCCTTAAAATTTGGGTTCAAACCCTTCACACACCTCATAACCATAAAAACACTTTTTCTACACAAACACACCTCAAGATAAGGCAAAAGATGTTGACCTACCTTCTAAACTCCTAAGGTAGGAGGAATCCACCCAAGACACATTACATGGGCCTCCTTACCCCTATTGGATCCTAGAAAAACAGCTGAAAGTAAGTTCTTAGTTATTTTCTAAAGCTAGTGAATTCCAAAGGTTTAAACTAAAAAGTATATAATTTCTATTCTCCTATCTTAAAACTTCTAATATAAAAAAGATAACACATAAAATTTAAATTAGCTAAAGAACTCCAATCCAAACTAAACGGAGGTAAAAATTAAAGTCGAAGAAAGATACTAATCCATTTGCAAGAACTTGAGGATGCGCCTGACAGTGTTTGCAATGTAATCTGCACACTCGACCTTCATTAACGGATTGACAGGACCCTCCAACCAATGTTGGTGGCCACGACTTCCTTCAATGGGCTTCACCATACAAAAATAATGATCAAAGTTCAGGCCCTTGTAATACGCTTCAAATGTCATTTTTTGAGTATCAGATTCAACACGCCCAACTTGAAGTAGGATCATCAAAGCACAAACGTCTTTATCAAGATTTCCATATCGACGCTGTTTGACACAAGGTTGTTTCAGCAGATGAGGAGGTACAGCTTCATCTCGTGAATGGAATGACAATGGAGTAGAAATCGATGGCTCTAGAGGTTGGACTAGCAATTATGATAAAGAAAGCTTTGGTTTAGCTTCTGGTTCAATCTTTAGATCTTGCGGCTCCATAAAACCCCTTCATTTTGACATTGCAAAGTCGAACTTTAAAACTAAGTATAGATTCTATAAATCGAAAAAAACACTTCAGACTACTGAAATTTGTCAAAGGGGTTTGTCCTTTTAACAACTCTATTGGCATTAAGCGTTAGCTTAAAGCCACTCGAAAACGTCATCTTGAAGCTTTCTTCTCTAAATTCTCTAAATTTTTAAAATTTTTAAAATATAAAATAAATATATTTTAAAATAATGTACAAATAAACAACACAACATACACCCTCTCTAAATCTGTACATCCTCCGGTATGTGCCAAGTTGAGGTATCTTTATCATCTTGGTCTGGTACTACATCTTGAAAAGTTTCATGCTGCACTTTGGTCTCATCTTCATCTATTTCATGATCTGGAATTGTAAAATCATTAAGGTCTTCATTGTAAAATCTTCCATCTCTTCTTTTGAAGGCCTTAATTCTCTTTCTAGCTATAGGTACTCATAGATGAGTTCCATCTAATTCTTGAAGCAAATAAATGCCGTTATTATGTACCTTGACAACTACGTAAGGTCCAAACCATCTTTTCGCAAATTTTGTCATTGTACTCTGTTGATGTTGTAAGATACTATCAAATACAAGTATCCAGTCACCATCTTTGATTTTCTTTACCCTTAGCCGTTGTATTTTGTCAAACCGCTCTTTATTGCTTAGCCTTGCAATTTTCAATCTTTCTAATGCCATTTGAAGATCCTTCAGCAATCTCTCAAGTTGTTGAATGCGAAGTTTTAACAACTTCTCTCTATTGATCTAATCTTTCTATGAAAGGAACATCTACATAGGAACATTCCCTTTCTCTAGGCATCATTGGCTTCTAACTATGCATAAGCTCCACAGACATGTAACCAGTTATAGTACTATATGTGGTACTATCGGTCCATAGAACAAATGAAAGTAGTCTTGGCCATATTTTAGGTTTGTTTTTACATGCTTTGACTCGAGTATGAATAATTGGAGAATGTCCTCTCTCAATTTTGTCGTTGACCTCAAGATTGTAAGCCATTGTCAATTTCAACTGCATATCATATTGTTTGAAAAACTCTTTGGTTTTAGTAGCATTCAACTCTCCTCTGTCAGCTCTCATCCAATCAATGCTTCCATATCGACTGAAGATGTCTTCAAGTATAAATCGGCATACGTTCTCCGTTATTTTGGTCTTCAAAGCTTTTCCCTCAACAAAATTTGAGAGCTCTTCTCGGGTCAAAACAAGGTACTTCATCCCCACATAGCATTTGACATGGCAACCAAATCAATCATCCATTGAAAATGGATTGTTAAAGATAAGTCGGATGTAACTTATTTCTGTGTCACACCTTGGATTGTAGTTGACACACTACACAAGAAGCCACAAATTCTTCAACATCTTTGTATAGTCCTTTCTGCCAATATTTTTCCTTGATTTTTCTGTATGTGGCCCAAATTCCTCTGTGACCAATCCAAAGTGTATCGTGAAACTCCTTCAAAACTTGGGTTTTTATCTCAGAGTCTTCACTAGAAGAAATCGGGGGGATTTTGCGACTGCAGTTAACAACTGGTTTTAGAGTTGCGAAGGACATTTGCGACGAGGTGATAATTTAGAGCCTATAGTCGCAGTGGACAAGTTGCACGAGTTGCAGGAGAGTTGTAAATGCACGTCATATCGAATGATTTTCTGTGAAACTTCATTCTGCATATCTTCTGACAGATACGCTTTGCCGCGTGAAACTAATGAATTCAATATTCACTACTCAACTACTTTTTTATAATTAATGTACTTGGTTTAAATTTGAACTTTGCGATTCTTTTCAACTGTAATGTGTGATGATATGCAACCTATGTGTGACTAGTATGCCACTGATTTGTAACCTATATATAACTCATTACAACGTATATGCAACTAATATGCGACTCATTTTGCAACTATTATGCAACTAATTTTGCAATCTATATCCAACTAGTATGCAACTCATTTTCTAACTTGAATGTAACTAATATCCAACTGTTTTTACAACTAACATCCAACTGTTTTTACAACTTGCATGCAACTAATATCCAATTCATTGAGCAACCTATAGTCATCCAATATGCAACTAGTGTGTAACTTAATTTGCAACCTACATGCAACTACTATGCCACTCATTTTGCAACCTACATGCAATCCCTTTTACAACTTATATGAAACTAGTATGCAACTCCTTCTAAACCTACCTACAACTACTATGCAACTCATTTTGCAACTCATTTTATAACTCTTTTGCAACCTATATGCAACTACTTCTCAACATTTATATATTATTATTATTTTACAACACAAGTGCAACTCATATTCAACTATTGTACAACTAACTCTCAATTTTTTATATATTCTACATGCAACTAGTATGCAACTACTTTTACCATTGAATTAGTACATAACTACCATGCAACTACTATATAATCTATATGCAACTACTATATAACCTATATGCAACTAATTTTCACCATTTGCAACCTATATGCAATTAAGGGAGCGACTAGTTAACTACATGATTAGTTTGTAACTTAACTACTGCAAGCCAACATAGACAAAGACAATCATTTTTCACACAAAGCAATAAAAAACATAATAAAGATAGAGACAATCATTGTTCACACAAAATAATACAAAACACATATATTAAATAAGTATGTACATTGCTAGTCCAAAAAACATAGTTACTAATTCACTTGTCATTACGTGCAAAAACAACTATGAATCGCTCATTCCATATGGTATTAGCTCCTACAATGTCCTTCAACTTTAATTGGTCTCCTGCTGGATTAGGACACATCAAGTCCACAAAACCACTTGGTACATGTGCAATATCGAGTTTATACCACCCTTGTGGTATAGATTTCATATGATGAAAAGCTTCTCCTCCGATACTAGTGACATATCTAGCTGCCATAACTTGTCCAGGTGCTGTTGGATTTAGAAGGGAAACGTGTTGGTCAATTGAAAACTGTAGTTGTTTACAATACAAAACAAAACATTAATGAGCAGACATAAATATATTTAAATAAATATGTATACATCAACAATTTAGCTAATTTTAACATATAATATAAAAACGATGAAATGTAGAGACTACCTTTGGAAATGCCACCTTTAGCCTCTGTTTAGGTTGAGGTTTGGATTTAAGTTGAACCTTGGTCTGAACCCTCTTCTTCTTCAAGATCTCCTTCCTAACAAAAGGTTTCTACAACATTTAACTACAATCATTATAAATAATTTATCAATATCAAAAGTTACCAAAAAAAATTTAGCTTCAAATAGTTTACCTCACTTCTTGCTCTTTTCCTCTTAACTGCAGTCTTGTATTAGGATTCTTTGAATTCTTCAGTGGTTTATAAATAGAGCCATCTAATATTAGTACATCACCATTGGCTCTATCTTTGCCTTCACCTTCATCTAGTTCTTTGTCCTCATGACCCTTCTCCATATTTCCATTTTTATCCTAAAGACCCTTCTCCACACTCCCATCACCAAGGTAGAATTGCTGACCTCCTAACACCAAGGTAGAATTTGTAGGATTTACAACAATTTCAAGTGGTTTAATATGGTCAATAGGTTCCACATCAAAGCCCACAATGTTGCCACGGGGGGTGCACTAGAAAAGAAGTTCATGGGTGAGGAGCGACCAAACCCTAACTACCCATTTCTACTTTTCTTAATTACTTTCTAATAAACTATAATTTCAACCTACAATTTTGAGCTCTATTTAACAATGTCTATAGGTTTCTATTGCCAAAAATTTCAATCCTAAATAACATGTGATACATTATTTAGAAAAGATAGAAAAATAAACTAAAATGGCATGTTTTTCAACTAAAATATTTAGAATCACATGAAGATGACTATTGTATCAATATTTATCCAAAATAAACTTTCAGTAGAAAACTATTTTATAGATTTTTTTTTTTTTTTTTCAATTTTTTTCCTTGTATAATATAGGGGTGTGAAAGTTATTTTTAGCTTTACAATGTATCTTTTTTCTTCTAAAATTTGTAATTAATTATCATTAACATAAAAAAATACCAATAATTCAGAGCATAAATTTTCAAAGTAGAAAAATCTATTCATATATATTTTTTAAGAAAAAAAACAAAATTTTAGGATATAATATAGGGGGTCCAAAATTTGATCGCTCCTCACCTACGAACTTCCTTTGTAGTGCACCCCTCGGGAATGTTGCTCTCTAATATAGGGTCGTTTGGTATAGAATTTGATGGTATAATGTTGCTCTTTGATGCAGGATTCGATGGATTTGATGCTAGATCCGATGGATCAATGACCCTTTTCTCAGTAGACATTGGCTCATTCTCAATGGCCCTTGGCTCATTCTCAGTAGACATTGGCTCATTCTCAATGGCCCTTGGCTCATTCTCAGTAGACATTGACTCATGAATTTGGCCACTATTGTTCCCTTGCAAAAACTTCATCAACATCTCATGTATTGCTTCAAAAGCTTTCGTGTTCCACTCTGTAGTTGTAAGTATTTCAACTTTGAACTTATTTAATTCATTTCGTTTACTTTCCAATGCATTTATTTTGGCTTGAAATTTTGAGGACACAACCTTTTGACTACAAACAAATAATGGTTGTAATAGTTAATGTAATATACATAAAATTGTGACTACTACTAATCCTACAACTATTTTGCAACAATTAGACAACTATTAATGATTCTTGCAACTACTATTCAACAAGTATACAACTACTTTTAATCCTTACAACTAGTCAACTACTACTAATCCTTTCAACTACTATAAACCTTTGCAACTACAAGGCAACAATAACCTTGCAAACAATATACAACTACTACTAATCCTTTCAACTACTATGCAACTAATGTACAACAACTACTGATCCTATGTCATCAACCTAATCACCTTCAAATCTGACATTATAACTAGAAACGATGAGAATAGCTAAAAACAACCTTTAGGAACTCATGTGCAACTTCACAACATGATCAATTAATCAAATTTATATGCTTTAAAAGGAAAGAGTGCCGAATCTTCTCAAATTACTTTGAATATCTACAATCTCTCAATCTAGAGTGCAAATGACCGGAATCTCTCGTGAATTATGAACTACATCCATTAGAACTTCTTCATTTAAGAACCAAATCTCTTTCACCATCTTGATTGATACAAAACGAGAAAACACTCCTTCTTTGAATTAATGACCTAGCTAAGATGTCATTCTCTGCAAGCAAATCAAGAGATTTTAAAATGAAGAATTGAAGCCTAAACAAGAAGAAAAGTAAGCATTAGAGAATTGGAATCCAAATCAGCACTCAATGTTAGTATGCAAAACCATGGGAAGAGGAGTCTAATAAATCGGGCCTACTTTTGATTTACGCATCTAGAATCGAAGTTTGCTTATCTTCTAAACCCTCAAACCTAATGTACATGAAATCTTTCTTCTTTCATAAATCATGAACTTACCACACTTAATCGATTGCAACGTCAATTCCTCAACCAAATTTTAAATCCTCAGTTATCACACACAATTGCAAAGTTTCTCGCTCTCTCTTTGAATGAATGAGTGACCTTGCTAGTTAGTTAAGCCATTTTCTTCTTGCATAACTAGATAGATCTACATAATAAAATGAATCTAGCTAGAAGGGGGGTGAACAATGCATTGCAGCTCAAGTCAAAAGAAAAATGGACACAAATAAGGCTATCACAACGGCTTTAGTAGTTGCCGCCACTATCTTCCGTCGCTAGCACTAGCACAAACTAGGCATTGTCCACCAATTCCACCCCAACTGAAACAAATTTGACTTTCTACCACGTGAGTGAAAATAAACAAACCAGCAAGTGATGTACATCACGCCCAACAAAGGTGCAGACTGAACACCAAGAATGCCACGACAAATACTCCTTTGAACCCGTGTGCACACAAACACTCAATTAGCTATCTCCAAATTCAGTTTCAACCAAACGAGCTAGAGAACACCCTCTTGCACCAAAAACAACAAAACAGATAGAGAATGTCCTCCTGCACCTAAAAAAACAAAACAAATACATGACCTTTAAATTCAACTTCAATCAAAAGAGCTAGAGAGCGCCTTCCTGCACCAAAAACAACGAGACTAATACGTGGCTTCAAGTTTAGTTTCAATTGAAAGAACTAGAAAACACCCTTCTGAAACAATGAGATAAACACTGATTGAAAACAAAGTTCAAAATTAAAAACATAGGGCAAAGGAAAAGCGTCATCGAGAGACAGCAAACTTTCCTCGCAACTCTAAGGTTTTAGGAAGAAGCACCTCAAAAATATAAAACTTGCACCTACTTTACTTCGTAGAACAATTCTGTAACTTCAGTTTTGGCACTAGAGTACCACTAAACTCACGTTCACTCCAAAAATAACCAATACTAATGTAGCACTGAATTAATATTCCCTCAAGAGTGAACTAACACTAAACTAACATTAGCTCACTAGTATGGATCACAGCAAAAATGATAGACAAGAACAGTAAAGCGGCCGCGGCAAAAACACAACAAAGCGGTGGTGAAATAGACGGAAAAGATAAACACTAGGTTATTCTAATCCATATGTTTCACCTCATCATCTTCACACATGTCATCTCACCATCCCCACACATGTCATCTCATCGTAAGATGAATGACAAAGTAAACAATTTTCATCGACACATGGCACTACTGGAGTCCACATGTAGATGGGATGCTGCCACATGCGTACTCTAATGGTTCAATGGAGTTAATCGAGATTAAAAAATTTCTAAGAAAATGTTCATTCTAAAAAATTGAGGATGACACAGTTGTTGTGTACAACTTCACAATGCTCAAGTACTATCTCTACCTTTGCCACTATGAGTCTGGACTGAACAGGTTTGGAGGTGGGGTTTACAGATGGGCGTGCCGACTGGTGGCTTCTGGTTTAGCTACCCTAGAGGATGTACCTTTGCTATCTACTATTCCATCTTCAGTTGGAGCCATAGAATTATCTGCGGAAAAGAGTATCTTAGCAGCTACAAGATATTGAAAGCATTTATAAATTGTAGATGTTTTGCATATGAACTGTAATCATTTGATATTTAAATTTCAGTTCATTTTTTTGGCAATGAAGTCATCTTCTAGTTGCATCCTCATTGTTGTTTACTATAATTGAACTATAATTGTTTCTATAGTTGCAGTGTACTTGTTTTTTAGTTGCATCGTAGTTGTTTTCTAGTTGCATTGTAGTTGGTTTGTAGTTGCATTGTAATTGTTTCTTAGTTGCATTGTAGTTAGTTTGTAGTCGCATTGTAATTGATTTCTAGTTGCATTGTAGTTGGTTTCTAGTTGCATTGTAGTTGGTTTCTAGTTGCATTGTAGTTGGTTTGTAGTTACATAGTAGTTGTTTCTTAGTTGCATTGTAGTTGTTTCTTAGTTGCATTGTAATTGTTTTCTAATTGCATTGTAGTTGAATTGTCATTGCATTGTAGTTGTTTTGTAATAGTAGTATGGTAAAATTTCATTTAAACTTATAACTCTTTAGGATCTTTAAAATCTAAACTTATCCTACATATATGAAATCTACAACAACTTGATTTTTTATAAGGCATGATTAGAAATCTATACCAATCTTAGATTCATAACATCTACAAGAGTCATAGATGCCTAATATCTATTTATTTTGTAAATGTTTGTGACAGTGCAAGATCTAAATCGCAATAGTTGCATTGTAGTTGCACTACAGTTGTTTGCATTATAGCTACATTGTAGTTGTTTTGTAGTCGCACTATAATTAGTTTGCAGTCGCACTATAGTTGCCATATAATTGCACTGTAGTTGCATTGTAGTTATTTTATAGTTGTATTATAGTTGTATTGTAGTTGAACTTTGGTCATTTTTCAAACTATATCTGACTATAGTTTTATATGTTGAAGTCCAGGACCATACATCAACAACGTTGATGAACTTCAGATGTAGAGTGCTTCACATCTACACTTTTGTTACTCTCTTGTAAAGCTTTCTAGTTGAATTGCAGTCATTTTTCAAACTACATCTTACTACAGTTTGATACATTGAAGTCCAGGACCGTACATCAACGACATTGATGTATTTCAGATGTAAAATGCTTCACATCTACTCTTCTGTTATTCTCTTGTAAAATTACACATCATTCTACGACTACTTTGCAACTAGAACAAAGTACATGACCAATTTGGTGCAAATATAGAGGACAATAGTTGTATGATAGTTGTATAGGACACATAGTCGCATTCCAATGGGTTGCAGCGGACACGTTTTTCTTCTAGTGAGACCAGATGAAGAAGACAAAGAACCAGTGCTTGGTATGCGAGCATAGTAACGAAACATGGCGGATCCGACTATGACCATTGCATAATGCAGACTTCAACTTATGCAAAGAGGAACTAAACTTGCATTGACAACGAAGAGAAATAAAGAAAACAGACCCTATACCGAATTCATGAGACACAATCTACAATCCAAAGTTGAAAATTCAAGTGAAGCACTTCCTTGTATTAAACACAAGTTGCAACACCAGTACAACACAAGAATAATGAAACCCAATGGAGCCCAAATTAACATTAACGATGTAGAAGAATTTGGCATGGTCAGGAATCAGGACTTAGCGCTCAGAAAAAAGCACCTCGAAAAAAGCACAACACCAAGTAGATTAGAAACATAACAAATTGTATGCGCAGTTCACAATTCATAAGCACATCCAAACTCTAGACTCCAAAACTTAACAGATACTACAACATGAAAGAGATCAACGAACAATGCATGCATGCAAAGTTTAACCCTATTCCCTTCTTCAAACGTGAATTAGCACTCCAAGAAGGCGCCATGATCGTTGATTAGATTCGCCTTCGTAGCCAAGTACTAGTTCAATAGAAAAAAAATGCATCCACTCTTGTTCATAATCAACAAGAACACTAAAAAAATCACAATTTTATATAGACATCGTTACCAAGAAACAAAAATAGGTGACAAACACATCTTGGGTGGGGGACATGTATTGGCGATGAATCGCTGTCGCGATGGCGTTGGCTATCGCAAACTCCCTTCTAGCGGGCTCCAAAACTTCAAATCTGCCCTCTAGATTTTACCATGTGGCGACAATCCCAGAAAAGAAGGGACGTGAAGGTGAATCATGAGAGCGACATAAGCCTTAGGGACCATCTAAGCCTGGCAACCGTCCGATACACGTTGGTAAACTCCCGGCGATGGTAAATTTCAGATTTACCCTATTTTGGCTCATTTTTAGTACCTCTGTAAAAAATAATCGCCTTTTGGTTTTTTTTCGCCTCTTAAAAATCGTTGATGCCTTGATCAACAGAAGATAATTCACTTAATATTAAAATAAATACAAAACTATAGAAATTTTGAATCTGATGTGGCTTGAGGATGTGGCATTAGTGCGACCACATCAAATTTTTTTAATAATTATTTAATTAATCATATATATGGCCACTATTCATCATTGATGATGAACAATGGCCATTGTCCTTCAAAGGGGCTGTGAGTTCCCTTGAAAAAGTTATTGTATAATATGTAGTTTGTTTCTCAACTCAGGCAATCTGGCTAGATTAAAAAAAATCATTTTTTTAATTGGTTCATTAGATTTATATGTGGTAGAAAAGCTTTGAATCATTCCATTTTGATTAATGAGATGAAAGTTATGAGGAGTTTTAGTTTGTGGGTAGTTATAGATCCTTTATTCTAAAATAAACTTTGAAGTCCTTTATTTAACTCAATTTTCAATATTCTTGAAAAAAATAAAATTATAGGGTGTAGATTGTTTATTAAAACATTACAATTATTGAGATTGGCATTTTTCAAACCCATAAATGAATTGCTAACAATTTAGTATTTTGAGTCATTCTCTACATATTTCAACTTACTATTCTTTTTCCTATATGTTGTACAATTTCAAATGATCTGAAAATTTTCAAACATGTAGCCAACTTTCCTCAAAGAATGAATCCAAAGAATAACCACCATTTTGGACATTTTTTCATACAAACGTGAGCTTGTGAAGTGCAGTTGCCCAATTTTTTGCACAACAAAAAAGGGATTTTTGACACTTCAAATGCTAATATCTTGCAATCTATACAGTGAAAATTTCTAAATTTTTTTTCACATATTTTCAAACCAAAGCACTACAAGAGCCTACCATTACATATGTCAAAAAATGATATTTAAAAAAAAATTGGAAAAACGGTAGTTTTAGAGTATTTTTGGTGAGAACATAATCAAGGAACTTTAGGGGTTAAATCTTTTTGCAAATTTGAATTTGAATTATGGGGCTTGAAAGCTTGACAAAGCTATATTGTCAAAAGCTCAGACAACCTTGAAAAAAAGTATTGTGTTTTTCTTTGCTCGGTCATATCTTACACATACATTACTTTTAGACCTTAGTTTTCTTTGGCGAGCCCCTTATGCTATGAATTTGCAAATTCTAAAAAGTGAATAAATTTTGATTTACATAACTATTTTTAACCCTGTAGCCCTTGGCCTGAAGCGCTCCAACGTCCATTTTCTGGACAATGAATAGATTCAGATTCTTGTTTCTATCTTGTTCCTGCTTGGATGAAATTCATCCTAATTTTGGGTGATACTTGACCAAGTTCTTGTCTTATCTAATGGTTGGATTTGGTGTTACTAGAGTACATATTTTTCTAAAATTATAAATGTGGAAGTATCTCAAGTAGTCAAATTGCATTGACTCTAGTTCAAAACTAGATTTGCAAAAATGAGGTCATAGATGTAAAGAACACAAAAATTCCAACAAATCATCATGTAAAGAGAGCCTCGTTTTAAATACATTCTAACAATTTTTACTCAAAAATGATAATATTTTGCTTATAATTGAATTTAAAAAGAATTTTGAAATTTTCCTTTCCAAAATTATAGAAAATTATTGGTGATAGCATTGGTGAATCTAACCATATGGATGGAATGTAAAACTCAAAATCTACAACTTTTCTTTGTATATTACTACCAAAATATTCTTCCAAATTGTACTTTATAATGTTTTTTTTCCCAAATCATCAATTTCATAGAAGACTCCAATCGTTTAGGGGTTAAAAAGGTGATTTTTATAATTTTAGAAATATTTTTTAATTTTTAACCTAAGAAATTTAAAGGATCAAAAGTATTTGCAATTAATTTTGACCTTTCTCCCAAACCAATCCCTACAAGATTTGGTCTAAAATGTAGAACCTCTATTTACAAGAGCCAAAGATCACTTTAGAATATTTCTATTTTCAACATTTTGAAATTATATAGTAAAGTCATATAGTATTCAAAAATTGCATTAGGAAAGAATATAGAACACTCTTTTGATTACCAACAAGATCCAACCAATAAATACTCCATTAGGAACAATGTTTAATTGCTTATTAATCAAACACAAGTGGGATGATGTCACCTCATTCCTTGCTCTTAGGGATTAACTAATTAGTAGCTCGAATAAGGGCCTTCCTTTCCATTGACAAGTAGGATCTAGGGCTTTTTTTAGCATTATAGTGCCAGGTTGTACCTCCAAAAAATAATTTGGCTAAAAAATGGCAACAAATCATGAAGTTTTTCACCAAAAAATTGCAAATTAAAAAAAAAATCTTGGATGAAATCACTAGATCGTAGATGAAAACATAATTATGCACATGTGATACTCCCTCTGTCCCATAATGATCTTCCTTTTGGCCTTGTTTTTTTGTCCCAAAATGATCTTCCTATTGCACTTTGTGATATTGAAATTGATCAAGTTTGGCTTGTGATTGTTGTTTGGGACTACAAAAACAATTCTAAGTAGTAGTTCCCTCTCTATCCATGCAATCATCAAGTAAAAGACAAATAAAATGATTGAAGGGATCAATGAACATGGTTTTTTCTTATTTTTTGCATCTCTTTGAGTATTCTCCAATTGAAGTAGATTAAGCTTTGGGAGGCAAAACAAAGTTCTATACTTGATTTTAGCCATATATTAAATGCCCACAAAATGACACCCTCACACTCAACAATTAGGTGCTCACTGGTGTTCTTTGAAAATGCCCCAAATTTTTCACTTTTCAATATTCTAAAACTGCACTTTAAAAAGGGTTCTAAAACTCAAATTTTTTAGGATGGGAAGAGATAATCAAAATTTACTTATTGTGCAAAATAAGTCTTTTAAAAGTTATTTTTAGTCTTAATTCGAAAGATTTTGTCCAACAAGAAGATCATTTTGGGACGGAGGTAGTATGTGTTAATGTGATATTTTCTATCCAATATGTGGATGAATGTTGAAAATTGAAGCACCACTAATGAACACTTTATATCGCCACTATGGCACTTCATAAAAAAGGAAAAAAAGAAAAAAAAGAAAAGCGATGGTGGTGGGTTCTCCCCTTGTCTCCCCGAAACGGCCGAACCTCCCTCTCGCTCACTGTGTTCGTTCGATCTCCGAGACAGCAAAGGACAACAGCAAAAGGACAACGTGAAGCAGCACGTGTTCCCTTTGCAACTGCGAAGCTAAGCTAAGCTTAGAATGGGAGAAAGCCAGAGCAGAGAAGAGGAGAGGAGAGGAGAGAACTACACCTACTCTACTGTAGAGAAGGTAGCGTCAAAGAAATGGTAAAGGTAGCTCCAGCAGCTACGACCTGACCCTGGCTAGACTGAGAGGGCAAGTAGACTGTTGACTTTGGGCTCTCCAAAGACAAAAGTTCACGACAAATGTGAAAGGCATTCGTGCCGGTTCGCCATTAAGATCAGGCTCTCCTTTATCACGTACGCAGCCCAAGTGGCAAGTGGACAGCTTCAGTCCTGGTGGAGCACGCAGGCTTGGACTAGGAACATGGGACTTTCTCTTCGTTTTTTTGACTAGACAGCTACGCAACGCAGTCACGCACCCTCCGCTCACGGCAACTGATGAGTGAAGGCGGGTCCACTCATCGACCTCCATCCCTACCAGCGTCATTTTTCTGGGTTTTCACGGGATCAGTCTTGTGGGGGACGATCAAGTACAAGATAATAAGATGCCTACTGATATGCTATTTTAAACAGTACCGATTCCATTTAAATGATGTAAATTACATGAAAGTTGGGAAAATTCCCACCCTAACTGGCCAACTCAAATGAAACTGGACAAATGGCTGCACGAATAAAACCGCCAAATTTCTTTTACTCCTGTTGCTGACGTTATGGGCCCAGCTGTTGAATTACGTTGTTCCTGCACATATTTTCATGCAGTACACGAAATCCTGCATGAAATGGGCCCGCCCAACAGGGTAATTTCGGGTTTCCTGGACGATAAAAGTAAAAACATGCCCCCTATTTTGTGTAGGGTATGTTTCAGACCTCTGCTAGTTAATTTGGGGTCTCTAATTGCAAATATGAATTCAAAATTTGCAAATAAAAATTTATGTGAAAAACAAAAAATTTCCTGCGTTTTCCCCGAGGTAAATCCAGCCTGTTGGGCCCATTTCGTGGGCAGGGTTTAACGTCCCCTATTTTCATGCCAAACGCAGTGATTTTCATCCAATTTTCATGTAACTGTCATCCATTCACGCATACACTGTGAAGGATTTCGAGGTTGGGCCAAGGCTGTGATTAAGTTCTCACAACTACGCTAAGAGGCGGATTAACGTGAGTGCCAAATACTAGTGAATAATATCATCCTGGAAACAGTTCCCCTGTACTCACTTCACATACATAATCCACCTGTTAGCGTGAGTGACAGACAATATCGTCCCTGCAAAAAGTTCCCTTGCAAATTACTTCACATACCAAACATCGAGACGACAGAGCCCATCCAAAATTTGCAATCACCAAATTTACACAATTGCGGTGTCTGGATATGCATCACCATTTCTCTTGACTATTTTTGAGTATAGCATACGCATCTAGAAGACTGAAACATTCAAATAAGAACATTCCAAGAGAATCTAAAGAAGAAGAAGTTTCATAATCGATGCGGCTTCTTGCCAAATCCAGAACCTTGGGGAGCAATAGCTAGAAGCATATCTAGATTTACAACATTCTGGGATCGAACTTCATTGCGATAACCAAGCTACTTGAACAACCATTCCCCACACACCACACGCTAGAATTCTCCATCAGGTCGTCCAGGCTGAAGCATCGCTTAATTACATCATTCTGGACCTAAGACGGGTCTTGGAACGTGGAACATGAAAAGACGGCTTGTGATTCCTTCACAGCACAAACAACATCTACATCACGTGGCTAGAAAACTTAAAAGTCCCAAATGGTATGCTACAGTAAGATAGTGGAGTGAAGTGGTAACCTGAAGCCCCTGAAGACAAAGCATGACATTCAACCTGATTCCACGTTAATACTCCAGACTCAGTATTCACCTAACAGCTATTTACAGTCCCCGCGTTGGACTGTCGAACGGGCATTTCTGACCACTCAGTACTAACTGCTCTCAAGGGCCATTTACACTCACAAGTGAATCGAAGAATGTCATATGTGGCACAAATCCCCCTTATTGTTTACTCTATATAAATAAAATGTTAAGACTCCATCACTGATGTCAGTATTTCAGACAATCTTGAAAACTAACAAAAATATGGCATTATCACCATCACAAAGATGCCCATTTAAATTGACGAAGTTGTACATGTTAAAGACCACAGTACTTATCAGTTTCATAAACAATTACGCACAATTTGAAGCATGTCCATATCATGATAAGCTTCTAGCTAGACCTATATCTGAAATCGAACAAAGACATTTCATTAGAAGTTTTTAGCTATGCAGTAACCTGGAAATTCCAGAACTTGTATTATTCCGATATATTGAAAATTAGAGTCAAATGACATTTCGTTCAGTAGAAAATTCAAAATAGATCTACTTTGAAACAAGCGTTGAAGCTGAGCTAGGAGAATAGAGGACAGATGTAGAATCAGGAACCCCGCTGCAAGATGTCCCTAGCAGAGACAACTTGAACAAGAGTCATCTGTAGGTGCCTGTGTAAACTGCAGAGGGATCCTGATTTTACATTCTAACCAGAAAATAGAAATAGGCATGTTGGTGTAATACAAGTGGTGTTAAACTTTACATTAGTGTCGGAATATAGTGTTCTTAGCAGTAACTTCATAATATATTAGCAACAAATGCGCATTACTTCAATATTATCTGGATACTGGTATGATGCTCTATCAGACTAACAATAGTTTACCATTAGTAAATTTGAGAATCTAACAGGAGACCTTTTCAGAAGACAGAATAAAGGGCACCTTGGACTCATCATGTACAGCACCGACAATTATGTCGTATTCAGCGACAGATCGACAAGAAGAGAAAAGACTGTTCAACCAATTTCACTCTAAGTCTACAGAATACACTACATACTTTGAATGAACAAATGAACGTTTACTGAAAGGACGACATGTTCACAAATTCACCAGTTCAAAGTCCTCAACACAAGGACGGTACCGAAGACAATGTGATAAGACCAGCAAGAGTGCTTGGGTACCAGAAGTTAGGGCACAAGGTGCAATACTGCACTCGGCAAAACACCCCAAGCATATACAAAGTCTAACATCTAAAGATAGAAAACATAAATAAACCAGAGATAATACTTCGAAAATAATCATACCTCTTGGCAATTCCTGAGGAGACTCGACAGAAGTTGAAAGCGCTTCCGCAGTGCTTTGTAAGTTCATAAAAAGCCCACGGTCTGTTCAATTCTGAGATGCTGCGTGTAACCAAACACTCGATATGAGGTCGTTAACAATACTCTGCATATCATGATAGCATTCGGCAACTCATAAATTTAACAGAAACATTCATGCCCACATGGTTCCAACCATAACAACAGACAATCAAGTCGCATGGGTCCTCGAGTCCATAGACCTGATGACGGGTACCATGTACATACGAAAAGTAGATTAGTACCGCACGCAATCATCAAGCAGCTTCAGGACATACAGGAAATGCAGTCCTACAAACATAACAGAGTGAATCGGAATTAAGTCCGCAGATCATGCCTGCGTTCAATTCAAAGTCGGGACAACTCTACAACATGTGTGTTCACGTGATCATCGGGGATCTTCATCAATTTAATCACGGATATATCAAGTGTTGAATACATCAGACCTCGAATCCCAACAAGGGGACTGTCTAGCTAGCTCCAGCTGGTCACTGGTACATGGACACCCGCGGTCGACTGCTCCTGTTGCCCGCACTCAAGGAGCGAGCAGGCAACCCATTGATAGTTCGCATTTACACTGTCTAGCAAAATTTGCTGCAAGTGAAACATCTCCCCAACGTCCACAGCCCCCGAGCCAATGGATTCCAGGATCGACGGCGTTTAGACATAACCACAAGGACTCGCAAGTCTCGGGTACTAATTGGCATCTACCTCCTACAAGACCACGTCACCCGAGTCGACGCTGCCTGTCTGCGAACTCCACTCATACCTACCTGCCTATCTACCTGCCAGCTAGCCACCGAGCCTTATTCTCCCATGAAACCTTCAGATAAGTGCGGCAACACACCAAGAAAACCTACCCGAGACCTCAATCTACTCCCAAACAGAGCAAACTGCCACCGAATCAACGCTGAACCCCCGTTCCTACTTATCTAGACCCGATTTGCCAACGGAAAATTAGAGGGACAAAGCTGATTAGACACGAACGCAGTCATGGCCCTTCTGAGCAGTGCAAGCAGGTTGATGCACCTCCTTCTGGGCAGATTCAGACTGGACTTGTGGCCTGTCGACGGTTGCTCCACACTATCATGTACATGAAGTTGGAAAAAAATATTTAAAAAAATTAAGAAAGGTTCCATGAATAAATACCCTGTGCAGTCACTGGATTTACAGTACATGGCTCCGGAAGCGTCGAGATTTTGAGGGCCTGCATGCCCTAAATCTACCATCATGCCTGCCTGTCCCGACTGTGTGACCGCGAAAACAACAACCCCAGCAGCTCCAATTGCTAACGCAGAGCGACGCCCAAGGGGCCACAGCATCCATGCATCACGGACATGGCCGTGCAGAATTCCTGGTTCCCAACTGGATTCATCCCGCGAGCTCAGTCGTCCGTCGTCCTGGTTAGTATGGTTGCGACCTCTGCGCGTGACTGCCGCTCGACGCCCACTGACTGAGCACGTCCTGCGCCGTCGTCAATTGCGCGGCCTGCTGGCTGCTCAAATTCGGATTGTTGCCACCCTGAGGGACGATGCTGTACAACGACTGTAAGGCCGTCGAAGGGTTGTAAGAAGACATCTCCGGCGCTTGCATTGCCGGCGCCCCCGAAGCCGCCGTCGCTTGCAGCAGCGGAGGCTCGTCGTCCGCCAGAGGCAGACGGTCGTACGTCGCGCCCGTGAACGACGTCGCGATCACCAGCACGGGACTGGCAGCCATCAGCGCACCCGCCACGCACCCGCCCAGCACCTGACCCGACGCGCCCGCGAACGAGATGGTGAGCCCCGTCGGCGGCACTGGAGAGGGCGGAGGCAGATACGAGCCTGACAGCGAGATGATCTCGAACCGACCGTGGATGGTCACCGTGGCGCCCGGCGTCGTCGGCTGCCGGAGCGTCACATTCGTCACCGTGCCACTCCCGCCCATCACGCACACGCCGCGCTGCCGACGCCTCGCGAAGTCGGCGACGCTTTCCCACACGTCGTGCCCGCTCGCCACCTCCAGCACGTGCGGACGCATGGCATTTCCATTCTCGCGCGTGATGATCACCGGGGGTTTAGGTTTGTTCTTCGATCCCGGAGGTCGCCCTCGCGGCTTGCGCGACGCCTCGCCGGGGCCGGGCGGCGCTTTGGGTTTGCCTTTGCTGCGCTTGTGGGGCCTGCCCGGCACGCTTCCGCCGCTGCCTTGCTCCTCGTCCGACGAGTTGTTCCCGGGCGGAGACGGGCGCGACCCCGCCTCCGCTCCCCCCTCGCCGACCCCGGCCATAAACACATGCCCGAACTCCAGCGGCACAGGCTGGTGCGGCTGCTGGTGCGGCTGTCTGTGCCTGTCCTCCCAGAGCTTCTCGTTGTGGCCCCTCACGATCCCCCACGGTGCATCAATCTGAGTCACTTTATACGAAGTTAGGGTCGCCAGCGCGCACACTCGGGCTAGCTCACACACAAGCGACGCAGGGACGGAGGGAGCGAGCGAGCCAGGGGCACTTCTACCTCTCCTCAGGTCAGCCTAGCTACCCTCACAAACAAACTGATGAGGTGTGGGAAACACTTACTTCTTGCCTCCAGGCTCTCGTCACGAAGCCGGGTCTATCCTCGATGAGCGTGACCCAACACCCTGGAATATCACTTTGGCTCTTGAGCAGGCCCACCACGCAGCATGGGAGGGAGTGACCCCAAGCTAGATGCTACGCAACTGATCGCTCTCGTACTTAGTCAGGATCTACATCACGCACCAGGCTCCCTCTTCTTCTTTGCAAATTAGAGTAATGATGACTCCAAGTGTTGCTCGACGTAATTCTCTGCTTACAGTACAAAGGTGGGCGAATTTTGACCGAAAATCCGATTCGCTGTGGTTTTTTAGGTAGTGGAGTTCGAAAATACGAAAGTGACAGAATAGGGTGCTTTATCATGAAAGACGCCTTTCGCAGTCACAATTCAGTCAAGCGATGGTAGGAAAAGGCACATGTATTCCCACGTGGATAGAAGTTGCGGAGAATTCATACGATAGAACCTGAATGATTTCGGGCGCGTCCTTCGTTTCCCAGATGGGTCCTCTGAAGTGACCAGCAGTATGATTCAGTCACAGATTGCTGCTAAAAAACTCAGTAATGTCTTAATCCCAATTACGCATGGACGAGAATACCCACCCCAAAAATGGATCACCAGGTTGGCTCAAGCCTGAAGCGCAGAATGGGAATCAATCGTTCCCAGGAAAGGACGGGAGCTTCTGGCAAACCTGACCCCGATGAAGTACCACACCAGATCGCGCGACCAGTGGCACTTGATGTTTGACCTGCCTGCAAGTTGGTATTGTCAACTACTCTCCAAAGATGTCCGTCTCCCGAACAACAGATGCCAGATTCTACTCGCACCACCTTCCACAAGGGAAACTACAAAACCGTCCCCTCCCCTGCGTTACGGATCCCCAACACGGATCACCCCCGTCCTCCCAAATTCCAACACCTCAGTGCGCAAAAGCAGACTGGCTGTACCAAAGCGACTCCCCCTGTACTCTGTACTTCACCCGCAAGCACGTGAAACAACCCCACCAGTAAGTGCGCAACGACACTACCTTAGTCTCATCCTACTGACTTCAAAGGAAAGCGCTGGGCTGGGCTGGGCTGGGCTCGACTCGGCTCGGCTCGGCTCGGCTCGGCTTGCCCCCCAGCAGCTCCAGGAAGCAGGCAGGCACGCAGGCGTCAACTGGAGTCCACCTCTGTCAAGCCCACGAGGACTGCAAGTCTGCGAACCACTGTAGACAGCTCGCAGCAGCAGGAGCAGTAATAAGAGCCCGGGAATGGGAGAAGAGCGATTGAAGGGACCGTTCGCATGCAGCGAGGTCCCGGTAGTGTGGGCACTGTAGATGTGGGTGCCGTGGTGACGACTGACGAGGCCCACACCGGAAGAACTGTTGGGCAGCAAGCTCGCTCGCTAGCTAGCGGGGATCGGAAGGTCGTTCGGAGAACGAAAGAGAGGTCGCAGCGAAGCTCCGGGTGGGTGGGGTGGGGTACGGCGGGGCGGGGTTCAGCGGGTGGGGTAAGCTTGCGTACCACCGGCGCTGCGGGCTTGCGAGCAAGGATGGCTAAGTTGGACTAATATAACTTCACTTACGTTCCGGGCTTCCGGCGTTCCAGCAGCGTAATGAGTGTCGTGGCGCTGCAATGGAAAGGGAACTCGAGAGAGGACCGAGTGATTCGCGTTCGTCGGGGGGGCAGGCAGGCGTCATGATTCGCGTTCTGACGATGGCGACGACGCCACTGCCCTCCCTGCAGGTGCAGCAGGGCTGAGCTTTGACCGCCAGGGCCTGGGCGCACCTCTGGACTCTGGAACGCTGGAAGGGGGCCAGTGCGCGACGACAACGTGCGGGGATGGGCGCCCGTCCTGTGCGGGCGCCCGTGGGAGGTGGGCCTACCGCCCCCTAGCGTAGCTAGCCTAGCTAGCCTGCCTCTGTCCGTGTGCCCCCTGCCCCGCGCTTCCGGCCAATGGACAGGCATCCCCCTCGTACCTCCTAGCTAGGAGGCCCCTCTCTCTTAGACTATTGGAAATTTGGAACCCATATGGAAAACTAGAAAACCTAACGATCCAAAATTACTAACGGTAGAGGGATCTACGTGGATCCAAGATATGAAAGAAAGCACCAAACTCAAATCTTGAAATCAAAGGAAAGCATATAAAGTTTTATGCTTTGGTATTGTTCAAGTAACCCTAAAACAATAGGCTAAACCCCTCATGTTTGGATTTGAAAGAATTGTTGGTAAAAAATGCATTTTAAGAAGAAAAATGGAAATATAATGTAATTTTTTAACCTACTAGATCCACTTCAATGCTAAATATGATTTCCAAAGCACCGCATTTAGGCTACAAAGTCAAATCGCTATTCACTATTCACTATTCATTTTTGCATGCCCTCATCATATAAATTTTGGACAAGCAACAAGCCCCATTCCTTGCTTCAAGGAGATTTTTAATTTCCCTTTAAACTTCCCCTAGGCAAGTGAATGTTGTTTAACCCTGAAAGACCAAAGAGCCCACGTTAGGCTTTTTGAAAACTCTTACTAGCTTTACTAAGTTCATACTTTGGAATATTTTAGGATGGATGCTACTCATTATAATCTACATATGAAGCTCTATTTTATATCATCCTAATAAATATTGCAATAGTTAAAAGGATTTTTTTCAATTTGTATATCAAATTGGACAACTATAAATATATTCTAAAAAAATATTAATTACTCTCTCCATTCTAAAATGATTGTCTATAACTTTGTTGACATTTTTTTGAACCAATTTCATTGACCATATTGAGAAAAATATAATTAAGAAAGGTTCCAAATTTTATATCACTATAATCAATGAAGAACATTGTATGTATTCATTTGCAACCATACAAAATTAACCTTAAGAAAGTATTTTTTGACCTACTCAAAACAACCTTAGAAGAACATGACATTCAAAGAGGACAATCATTTTAGGATAGAGGGAGTATTTTGAAGGATTGTATAGATTGATACCTAGTCAAAAACATTTGAACCATATTTGGAAGAATTTTAGTGGTCAAAGGCTAACTTTAAAAGGACATGGAAGCTAGAAAAGGGCCAATGGATCACCTTTAAATTTTATCGTAGAAATGAAGAATGCACCTATTGATTAAAAAATCAAATCATTTTTGGCAAAGTATCTTAGGGATAGATATTGTTTTTTTAGAGGTAATTGAGTTAGGAGAGAATCCAATATCTTGGGAGGACTTTGAAATTGAATTAATGAAGATTCTCTCAAGATATTTAAATGGAATAATTTAATTCCTAAAGGTTTTTGGTATTTTTGGTCCAATACTACTTCAAAGTATTTAAACCCAAAGCAAGGCTAAAAACTTCATCTCATTAATCAAAATGGAATGATTCAAATATTTCTATATATAAAACCAAATTCAAATTTTGGTTTCTTGAAAAAAAAAAAAAAACTATATTTCATACAATAATTTTTTGACCATGTAATCAAAAATTATGGAAATTGTTGTGCCATAAATCTACTCATGTTTTGTAAAATTTCAAAGAAAAAAATAAAAATTCCATTTATAGTGAACTACCTCAAATTGCTACGTTGCCAAAATAATGCCATTTGATCCTTTAGGGGTTAAGATAGGCACATCCTTATTCTTCCATCTACATTAGGATCTTGAATGGTTACTTTAAAGAGCTCTTTGAAGCACCTTTATGTATTGAAAATGAACATATTTCTCCTCTTCCAATAAAATACTATCATTTATTATGAAATAGGTTCTATTGAGGTTATATTTTGAAGCCTAAAAATAAAAAAATCATTATCATGTCTCCAATGATTATTTTGAAAAGTATTCTCCAATATTTTCATAATGCATTTTGATGTCATTGTTGAAGAATCATTGTCGAAGTTCAATTCTTAATTTCATATTTCATTTGTCTTTTGATATCTTGTATATAAGTTAAGTTAATCATCAATGGATTACATCTCACAATTAAAGACTAGTTAAACTCCTACATATTTAATTTTATAATCAATTCAAATATCGATAGGTATAGAATAAACAATATGGATGTTGGAAGTTAACCATAAGTTCATCCAATATTGAAAGTGCAGAAAAAACATAGTGAATAGTATTCCATTCCATTGATTGGTTGCAAGGTCCATGCAAATTCAAATGTATTGTACAAACAACTTGCAACAAAAATAGCATGACCTATCACAAGTATTTTCATGGTAATTTTCCTAGTTTTTATAACTCATATTTTTACTAGTTTTGCATTATTTGCTCACCTTATCCAGAAGAACCTTTGATCCAACCACTTGATCTTATAAATATATATTCTCACAATGAAGGTATATTTTAGCATCTTTTGTCAAAATTTTGAAAATAAATATCCATTCAAAATGGACTACATAAGAACCTACCTAATTTGGGGACAATTGTCTCCTAATGGGACAATTGTTCTTTAGGGATTAAATCCCAAAGGAAGGAAGGGAGAGAAATGGGATGAAAATAGGAGTGAAAGGGGGGATGGAGGTTTATTCTTGCTAAATCTAAAAAGTCATGTTTGTATACTTTGTTTTGACCAAATTTTTAACCTTTGGGAAAGTTTTTATCTTGGTGTGGATAATATTTTAGATAAATTTTAATAAGTTTTAAAAACATAATCAAACATTTGTAGTTAATTACTTAGATACAATTAAGAATCATTTGATCTTTTTAATTAGCCAATTTCGATGTTTTAATTCCAATTTTCCTCTACCTCCTCAAAGTTGAACACATATACCAAATTGCCTACTCAAATGGTTGCAAAAATTTTAGGACTCAATTGCACATGGTTTTCTTGTAAGAATATGAACTGAAAGCTATTTAATTTAAATGACTTATACAAATGACAAGATGGTGAATGAGAACAAAATTGTATATGGTATGATGAAATGGACATTAAGGTAGCAATGGTGCAAGCTTAAAAATTGCAATTCTAGCAAGTGTTAAATCATTGAGGGAGATGAAAAATGAGAGAAGAAGAGAGAATCTTTTGGTTTATTAGAAATATGCATTTTCAAACCCGAAAGTTCTAAGGTCATGTTTTCATCCAAGAAAACACTCAAAATTGTTATTTCTAATGCAAAGAGGAAATCATTTCAACATTTATTTATTTTGCATATTGAATTTTAGGATCTTGCACCATACTAGTATAGAAATGTTTGCCTAAAATTTTGACTTTATTGATTACAAGGTATAAATGTTTAAAGTGAAGAAAATAAGTTTTTTTGCACCTCACCTAACTAGATTTTAAGGTTTTGAATCCTCTTAACTTATAGCTTTCTACTACAAATTTTGAATTAAAAAAATTTGTGTTGAAAAATCAAGTTGAGAATTTAAGAAAATGAATCTAACGAAAAAATTTATTTTCATTCTTCAAAAAATTGTTTAAATTGAAGCACATACAAGATAGAAAGAAAACTACATTGATGGGAAATTTTATTAAAATGGCACCATTCGTCAACTTTAGTGTTTTTTATAGTTTAGACTGGGTGGGCTGAAATGTACATTGATTTCAGATGTCAAAAATTTACATCATTTCTAGATATTTGAAATCTACTCTTGTCCTAAATGTTTTTTTTGCAATTCAAACCAAACAATTTGAAATCTGTAGAAGCCCAAGATATATAAAATCTATACCTATCCTAAACAATATTTTTATGGTTCAAACTAGGATGTCTGAAAATGGCACAAGGAATATTGTCATTTTAAAGAAATTCTCCATATTGTTGATAGCTCTTGGATGGAATTGAAATACACTACTAGTATTCCAAATGGTGAGATTGTTTGAAGAAGCAAGCAAAACCATATGATTTTTTTCAATTTGTGAAAATTGAATTAAAAAATGAATTCAATACATTGATATTAAAAAAATTGCTAAAATTGCTTGCAAAACAAGACCATAACTTTCGCGTCACTTATTCAAATAGAATGAATCAAAACTTTCTATATAGACAAAATATAATGTATAAGAAATATATATTTTTTAATTATTTCAAATTCTTTTTTGTTGCCCACCCTTGCGTGCTTTTTGGTTTGGATGGCATGAATTTTGTTATCAAACACCAATTGTAGTCAAATAAATTGTATTCCCCCAAAGCTATTTAGTTTTATTATCTTGAAAACATATTTCAAAAAATTATGCCAAAAATTGAGATCATAGGAACTTGCCCAAACCCTCAAGAGTCTTGTGAGAATTCTACCTAAAGACATTAGGGGCTAAGAAATGCAACATTAAAAATTTAACTTCATCCCTTATCCAATCTAGTTTCACTTTATATTGTTAGAAGTGGCTAAATGAGAAAACTGACTATTCATCATGGCTCTCAATTACAAAAATTATTTATCTTTGCTTTAGATCATTACATCAATTTGTCCTAATATTAGAAAGTATAATACTAATTTACCAAAGGCACACTATTTGTAAAATAATTAAACAAGTGTAGATTTAAACATTATTGCATCATACCAATTTCCATCCAAAAAAATTGATTGTAACTCTATTTTGTAGATGAAACTAATCTTACGCTTTCACAAATAGGGCAAAATATTGTAATGAAAAAGAAGAGGTGTTCAGAGAAGTGTTGCAAGCATTCATTGTTATGTGAATGAAGGTGGTAGGTCTTTTCCAACACACAAGGACAATTGTAAAAACATACCAATAGTAGAAAAAGGTGGTATTTGGGCACAAAAGAATAGTGCCAAAGCATGGTATCCAAGGCCCATAGTAATACTAGCTTATTGTTGAATAAAGAAAAGCAACAACAAGATGCTTAGAAGTTGGGTAACACTACGCAAGCTTGAACAAGCTAACAAGGCATACAAAGGTGGAGTAGTTTACTAGCCCTTCAAAGTATTGTTTTGCATGTGCCCTCAAACTAGTCAATATTGCATATTTTTTGTAGAAAAAGGGTGTAGATGCTCTAAAGGCATTTGCAATGGAATCAATATATTTGCCTTCTAAATAAACTATTGAATTTTCATCAATTCATAATTTGAACATGAAATTTCTATCAATGGAATAACATCCAAAGGTACTTTGAATAGGTGCAAGAAAATTTAAATTTAGACATTGACAATGAAAACAATTCTTCAAAAATAAGCTAAAAGACAAAAAATTGTAGAGGCCTTAGGAAATCATACTTTCCTTCTAAAGTTCTATTAAATTTGAAATGTTTTTGGGATGTTCTAGGCATCTAAAATGAAGTATCAATACTGGAATTTTCCCTCATTTTTTTGGAGATTGGAAATTAGTCAATCTTATATGGAATCTTATTTTTATAAAGATTTGAAGGGTGGTTAAAACATTATGAGTATTTTTATTCTTAATTTATACTAGTGAAATAGGGCATTATTTTTTTTTCAAAATTTGTATACTTATTACCAACTTGAGCAAGGTTGCTAGTATCAGTAATATGTGAACCTAGATTCTTGAATCCATGAGCCTAAAAGTTTAGACTTCTATATTATAGATATATATATTATAGGTACTTTCTATAGTTATAAGATATTTATATTATAGGTATGTATATTATAGGTACCTTCCATAGTTATAAAGTATTTATGTTATAAGTATATCATAGGTACCTTCAATAGGTATAGAGTACCTACTTATATTTAGGCTCAAGACTCATGGGCTTGCATTTCTAAACTTGCATGCTAGCGTTGTTGCCAATTTCAGTCTCCACTTAAATTTGAAGTTTGTAGATCTCTTGCAACATAGAATTTGAATAATGGGGCTCAAAAGTGTGACAAAGTTACATTGTCAAAATATTGGGCAACTTTAAAACAATATTTTTTTTTCTTTGCCTAGATATATTTCACATATACATTAGTTTTAGACCCCAATTTTTTGGTGAAAGACCCTTGTACTAGTCAAGATTAAGATCCTACAATTACAAATTGTAAAAAGAGGATAAATTTTGACTTATAAATCTATTATAAATAGAAACTTTATTTTTACAAGTTTGGGAGTATTTTCTAATTTTTGATTTAGGAAGCTTTAGGGATTAAGAAAACAAAATTACACCTATTGTGCAACATTTTAGAATGCAATTGGCATGATTTTGTTTTCTTAAGCATAATTTATCAAGGCCTCTATGATTTATATTGTTGAGCTTGCTTTTGAATTAGTTTATTTTCATTATCAATGTCTAAACTTGAATTTTCTTGCACCTATTCAAAGTACCTTTGGATGTTCTTTCAATGATAAAAATATCAAGTTTTAATGATAAACCATTGAAAAGTTAAAAGTTTATTTGGAAGGCTAATATGTTGGTCCTATTGAAGATGCTCTAAAACTTCCTTTCTACTAGTGCACCCTCTACAATATTAACCACTTTTTGAAGAGTATAATTTTGTATTCTATGACCTAATCCAATTAGTTTGGGGTTTATGATTTCAATATGATCATCTTGCATAAAGAAAAAAAGTTCTAGCATTTTCACGTACCATAAGTGTAGCACTTTTCTATCAAATATTTATTATCTCTTCCAAATAAGGTTTGATAGATGCTAAGATTAGACTTTTGAAATAACTATTTTATTTATTATCAATTTTTTATTAAAAAATTAATTTCCGAAAATTTTGGCATCTATTTCTTGAATTGTTTTCTACCAAACTTGCCCTACAACTACAATAGTTGGAGGACTAAACACTTCAATTGACCCCTAAAGAATTTGTGTGTTTTTCCTCAAAAAATTCAAAATTGACATTTTCTAGTACATTGAGCGCAGTTGAAATATAAAAACATTTTTCAAACTTTCAATTGTACAAATTTATATTAGAATCCTATAGGAATGGGTGGAAAAAATTCAATTCATGTGGTTGTATACATTGCAACATTATAAGTTTGAAATAATTAGAAGAAAATAAATTTTGGGCTCTATCAACATGGTCAACATAGTTTGATTCAAATTTCTAGAGAAGTCTTGAAATACTATTTAACTTTGAAAGCATTGACCATTTGATAAGTATTTATGTTATTTATTTGCATGCCAATCTTCAAAGATGATAGAGGTGTTTAATGTACCCAAAGCATCTTGCATTGAAAGGATGTCCCAAAATAACAAGTGCATGAGTAAGATTTCAATTTCTTTTAGAATTTATTTTATAGAAGGATCAAAATCACAATGGTCAACACAAAACTTTCCTTCACCTAATCAAT
Organism: Climacium dendroides; assembly: GCA_950106755.1. Lineage (NCBI taxonomy): Eukaryota > Viridiplantae > Streptophyta > Bryopsida > Hypnales > Climaciaceae > Climacium > Climacium dendroides. Next base: position 27,686,243 of record OX467084.1, on the reverse strand, counting down.
TACAAAAAATAAAAATAAAAAATAAAAAATCTCATGAATTTACACTATAATTTGTGCTTATGATTCTAAAGTTGTTTTAGAAATGTCATTTGTAGTGCATAAAGTGAAAATTGGAAAAAAATAGTGTTTTTTCATTTTCAACCATGTATTATTCCTCCATACAACTATGAGAATGTGTGGAAAAAATTTAGCCCATTCAACTTCGTAGATTGCAAGTTATAAACATTCAAAGTTGTTAGAAAGAAAATCACCGCTTACCTAGCTACTTGCCCAATAGTTTTTCATTCTCTTTATTAGCACATTGTTCAAAGCTACCCACAAATTTTTTAGCCCCATTACTTTTTATTCAAGCACTTGATTGAAAAAAATTAAAAATTTAGGAAGTTCATAGAATGTACATTTGCGGTAAGAAATTCACTTTTATTTGTTCTATATTGAATTAATATGAGCTTTCCCAACTTTCATAAAGTTCTAGAGGAGTGTAATCTTGGAAAGATGGTTCCATGATGATTGGTTTCAAACCTCATTGTTCATCACTTTGTTTACTACCATTTTGTAATTAGATGTGAATGAAAATTTTTAATTATATATTTTATAGAGATGCCTTCATATGTCTACTACAAATCATAAAATTTTCAAAAATATCTAAAATTTCACCATAGATATATATTATAGTGTATAATATCATGGTATAAACCAAAGTTAACATAGCACTTTAATATTAGAAAATCAACCAACCATGGTTACATCACAAAGTTTAGACCCTACAATTTGGCAACAATTATCGTGCAGTTATCGTTGTTTCATGGGTTCACACGTTAATCACATCATTATTAGTGTTTTTTTTTAAACAATGTCCCCCCCTGTTGGCAGCACTACAAAGGCCAGTTTTTGGAGGGACGAAGCCAAAGAGGTCAGATTTCTGATAGTCTAGTGAAATTTCGCCCTCCCAAAAAGCCTTGATCGTTATTGCATCATTACAATGCATTGCTTCGCATCGTTACAATGCAGTTGCAAATTATGCATTATAACAATGCGAAGCCATGCACCGTAATGATGCGATAATGATGTGAAGCAATGCACCGTAATGATGCGATAATGATGTGAAGCAATGCACCGTAATGATGCAATAATGATGTGAAGCAATGCACCGTAATGATGCGATAACGATGCGAAGCAACACACTGTAATGATGCGATAACAATGCGAAGCAACACACTGTAATGATGCGATAACGATGCGAAGCAACACACTGTAATGATGCGATAACGATGCGAAGCAACACACTGTAATGATGCGATAATGATGCGATAACGATGCGATCAACATGTGAAGCAACGCACCGTAATGATGCGATAACGATGCGAAGCAACACACCGTAATGATGCGATAACAATGCAAAGCAACACACCGTAATGATGCGATAACAATGCAAAGCAACACACCGTAATGATGCGATAACGATGCGATCAACATGTGAAGCAATGCACCATAATGATGCGATAACGATGCGATTAACATGCGAACTTCTAAAACAACAATATCTGCACGATAACTGTTGCCAAACCATAGGGTCTAAATTTTGTGATGTATAGGCCCAAAGTTCATATTGCTATAAAATATTGAAATTTACAAAATTATCAAGTGGAATAGAACTAAACTTAATAAGCTTCATTTCATTAGTTAGACTTAAATTCAGAAAAATCAATTTAATGGCTAAATTCACATTAAGAGTAAAGAACAAGAATTGGCCAAAACACACTAAGTTGTTTTTTTGAGGAAATTGTTGCTAAAAAGCGATGAAATTTTTTTTGTTGGAAATATTAAGTGAAGTATTCTTCCTTTTTCAATGGATAAAATTGCAAAATGCTACCCAACCTTTGGGTGGTATCACTCTATTATGAATGAATGTTAATTATTTTGAATGAAGGAATAAACCTTCATCCATATATTGCAAGTTTCATTCATTTTTGTGGATGTAAATAGCTTCATTATGATCACTTTTTGCATCCCCTAAAGTAAATGAAGAAATCAAACCTGAAACACACTGTCTATAGATTAAAGTAGGAAGTTCTAAAAGCACACATGCTCTAAAACCGCCCACCTCCTTAAATGTGCACTACGTTGCTTTTTGTAGCCTTCAAGAATGTCCAAACAGTGTACACTTTAGGGGGTGGGTGATTTTAGAATCCTATGCTATTTAACTTCACAATTTCATAACTAATTCCGCAAAGCTCCAAAAAATATGAAACAACTTGGGTTAAATGCTAATTGCACTTGTCTTTCAAGGAAAACTTAGGAAAAAAATATTTCAATAAGCTTCAGCTCCCCCAAATACAGGTTCAGCGCTTACATGGACGATTTATAGACCTCCTACTTTAAGTTTCTTCTTCTTTATAAGAGTCAGCAATAACTTACCACAATCACGAGGGAAATTGCAGTAATAGCTTGTTCTCTGAAAATGTACTGAAGCAACTTTCCAAAACAAAATTGCATGAAAAAATGTGTTTTTTTCGCACCGTACAGACTTCGGTGAAGCCATCCTCAGCAGCGTTTCCAGTCCAGTAGGGTTTAGGATCGAACAATAAAGCCCCCAAGAGCTGATGAAGCTTAACGTAATAAGCTTCCGTCGGTTGTTACAGTATGGTTTCTGTGCCTGACCCGGTGATTCTGCGAAGCCCCGCAATCCCTTCCCCTGCGCTGCCTCCCCACAGCTAAACTTCAGTTGTTAGTAAAGCATGAACGCCGCCACTCCGTCAATCCGGTGCAATTACCGACAACTCTATCAGCTAGGGCTGACGCCAACAGAGCAAGTATTAATGGGCCTTCAGTCAGGAAAGAAAAACAGGAGTTCAGGGACGCTACTGCAGACGGGCTGGAGTGGCGTTATTGTTTTACCAACAACTGAACCAAGATTATTAATAAGTTCCGTGTAATCCTCCTGACGAAGAACTGGCGCTGCTCTGCTTCCTGCCAGAGTGCCAGGGACTCTGGACAGACAGACAGACAGAACGGAGGACCAAAAGACGCAATCCAGGTGCACCCAGTGGCTGGGGGAAAGATTTCCACTTTCAACAGGAGACGCTGGGTGGCTTTTAACCCTTAAAGACTCTTGGGAATTTCAGGTAGGTTCGTGTGTTCTCAATTTTTAACATGATTTTTTGAAGATAGGAAATCAAATTAGCTTTCTGGGAATATAACTTTTATTTCAATTGGTGCCGAGAAACAAAAGTTATGACACCATGAATTTAAAATGTAGTAGCCCCAACAAAATCACAAAACAATGATTTTTTTTTAAATTTTAAATTTATTTTCTCAAAGATTATATTCATGTCTACATCTGAAGCTTTTATTCATTCTATTTGGACTAGTGAGGAGAAAGTTATGGCAAATCTTATTTTGGAAGCAATCTAAGCAACTTCTTGAAAAAAAAGAACTCATAGAATTTGTTTTTGGATGCAATTTTAATAATTTTTCAAAAAAATGATTAGACAAGGTTGAGTTTGCTTGCTAAAACAATCTCATCATTGGGATTATTGTGCTTCAATTCCATCTTCAAGATATTAACGGTTTAGTTATCCCTTCAATCTTGAACCTACTTCTACTTAATAATTTTTTAATGAGTGAAAATCAAGATTCTCAACTCAATTCTTCAACATGAAAAATTAGAAAATCAAAATCAATAGTGCAAGAAATTTTAGTTAAGAAGATTCAAAGCCAAAAAATCTAGTTGATCAAGGTATAAAAAGTAAATAAATAAATTGGTTTTGTCTTTTTAAATGGAAATATCTTGCAATCTATGTGGTCAAAGTTTCTGAACTTTTTTCCATGCATTCTTGTACTAGTGTCAAATGACCCATTGTGGTCACCTAGGAAATGACCCATTGTGGGCTTTTTTAGTATGTGAGATGTGGCCCACAATGCATATGTTACATGAGAGTATTGGAGTGAACAATGACCTCATTAGGAACTTCTAACTTTTTAGTGTGAAACTCATTGTCAAAATTGACTTTTTAGGCCTTCCATGATAGAAAATATTGTGACTGCATTAGATAGTAAGATGAGCATTATAGATTCAGATTTTGTTGGTTATGAGGTAGTCTATAGACTCTTTGTGTTGAACACTTCAAAAATTCCTAGTAAACTCATACTTTGTCAAAAAAATATAATTTCAATTGCACTTGTTGTTTCTCACACTTGTACTAATGTGGGAAAAAAATTGAAAAAATTTAGCAACAAGATGATGTCAAACTCCTCATTTTGACCACAATAGACTGGTTTACCTTAATCCCTAAATTTCCAGGGCACTGAATTTTGGTGTCTAGAATACTTTGAAGTTAAATAACCTAACCAAATTTCAATTTTTAGCCCTTTTTATTTAAAAAAAATTCTTTTTGAAGTCTAGTTTTAGCATCAAAATCCAATTTTGAAAATGATTGATTACGATTTTTTTTATTCAAGATTATGTGCAAGGGTGTCCATTGCAATCTTGACTTTTTGTAGTCTTGAGGGCTCTTGGAAATGATTCTCAAATACACTAGATCTTGGAGAAATTTTTAAAAATTGTAGAGTAGATTTTGAGAGCCACAAATTGAATACAGTTATGCATGTTAGGCCCTCTATCCTCATGTTTTTTTGGTGACCAACTTTTTAAATTTGACATGTGAAAAGAAGATTAGAAGACTTCAAATCACTTTTGCAATTTTAATCTAAAAATGATGCTGAAGACATTTTTTGACCAATGAATGATAAAAAATATTTTCATGTAGGACAAAAATGCAACTATTCATCCTCCAAATTTTGTGTGAAAAGGGAAGGTCTTCTACAATAGTTTGACTTCCAATGAGTGTTTTAGCATTTTTTTAAGCCAACAATTCACATGATACTAGAACAAATCATTTCTAGAACAAATCAGTTTTTTTTTCATGTAATCTCTAACAAGTTTAGTTTGAATTTATAAGTTTATAATTGAAAATTTTGATAAAAGATAGATGCATGGTAGAGTGTCTCAATAAACCGGTCACAAAGATGTTTTTAGAAAACACTAGTATTCCTAATATTGAACTCCTTCAGCTATGCATTTAAAAAATTATGGATTGGAGATTGGAGGAAGTGTTGAAGATATAACATGATAGACAATGCAAAGTAGCTCAACACTCAATGAGGAGCTTGAATTCGGTAATAGGAACAAGCTCTGGTTCACCAACTTAGAGGGGCTAAGACTAACTTAACTTTAGGGCATCTTCGATGGAAGCAATGTGTTAGCCCTCCAATTTTTTTACCTTTCATTGGTTTATTTATAAGTAGACCTTATTATTATCATTGGAATTCTTCACTTAGCATCAAATTGAAATAAAAATAATATATAAACAAAACTTTTACAAAACTAAACATCTTCAAAGAGTTTCAAAAAATCAAGTACTGATTTCGCTCATGGAAACCTACCCAAATTCCAAATTGTCTTACAAAGGGACAATGGTTCTTTACTAATTAAGATGGACAAACCTTTAGAGTTTGACTAACTTTTACATTGCATCCTCCAAAAATCTTAGAATTAGTTTTTAAAAAAATCCACTACTTATACTGTTATAATGCTTGACTATCATTAACCCCTAAAGTACCAAGTTGTGTTTTGGGGGCAACATAGTGATTTGAGGCCGCCCACTACAAATGGAGAATTTTTTTTCTTTAAAATTTTCACACAACATGCACCTAAGGAGTAGCTTTAAGGCCCAACAAATTTCATAACTTTTGATTAGTACATGGTTACAAAGTTATTGTATAACATGTAGTTTTTTCCTTCTTGGTCAGCAAAATAGTGTAGATTAAAAAATATCATTTTTTTAGAAATCAAGAATCAAAATTGGTATTCTAAATTCAATTATACATGGAAAAATTTGAATCATTCCATTTTAATTAATGAGATGAAAGTTATGAGGAGTTCTAGTTTTTGGATAGTTATAGATTCTAAAATAAATTGTGAAATCCTTTACTTAACTCAATTTTCAATATTTTTGGAAAAAAAAATCATAGGATGTAGATTATTTTTAAATCATTCTCTACATATTTCAACTTACTATTATTTTCCTATATGTTGTACAATTCCAAATGATCTGAAATTTTTAAGCATGTAGGCAACTTGCTTTGAGGAATGAATCCAAAGAAGCATCACCATTTTGGACATTTTTTCATGCGAATGTGACCTTGTGAAGTGAAGCTACTTGTTTTTATGCAAGGTTTAATAAAAGAATTTTTATTACTTCAAATGTTAATATCTTGCAATCTACAAGGTGAAAATTTCTGAATTTTTTTCCACATATTCTCAAGTTAGCATACTACAAGATCCTATGTTAACATGTGTCCAAAATGTTTTTTTTCTAAATAAAAATGTATATTTTATTAATAATAATAGATAAAAACAAGCATATACAAAATGTCAAGACATTAAGTAATTACTATATAATATTGAACAGGGATTAAATAATAAATTTGGGCAGCTTTACATTTGGGACCAAGACAAAGAGATAAATAAATTCTAAGTACTATCATTAGGCAAGCAATACCATTTCTACTTGTTGTTTTAAACTCTTGGCCAATAAGGAAAACTCAAAATTTGTTAATTTCTTCGGGTTGGCCACAAGTATAAAATAGACCTTAATTATAGAATTAGAGATTGTCAATCCTAATGATACTAATATTGTAATAAACAATCTTCATCCTAAATACATTTTATTTTGAATTCAATAATATAGGAAATATAGCACAAAAGGACTTCAAATCTATTTAGGAAAATTCCACGATTATGAACAAAGTAAAATTCTTCAATAATATCATATTGTTAATTGAAAACAAAATGATTTTATGTACATACAAATCTTTAAAAACATGTCTAAATTTTTTATGGAATAAATTCAAGAAATTGAATTGCAAAGAGAGGCTACATTCATTTGAAAGACAAAAATGATTTTACTCTCTTGTAATAGTTATTATTGTTGTACCAAACAAAGTTTGATATGAAGAGTATAAAGTAGAATTTGCAATAATAATGTATAAAAAGAATACAAATTGTAAGTCTCTAAAGTTTGCCAATATTACAAACAAATGTTTTGGCTAGGATGGTCTTTGGGGGACAAAATCTTTATTGTTTTGTGAAGATTTGATATCATTTTAAATTTTGAAGAAAAAATATTAAATACAACTAAATTCAATTCTTTTGAAATTTCCTATAGGAGTGCATATTATGAGTTTGAAAGAAAAAAAAATTGGATAATTATTGCAATTTTATCTTCAAGCCTAAATCATTGTTTGTAGATTTTCAAGGAATCGAATGATAGAAAAATTGACTAAGGTTGAATGAGAGTGCCAACTTCAAAATATTTTGCCACTAGCCATTTACTCTATGGAACAACTACATTTGTTTAATCTTAAAACAAAAGGTCTATCATCAAGGTCATTAACATATACTTTACCATTCACATTTCTATACACTACAAAAATGTTCATAACTTGTAAAGGACCAGAGGGGGTAAAGAAACATTGTCCAAAACTATGCTTTTTTGGAATGTCATTCGAAAACAAAAATTGAAACTTTAAAAAAAAATTCAACCATAAAAAACTAAACTAAAGAATTTTTATTAAAATGTGAAAAAAATTACAGACTAATTGACCTTGTGGATTGAAAGATTATAATATTTGAAGTAAATTTTTTTTTTTCATTTTTGCGAGATTAAGTAAGCAGACTTTGGTCCCTTTCGGAGTAAAGTTTTTTCTCTACACGAACATGAATATTTATAAGTATATAATAGTAGGTTCGCTCATAAAAAAATTTAGTAGAAAATATAGAGTCTAACTTATTCTAAATCACCCTACTATGCAAGAAGGTTAGGTGAATTTGCAATACACTAGTCATTTTTTTGATGATTTCTTATGCAACTTGAGGAAATTTTGTATTTGAAATCCAAATGGTGAAAAGATAGAGACAAAATTTTAGAATATGTGGAAAAAATTTCAAGAACTTTTACTTCACAAATTGCAAGAGAACAAGACTTGTAGTTAGAAAAAATGTTTTTTCTTGAAATCAGCCCAATTTAGCTAACAAAGTTTGACTCCCCTTAGAATGTGATTTGAAGACCAAAATTTGTTTTTTTACAATTATATTCCATATTTTATTAGTTGCATACATGCCAAATTACAAAATTTGATGAATTTTTTGCAAAAGATTTTCCAAAGATTTCCAAATTGCCCAATTTGCCCCCAAAGTTTAGGATAGCGTAACTTTTGATCCAGACACCTGATCAAGAAAAAAAAATAGTTTTTTGCAAAGGTCATATATATTTACACATTTTGTTTAAATTTCATGAACATTTGGTCAAAAATGACTTCATAGGAACCTACCAAAGATTTCTTGCATATGTTGAATGAGCATTTGGTCCTTTAGGGGTTAAATCCTTTCAAGGTTTGAACAAACATGTACATTACATTAGGCGGCATCACAAGTTGATGGAAGAAAGATTGAAACCAAAGTATTATCTTTCTTTCAAGGAAAAATAAAAACATCCCCCAACAAAGTTCCAAAGATGCTCAAAATCCACTTTTTAAATTAGAGTAGATTTTGAACTTTTGTTTTTTTCTCATATTTTGAAGCACTCATCATAAATAATAATGTTTTGTATTTTCTTGAAATAAAAAGAGAGAAAACATATTTGAGGGCATATTTTTGTTGCTCTTTTCTTATGTCTCCCTTTCTTTTTATATTTTATCTCTTGTCATGATAAAGGGGTGTCTAAGTTCCTTCCTTGGTTTTCTCTCTTATACTTTGTGTATGAAAACCCAAGTTCCACCCAAGTTCTATTGGAGTTGGATTTTAAACTCCTATCTTTTTATCACATTTTAAGACACTCATCACAAATACTAAAGTTTTGGATATTTTCGAAATACAAAGGGGAAGGAATCTATACCTTAAATTTGGTTTTTTGTTTTGTTTTTTGTTTGTTATGTTCAGATCTCTTGTACCGTGCACATTATAAAAAATTTTAGGCCTCCAAAAGGCCATGAGTTTTGAACCCCCTGGTGCAATTATAGAAGAAATGAAACTGTTTTTTATTTTTTATTTTTTTAATGACAGCAATTGATGTGGCACTATTGGTGCCACATCATCACCACATCAGGTTTTAGTATTTTTTATTTAATTTTTTTCAAAAAAAATTTAAAAAAAATTTCCTGTACTTGTACTGCGGCATGCTGAAAATCAAAACCTCAACAGGCTTTTAGAGGGTTCAGATTTTTTCTAATGTTCCCCTTGACAAGGAGGGATGCACGGGCTTTGTTTCGTGGTGTTTGAACCTACGGTGAGAAAGTTATTGAATTTTGAAGTATTTTTGGGATAAAAAATTAGAAAATTACTTTTACTATTTTGTTTTGACTGTGTCAATGGCATAGGGCACACTACAATACACTAATGATGATAAATAGTGTACCCTACACTAATTTATTTTAAAAAGCCATAAGTTTTTACTTTTGATGAATATTTTTACCAACTATGGATGTAGAGTTTTCCCACTTAGAATGACACTAGGATTCATGATTTTCATAAAAATATTTATGAAGAGTAAAAAACTTATAAAACAGTTAGTATGGGTAACACTATTTATCATCATTAGTGTAGTGCATTTTGAGAGCATATGCACACTTTTTATTTTCAGTTCTCACTGAAGAGAAGGACGACGAACTGGAAGTGAGTCGAATCCTCACTTCCTTTCATCCATTTCTTCGAAACCATCCATCTCATCTCATCTCATCTCCGGGGTTGCGGTTGCGGTGCCGGCCAGCTTGGCCCCCCCCGCAAGGGGCTTGCGAGGGGCTGCCCAAGTGAGCCCACTGAAGGCCCCAGTCGAGTCTGACCCGAGGAGCACGTTGGCTGCACCTCCCCCAGTCCCCCCTCAAGCTCCTGTAAGTCCCTTCCTGCTGTACGAGCCCCACTGAAGTTCAGGGCCTTTATTAGTTTTCTTATATTATGGGCCTGACACGTGGAATTGTCATGCTGACGCAAGGCCACATCATTGTGCCGCAAAACCAACCCCCGCCTCATAAAAGGGAAATGATAAGCTACTCTAATGTGTTTTTAGACGACGACGGAAGTCACGGAACGACGGAACGGGAAGGCAGTCGGAGTTCCGGACGGCCGGCCGCCTGTCTGTCATGACTCATGACGTACGGCAAGTTGGGTTATTTTCCTGCTTGCCGCTTCTCGGGCGCTTCCGTCACTCGCGTGCTGGTGTTTCCTTTCCCCCTCTCTCGACACGTCCAGAGCCTGAGCCTCGGTGGCTGCCTGATTCGGCCACATTTAAGTTACGGCACGATGGGGAAGCAGAATCTGCCGCCCAAGGGTGGAGTGTGGCCGATTCTGCATAACCCTTCCTTAAACCCTGAAAAAGGACAACAGGGTGACTGTGGAAAACATCAGTTTTTAGGACCTTGAGGAAGCATTGCCTTAAAAAAAATTGTAAAAAGCAAGACAAACTACTGTAGAAGACCTCACCTTTTCTTGTTGCAAAATTCAGAAAGATGAATAGTTACACTTCTGTCTTACATAGAGAGATTCTCTGTCATCTATCGGAGGCAAAATGTCTGCCTCCATGTTTAAGGGTTAAACGACAAGCCGGTCACCATGGAAATCATCTGGTTGGATATCGTGCAAATTGATGGCTTGAAAAAACCCGAAAGAACATTGATTGGGAGACAAGCTACTCTAGAAGACGTTCTCTTTTCCCCACGAAATTTTGAGGATGAATAGTTGCACTTTTGTCCTGCATGGAGAGATTCTTTGTCATTCATCGGCCAAAAAATGTCCTTGGCGTCGTCTAAGGGTTAACATATGAGAACGTGCTGGTACAATGTGCGTTTTACACGGGAGCGCACCCAAGAGCTTGTCTTGCCAGGCTCATCTTGGGGCTTTCTTCCGTGCAAAATGCGCCTACACTGGTGCATTCTCTAGTACGTTAGCCAAAAAAGCAAACTTTCATGTTGCGTGGGAATCAAAAATGGAGTTTTGGGTTTGGAGGGGTGGCATGATTAAACGTAAGTTCCGTGGAATTGGGTACTTAACTCCAAAAAGTCCAAGGGGTTTGGACAAAATGCAAACGTGTAATTGAATATAAGTTCTATAACTTTTTTGAGGTTTGCATCAAAAAAATAATGTGAAGTGTGAAAAGTAAAAAATTATTTGTATGATTAAACTTATTAAATTATTTTTAGATTTTCTTCAAATGAATTTTGAAGATATAACTTCAAAAATTTACCAAAAATATATTTTTTATTTTTAGCATTTGAATTTTTTTGATTGGTGAAAATTGTGATTTCTATTGATTTGTGTGTAAGATCTAGTAATGAAAACACTGATACTTTTTTTAAATAATAAAAAAATTCAACACGAGGCAAATTCTAAATACTTTGTGCTATTTCTCTTATAATTTTTGTTTGACCATAGTTATCTTAGTTTTGAACATAAATATTCAAAGACAATCTAATCTTAAAATTTTATTTTTTTAAATGTCCATCCAAGTATGTTGCTCAAAGTCAAGTAGTAACCATAAAATGGTCGCTTGAATGCTTATAGGTTAAACAAAATATTTATAAACTCATTTGGAATCACCACCAATTTCAAGTGAGCATAGTTACTATTAGTTGTTATTATTATTATTATTATTATTATTATTATTATTATTATTATTATTATTATTATTATTATTATTATTATTATTATTATTATTATTATTATTGTCATTATTATTATTATTTGCATTGGATAGAAGATTCTAGTGCACTTAATCATGCATTGTTTAGACACCATATGAATAAGTTATGAATTTTCAAAATATTGTCTCAAAGCGTATCAAAAGCAATATTAATTTGGCTCAAAAAGACTTTCATGTTTTTATTGGAAAAATCTTGAAAGTCATTTCTATCTAAGTTTTTGTAGTACTCTTTTTATTCAATTACATTTCAAACATTATTGATTAGTAGTTTCACTTCAATGTTGGTAGGGAGAAACCATGTTGTCAATCTAAGAGAAATCTAAAAAATAAAATTTAATGTTAAATATTTTTTTTAGGAATTGGAAACTTGACTCCCTTGCTTTTCATTAGTTGCAACTAAAATTTATATTGACCAACAATTCTAATTCTAATGTAAAAAGTGTTGTACATTTCAAAGCATTATTTTGGATTTTTTTGGCATAATGTACAAATGTGACAAATTCCAACAACACAAAAGTTTGCTCTTATAATGGGTTGTCCTAAAATTAACCCTTTGAAAAAAACCAACTAATCCTATCTTCAATCCCTAAAGTCCCAAAGTCTTTAAAAGGGACTCTTGGGATTTCAGGTATGCATTCTTATACTAGTGTAGTACTAGATTTTATGATTAGATGTATAAAAATATGTAATTTTGAAAGTTTTTTGTTCTTTACAATAGAAATGACTATTTTGAATGGATTTTGATGGAAAAAAGGCCTTGGGACTTTAGGGGTTAAGATAGCCAATCAAGATAATTAAATTTCTAGATTATAAATAAAGTGTTGAACTTTTTTGAGCTAAACCTGGATTGGAATAAATTTGAAATAAATGACTTCATTGTAATAATGTTTTTAGAATTTTTATGTTGCTTAATCCCTAAATGACTAAATGGCGTTTTTTTGGCATTATAGCAATTTTGGGCAATTTACTATGAATGGATTTTTTTTTCTTTGAAATTTTCCAACAACATGTGCCCAAGGAGATCTTTAAGGCCCAACAATTTTCATAACTTTTGACTACATGGTTAAAAAGTTATTGTATGATATTTTCAATATTTGGTAGGTAATCCGGGCAACCAAAAAAAAATTTAACCACTTTTTAAAAAATAAAAATTTGAAATTAGTTCTCTAGATCTATTTATATATGGAAAGCTTTGAATCATTCCATTTTAATTAATGAGATTAAAGTTACGAGGAGTTTTAGTTGTGGATAGTTTGCAGGTAGTTATGGAATCTCTACTCTAAAATAAACTTTGAAGTCCTTTATTTAATTCAATTTTTAATTTTTTTGAAAAAAATAAAAACATTAGGTGCACATTTTTATTACAACATTTCAATCATTGGGATTGTCATTTTTCAATTCTATAAATAAATTATTAACAATTTAGCATCTTGAATCATTCTCTACTTCTTTCTACTTACTATTTTTTTCTGTATGTTATTCAATTCCAAATGATCTAAAAAAATTTCAAACATGTAGCCAACTTGCCTTGAAAAATGAATTTAAAGAGTAACTATAATTTTGGACAACTTTTTATACCAATATGACCTTGTGAAGTGCAGCTGCCTGTTTTTTTAGGGCCCAAAGGAAGATTTTTGTCACTTCAAACCCTCATTCAAACCCAAATATTTTGCAATCTACATGGTGGAAATTTTTGAAATTTTTTCTACATCTTCTCAAACCATAGTACTGTAAGATCCTATGGTTACATGTGTCCAAAAATGTTTTTTTTTCAAAAATTTGGTACTTATACTAGAGATGGCAATTTTGGAGCGTTTTTGATGAAAACATAGTCAAAAACCTTTAGGGGTTAAAGCTATAAGCTCATATTTTCAATACTACTTTTAAATTCAAATTCTTGCTTTTGTAATATCACATCTAAGTTCAATCAAAAGATTGTTACATTACCAATTTGTACTGCAAGATTGAAACAATCCTTAAACTCATAATAATCATGATCTAACTAAATTATGCACCCAAAAGATGCATACACACTGCCCCTCCCTACCACCTTTGATTCAAAAAAATCCAAGTCCATCTATGTGCTTACAAAAAAATGAGTATGAATTTGATTGTACAAAAAATAGTTTGATTCAAACCCCACTATTGATCTTAAATAGAATACTTACAAAATATAATATACAATATAAGAAACATAGTGAGAGAATACATATAGATATATGGTATATTGATGTACAAACACACATATTGATATGCAATATGGTGTCAATATCTCATGTTGATTGCAATGACAACAATTTTCAAAAAAATATAAGTAGAAGGGGGTACAAAATGAATTTCACATCGTCAATGTGAATTAATTAGTTGGCAAGCTATGTCCTTTGTCACAATCTAACTTACTTCAAATTGAATGATTTTGTTGAATGTCTTGGAATCCATTTTGAATTCCAATTTGTTTCACAAAATTATACATCTAGTCTTCTCTCCTAAATGCATGTTTAATTGGCCATTTTCAATTAATTCTTAAAGGGCATTTCATATCCAAGTTTAGTCAAACTTCATTAGATTTTTACATCAAAACACACATTTCAAAACTTTGATGTTTTTCACATGTAATAATACATATCTAAAATTTAATCTCATTTTAAAAAACAAAAACATCAAATCAAATTTTATATTAATTTCTAAAGAATTTTGAAATAAAAACCATAGTAGCTATAAAAATGCTTAAAATAGTATTTTTTTAAAAATGAAATAATAGTGAAAAAAATCATGGTATAATTGATGTTTTCTTGGAACTCACAACAAGAAAAAATCAATAGAAAAAGTTCAAAAGTGGTATATTTTGAGCTTTCAAGATGCTACTTTTAGATTGTCACAAAAATCATAATTTTAACAATTTTGAAAAAAAGATTAAATGAAATGAAAAGTAGATTATTGGAGCTACTTTTTTTTATGGTTAAGCTTAAAAGCATTTAAAATAAAAAACTATGTGAAAATTCAGATTTCAACTTTCAAATTGCTTGCAATGTCCATTGGAGCTGTTTTTTCATAAATATGCTCCCCAGTCAAGGCCATGAGTTTATTGACATTCAATTGTACCTTTGTTTACTTGCAGTGGAATGAAATTCCATTTGGGACTTGTACTTATCTTAAGTTATTAGTCCTTTGAACTGAAGAAAAACAAGTGACTTTCAGTTTGCCACTCATGCATGGGAAAATTAACTCACTGCAGCCTTTTGAATAAACATGAGACCACTTCAAATAAATAGTGCTTTTGCTTTTGTACCTTCATCAAACTCTTGCTATAGCATTTTGGAGCTAAGAGCGAACTTGATTTTTCTCACATTTTTTTAAGGTATGTTCACACTTGGTGTTAGGGATGATGTTTGCAATGCAAACCAGGTTCAGAAACAAGTCTAAATTCATTCCTAAGACCCTCAGTAACAACACTCTTAACACCAAGTGTAAATATACCTTTAGCTGGACAAAGTGTGGGAAAAGTTGATTTACCATTCTTATTTGGGGTTCATCTTTTCTACTAAAAACACAACTACTGTATTTTTAGTACGAGTGGTTAAGCTTTCACCTTACTCCAAATTATCCCATATTCTTTAAACATTGGTGATCCATGTTGTTGGGGACACTATTCCCCTTACACTCAACAAAATCATGTTGTGTTCAAGACTATGCTCATTAAAGTCTATTATGTATTGACATTCATCATGTTTATTGGAATGCAAGGACATAATGAAGACAAACATATTCATACCCTCACGTTTTTTCAAATGAATGTTGCATTATGAGAGCTACAAGATATAATGCATGTCAATATAAAGCCTATAATATTGGTCTATAATATAGACATGATTTAGAGAAAAATGCACGACTTTACATTAAGAGGTAGAATAGTCTACCAATAAGATGTTGATATCCAATACATCTCATGGGATTCCAAAATGGTGCTTGACATGCAATTTGCGCTTTCAATTGTTCCCCAACAATTGAAAGTGATTTGACACATATTGTGCGTGTGTACATTACATTATGCAATTTTCAATTACTTACAATTTTGTACTCATGATTTTCTACCAAGAATTAGGATCATCCAAGAAATTGCATGTCATATATGATTTAAAAAAAATATCATATTAAAGCACTATTTTCAAAAAATCATGAAAGGTCAACATACATGTGTTTATCAATATTTTATTGTATTAACTTGTCTTGATCTACTAATGTTAGACAAATAATTCCTAACACTAAAAACAATTCAAAAAAAAAAATTTAACCCCTAAAGGATCAAAGTGCATTTTGGGGGCAATATAACGCTTTTGGACTGCTTACTACAAAATGGAATTTCTTTTCCTTCAAATTTTTACAAAACATGTGCCCAAGGAGTAGATTCAAGGCTTCACAATTTTCATAACTTTTGACTACATGGTTAAAAAGTTATTGTATGGTATGCAATTTTTAGCAATCCATGGGCAACTTGGGTAGCTTGGGCAAATCAAAAAAATTATTATTTATTAAAATTGGTTTTCTAGACTTTTATATGTAGAAAGTTTTGAATCATACCCTTTTGATTAACCCCTAAAGCCCCGAGGGTGTTTTTTGTTAAAAAAGCACTCAAAACTGCCACTTTTGTTGTGTTCACCTAATAAACCCAAATAAATACTTTTTAGAAAAATTTAACCATAGAATCTTGTGCTTAACTTGTTTGAGAACATGTGGTAAAAATTTCATCAAATTTTACTGTACAGATTGGAAGATATGAACATTCAAAGTTGGAAGAAAAGTTTTTTTTGAACTCTACCCTACAATTTCAGCTGCCTTTGACCGCCATTTGTAGGAAGTTTTTACACTAAGGACTTTGAAATTAACAACCTACCATAATGAAGATAATGCTATATTTATGTACACCAAATTTCACTGAATTTTGTTTTGTGGAACACATCCAAAAAGATCTTGCAATGACACAATGTCTGGAGAAATGACAATACACTATTTTTTTTGCTAACAAGCTTTCTACCCCATAATTTCAAAACTCCAAAATCCCAACAGTGGATTTGAACATTTATTTATCTTTGACAAAATCCCCCCAAGTTTAAAAAAAAAGCAAAATCTCTAATTTCTATTGAATTTAGAAGACTGTAGCGAGCCAAAGTCTAATGGGCAATGGAAAAAAGGGACCCAATATGTTCCCTTGCATTCCCATTACGTTCCCTATTGCATTCCATTACATGGGACCTCTACTTCACCACATCATCCACCTACAATGCACTCCATCCATCAAGTGTTTCTATCCAACTACTTCTCTATCAATTTCAAAAATTTGTAACTAATTCACGAAGGTCCAAAAAATATGAAACGACTTGGATTAGATGCCAATTCCATTTTTCTTTCTATGAAAACTTATTGAAAATTGATTCAAGGAATTTAGCTTCTCCTAATAGCCAATTAGCTCTTGAAAACAACATACTACATTATCTCCATCTAGACAGTGTTGTTTCTTTGATTTTTCCTTTGGCTTGGCTTTTGTCAAAACTGAATTGTTTTTCTCCATGTATCATGTACATATACAACAAATGGCATGCAAACTTATGAAGACATGAATTGTCAAACTACATTCTTTTCAAGACATCAGATATGCAAGCCATTCAAGCCTATAACATTCGGTAGTAGTCAATGGTATTGCCTCCCCCAAAGAGAATGATGTAGAACATTTCACATCATTTCATCCACACCATTTCAAATCAATAACTACAAATACATGCATAAGAATATATCAAAGAAATGAAGTATAGAAGTTGGTACCTCGGTCACAAGTCGCAACTACAAACTAAATTAGTACCAATAAAACATACAAATTTCAAATAAAACTTTCATCAATTGCAAGATAGTATATAGTTCATTGAAATTAAAGACTTCAACATTTATATTACTACACTTTATTGAAAAATCCACCCATGATTAGAGAGTTATTTAATTAATCCCTAAGGGACTATTGTGTTTAGAGGCCCAAAATTGCTTCAAAATACTTGTTTCTAAAGCAAGGTCAAAATCTTTATCAATATTTATTTTTTAACAAAACCAACCATTGGATCTTTGGATTGACTTGTTCAAGTACATCGTTTCAAAATCTAAGAGTAAATATCCCCACCAATTTCAAGTTCATTGTGCCTAAACTTCAAAGCGTAAGCTTTTCTAGTCCTAAGGGTAAAGTATTATCTTTCAACATTTCTAGGAAAAAACAAGTATGTCCTATAACTTGTTTGTTTTAGTCAATCGAGTTGGAAAATGGCTCAAAAATATATATTAAAAGATTATGATGAGAAGTTTTCATCCTATAAAATTTATAGAAAAATTTCAAATTATGAAGTCAATAGAACCTGCTTGAGTTCTCTAAAAGATCAAAGTGGGTTCTTTGATCATTTCGGAGTTCATATAAGTTCTTTACTTATAGACACACAGGCTAGTAGAAGGTGAAACAAACAATGTGTGATACATAAATTAAAATTAGTAGGAGCTCTAGTGCTCATAGTTAAGTGAAATTAAAGTAGGAATTTTATTTGAAGTAGAGTTTTAGACCTCATTTAATCATAGTTGAATAACTTTTCTCAAAAAACTTTGAACTAAAAATATTTGGAAAATCTATCTAAGTTTCCTTTTCAAACATCCGTTTGATACTTCTAGCCTTCAATCAAAAGTTATGGACAAATTTGAGAGAGAGGTTGGAAAAGAGTTTTATTGACATTTTCAAACATCCTCTTTGAACTTTATCTATAACTTTTGATTGGAAGCTAAGAATATCAAACGGATTTTTGGAGAGTAAACTTAGATAGATTTCTCAAATATTTTTAGTTCAAAGTTTTAAGAAAAAAGTTATTCAACTATAACTAAATGAGGTCTAAAATTTTGCATTATACATAATGAGCGGTCAACTCTCATTTTCAAATTATCCCATACTCTTTGAGGATTCATAGTGGACAATTGATTTCAATATAAAAATGACATCTCTAACCGACGTTTCCACAAATATCATTGAAGCAATTCCTTGGGCCATCAAAATTGGTTTTTTGAAGGCAAAGGATTAAGTGACATTGATATTTAATTCAAAGGATTCTTAAGGTTTTTGGCAAATCATCTTAACTTGTTTTTGTTTTTGTTTGGCTGGTTCAAGTATACTATAAACCTCTTGCCACGACCTTGGTACCCAACACTAAAGCTTATTCTAATTCCCTAAGTGGGTGTTTTTTGTGGATGCATAGAGGGAGGGGCGCCACGCCTTCACCTGTTGCCCACCTCAGTAGGGCTTGTTGCCCGAGTTTCCTGCCCCCTTCGAAGTCAAAGCAATTTCTATTGCCCCTAAATTGCAATTCTGCCAAAAATAGTCAATAACTTTTCCATCCAATATCCAATTGAAACAAAAATCATAAATCCACGAAGCTCTCACAAACTACAAAACT
The DNA here is from genome assembly GCA_950106755.1 of Climacium dendroides. Taxonomy (NCBI): domain Eukaryota; kingdom Viridiplantae; phylum Streptophyta; class Bryopsida; order Hypnales; family Climaciaceae; genus Climacium; species Climacium dendroides. Next base: position 27,667,021 of record OX467084.1, on the reverse strand, counting down.
TCAAAAAATCTCAAAAAAAATCACTACAAATTGAGACAATAGGAACCTACCCAAACCCAAATTGTTCTCCAAGAAAGTTATAAGGAGTTTTAGTTTGCAAAAGTAGTTATGGATTTTCTACTTTGAAGTCCTTTACTTAAGTCAATTTTAAATATTTAAAAAGAAATTAAATCATAGGATGTAGATTGTTTATTACAACATTACAACCATTGCAATTGGCATTTTTCAAGTCCATAACTAAATTCTCAACAATCTAGTATTTTGAATCATTCTCTACTTCTTTCTACTTACTATTATTTTCCTATATGTTGTACAATTCAGTTAGTTAGTTTGTTTGTTTTCATTTTCTATAAAGTGCCATAGTGGCGATATTAAATGTAATAGTGGTGCTTCAAATTTCACCATTCATCCACATAATGAATAGAAAACATCACATTAGCACACATCACATATCCATAATTATATTTTCGTCCACAATTTGGCAATTTCATCCAAGATTTTTTTTAATTTGAAATGTTTTGGCAATTTATAGGGATTTTTTCATGTTTTTTTTCCTATAGGCATGGTGCCAAGCCAAAAAATTTGGTGCAATTTTGCACCAAATCGCCAGAAAACCCCCCCTAGTACAATTCCAAATGATCTGAAAATTTTCAAGCATGTAGCAAAATTGCCTTGAAGAATCAGAATTCAAAGAAGCACCACCATTTTAGACATTTTTTCATACTAATGTTACCTTGTGAAGTGCAAGTGCCCGGTTTTTTGTAGGGCCAAAAAACTAATCACTTCAAACACTAATATCTTGCAATCTACATGGTGGAAATTCTTGAAATTTTTTCCACATCTTCTCAAATTAGTGTACTACAAGATCCTTTAGTTACATATGTCTTAAAATTTTATTTAAAAAAAAATTGGTACTTGTACTAGAAAGGGCAATTTTGGAGCATTTTTGGTGAAAAACGATGGTCAAGGAACTTTAGGGGGGTTAATGAAAAATCTCCAATTAAAGTAATAAAATTGACACTAAAAGCACATAGACTTTTATCTAAGTAATTGTAGAAACTAAAATCACATAGATTTATTGGGGAAAAATAAAAGAGGAACTGACACAAAAGTTTGTAGCCAATTGAATAAAGATTTGCTAAATGAGAAATCACCAACTACATTTGTGTATTAGAAAATTTGACTTTATCATCATTGGAACTACTATAGATGGAATTTCAAATAGCATGTGACAAAGCACACACATGTGTAAGTAGTAACAAGAACACTATTGTCCCAATAATTCCTCGTTTTTGTGTTATCAAATACAAGAAGGTATAGAGATGTAGCAATAGCTAATAGTGGAACTTATTGCAACAAGAGCAAATACAACCAAATGAAAGGCAATGCAAAGAAGCTAAGAATAGGAAGCAAAATTGATTTGTAAGATAATTTGCGTTCAATGGTTCACCATTGGATATATAAAGTGAAGATAACTCAAAAGTTGTCAAGGTTGGTATTAGAGTTTTTTTCAATCAATGTGTAGATTTAAATCTAGGTTAATGCCTTCTAAGCTAAAAATCTATAAGTTAATATTAGACCTATTTTGAACTCCTTGAGGACCAAAAGATAGTCTACATTTCTAAAATTGTATAGATGTATTATAAAATAGGACTTAGAATAATAATTTAATTATGACTTTAATTCCTAAAGGACCAAGGCACATTTTGGGCAAAAATTCTATAGAAATGCCACATTTTAAGGTAGCAAAAAAAAAAAAGTAAAAGTAAATCCTACAAATTTGTATTAGACTACTATGGAAATGAATGAAAAAAATTTAGAAACTTTGATATAAATTAGAAGACAAAAATGTTTGAAGTTAGAAGAAATAGTTTTTTTTATTCTAACCTTGCCTATTAAGGCCAACAAAATTTAACTCCTCTTAGAGTGATATTTTTGAACTATACATTGTTATTTTGACATTTGCATCCTATGTCATACTAGTTATGTATTTGAAAAATTTCCGAGAAAATTTCAAAAGTAGAAGAATAGTTTCACACATGTTGGATAAAGGTGTCTGAGTTGCCCAAAATATGAAGGGCAACAATTCTTTTGATCCATAGACTAGATTGAGAAAAAATTACACCAAGGGATTATATATTCACCTTTTATATTAAAATTTCATGAAAATCTAACCAAAATTGACTTCACGTAGCAACTACTTGAGATTTTGTGTATATTGAATGGTTACTTGGTCCTTTGGGGGGGGAAAAAGAACTAGTAAAATATAATCCATAAATCACATCTATAAGATTAGATCAATTGCTACACTAACAACTAATTTTCAATAATTGAAAATTGAAAATTCTTTCCAAAATATATTGGAGATTGAATATTTGAATTTTTATAAGATTTATTCTTTTTTAAGTTTATAGTGTTAAGTTTTAATTATGTTAATTTAAAAATAATTTATTGAAGTCATTTTTGAAGTATCAATTTTTGAATTGAAACAGTTGGCCTTGAACTATAGAAGATTTCCAACATATAGTTGTTGAAATCTATACAATACAAATGTAAAAGAATTCACATGAGAATCTTCAAATAATTACATGGGATGAAAAAACAATGATTTTGTACGTTTGAAACATGTTTGCATCTTTTGTTGTTCAAAATTTTTAATGTTTGGTCCTTTAGAAGTTAATAAACTTTTTAACCTCAAAGTGTCTAAATTGTGTTAGATTTGTCTTTATCTCCTAAAGTCCCAAGGTCTTTTTGCCATCAAAGACCACTAAAAAAATTCATTTCTATTGCAAAGAGTAAAAATGTTTTAAACCTTTTTTTTTCCATATCTAACTATATGAACTTGTCATAGACTAGTATACAAATGTGTGGAAGAATTTTCAAGAACTTTCACCCATGTAGATTGCAAAATATTTGAGTTTAAGGTGAAGAAGACAAGCTTTTTTGCACCTTGTATAATTAGATTACATGATTTTGAATGTTTTTACCTTAAAAGTTTTGCTCTACAAATTTTGAATTTCTAATTCTTTATTTTGAAGATTGATTTGAGAGTTTGGAAAATAAATTCAAAAACAACTTGATCTTCATTCTTTTAAAAATTGTTAAGTAGAAGTAGTTATGAGATTGAAAGATAAATGAAATTGTTAATAGCCCTAAGAAGGCCATATTCGTTAAAATGAGACAAAGTGTAGTCTAAATTTTATCTTTGACTCGAAGATAAATCGTTATAATTATTCAATTTTGAGACTATTTGATAATTTGAGACTTTCATATATTAATATGTATAAAAACCTTTGATTGCCCAAAGGTTGCATTCTCATTTTATCTTCAACTCAAGGATAAAATCACTATAATTGTTTTAGGATTGAAGTCTCAAAATGACCATTTTGTCTCATTTTAACAAATATGGCCATTAAGATGGAATTGAAACATATGAATCCTATTGGTGAGATTGTTCAAGTGAAACAAATTAAATATTTGAAATTATGGGTCTTTTTCCTAAAATTGTGAAAATTGAATTAAAAAAATTCAATGCATTATTTTTGCAAAAAAATACAATAATTGCTTGCAAAACAAGAAGCTTCATAATTTTTATATTACTAATCTAAATAAAATGATTCAAAAATCTCCTATATAGACAAAAAGATATAGTGTTTAAGAAACAAATTTTTAAATTTGTATTTTACCTATTTTTTGTTTCTTTGCTACCAAGTGAACTATTTTTAGTTTAGTTTAGAGCGGCATAATTTTTGCTCCCAAACATTGAATGAAAAAAAAACTCATATTCCTCCAAAGCTACTATACTTTTCTATCTTCTATTAAAAATAAATAAATCACGTCAAGAAATGAAATTATAGGAACCTACTTAGAACTTTAGATTCAAGGCTTGAGTTTAGTATGTTTGAATCATTTAGAAGGGGGGGTGTTACATTTGGAGAGGTTTGGGGAGGATTGACTCATGTATTGCCCCATGTTTTACCCTTTGTAGAAAACACTGAAATTTTTTATTTTCCACATGTGATAAAATTTGAAAATTTTGAATTCATATTTGCAATCAGAGACCCCAAATTAGTTAGAAGTCGTGAAAAAATACAAAATTTAAACGGCACAAAATAGGGGACAATTTTACATTTACCCTTTGATGGGGCAATACATGGGTCTTCCCTAGCTGTTTGGTGAAGGGGTTCTTGTAGCAACTTGCCCCAATGTTTCCACATTCCAAAAGATTCTAAGAAATTCATGTTGGAGTTGAATTGTTCAAATGAAGGAACACAAACAAGGTTGTAGATAGGAAATGGACTTTGTCCTAAAAGACGTTGATAGTAGGTCCCTGCCATAAGGATTGAGCCAATAAAACATGTTGCTATTCTTCTAGAAGGTTAGTCCTTATTGTTTTTAGTTGCTTTTTGAGTAGTGTAGCTTTACATAACATTGTACAAGCAAGCAAGGGTCTCCCCCATGCTAACAAGGTATCATGCCTCCCTAGATTCCCAGGAGAGACTTCTTAGTTAATTGCAAAACCAAGAGTTGGTTGAGGAGCCATACCAGACAATTCTATTCACTATAGGGGCCCTTCTCCATTCTTCTTAAAGGGTGGAGAAGGGCCCCTTGCCTTGTTGGTAAACAATGTTATCTGTAGCAAGTCTGGTAGATGATAATCATTACCCCAAAACTTGGCACTTGATTAGCTCTAGAAGGATATTGTGGACACGGACACCGAGTGTTGGGTACATGACAAAGAAACCTTCTACGGTGTAGGACAAAAGTGCATATGTTCATCCTTGAAATGTTGAGTGAAAAGGTAAGGTCTTGCTCCATGTTTTGACCTCCAATCCAATGAGTGCCTCTTCTGCTGTGTTTTTTAAGCCCGTGATTCCCATGCTACCCAAAAGGCATGATTCCCACAGTGACCAGCCCATCCTCCTGGGGTGGAAATTGAATCTGACTCGACTGAGAGCGTAATTTGAAACCTACAAGCAGCCAGTGCCCAACTCTACTCATGCTTCCTTCAATTGCAATTGCTGCAGATGTGAATTCCTGCCTGCCTGCCTGCCCTCCATCCATCCAGACTCCCTCCCCCAGACAGCCCCGGGTGCAGAGCAATGGGCATGATTAAAAATGAATGAATGAATGAATGGATGAGCGAGCGAGCGAGGCAGGCGAGGCTTTCAGTTGGATTGGTAGCGTGGCAAGTGAAGCCTCGTGTTACGAGCCGTGGGTTCAGTAAGAATGTGTTTGTCATGTGCAAGTGACTGCAGTCCTTTCTTCACCACCACTACTAGACTACTCTTAGACTGCTGTAAGAGTTATGATAACTTCACCGTGTGTGATGCCTACTGAGATTCTTCCTCCACTTTGATGGCCATGGGAACGGGAGGGGGAGAGGAGCACGATCAATGACTCACTGGCCGGCGAGGTTCTGTACCAACAGTCAGTGATCATAACTTAAATTACTTCAACATCAAGTGGAATTCAGCCTGGCCAGTGAATTCATAACAAACAACTGCATGGCAACTTGCATTCAAGGGAAGGACAATGCCACAATCTGAGCAGGGCTGCATGGCCAGGTGGGGGGAAGGGCGGGGAAAGGGATTTATTTATTTATATATATTTTAAAAACACAAATGAAACGAGATTTCATTGTAAGGTAAAAGTACAAACTCGCCAGCCACAAGTGGCTTCACGTGGGGGTAAAACAAAACAAAAACAAACAAAAACAAACAAACACAAGATGGATTGACGACAGCAACAAATGCAGCAAGAAGGGAGGCCCAGTGGGATTTTCGTTTCATTTCTTGGCTTGGCTTGGCTTTGGGTAGTGCAAGAAGCAATCGGCATTGCAGGTATGAGTGACATCCAGAGGGGGGGATGAAGCTCACAAAATAGGGATGGATGGAAACTCAATTCATCGTCTACGAGCTTGTATGTTCATCCAAAATGGAGGGATACACAGTATTGTTCGCAGGTTTTGTAACAATGGGGTGCTTTCATCCATTGAGAATAGAAGGAATATTGATCGTTAATAATTTTGTGTATCTTCTTGAATTGCTTTCGAGCAATTTTTACTCAAAAAAACTTGGGGTGGAGAGTGGTTGTACCATGAGTTAATTATATGATGTGGATGTGGGTTGTCAAGGAAGAGGGGGAGGTTCATCTTCCTTTTCTTAACACCAAGAATTCAAGATTGAGAAGGCTTGAAGAAAAACTCTCAAAGTTCATGGTTTGTCTTTGAGGAGTCAATGATGGTTGTAGCCTTCAAAGGTAGTATAAAGTGAGAGGAGGGCAAAAAAGTGTTTAATCTATTGTTTTAGCATATGTTCTATACTAGGGTAGCTCATAATATGAGTTCTTTTTCAAATGATTGGTTATGAACCTTTTAGCCTAAGATTCCGTTGAAATTTTCATGAGGTCCATCTCCTTGGATGGCCTTTACTACAATTCTAGGGGATTTAAAAACTCTTTCATTTTTTACTAATGATGAGCAAAAGTGTTGTCCACATCATTCTCTCCCTTGACCTTAAAATTTTCCATTGTAAAGTTATATTCCTTGGTCTTCTCAATTTTGAAAGCTTTCATTGGTTGAAAACTTGTTGTCTTTGTCTTTTCACCTCTATTGCAAAGAAACCTTTAAATAAAATTCTCAAAGGCCAAAGAATGGTCATTGATGCATTCACTAATGGTATTGAGGGAATGTTGTCATGTTGGATACTTTAGGGGATTGAATTCAAGATTTATTTTAACCCCTAAGATATTGAGGTGTTTGAGGTTCAGAATTACTTCAAAATACCCATACCTAAAGTAAAGCCTCATCTATATTTACTTTTTAACAAATCTAATCATAAAAATATTTTAATTAATTGATTAAAGTAAATCCTCCTAAATTTTTTAAGTAAAAATCTCCACTAGTTGCAAATTCAATGTGTTTAAACTTAAAAATGTAGACTTTTTTAGCCTTCCAAAGGATAAAGTTTTGTCTCAACATCTTTAGAAAAAACACATGTGTTCCATAACTAAAGCATTTTAGTCAATATGTTGGAAAATGGACTGAGGATATTTGTTAAAAAAAAAAATTTACTAAGAAGACTTTCATATTCATCTTTAAAAAAATTATAAGTAGAAGGTGGTAATATATGAAAAAAAATTGTTAATAACTTTGATAAGAAATTGAGGATTGTAAATCCCAATGTCAAGAATATTCTAGTATTCAATATATGTCTTGATGGTTTAAGCGTTCTTGATTAGGTTTTCATATATAAAATAAAGTAAAATAAATGGATATCTTTTAAAAATATTTTTAGTTGCAAGGTTTGACATTGAAATTTGAAGAAAACAACCCTTCTAACTTACAATATTTATGAAAATAGCTTGAAATGAAGCTTCAAATGCAGATTAGGATGATTAGCATCTATCTTAAAAATTTCTTGCAAATGTTTAAAATTATGAAGTCAATAGAGCATGTCCGAGTTTTTAAAAATCCCAAAGTTGGTTTATTTTGCCTTTAGAGGGTAAATGAAGATGTTGTTGCCTTAATGAGTAGTGATCCACATATAAAAGTGGGAAGAAACCTTAGTTAATCTATTTAAGCTTAAAACACCTACTTTTGATTCTATTGCTAAAACCAAGCCATCCAAATTCTTACCTAGAAAATACATTCTTTGAATATAAGAGCTTGGAATTGATTTTATGCAAATATAAATTTATCACTTTTAAAAATCAATAATATGATTCAAAGGTATCTAAAAAATGTTACAAGCATATGTACCTTTGCCCCTTAAATTTAATGCCAAAATATGAGTGCCATGTTCCTTATATAAAGTCAAAGAAATTGTTGGGTTGCTTTGCTAATGCCCCCTAAAAAACCCATTGCATAGTCTAAATTTAGGTTTTAAATCCTCTAAAAACTAAAAAAAACTTTTATATTCTTACAACTTCAAAATTTTAAAAAAGACTATAAATTGACACTATGGAAACCTACCCAAAAGCCTAGTAACCCATTCTAGGCCTTTGATTCTATTGGATCTAATAAAATTCAAATTTGGATTTGTTCTTTGTACTACACTTGAAATCAATAAACGATGTAGATACATAAATGGAAAGAGCAAACTCATCCATTGAAGAAAAATTCCATCTACTTATACAAAGTGTTTTTGGAAAATGAGTTTTTATAAAGCTTCTCATAAATAGTATTGTGGTCTACGATTATATATGGTGATAAATCATTGTATACCTTGAATACTTTGTAATAACATACTGCGCAACCAATGTATACAAGATTTCAAAAAATTAAAATTTGTAGTTTTAATAGGCATCAAACAATACACATTAACAAATTCATTTGATAATTTAGAGTTTAGTCATGAATTCACTACTAGAAAATTCAATTTTTTGTTGATTTGATTGTGTTGATTTGGTTCACTTTTTGTTGATATTTGTCCAAATCCATAGATTATTGTTCAAATCAACAAAAAAGTGAACCAAATCAATGTGACCAAATTAACAAAAAAACTGAATTTTTTTAGTAGTGATTTCAACTATTCTAAATTTCATTCATCTATTAGTTTTGTTAATATTTTCAAATATAATAACGTTATTATAATATAAAAAGATCCATTCCTCATTGAGATGCTTCGTGACATAGTCAATACTTCAACAAATTTTACAACTAACTACATATTCTAAAAGCAATGAAAGAGAGACACAAGGCATAATTTAAATTCTAAGGCATATCAAATAGGGAGAAACAATAGTAAAAGCATTTGAAATTTATGAATTAAAAATCTGAGTTAGAAAGCTCCAGAAGTTGTTATAAATTCACCACCAATATAAATCTAATCCATTTTCAATTTACAATATGCTCGCTTGATTTGAGGTACTTTGAGTTCTAAAGAGCCAAAACAATGTTGTTGGATTTTGATGAGCATGGCACATTCCTTGGGAATTATAAGTGCAAAATTATACTTTACAAGGGTTTAGAGGATGGCAGAGTAATTGCTTTACATTTCAATCTTTTTATACATTCTCCCCTTTCTTAGCTTCCAAATATGTATAGTTTGACACCCCAAACAAGCCAGGAGAATCTAGCTCCAATCAGATAATATTTGGACTTAGCCTCGAATCATTTGCTTTTAGAGTTGGTAGTATGATTAAAGTTGTTATTCCAAAACCGCCACTAATTGCTATTGTGCCTAATCACTATTAATAAATTTTTCAACTTTTCAACTTTTCTCATTGGCAAGTGAAAGGAGGTTCCAATTCACCAAAGAACATGACATTTGGATATTGCATGCAAAAGTTATGAAGGAACAAAGTTTGGATCTAAAAGTGTTTCTTCCACATAGGTACATGATTGATTTGGGAGATGTACATAGAGTGAAGATGGCAATTTTGGGTTACTGGCACATTTGGAAGTACCTACCATATTTGGAATAGATAGAGGCTTGATCCATGTTTATTCTCTTAGTTTTTTGTTTTGTTTTTTCTTATCTCCCACCTTTAGGCTTGGTGGTTGTTGTGTAAGAGCATCCCCACCTGTCTTGCAAAACAAATGATTTCTTAAGGAGGGCTTGCAAACTAGAGGTGACTTGCATATTGGGGCCATTTTGCAAGCCACCCACTAGCTTGCAAAACAACAAAGGGCAAAAAGTGGTCCCCCCTTCTGAGACCTCTCACCCAATCATAAAAACTTTTAATATTATCAAAACTGAAATTGAGCATTACAAAATAATTTAACGACACAAAGCTTCACTAGTTGACCTCCTGACTTGCAACCAGTGACGCTCACTGCTCCCCCTGACTTGCAAAATGGAAGACCTGGCATTTTACCAACCACATTTTTTGCAGGATGGGTGGGTATGCTCTAAGTTAGCTCATGTTTTGCACTGGATTCCCATTTGTTTCCGAAAAGCCAAGCCAATATGTGTCCTAGTTTTTGAATGTAGTGGAGAATTGACTCTCCGTGGAAAAGGTTTCTTAGTGAGGAGTGGCCGACTTGTTTGTTCGCATCATTCTCCCCACCTTAACCCCAAAATGACAAAGAGGACAGAAAGTGTCCTCATACAATTTGAAGTCCAATTCAAAGTGTTGTAACTTTTGCATCCAAGGTCCAGATTCAATAAAACTTGTTGGAAAAGTTGTGTTCTCCCTTCTAGTTTGTGTAGCAAATGTTTTAGATCAATCCAAGATGTATTGAGTTTTGGGGGGCCAATCGTAGTTCACAGCTTCAATTTGAGTTCACCAAACTACATTTAGGGCTACAACTTTGGGGGCTTGGATCTCTTTCATAAAACCTTCATTTTTCAATAAAAAAAATATGGATTTTGTTCCCCTTGAAGTCTAGTTATTGTGGTAACATTTGCATGTCAATCCAAGTTGTTTTGAATGTTTGGGAGTAATTCAAAGTTCAACATCATGGCATTTGGGGAGTAGAGTGAACTTCGGCGGCCTATTTCTTCTTCATACAAAGTCCATTTTCAATAAAAAAAAATTTGAAAAAGTTGCACATACTAGTCAAGTTTGTGAGACAAAAATCTCACGTCAATCCAAGAAGTAATGAGTGAGTGAGAAGCATTCTAGTAGTAGTAGGTTCAGCCTTAGATGTGTTTTTTGCAATTTTCCTTGTTTTTTTTTTACATTTCAAAGCTGTTTTTTAGACACAATGAGTCAATTGAATGAAAAAAAAATCACCAATGTGTTTGTATACTAGTTTTGAATCGTTTTGTAGTGTAAAATTTTTTCATTTGAGTAGGTTTAGAAAACAAATTTCACCTCCAAATGTGTTTTTGGGAAAATTTCAGCATTTATTTTTGACACTAAAACATTATGATCTTGCAATCTGTATGGCCAAATGACTTCAAATTTTGTACATATCATCTAAAACATATACACTACAAGATTGTACGGTTGAGATTTGTATAACTTGAAGATATCTAGACCTATAGAGTTTCAAAAGCAATGATGTTTTTGAACCCTAGATATCAAAAGTCACTTTGGGGCAGTCAGTGTGGGCTGGGTGAGAGCCATCGACTGACTTGCAGCCACTCCAGCGCTTTCCTCTTTGGGCCATTTCTTTGACCTGGCAAACAGAGCCTTCAGTTGGGCCCAAGCGGCCATCTGGATCAGTGTGCATTCATTGATGCTTCTGTCTCTTGATCTAGAACATGGGAACACAATGCTAGTGTTGTGTGAGAAACTCGCACTGGACGCTCTGGCGGACCGGAGTTTGACATCATCTTGCTGCTGAAATTTTTCAATTTTTTCCCCACATTGGTACAAGTGTGAGAAACAGCAAGTGCAATTGAAAATATATATATATTTTTTGACAACAAAGTATGAGTTTGCTAGGAATTTTTGAAGTGTTCAGTGCATCATGACCCAAAAGAGTCTGCAGACTACCCCATAACCAACAAAATCTGAATCCACAATGCTCATCTTACTACCTAATGCAGTCACAATATTTCATATCATGGAAGGCCTAAAAAGTCAATTTTTACAATGAACTTCACACCAAAAGTTTAGAAGTTCCTAATGAGGTCACTGTTCACTCCATTACTGTCATGTAAGACATGCATTGTGGCCCACATCTCACATACTAAAAAACCTGCACAATGGGGTTTCCTAGGTGACCACAATGAGTCATTTGACTGCAATGGGCTATTTTATCTTACCACCACCATAGGGTCATCTCAAACTAGATCCAAAACGTTTTGAATGATAGAATCAACAAGGTTGAAATAAGATTGAGGCGCCCGTAGCTGATCATTTAAGTGATTATAGAGTAGATGGTGAGGATTATGAGGTGATGGAAATTTCTCCCATGTAGGAAGATAGGAAATATGAAGATTGTTATTTTTTGAAACTTTATTCTTGAAATTGAAATTACTATGAGTTTTGGGAGCCAAAAAATAAACCCAATGTTTAGAGTCTTCTAGTTTTGATCATTCAAGAACTATTTTTCTATTCACTACTTCCTACTTTCTTGCTCACTATTTTTGGACATGCATCATAACCATATTAGTCCCAACCTTGAAAATGACAAAACAAAACCATTCCAAGCTTGAATTCCAATCTAAGGTTGGAAATAGTGCACACTATAGGTTGGGTAGTGGGAGTGGTTGAAAACTAGTGCCTCAACCTTATTGAAGATTAATTGGCCAAAGGTAAAGTAAACTAGCCATAATGTCTACTTTATCTATCATAGCCATAATGGTTGGTTTGTCTTGTTGACATTTTTGAAAAAAATTTAAAAATTTCCACATAAAGACAAACATGAAAAATGGAAAGAGTAGCCGAAATTTTTAATTTTTTTGATAAAGGATAAATTTGTTATGAATTTTTGAAGTGTATTGCTAATTTAGTCCTAAACAACCACTAGACTATCCCCAAACCACCCAAAATTGTAACCATAATGATCATCTTACCACCTAATGCAATCACAATATTTTCTTATATGGCCATAATATAAAGGATTAAAAACAGTAGTTCTTATAATGAATTTACACTAAAAAGGTAGAAGTTCATAAAGTAGTCACTAATAACTCCATCACCATCATCCAAGGCATTGGTTTTGGCCACTAACCAACCTAATGAAGTCCTAACATCATTTAATAGCAAAAGTCAACCATAGTTTTGTTGGCACTGGACTGAATGGAAGGAGATGAGTAGGGTTTTGTTTGATAAAAGCTACATATAAGGTAGATATAGTTATCCTGATTCTTGTTGTTGCACAATGTTTTGCCCTCATGTATCAATAGAATACATTTTAAAAAACAAATGTACATTAGGAAAGAACTCTTAAAGGGACAAAAATGTATATGTTTAATTTAACCCCTAATGACTCAAGCGACCATTTTGTGGTTATTGCCCCTCTTTTTTGAGTTTATTACTATGAAATTTTGAGTTTTTTAAGAATGGAAATTATTTCTAAAAAGTAGACTAAGTTATAAATCCAATGGTGGTAGTTTCATCAAATTCCAAGTTAAACTTCACCCTTGGAATTTTCAAAGTTAAGTGGTGTAGTATAGCTTACAACTCCTTTTCTGGGGTTCATTTTGGGCATGGACTAAAAAGTCATTTGACCAATGTGATTCTTATCCATTTCAAGAAAGTCAGATCCGTCTCAAAAAAGGCAGATCTAAGGAGTTGAAAGAGAAGACAAGTGTCCCATTATTATTTTTGTACAAACACTACTTTCATTTCAGTGACTACCGTGCATTGCAAGCTCCACCATGTATTGAAAAATGCTCTAAATGTTGGAAAATTCTACATGTATATTTTCAGTTCTTTCATGGAAAACAAAAGTCATCATTTCAAAATATTCTCATAAAGATATGCTCCTTCAAAGCATGTTACCCTATATTTCCATTGATTCAAATAAAACTTCAAATTTAAATATCTCCTAAAGTGTGTGGTCAAATGGTCTAAATCTTTTTGAGGTGATTTCTTCCAATATGAAATTCAAGATCCTATTGTTATATTCTATCTAATCTCAAGAAAAAATGAGCAAAAAAATTGCTCAAGTTCTTTGTAGTTTTAGCCCATTTTGAAAGTACACCCCCTTGGATCATTAGGAATAAAGGAAATTTGAGTACAACCTTACCCAAAATTTGAGTTTGTCTTAACCTTGAAATGCTTGAGAAGAAGTTTGTGTCCTTTGAAAGATTTAAGGGAGGCTTCTAGGATGGAAACAGAATGGAAAAAAATATTTTTTTCATCCATTGTTTGTCGGAGAATCTGTTTGAACTCATTTTCAATAATTGGTGTTAGATTTTCCCTCTTAGTGGTATTTGTTGACTTTCCTTTAGAAGAAATGACAAATCTATAGATTACCATTTAGTGTATTTTAGCAACTTTTGCCTATCCTCATAATTTGAATTTTAGTCATGATAGTGATCTTTTTGAATTTGAGACCAACTAGTGAAATGAAACTTATTAAGTTTATTTTACTAAAATTTGAAAATTTTCTGAAATCCAATATTTTATTGCAATTTGAACTTTGGACTTGTAACCATGGAGTATTGATTTTGTAATTTTAGAATGACAACATAAATTGTTATATACCATAATGTTCTGCACTATAATGTTAACCTATAGGAAAAAATTCAGATTTTTTAAGCACATTTTGTAATTGATATGAATTTTGTTCACACTCTATTGAAGGATTCTCTATAATTTCAAGTTTTGACAATATTGCTTGAAATATTTATGACTTATTGAAGACATATGTTTAATTCTTCAAAAAAGAAATGAAAAAACATGGTTGTCATATTGGAGTACATTTGATGAATAGTAACTCATCCTACATGACAAGAAATGAATAGTAACTTGTCCAGTATGACAACCATGGTAATTATAGGCTCTATTCTTTTAGGTTTAACATAGGGTGTGAAGAAATTGGTCATATTAGATAGAGTTATGATACTCATGATGTTTTGAATGAGAAACATTGGTTGAAAATTAATCACAAAACTGACAATGTAAATGTCTTTTTAGATTTACAAAAAGTCCCAAGTTGATCCTCTACTGATTTTATAATACATTTTGTAAGCTGTTATGTGCTAAAATTGCCACCATTTTAGAAATGTCCTTTAAGACATTGATATGTATTTGAAGTTTTCATGTACCTACAATGAACATTTCAAGGTGGATACAATTTTAGAGCACCCCCAATTCTAAACTTAATCCCTAAAGTTCCATTGTGCCCTTAGGGGACAAAATGGATTTTGGAGAAGTTCCCATGGTTTTGATATTTGTCATGAATTTCTGAATTTTTTATGAAGCTAGAAAAATACACTAGCTTTCCAAAAATATAATTTTTATTTCAATTAGAGACTAGGAGTGAAAGTTATGGAACAAAAAGCCCAAATTTTCTTCAATGGGTAGAAAAAACCTTCAAAGAAACTTAAAGTAAAAGATTTTAAAAATTTGTATTGTATAGATTATATTTTATGTACATGGGAAGCTTTGATTTATTCCATTTGGATTTGTCATGTGAAAATTATGGACAATCTTGTTTTAGGGGCAATCAAAGCATCTTTTTGGAAAAATAATTTGTACGATTCATTTCTGACCTCAATTTTCACAATTAAAAAAAAAAAAAGTTTCACAAGGTTAAGATCTCTTCCTAGAACAATCTTGCCATTGAGATTAGTATATTTCAATTTCATCTTAGAGCTATCAACAATTTAGAGTTTCCTTCAATCTTGAACCTACATCTACTTAACAATTTTTTAATGAGTAAAAACTATGTGTGCATTTTTTGAATTTTTTCCTAGACTTTGAACTTAATTCTTTAAATCAAATAAAATTAGAAATTCAAAATCAATAGAGCAAAAACTTTTAAGTTTATGAAGGTTCAAAGCCAAAAAATGGAGTTGAACAAGGTGCCAAAAAACTTGTTTTTTTTTCTTTTTAAATGCAAATATCTTGCAAACTATAGGGTCAAAGTTTTTGAAATCACTTCCACACATTCTTATACTAATATAGTACAAGATCCTATGGTTAGATATGAAGAAAACAAAACATTAAAATTTTTTTTCGCTCTTTGCTACAGAACTAATAGAAGCAATAGTTTTGAGTGTCTTTTTTGATGGAAAAGAGGCCTTGGGGAATTTAGGGGTTGAAAGAATTCACCATCACATCACTCATCACTACGAAGCCCAGAAAACATGAATTGGGTGCAGCTTCTGCCGGCATCTTTCAAGGGAAATTTACTGAGGCATGAATTGAGCTGTGCCAACCTCCTGAAAATCCGGGTCGGTGGTGAGAACCTGGACGCTCCTTCATGAGCTTCCCACCGTAGTCTTAACTGATCATGTCATTTCTCCCTTTTGATGGTGGAAGAACGTTCAGTCAGTCAGAACGAGCTCCTTCAAGTGACCTGACGAGAAGTCGAGTACCGTTTCCGCTCCTTAATGAAAACCACCCTAACCCACGTGTCATGCTAACCCCCAATGCCCCATGTCCCACCGCCCCTCCAGGACGCTCCTAATTCCCCACTCTACCCCAGGCACGACATTTAATTAGCAACCACTGAAACCTGACTCCCGTCAGGCAATCCAGGCTCTTGCAATCTAGATCCACAAGCAATGCCATTGCCATTGCAAGGCAAGGCTGGGTCCAATGATCCAATGGTCCCCACTCGCCAGTACGGAAGACGGAAGCCACAGATCTCCAATGCTGTGTGCCAACTCCCAAGTGTGTGTGACCATAGATGCCAGGCCTACTTGCTGCCCCAATGCAGCAGCCCAGCCCAGCGCAGGCAGTCTGCAGTCGTCCGCACTAATGATCCAGTAGATCATGTCTGTCTGTACAAGTGGGTCCTTGCAATTGCAGCACGGAACTTATCAAGTTCAGAAGCGCTTCCATCGCCTCGCGAATTGGATTGAACAGAACAGCTTCAAAATCGACGACTAGCTAAGCTTAGACTGTTCAGTGCAGTGCAGTGTTACCGATAGATTGATTGATAGATAGATAGATAGAATTGAAGTGGGCCCCGGCTAGCTCTTCCTTCCTTGCGCGGCAACCCTACTTGTGGGGTTCAGACTTCAGACTTCGCGAGTCAAGCTAGTCATGAATGATGTCTCTTGCTTGCTTGTGGAAATTGCAGGTGCACCGCTTATCACGCTTACCATGGCCAAGCATGTGGCCCAGCTTTCGATGTGGGGCAAGACTTGCATGCAAGCAGGATCATATCGGAGACTAGATTCGATCGCCACCGCAGGAGACTTCAACTTGCGGCAGAAAGCTTGCAGGTACTCACGTACGAGCTTGGTGGATTCTTTGCATGCCCTAGCTTTGTCCCCTTGGTGCTCATCTCGCCTGCAAACCTCACTTCAGTCGGCTTTAATTGTTGTTAGAGGCTCTAATGGTGATCGGCGTTGTCACTGCATCCCTAGTTGGTTCGGTAGTTAATCGCGGGTAGGCCAAAATTACTAGTAGCTAGATCGAACTTCTCTGCAACTAGTCTGATGCGAGAGGTTCCATCGCCAAGGAACAGTAATCCAGCTTGGTGTGTTTAGTCATTTACCACTCGTATACATATGTCCATATGTAACTTTTTATGAGCGGTACAGTAAGAGATAAATCTGCTAGTGTAGTATGCTGTCGGTCTAATTAGGCGCCAGGATCAATGAAGATATGATTGCTTACCGTTAAAAGTGCTTGTGGTTAAGGAGACACCACGAACCTCCAGTGAAAAGAAATTTAGGGCTCTGTATGTCAACCGGGTTTTGTGCTGCAAGAGAATCCAGCATTCGAACGGCTAGTTCAGTTCAGTTGTTCAGAATTTTGAAGTAACTTAGAGTATGTGGATAGCTCCCAATTCTACCCTAACCACTGTTTGTGTCTCTACCCGAGATTGTGAACTCTGTACAACTGCTCTTGTGGTCGTTTTTCTAGCCTTTGTGAAATTAGACATTTAAGAAGGTACTGTGCAGCAAGCTGAATATGTCCATGTAACTCTACTTAAGTCTCAACTACTTTACCAATAAGTCGACTAAGTCTCTTAAAACTGTTCCTGCAAACATTAATTTCATTTCTGGAAGGTAGGTTCAACACTTGTAGATTGGAACCGTGTAAGAAAAGTGGTCAGTTAAAGGGGCCCTTCTCAGTGAATTGAATTTTTTACAACAATGAGCTTAGTCGCTGAGAGAAACTAAGTGACAATTCAGACATATTAAGACTAGCTAGTGTTTTCAGATCGCCTTATGCATGCCGAATGGCAACGTGAAACAAACAGAGTGCCGCAAGCTAGTACGATGAGATAATCAACTCTTCTTTCAATTCAAAATGCTCTATCTGAGATATCGTGGAGTTCTTCGTTAGTTCGGAGAAAGTCGACCGCGTGGATATCGCATGCTGAACGACTGAGGACTGCTGAATTTTAGGTCAAAGTTCTGCATTCCGAAGAAAGATGAGCAAACTAGCAACTAATTCCAATGTGACATTACCACCAATCATGTCGGTACTGGGCAATCACAAGAAACGGATCCCTCTAAGTGGTGCACGAGCGTTGGACCTTGTAGAAAATGCTTGAACTTTTTATTCACCACCGATGGTCAAACTTGGAAAATTTGAATTCGCATATGCAAATTTGTTACATGAAAGACAAAATTAACCACCAAAGAAAAGGAGACAAATTTTTCCCTTTAACAAATCCTCTTCTCCTAGGTGTTATAGGACTAGTTTAGAGTATTCCCAAATAAATATCCACTAATTTTTTCACATAGGGGTAGTACTAGGAGTGTAGGAGTACTATGAGTATGTGACATTTAGTATTTATCTTAAATCCATAAAACAAGGTACTCAAAATAATTAGAATGCTATAAATAGTATTTTTCAAACCTCAAGCTTAACTAAAAATGCCTTCAAAAGTTATGCACAAAAATAGATATATGGAAATTTCAAGAAAATAGATTTTTCTGATGTTTGCATTTTTAGAAATTTGCAAAAGCATTCGGTTAAAAAAAATTAGCAATTTGAAAGAACTTCTAATCAGCCGGTTTTATCTTGCATTGATACAATGGAAATGTACTTTGAACACTTTTGCAAGATAAAAATTTGTTATTCTGGAAGTCGGAGCTCTTTGTCAATATCTGTAATCTGCATAGATGACCTCGAATCCTGTTATGCAGATTCAGTTTTGTTTTTTGGAACACAGTAATACTAAAACTCCCCGAAAATGAAAAAAACGGAAAAAATGATTTTCAATCAAAGTTGCTTTGAAAACTATGAAAATTACTAAGTTGCAAATAGCCTCCTTGGTGCGGGGTGGGCATCTCACCTTTCATTTTGCGCAGGATTGAATAGAATGGCATCAAACTTTTAGGTTGTAAACAGGTACTAGATTTTAAGAGATGATGAGTGATGCAATAAACAATTGCTCCGCACTGGTAGACTGAAGCGAACTTTCCGTTGTGAATGATAATCTGAAGTGATAAACAAAACTAAATCTCGACCGAATAGCAAGTCGTCATGCAGTCATGTGGCGCAGATGCAATTGTATGCGTCTGAATTCCAAGTCCTTGAAAGTGGCGATATCAATATATCCTTGAAAATGCACAAGAAATACTGATATCAATTCAAAGCAGGACAGAGGTCTTGCTAGCTTGACACGCATCTATGCAGTGACGTCAATCTACGCACATTGCTGTGGAGATTAATGAAGTTCTAGCAGGCTGTTGTTTGGGGGTGATCGATCGACATGCAGTCTCCTTCACTTCCGTGCGCAGAGTTACCCATTATTCACTGCAACGATCGATCTCCCGCTTGGAGCAACGAACTGCCAGCACCCTCTGCACAGCTTTGTCCGCTCGCGCAGTGTCGAACGTCACTTTACGTTAGCTCTTGCTACATTAATTGCCCGAGTGGTTAATTGTTAATTGGCTGGTTAATTGGTTATGTTGCGTGCTGATCCAGCTACACTCTTCATTCTATTTAGTGTTGTTTGTCAAATACTGTTACTCCAACAAACATGGGGTCACATTAAATAGAGCTTTTATCATCAATTATTGTAGACTGTACTTCACCACAGGGTTGGGGGTTTGGGGTGGTAAAATGGTGTCCTATATATAGCAAACACCATAAATAGCAAAGACCACACTGTACATGTAATTATAGCAATGTTCTAAGTAAAAAGAAAAACTCAATCAGTGAATAGTTTGGGTCGCTTAAATCATGGGAGCAACACTTAACCAAAATATCTCAAATACTGTAACGGTATATATTTAGTGTGGACCACACCAAATAGAATGAAGAGTATAGCTATCGGCGGTGGAAGCGCCCTATTTGGTCCAATCCCACTTCTCACCAGCCACACCATACAGTTGCCCGCTGGTTGGTCTTCTAGCTCGCCAGAGAAAGCCCAGAACATAAGCTGAGATCGTCAGTTTCATTATATTCCAAGGCGAATACTCTTCGACATTAATTGATACTTTCCAGACGAGCATTTGGAAACTTATAGCTATTCGTTTCAGTTCTAGTTTCTTAAGCCTTGTTCAGTTCAATGCCACAATTTCGACGCTCTGAATCGCGTCAGTATAACAATATTGACGTTTATTTAAGCCTAATTGCGCATGGAATTGCTAGCATTACTCAATAACTAAATCACAGCACCCATCTTGCACGAATCCTGGGGCCTGCAAACTTGGTGATCAATCCACCGTCACAAGAACCTGCTCAAACTTGGAACATGGATAACTAGGGTCACGAAAAATAAGGATTGAATGGAGTTTGATCTTTCAAGACTCGAGAGATCACATTGGGTTTACTAACAGTGCCTCTCCGTCCCTTTTGCTGCCCCACAATCTTGGTCTCTTCGACAGTGTCAATCGGAATTGAATATGAGAGGAAAACGCTATAAGTTATACCTCTAGCATGGGACAATTGGCAGCCATCTTTGTGGAGAGCCACTTGTCACAGTCTGAATTAAGACTCTAGCGAGTGGGACCGGGGATCAGTTGTCGAACGTTTAGCTCATGGTGGGAGCGGCATGCGGCATGTGGATGTAAGCAGGAGGAAATTTCGGTAGTTGAGTGAAATCTCTTCCCATTACTGTAGCTTGGACTGCATTTCTAACATACCTTTCCCAGTGTGAAAAATTTGAAGCCTGTAAGTTTGGATTTTGCTTATGTAGCGCAAATTCTAGAAATCAATACTTTTAGTGAGTGACAGTGTTCCGACGGGCAATGATCTTGTGGATGTAAGCGGGAGGAAACTTCAAAAGTTGAGTGAAATCTCTTCCTAGTTCCTACTACTGTAGCTTGGACTGCATTCCTAAAGTACCGTTCCCAGAGTGGAAATTTGAAGCCTGTAATAAGTCAGGTCCTTACTTATCTAGCGCAAATTCTAGAAATCAATACTTGTAGTGAATGACAGTGACAGTGTTCCGACTGGCAACCTTTCTCCGAATTTATTGAGGAGCAAATTAATCCATTCCGTAGAGTTTATCGAAACATTCTTTAGCAGTTGTGAAACTGATTCACCCTACTCCAGTCCAGTCCTCCAATGGCTGTAAGCTAAAGTAATTCTCCTGTGCACAGAGCATGCAATCCGTCAGTGGGTGGCCAACACTTGTCTTCTTGTTGTAGCTTTGCCGGCACCTCACCCGCCTCCCACCTGAGATGAGGATCTGGATTTCTTTTCAAAAGCTGTAAGATAGAGTCGTAGAGGCAATTATTCAAATTCTGTTATGATTTTTCTTTTGGAGTGTGGAATTATCAATTGCTTAAAATATATATAACACTCCTGGTGAAAATGATTGAGACTCTGAACAGCACCAGTCTATTTAACCCTGCATGAACGGGTCTATGACCACTGAATTCAAGCCTCACTGCATGTCCCTGCCATTTTGCAACGAGACATGAATGAAAAATTTTATATTATTTTCCAGACATGAAATCATGTGTCCACAACAAGTCATAAAATTTTCAAACTCGTGGGGGGAAATTTGAAATTGCTGGGAATATTTTAAGAAAAAAACTGAAGAGAATTCATATCACACAAAAAAGATACTCAAAAAGTCTGAAATTTTTATCATAGGTGTATATTATAGTGCATGACATATGATATGAACCAACATTATTGTCACTCTTAAATTCAAAAATCAAGAAACCATCATTAGAGGCCCAAAGCTCAATAGCTCATATTGTTAATTTGCTATAAAATACTGAATTTTATGATTTTTTTTCAAAAATTTTAATTGAAGTAGAAACCACACTTAATAAGCTTCATTTTATTTGTTGAACTCAAATTCAAAACACTATTTTTATTAATAAAATTCACATCAAGAGTAAGTAGCAAGAAATGGCCAAAATACACTATTAACTCAAAACATTATTTTTATTAATAAAATTCACATCAAGAATAAATAGCAAGAAATGGTCAAAATATATTTTTATTAATAAAATTCACTTCAAGAGTAAATAGAAAGAAATGGCCAAAATACACTATTAACTCAAAACATTATTTTTATTAATAAAATTCACATCAAGAGTAAATAGCAAGAAATGGTCAAAATATATTTTTATTAATAAAATTCACTTCAAGAGTAAATAGCAAGAAATGGCCAAAATACACTAGTAACGAGGGTGATCCGTGGATTAAGGGTCTTCTTTTTAGAAAAGTCAATAATACCATGATGAAAGAATTTGCAATACTATTCATTGAAAATCCCCCAAGCAACTTTAAAAAAAAATGAATGAAAAATTAAACTTTTGCCCATACTATACTCGTTTTAAGTCATCCCAAAACTCAAACTCACATTAGATATGGTCCCTCACAAACCTATAAGAATTATCTCCTTCAACGATTGTAGGGTGTCATTTACTATTTTGCACTTGATTCTTAGAATATCAAATAAATACTCAAATATGGCAAGACATGGGATAAAAACACAAAACATTTGTACAAGGTGTCTTTGTCATATTTTGTGGGTTCTACTCAAAATGCTAGCATAACTTTTGGGACATTGAGCCGATTTATTTGCAATTAATATTAGAAGTGTATTCTTTATGCCCAATTGCAATCCATATTTTTATGAAATTTTTGAAAAATAATTTACTATTAAAAATTCAATTTTCATAATTTGTCTCATTTAACAATTTTTATGGTTTTTAGAAATCAAAATTGTGAATTTCACCTAGATATTCAAAAAGTATGTTTGTCTACTAGAATTATACTTATTTACCAAAGGAAATCTTAATATAATAATTAATTTCTTAACCTCCACATGCATGCAAAGAAGGTTCTCTTGTGCACACATTTCTAGATATTTAAAATTGGTTCTCTATCATTTTTTTGAGAAATCCTATGTTTGCCAAATTATTAAAAATGGTTTTTTTTTTTAGTGTTTTTCCTAGTTTAAACAAAATTAAACATTAAAATATCTATTTTGTGAAATTTTCCATTAACTTATTTTGAGCAATAACTTTTGGAAAATAAATTTTTGAGGTCCAAATTTTAGAATATACAACAACATTTATAGTATTATATTAATTATCCATACTTAATTTTACCAAAAGCTCGTAGTACTAAGATTACTATCCTCAAATGCAACAAAAACAATAGGTGTTTCATGTTTTCACCCCATGCACCATTGGATTGATAACTTAGCAATTAGGATTTTCTAATTGGATGTTATTTTGACAACTAAACCTTCTTATAGAATAGGTGACATTTTGTAACTTCCATGACATTAGGAGGTGCAATACATGTGTCATTGAACTAGGCTCAATGTAAAGATAAACTATTGTCACTATTATATATCTTAATTCATACACCTTTTATATCAAATACAAAACAAAAGAAATAAATATAACATTGTTAATCAACACTACCTAGGGGGCATTAAGCTCCCTGCAAATGCAAGAATGTTCTTTGTCTTTATCACTCAATGTAAACTAAAATTTTGGAAATTACTAGTAAAATTACTAGTAATCTTCATCCCTTGGAAGTCGACCGAATCCAATTTCTTTCTAATC
Source organism: Climacium dendroides (assembly GCA_950106755.1). Classification (NCBI taxonomy): domain Eukaryota; kingdom Viridiplantae; phylum Streptophyta; class Bryopsida; order Hypnales; family Climaciaceae; genus Climacium; species Climacium dendroides. The sequence continues at coordinate 27,643,547 of OX467084.1, read as the reverse complement.
ACACGTACTGCTTGTCACACATAACACCACTGTATAATCGTGTATTTTGATAGTTTGTAAATCCAAATCCAAATCTAATTATGATGTATCCTACACCAAAGATAGGAGGTCGATAAAGCACTCGGTTTCTAAAATCACCCACCTCTTCAAATGTACACTACCTGTGCATGTCATTTTTCGCACAAATAGTTTATATTTCAAGAGGTGAGTGATTGTAGAACCCATTGCATTTCAGCTTCAAAAATTCATAACTAATTCAACAAAGCCCCAAAAATTACGAAACAACTTGGGTTGAATGCCAATTCCATCTGTCTTTCATTGAAAATTTACTTGAAAAATATTTCTAAGAAGTTTCACCTCCCCCAATTCAAATTCCAGCTCTCGAATGGGCACTTTTCCGGCCCTCCTACATTCTGTGCTCCCGTAGGCCCATCTGAACCGTTCAACCTTGCCCCCACCCCCACCCCACCCCCCATTTGTGAATGATTTGCAAGCCCCCCCTCTTGAGCCCAGAAACAGAAAAGGGGTCCCCTGGCCCCCCTGAACCATCCCAAAGCGAAGGGGCTGCACTGCATTGACCTCCGCCTGGAAATTCCTGGTCTAAAGCAGCCTTAACCCCAGAACGTCCTTGAGGACAGAATGTGTCCTCGGCCAATGTTTGGACTGAAATATTGACAAATGGATAGCAAATTGGGAAAATCTGTTCACTACATACTTGGAGGGCTAAAAATTTGGAGGAATACCCTGGTTCACGATCCTTCAGCTGACGTGGACTTCAAAACCTATAGCCTTGTCATCAGCGCATGCCCTGTTTTTGGACCGGGAGCTTCAGTGCCAACTCGGATTCAAGGCTGGGTCCACACTGTCGCGACCCGGAGAAAGACAGTTAGAAGACTGGGGTCCGTCCCCTGTGACACTACGTGTTCCCGCCACCACTCAGAAGGTCTTTGCAGTGTGCGCAGGTCTTCCTCACGGCTCATTAGGGATTTCGAAATAATTCACGGCTCCGAGAAAAGGACGAGGGTTCAGGGTTTTGAGTGCAAATTGTGGAACAGTCGCTGTGTGGGCTTTGGATTCCAGGAAGGACTACTTGTGTAGGAGAGTGGGAATTTGGAGGGAGCGAGTTCATAGTCCTGGCGATGGCGACAATTGAACAAAATTGGCGGCGATGGCGTAGAGGTCAAAATCAGGCACCAATTTCACACAGCTTTGAGGTAATGAACTTAGAGAGTGGGGTGAGCGATGGATTTCTTTTTGCATTTCTTTGCTTCCCACTACTTGCCATCCTTGCAATCGTAGTATTTCCTGTATCGCGCCGAATTGCGACACTGCAAGACATGGCGGATTTAGTTCGTGGCCAGCATGCTCCATTCCCGCAGAACCGAGTGCGGTAGGCGAGTGTCATAGACGACTGGTTGTTGCAAATTGGGACAGATGAAAATCGGAGGAGACAAGTCCTCAATTGCTTGGACGAGGGTCACTTACTTTCGCTTCCCCGAAGTTCGCTGATGCACCACTTGCCGGACGTTTCGAAGGCTCGGCACTGGCGAATCTTGTTTTACAGCAATTTGGCGTACATTTTAGGTTGGAAGCGGAGGTGTGATTTTCTAGACTTCCTGTTCTGTGTGGTGAGAAACATTTGGCCAGACGAGAACGAAGTCCATGGCCACCCGTGTCGCGGCACGGGAAAGGTTGCTTTTCCGGAGTCCAGCCTGCCAACGACGTGTGAAGCAACGCGAGCGCCAACGCTTGAAGATGAAGGGGACGAGAGACAACACGGACACCCAAGCCACACAGCTGAATCCAACATCCCTCTCTCCAGTAAGGGCGACAGCTACAACCCTGGAGGAGGTCGTATCACCAGTGCTTTATCCACCCACCAATCGCAGAAGACTCGAATTGTTCCAGAGCCTGGACGGGGAACCAACACCCATGACACAACTGCGCACCATCACTCCCATGCTAGTGACGAGTCCATCGGCCGCTCCCAACAGCGACAACGGCAGATCAGGCGCCGAGAATTTTGTCGAAAGCAATCAGAAGATCCCGTTCGTGGAGGAAGAAACGCTCACAAGGGTCACGTCGGAGACTCGCCACCATGTGCTCGCAAGGCGGTTGCAAGAGAGAGGCGTGCCTCCCCCGAACTATGAACGAAAAGGTGTTCGTAAGGAGGGGCGTCGGCGGCAGCATAGAAAGGGAAGAGGCAACATTGCGGAAATGGAGGGCGGAGGGAGTGCTACATCACCAAAGGCTGCAGCTGCTCATCGAGGGGAGAGGAGACAACGATAGAAGAAAATTATGGACAGTACTAAAGAAGAATCGAATGACGAAGTTCTACCCATTTTGGGAACGCCGCCGGGGTGGGTACAGCCTGAACCATGGCCTACAAGGCAACGGTCACTAAGACGAGCAAGGACTGGAATATGCCAGAATTTGTTGTTTCACTTGCAAAAGTCGCGACAGGCTTTGCAGCGAATAGTTGCGGGTGAACCAACAGAAGACCAATCTCATTTCACGCAGACAGGAGACTCTGAACAATTCATTCACATGGACAATACACCGGATTCCAAGGAGACCCTGGGATCCGGCTGCGACGATGCAGACAAGCTGCGATTAATTCGTGAAGGGAAGCGGCCGATCATTGAGGATTCGGGATTCCGTCATCACTCCGCATATAGTGATGGGGGCGACTCGTTGCACCTCGAAGGGGATGACGACTTCTTGGCATCTGAGGCAGCAGCTGCTGCAGCTGGCGTGGTAATTTATGTCTAGGTGCCTCGCCCCGTACTCGGCTTGAGCCCTGCCGCTGGATCAGACAACATGTTATTCGAGGAAGTGGAGCGTGAATTTGTGCAGCTCATCACTGGAGCAAAGATGTACAAGGTCCATTCGATGGTGTCATTGGACCCCGGGCGGTGGAGACTAAGAATTGTTACCCTACACGCGATGGAGAGGAAGTACCGGCAGTTGTAGAATTGGGAGCTGGCCAGAGTTACCGATGTGAAGAGTCAACATTTACACTAAACCTCCCCTACTATCTCGAAGACAGAGGAGACAACACTGATGACAAGGCAGGGGATCCTAACTAGGAGGCCAATTTCAGCAACTGGCCAGGCAACTCTAACTCAGGTAATTTAGACTGGGTCCTTCATGATGCGGGGAGTGATTCAGAAATAGTTGACGACACTATGTTAGATGTGCCTGACTTGTCGTTTGACAATTTGGGATTCGAGCATCGTTTCGTACCACAACATTGGGAAGATTTGCATACTACTCTTCTTCCCGACCGCTTTCCATTCGCAGGCCCCCCTCCTGGGCTTGTACGTCGCCTAAGCCACAGAGTAGTTCCACCACATGACTTCTTTGCTCCCTATTGGCCAAAGAGTACCTTGAAACTGATTTGCGATTTCACCAATCAGTACAGTCAACAGCCTCGATTTAGTAACCCGACCAAAACTAATGGTGGTCCCGCATGGAAGGATGTGACCCCGCAAGAGATTCGGTCCTGGCTGGGGATCTGCATCTACATGGGCTTGAAAAAGATCCCGAATAACCGCTTATACTGGGATAAGCGAAAGATATTTGGATGTCCCATCGTGAAGGCCACCATGCGGCAAAAGCGGTTCGAGCAGATTTGTCGTAATATTCACTTGGTGGTCTCAATTAGTTGTTGACAAAGGAGACTCACGCTATGATAAATTAGGCAAGGTACGATGGTTGTTGGAGTCTTTCGTGCACACTTGTAAGGAGCTCTACCACTGTGAACGGCATATCTGTATAAATGAGATCATGATCCCGTATACAGGTTGGAGGTGCGCTATAAAACAATATATGCCAGCCAAGCCTGTGAAATACGGAATTAAAGTTTGGTGTCTAGCAACTAGTAAATCTAGATACGTTTATGACTTAGAAGTTTACACGGGACGAAAGGGTAATACAGTAGAGAAGAACCTTGGCCTAAGCATCATGAAGGCTTTGGTGTCTGATCTGAAGGGACTTGGTCACGTGGTTGTCACTGAACACTTTTTCATGTCACCCCAACTGTTCGATGATTTGCTGAAACTAGGTTTTCTCGCAACGGGGACGGTTAAGCCCAACCGACTTGGTATGCCGGCCGCATTAGCTGCCTACTCGCACGTCGGTGTGGAACGCGGTGGGCTCATCGTGAAGATGCACCGTTCACCAAGGATGAGCGCTGTTGTGTGGTTTGATCGGATTCCCGTTTTCTTGCTTAGTACTTCTATAGATCCCATAGCATCTGGAATAGTCTGCCTGCGATGGACAAGGCCGGAAGGCCGGAAGGCCTTTCATACTTCCCCCATCTTGCTGGAATATCAGGAAATGATGCGCGGGGTCGACCTCATAGACCAATGTAGAATGGAGTACTCTGCACAGTTGCGGTCCCACAAGTGGTGGCATCGGCTGCTACTTTTCATCCTAGACACAAGCCTCGGGAATGCATATGTTCTCTATAAACATCATGCTCTTAGCTGTGGGCACAAGCGTTTGTTATCTCGTGTGGATTTCCATTATGCTATTGCAAATTGGTTATGTGATTCTGAAGTGCTTCCTGGCCGAACTGGTGCCTCTTTCAATCGCAGTGATCGTGGACTTCACTACCCAGCACGGCACGTGAAATTGAGGGCCAAGTGCATAATCTGTGGGAGAAAACAGATCCGGTATTGCCCAGGGTGCGGTAAGGCTTACATGTGTGAAAGAGCGTGCTACCTCAAAGTACATAGCATTCCCAAGTATGCGGCCAGAGTTTTGAAGTGACAATATTTTGTAGGTTTGGTGGCAGAGCATCAAGGCTTGTGCGTGAAGGAGGCCGTCTCGTTGTTCTACCTAGCCGAAGTCGGAGGTCACCTAGACGACAACTTCACCACCGCCACTTCAACGTACCTGTTTTGGCAGCGATTGGACCCCGAAGGTTGAGTTAGTCTGTGGTTTCAGATAGACGCTACGCTTTGTTGGTTCTAATTTGAAGTTGGAGGCAATTTAGGTTGGCAATTTATCGCAGGAGAATCTGGTTAGGAAAGTACGGTAGCCGGAACTCCCAATCCTGTTAGTGTCGACAATTTGAAGACACTGAAATCTGGTTGCCAAATTCTGAGGGTGCTGTTCGTTCTTGTGATATGCCATAACTATTGCAATTGAATGTCGTCATTTTCCGTGTTGCTTTCAAAGTTGTGGAAGCTCTGTAGACCAGTGTGACCCGCTGGGGATGAGGGCGCGACCTTGGAAGCGGCTCTGATCCATCGAGGTTAATACGGAAGCGGTTACAGTTCCCGCCCCGACATAGTCCACGGTAGTCAGTACCCGCGCAAACTCGATGGGCCACGTTGGCATTCCGTAGAGAACACCCTCCATTTCATCGGGTCATTACCCTCGTCTCCCATTTGAGGGCGTTACTGCCAATTGGACCGACGGATTTCACTGTAATTTGTGGCATGAGCTTTGTACTGTTGTCTTGAATGAACCCACCGTTGGGATTAGCTGTTGGCATCAACCATTATTTCCAGTGAATATTGAACTTCTGAAGCATGCATTCGTAGCCAGGAACAGCCCAAACTTCGGCACGAATCTGCCAATACGCCTTGTCGTTACCTTATTCGTTGTTCAGTCCCCAAAGTTGTACATGTTCCGAAGTTCCAATTGCAGAAAATGACATGTGATTTGGGGGAGTGAGCTTCCCGTGGCAGCTGTCGAAGTGAATCCATTCCCGAAAAATTGCAGGTTCTCTCCTGTCATGCATGCCAAGAAGTTGCGAATCTTGACGTTTTTCAAGAGTAATTTCAAGTTGAAAAAAAACAAACGCGCTCCTTGGACAGTGTGCTCACAATCCATATGGTTACAATTTTCATTGCTTGTTCACGAGAATTTCAAAAAACCTTCTCCCAGTCACATCTCCGACATAGCTTACGTTGTCGGGAAATTGGAGGGTCGTTCTGGGGTTAATGAGTTGAATCAGCCGTTTTAAAGTGGTTTGGGGCATTGGAAAAGTACAAGTTTCTGAGGAGAAAAAAAGAGGAACCAATAATGAGGTCAACATACTATGCGGGAACTGAATGGGCGGGGCCAACTGGTTTTCCCCACCCATTGAAGCTAAGCTAAAGGTAACTAAGCTTGATCAGTTGGCACTGGCAAACCCTAACTTAATCAATTGTGCTGCAACCTTTTCCCCATGTGAAAGACAGCTCTTTTTTTTTTCCACACAAGTAAAGGAAGACCTTTACTGCAAGGAAAAAGGAACAGAAACCCAGCCGCAAGAGGTCTGGGGATTGCAAGGGAAAAGTAACAGAAATCCAGTTGCAAGTGGCTTGGGGATTGCAAGTAAAAACAAAGAAAAGAGAGAAAAATAAAACTACAAGCCGGGTGCGAGTGCGAACCCGGCGGGGCAGGAACCGCCCCACCAAGATGCCCGCCAACCTACGGAGGTTGAAAAACAAACCCAGCACACAGACCAGTTAAGGCCCATGGAGGCATGTTGCACACCAGGAAGCCAACACTTTATAAGAATGGAGTTGGAGCAAGTGAGTGGTGGTGGTGGTGGTGGTGGTAGAGTTTGACGAAACTTGATAGAAATGATGGGTATCGCTAATTTTTGTGAGATTTTTTACTTGAATTCAAATTACTATAAATTTTGGAAGCGAAAAGTTGGCCTCAATCCATATCCATTATATAAACATACTCTTCCAATTCTGATCAATCCAGAATTACTTTCCTACTTTCTTGCTCACTACATCATAACATGTGTCATGACCTTATTAATCCCAACCTTGGCCTTTTCTTGTCTTTATAGTGCCAAATTGCACTAGAAAAAAAATCATTTGGCTAAAAAATGACAAAAAATCATTTGGCATTTGAGCAATCATGCTTACAATAGTCTACTGTTAAAGCGACTTTATAAGAGCTAATTGCATTTGGGGGAAGCCAAATTCCTTGAAACGATTTCTAGTAACTTTGTTTTAGGAATAAAAATGAAAATTGGCATCTAAAAGAAGCCGTCTTATAATTTTTGAACCTAAAAAGTGCAATTATTTATAAATTTTTGAAGTTGATTTATGGTGGTCACTACAAGTCACATTGAAGAAAGCAAAATGTACCTCTTTGCTTTAATTTAGAGTAGGGTGGCTTTTAGAGGACCCTACCTTACCTTATAGTTTGTACATTCTTGGAATGTAGGTGTAGAATATGAAACAATTAAATGTTGTAAAAGAAAGAAGAAGAAGAATTCTTCACTGCTGTTTAGTTAGTGATACTGAGTGGATGGATTCATTATTTATTTTCCATTTGGGGGGAGGGGGGGCAATCATTTTAAAATTACAGCGAAAGGCCAAGGTATTGGAATTATATTGGTTTTCATAATACCTGCCGGTACAGTTTTTTTCAGAATAATTGCAAAAGGCATCACTTGGAACTTGAATTCTGGTGTCTGATTAAAAAAAACATGCTTTGATGTCGGTGATATATAGACAAGCAGCGTAGGCCAAGACATTGTGTGTGGAACAAGAATGTTTTTTCTTTTATCTTACAGGAGATTAAAAAAATATATATATGATATTGGGCATGGATTATTGGTACACAGGTCATTAATTCTAAGAGTGCAAGAATTTGAGTAAGGTGGAAACACCTACAACCGTCCAAATGAGCATTTTGGCATAGTTGGAGGCACCTTTTCTAGAATTTTTTTTTCCTTTTTTGCAGTATTTATTTAGCAATTGAAAAATCATGGATTCTGAGAGAAGAAAACAGAATTTTTGGATAAGGTACGTATTTAATTTTTTTGAATTTTCAAAGTAGAACTCCCTGGGCACCCGAAACCGCAAATTAGAAAAATTGTCTTGGTTTTGAAATCGAAATCTAAAAAAAATTAATAGTCCATCAACATATGGGGATGATTTAAATGACACTTTGGGGGGATACTTTAAGGGAAGTCTACTGTGCAAGAGTGAATACATGGATGGTATTGGGGATTTCGACTTTGATGTGAGATCCCCCTTGCCCTAATTTGGATAATATTAGATGAATATGATTTAATTAATGTGAATCTGGGGATGGAATTCACATAAATTGGTTGTATATTGGATGAAATGTGGACAAAGTTTGGTGAAAGTCACATCTTTTGAGATAATATGAACATACTCTGAACCACAATACATTGAATTTATCTAAATATTATATACTACCATATTAGTGCACCTTGGAAATTTTGTATATTGATTCTAGAAATATTGCAAGTTAGTGGCTTAGCGGTAATAGTGTGGGTTACAATAATTCAATTATCTCATTTAGTACTTAAGTTAATTCAATTATTGCAAGGCACACTAATAATTGTTTTATATCACATTCTCTTACTAGAAATAGTTTGTTTTTATTTGCTCTATGACTACCAGGATACAAGGAGTGATTATCTTATTTGCCTTAAAATCATTAAATTTTAGGAAATAAATATTGTTTTAGTACTAGAAAAATGTCACCAATTGAATCAACTTGAGTAGTGAGACTAAACCCTAATAATTAAAGTTAATGCATCAATATGATTCTAGAAGAGAAATCATTTTGGTCCCTGTTTCTAGGAGCTAGCGTGAATAAAAAGTCTGTTGAGTGGTTGATTGAATTATACAAGAAGATCTATATGTATCTTAGAATTAGATTCTATATAATGTATGGAACCAAAAAATCAGGTATAATTTTTTTATTCCCCCTAAAAGAAGCAAACATTTTTAGCTATTTGATGTGTCTAAGTTTTCTTTCTAAATAAAACTAAACAAAGCTTAACTTGAAGAATCTTAAGATTAGAAGATATCCAAAAAATATTATAAACTAAGTAAAAAATCTAAATCACTAGAATTTATATAAAGAAAATAAAAATTCATTTGTTCAATGAAAAGTTCAAAGAATAAAGCCATATAGAACCTTAAAGTAGTCTAAAAGAATTGTAATGTGCAATTGGATAATTCCATGAAACACTTGCACAATTTATATGTCACATATTGTACGTACATTATGTCTTCTACCATAACTTTGAATTATTGAGCTAATGGATTTGAAATTTTAAAGGAAGATATAAGATATCTTTTGTGTTCTATTTTTAAATTTTTAATTAATTTTTTGAATTTAATGATTAATTTTTCTAATTTGTCACAAAAATATTTTCATGTTTGTTTGAACTTTGGAATATCCTAAACTAATGATCTATTGGTAAGCTTTAAAGATTGGATGTATATTCCTACTTTTGAAATGAAGTGATTGTACAAAAGGCACCTAAAAGTAGTAAATATGGTCCCCTCTAGCTATGAGCAAATGCCTTGTACCGAAGCTTTTGGACATTTAGCCTCCATTTCTTTTATGGGATCTCATCTCCAAAAAGTTCTCAAGAATGTACAATTTTTTTTTTTGAATTTAAAATTTTCTATTTATTTATAATTTGAATGTCATTGTATCCAATTTCTTAAAATTTTGCACTTTCTTTATTCTCCTATTTGTATAATTATTTAGAATTTGATCTTTCTAGAATATAATCTCCTTTAATTCTAAGTATTTAATACCAAAACACAAAATAATACATGAATGTATTTTGAGGAATCATCCAATATAGAGAAACAATTTAGTAGTCATTTTTATACAAAAGTTGTAAATAATGATTTATAGATTATCTCTATGCCTTTAGATTAACTATTGCATTGACCAAATTTATTGGAAAAATTTCATACCAAAACTTTCAAACTTCCTTAGTGCTTTATGGTTGAGGATTGACAACAAGTTCACACTTGTTTGGACTAATATTGAGACAAACAAAAAGATTTAACTTTAAATAATTATACTATTTCAAGTTCATAGAAAGAAATGGTAACACATTTTGAAAACAATTAGGTTAAGGGATCTTTATACTAATGACTAGAAGTCAAGGCAAATCAATTTCTTGGACATAGCTGTTAATTACAAGGCTATGATCTAAAGATACTCCAAAACAATTTTAAAATCTTTGGTAAAAATTTTGATATGTGAAAAATATTATACAAGTAATAATTAGTCAAGTTTTCTATATGTTATTATATGAGAGTCTCACCCCCAATAGAACAAGGTACATTTTGGATAAAAATTGTCAAAATTAATTGACAATTTTATTTAGAGTAGTGAGGAAAAAATGAAAAACAAAAAATTTAAGAAAATTCAACCATACAAATTTGTACTATACTACTATATGAATGTGTAAAATTTCATAAACTTTGACCAAACAATTTTAAAGATTAATGCTTGAAGTTAGAAGAAATATTTATTTCCAACCTTGCATAGTATGGTCAACACTTTAACTCCTAGACTGGGATTTTTGTACTACATATGGTTATTTGTTGGACACTTGCATATCATGTCTTATTAGTTACATACCCACAAAAGTTCAAAAATAGAACAGTAGATCTTTACACTTGTTGATTGAAGCTGACTAAGTTGCTCTAAAAGTTCATGGTAGTATAACTTTTGATTCATGCATCCAATGGAAAAAATTCCTTTGTGTCAAATTTTATGAACTTCCAACTCAAATTGACTTCATGCATAACTACCTAAGATTTTTGTAAATGTTGAATAATTACTTGTTTTTTTAAAGGTTAATGTATTATTTTATTTGATAAAACAAAAAAATGGTTTACAATACTCAAAGAATCCAATTTGATGATCTACATATTTTTTAAAAGTAAAATTTATTGCCTTTTCTACCATAATCCAATATTTTAGTACTAATAGTGTTGAAAAAATAACATAGATTGAATAAATGAATTCTTTAAGTTATTTTTAATTTTTTAATATATTTGTGTAAATGAAACAAACAAACAAATATCTTTGGTTCCCTACATGCAAAACTTAGAAAGTCATCAATCATTTTTCATTAGAATATATGAATTAAGATTCCTTATCATTTTTCCATTCATTTTGAAAATCAATCAAATTTGTTTGGGGGAAAGTAGGGACTCTGGGGTGCACTTAGTTCTACTACAACAAACCACATGCGAACAAGTGGATTCTAATAAACTATAATTTTAACTTCAAATTTTGAGCATTGTTTACTAATGACTATAGGTGTGAAAGTTATTTTTCAATTCTACAGTGTATCTTTTTACTTCAAAAATTTGTAACTAATTATTATTAACAAATAAAAATATCAATAATTCAAAATATAAACTTTCAAAGTAGAAAAATCTATTCATATTTTTTATTTAATTTTATTTAAAATTCAAAAAGTATATAGGGGTCCAAAGTTTTGTTCACATGCTAACATCAAAAAAGGGGGAGTGCATCCCCCAGAGTAGGGAACTTAAATAAAATAATTGTATAAGGACCTAGCATTTACACTTAAACGATCATTTGAGGATCTATACAATTATTATTTTTCTGAAAGATTCATGTATGTGATCAAGTTATATACTAGATGACTAGGGAGATACTCCAGATAGGTTGTCAATTCCAAATCTATATTACACTCTCCTCCAAACTAGATCAAGACCCTGAAATCTTAAAGATTTGCAACCTTCTTATTCTCTTAAAGAAGTAAAAAAGATATAAGTTACATAACACTATTAACCAATGTTGGGGGATCCCTTTTGATACTTTGTGAAATGGAGGATGCCGAGGATGTTTCCAAGTTTCATTGGTCCAAGTCTTTGAAGACAAAACTACACATTTAAACCAATTGGCATGTCCTTGTGGTATCTAGGAGGGCACTATACCTTCCTCCCTTAGGTCCATGAGGGAGACCAATAATCAATGTTATGTACCAATAACTCTAAACCAACCTCTTTCTTTCCAACTGCATCGTGCCATGTGTCAATGAAAGTGACTAGTGAAAAGTTACTTGTGAGATTTTACCCCATGCATCCCTAAACTTCTTTTGAGTGAAAAATCCAACAATCCAATAAATTTTTATTCTTGAATTCAATAATTGATCTACGGACATTTAATTCAGTTTCTTTATTTAACACGGTGTCTTTCAAAGGTGCAAAAGGGAGAATCGGTACACGAACACTGGTACCAGAACACTTCCTTGCGGAAACAGAAAGGCAAAATAATTCAACAGGCATCTGTCTGGTCAAGTTCTCCACTAACTTCGATGCACTTCGATCAAGCAAAGCAGGAAGAGATGGAGCCCATGGCAAGAAGAGATAAGCTTCGTTCGTTGGAGAGAACGGAATGCGTTCCCGGCAGTCGGTGCCCGGACAGCGAGCGTTCCCCCTTCTCCGCAACTCTCACGCGCCCATATCCTCCCCCATATTGTCAAGGCAGTCAAAGCCCGCTTGCTAGCGCTCCAGCAGCAAGCTGCATTAAGCTCGCCGTCGTCAGAGCGCGAATCATGACGACCCGACCCGCGTCACCCGAAACAAAAGCGGTCCTGGACTGGACTGGACGGGTCACTAGGCCCCGCACCCGCCGCTTCGATCCGCGAGTCCCCGTACTGTAGCTTTCCTTGCTGGCGAGGTTCCGGTGACGGAGCAAGGCTGTCGAGCTCACGAGATTACTGTGATGGCTAAGCTAGCAACTACGATTTGGCTTAACAGTGAGTGCGACAACGAAATTTTGAGGTGATACTAATTTTCATTGTGACGCTACTTCCCCCTCACTATTCGAACATATCAGCCTGGTACGACCCGTCAATCGACCCAAGACGTAACTGACCCGTCGCCCTCGATTTAAGTTGGCTGCTACAGTGGCCCACGCCCAGGGTCTGTGAAGAACGCCGTCCTCTTCCCTTGCTCGCCCCGGCACTGCTGACTGGGAGGTCCAGTCTACAGTGTCTCTCTTGGGGGGTCACACTCCTCGTGGGCCTGACACGCAGAGATTTCAATCGACGACAACTGCAACCCCGGGTGTCGAGCGCCGCACTTTCAGTGGCTACTAGCCTGGACCCCCTGTCTGCATCGAGAGGCGTATTCGATGGGCACTCCCTGCTAGTGGGATTGTTTTTCGTCTTTGCGCCAGAGAAAAGCAAGATCGGGGAGTAGCTAGCTAGACGGCGAGGGGCCTGGGTTGGCTACCTTTTCAGGTGTCGGAATTTGCATGGACGGTGCGCACATGCAACCAAACTATCTACTTCCTGGCTGATCCCTGCTGGGTATGTTGTGGATCCGTTAGAAGGGAGAAGTGGTTTGTAGTTCTCACTTCTGGAAGCTTTTGGTAGAATCTGGCATCTGGTTGAACGGTCTTCAGTACGTAGTGGCCAACAACAACGTGCCGGTCGCTAGATTCCCTGTGGTACATCGTCCTTCAATGACAGGACGTTTGCGACAGGCACTCGTGCATGATTCACAGTACCAGACCTCGTACTCAAGTAGTACAGTTTCGGGTGTTTCCTAGTGCGTGTGGAATCAACACATAGACAGCGGTTGTGACAGGAGCTTTGCTGCTGGAATGAAATCGATAGTGACACGGACCATCTTCAAGCGGAAGAAGGTTCAGGCTGCATAGTCTATTTGAAATCCAAGCACCTGCAATCCGAGCGGGGATGTCTGAGGCTGTCTAGTACCACCAAACAATCTCATACATGATAAAACATCCTCTTCCAGTCACTCTATTTTTCAAACTCAATAACTTGAAGCACCGTAGATAGATTCTAACAAAAAAATTCGTAGAAACGACTTCGGAGTTCAGCAACAAGCGAATTACATCCTGCAGTTTACACAAAACAAATAGTTATACCCTCCTCCGAGCTGCAGATCCTCATTTACGAGGGCGATCAGTTGCGTAGCATCTAGCTTGGGGTCACTCCCTCCCATGCTGCGTGGTGGGCCTGCTCAAGAGCCAAAGTGATATTCCAGGGTGTTGGGTCACGCTCATCGAGGATAGACCCGGCTTCGTGACGAGAGCCTGGAGGCAAGAAGTAAGTGTTTCCCACACCTCATCAGTTTGTTTGTGAGGGTAGCTAGGCTGACCTGAGGAGAGGTAGAAGTGCCCCTGGCTCGCTCGCTCCCTCCGTCCCTGCGTCGCTTGTGTGTGAGCTAGCCCGAGTGTGCGCGCTGGCGACCCTAACTTCGTATAAAGTGACTCAGATTGATGCACCGTGGGGGATCGTGAGGGGCCACAACGAGAAGCTCTGGGAGGACAGGCACAGACAGCCGCACCAGCAGCCGCACCAGCCTGTGCCGCTGGAGTTCGGGCATGTGTTTATGGCCGGGGTCGGCGACGGGGGAGCGGAGGCGGGGTCGCGCCCGTCTCCGCCCGGGAACAACTCGTCGGACGAGGAGCAAGGCAGCGGCGGAAGCGTGCCGGGCAGGCCCCGCAAGCGCAGCAAAGGCAAACCCAAAGCGCCGCCCGGCCCCGGCGAGGCGTCGCGCAAGCCGCGAGGGCGACCTCCGGGATCGAAGAACAAACCTAAACCCCCGGTGATCATCACGCGCGAGAATGGAAATGCCATGCGTCCGCACGTGCTGGAGGTGGCGAGCGGGCACGACGTGTGGGAAAGCGTCGCCGACTTCGCGAGGCGTCGGCAGCGCGGCGTGTGCGTGATGGGCGGGAGTGGCACGGTGACGAATGTGACGCTCCGGCAGCCGACGACGCCGGGCGCCACGGTGACCATCCACGGTCGGTTCGAGATCATCTCGCTGTCAGGCTCGTATCTGCCTCCGCCCTCTCCAGTGCCGCCGACGGGGCTCACCATCTCGTTCGCGGGCGCGTCGGGTCAGGTGCTGGGTGGGTACGTGGCGGGTGCGCTGATGGCCGCCAGTCCCGTGCTGGTGATCGCGACGTCGTTCACGGGCGCGACGTACGACCGTCTGCCTCTGGCGGACGACGAGACTCCGCTGCTGCAAGCGCCGGGGGCGGCCGGGGCGGCGGCAATGCAAGCGCCGGAGATGGCTTCTTACAACCCTTCGACGGCCTTACAGTCGTTGTACAGCATCGTCCCTCAGGGTGGCAACAATCCGAATTTGAGCAGCCAGCAGGCCGCGCAATTGACGACGGCGCAGGACGTGCTCAGTCAGTGGGCGTCGAGCGGCAGTCACGCGCAGAGGTCGCAACCATACTAACCAGGACGACGGACGACTGAGCTCGCGGGATGAATCCAGTTGGGAACCAGGAATTCTGCACGGCCATGTCCGTGATGCATGGATGCTGTGGCCCCTTGGGCGTCGCTCTGCGTTAGCAATTGGAGCTGCTGGGGTTGTTGTTTTCGCGGTCACACAGTCAGGACAGGCAGGCATGATGGTAGATTTAGGGCATGCAGGCCCTCAAAACCTCGACGCTTCCGGAGCCATGTACTGTAAATCCAGTGACTGCACAGGGTATTTATTCATGGAACCTTTCTTTCTTAATTTTTTTAATTTTTTTTTCCAACTTCATGTACATGATAGTGTGGAGCAACCGCCGAAGGCCACAAGTCCAGTCTGAATCTGCCCAGGAGGAGGTGCATCAACCTGCTTGCACTGCTCAGAAGGGCCATGACTGCGTTCGTGTCTAATCAGCTTTGTCCCTCTAATTTTCCGTTAGCAAATCGGGTCTAGATAAGTAGGAACGGGGGTTCAGCGTTGATTCGGTGGCAGTTTGCTCTGTTTGGGAGTAGATTGAGGTCTCGGGTAGGTTTTCTTGGTGTGTTGCCGCACTTATCTGAAGGTTTCATGGGAGAATAAGGCTCGGTGGCTATCTGGCAGGTAGATAGGCAGGTAGGTACGAGTGGAGTTCGCAGACAGGCAGCGTCGACTCGGGTGGCGTGGTCTTGTAGGAGGTAGATGCCAATTAGTACCCGAGACTTGCGAGTCCTTGTGGTTATGTCTAATCGCCGTCGATCCTGGAATCCACTGGCTCGGGGGCTGTGGACGTTGGGGAGACGTTTCACTTGCAGCAAATTTTGCTAGACAGTGTAAATGCGAACTATCAATGGGTTGCCTGCTCGCTCCTTGAGTGCGGGCAACAGGAGCAGTCGACCGCGGGTGTCCATGTACCAGTGACCAGCTGGAGCTAGCTAGACAGTCCCCTTGTTGGGATTCGAGGTCTGATGTATTCAACACTTGATATATCCGTGATTAAATTGATGAAGATCCCCGATGATCACGTGAACACACATGTTGTAGAGTTGTCCCGACTTTGAATTGAACGCAGGCATGATCTGCGGACTTCTGATTTATAGTACTCTGTTTTCCTGAGACCAAGGACTGAAAATGCTTTATGTCCTTCTGGAGCTACTTATATGAGTGGTATACTGCCCTACTTATTGTATGTAACTGTGCGTTTCATCGGTTTTGTGGACTTGGGGAGCCATGCAACTGGAAGGAAAGCCATATTGGTTTGAATTTGGGCCTAAGTTTTCTACAATAGTATGGAGTTGCCTAGTAATGTATTGTTGTAATTTGCCTCTGAGAATTGAACAGTCAGTGGGCTTGTATGAAGTTGCATAACGCTCTGGTAGCGCTCTGAACGTCTGTTGCGGTGCCACTTCAAATTCTTGGAGGTATGAAACTAATGGAACTGCAATCGTTGGTGATTGTAGATTGTCGAGCTTTAATTATCTAATCATTTCTGAATCGTTTAGCTGTTCTGCATACACCGATTTCTGTACTGGAGTGCCCTGCTGTCACCAGTGAGTGCGCACTGCAATTCCTTGCCGGATTATCGATAACAGGCTTAGTGTGACTTCTCGAAATTCTGCAGTGTCCTGTGTTCATGACGCCATTTTCGATAACATTTATCTCGAAAATATTACTGTATCTGAATTTCAAACAGGTCTGACTAGCGTGTACCAGCACTATAATTGGAGACCTCCAATTCAGCGGAGGACCCTAGGATATCATATCCGTGGACATCTAGATATCGGTAAGCTTTATTTGACTGTTGGGGGAATCTCAACTCCTAGCTTCGCTTCTTTTTTTGTGAATTTTGCAGGTGCCTGTTCCAGTATCTCCCACAATGTAACTTGATGCTCATTTCTGGACTTATGTGTGTTCAAGCAGACGTCGCGCTTCTCGAGTATAATTCTGAGCTGGGTGCACTCTGAATCTTTGAATGTTGTTAAATCTATCTTGATCCAGGACCTTAAGTTTAAAAAATTCTGGCATTTCTGAGCACATATTCGTCTCCGGTATTCAGATTTGATATCTGAAGGATTCTTACTCTGCAGGGGGGTGGGGTGCCCTTGCGACATCGTGATCGAGACGGTTGCCCTGGCTAGTCGATAGCTCAGATTTGAAACAGTATCTAGTACTCGTTGAAGTCTGCAATCAGTTCGCCGAAACTAGGTTCCATCAGTTTGGATGCTTCGTCTGAAATTGATCATTATGCGGTTTTAGTCATGGCAGAAAGTTTCCGAGCTGACATCTTCATGGTTGTATAAGGTTACACCTAAATTCAATTGCATAGATATAGATCATGCATGTGCATGTTATTGCGGATATATCCATCTCGTCCATGCAGTTACTACCATGTAAAGCGAAATTATTTATTATACAGAAATTCTTTGAAATATCTGCCTGGAATCTTCATCATATAATCAATCTGATGATGTTTTAGCTGTGAAGCTAGGTTCATGGCATCGCATTACATCGCTTTGTACCTTCAAACCTTCGCTCACGAGACTCCAGTACGGTGTACATATATTATGATGAGGTGGTTGATCACCTTATTCTAGAGAATCTAGAAATTTGAAGTTTCTTGAATGACAGGACGGAATTCTTATCAAATTGAAGTTTCCAGAGTCAACAGTTTAAGCTTAGAAACAGAATGTTCAGTTCAGCAACCGTTGTGCTTGTCTTTTCATATTTTATACAAAGTAGCCGAAGGTTGGACTTGTCTTTTGCTGTCTGTACTGTAGTTACCGCGGTGCGCGCGGCCTGTGCTGATTGACTCATCGCTGAAGCTAACTCCTGATCTTAACATTAAAATTAATGTTCTATATTGTATAAATCTCATGTTTATACATAGTAAGTGGAGCCGATCGAGTTTTAAGTTGATTATTTAGTCTAGCATTCATGCTCCTTTTCTGTTTTCTCACTTGGGACGGACGTCCAAGCACATTCCTCAATATTTGAGCTATCGTGGCTGAACGGACACAAAGATTCCTCTTTGCAGAATGAAATGGGCCGTACGACGTGGCAATAAACAAAACTTGCTGAATCTTATCTGCTGACGTTATTGGTCAAGGCAGACTGACGGAACGGAGCTTGCAACAAAGTATTCAGTTTCTTTTTGAAAGTTAAGTCAAGTAATTAACTTTTTGTTCAAGTCAGTACACTGAGTACAGTCAAAACTAATTGACTGAGGAGCCCACTCTGGGTTTTTGTAGAACTTGGGCATCCTCTAAGGTTGAGGCACCAACAGTCGTTTATTTAATCAATTTTGGAGCAGATGAGGAGCAGATGAGGGGATAGCAAAATTCTCAGAATTTTATTCCCCAAATTGAAATTACTATGAATTTGGGGAGTTCAAAAGTGCACTTGTCCAATAGCCAATGTCTAAGTCATTCAACTCCGAACAGTCAAAAACATTCAAGAAAGAACATTCAAGAACTACTTTGATGTTCACTACTTCCAACATTCTTGCTCACTATTTCAGGACATGTATCATAAGCTTATTAGTCCCAACTTTGAAAAGGAAAAAAAGAAAAAGAAAAACATTGCAATCTTCAATTCCAGACTAATGTTGGAAATAGTGCACCCTACAAGTTGGGTATTGTTGGAAATAGTGCACCCTACAAGTTGGGTATTGGATGTGGTTGTGGTTGGAAGTTGGGTATTGGATGTGTTGGATGTGGTTGTGGTTGGAAGTTGGATATTGGATGTGGTTGTGGTTGGATATTGAGTGTGGTTGTGGTTGGGTATTGGATGTGGTTTCTTAACAATTGGTTTCTTAACCTTATTTACTTCATAATCATTGCATGAAATTTTTAGGATGGATGCTAATCACCCTAATCTACATATGAACCTTTATTTCACATCATTCTAATAAAAATTACAAAAGTTAAAAGGATTTTAAAGTTTCTTTAATCGTGTATTTTAATGTTTATTCAAAAACATTTGAACTATTCAATTCCAAATAATGAGATGAGAGTTATATTTTGCAACCAATGAAGGTAGAAAAATTATATAATCATTTTTTTATTTTAGTTTTGAAAATAATAAAATAAAATTCAGAACATAGGATGTGTGTTGCTTTCTAGAACATTTTCACCATAAGGATTTACAACCCTTAATTTTTTGTGAAAGCTGTTAGTGACTTAGGTTTTTTCTTTCATCCAATATCACCTTTCTATTTTATAATTTTTTCATATAATCTCAATCTTTTTCTAACATATTTGCTATAGTCTGTGACTTAGGTTTTTTTCTTTCATCCAATATCACCTTTCTATTTTATAATTTTTTCATATAATCTCAATCTTTTTCTAACATATTTGCTATAGTGACTTAGGTTTTTTCTTTCATCCAATATCACCTTTCTATTTTATAATTTTTTCATATAATCTCAATCTTTTTCTAACATATTTACTAAAGTGCACAAGTTATATGACATACATGTTTTAGTGCACAAGTTTGTAGGGCATATAACTTGTATATCTTATAACTTGTGCACATACTAGTTATAGGTGCACTTGCTAGTATATCCTATAACTTATATACTATGGGTGCACTTACTAGTATGTCCTATAACTTATATGTCCTATAAGTTGTATGTTATGGGTATACATACTAGTTATAGGCACACAACTTCTAAAGTGCACAAGTTATTAGACATACAAGTTATAGTATATCTTGAAAAGTTGAAAGACAAAATTTTACCTTTAGAAATGGCAAGTTTACATTTTGAAATTTAGGCAAATTCAACTTGCAATCAGTAGAGATATTCTCTAAAATTTTAGAAGGATGTACTTGAATAGGTCAATTAAATGATCTATAGGTAGTTTTGATAATATATATAGGTGAAGATTTTGACCTTGCATTAGTGATGAAACAATTTTGGACCTTAAAATACTATAGTAAATTAGGAATTAAAATATGACTTGAAATTTGTTAAGACTACATAAACTAAAGGATTTGAACGTGATGTTGTCACCTATGAGTTTTGTCAATTAGACTTTTAATGAAGTGCTATCAATATGACCTTACTCTATGCTTGTACATTGTCTAAAATATACAAGCTAATAATTGTTTCTAGTTATAGTTGAATAAAGTTATTATTAATATAAAAATATTAAATCTTTTTGGCAACCACTATTAGGACATGGTATAAATAAGTTATGAATTCTTAAATTATTATCAAACTAAATGTATAGAAAAACCTAATACACCTTACTTTCATATCTTAATTACAACTTCCACTTCCTATAATCAATATCTAATTTTGTACCATTTATTGATTCAAATGTAGGTGTCGCTTTCTAGACACTAACTATTGATTATAGGTATACACACCTTACAACTTTACACATGGTTCATTTAATGGTTATGAAGTGATAGAGTCTCTAGTGAATAATTTTGGATTCCCTTGAAGGTACTTTGAACACGCACCTATAGGATATTTTATGATTTTCTCAAGTCTTGATTATGAATTTTCATACAAACTACAAATATTCTCTAAAAGACATAATTTTTTTTGAAATTTTGTGATTTCTTATTAGTTGCAAGAAAAATAACCCTCAATTGTAAATTTGATCTAATTATGCACATTGGCTTAAGTGAAAAGTTTAAAATCTTTCTATCTGCAAATGCAATTTCTACATTGCTTTCTTCTAATTCTTTAGGTGTAAAGTAACTACGCCTAATTTTGACCCCTTTCTAAAACCAAACCCTACAAATTCTTCATTCAAATTTATTGCCTCAATTCATGATTTATAAAAGCCTAAAGCCACTTTTGAATACACCTGTTTTTTTGTACTTTGAAAATTCATGATTTATTCATATAATGTTCAAAAATACATAAGAAGAAAGTTTAAAATATTCTAACTTTTGACTTTCAATAAGATTTGACAAAAATCAAACAATTGGATAGTATGAGCAATATCCAATTGCATATTTAGAAATAATTAGGTGCATTTATGTTACAGTAGGTAACATATTGTCCTATATATCATCAAAATAAAGAATTCCCTTGTAGTACCAAGGACTCCAATTATAAGAAGTACCTAGTGTCTCATTGTTCAATAAGAAGCATTTCATTGTATAAGCATTATGAGACACTAGTATTTAGTTGCACTAAATTTATCCCTTTTTCATCTAAGGAATTTCCTTGATGTACTAAGGATTTAAATGATAGGATGTACTTAATGTCCCATTGTCTAATAGAAGGCATGCAATTGTGTAAACATCATGATGTCAAACATAGATGGATATAGGGGGACATGTCATTCCTTCTTTTACAAATGTGCATTTAAATCATATTAAGGTTCCCATTCAAGGCTACTCTAGAAGGTACCCTAAGGGCCCAATTTTATTATAATGATAGCATCTTTTTCAAAAAATAACTTATAAGATTCATTTTTGAATTCAATTTTCACAATTTTTCTAAATTTTTTTTTTGTATAGTTTAGTTTATATGCTAGAACAATCTCATTTTGGGGATTAGTGTATTTCAATTCCATCTTAAAATTATTAACAATTTAGTTTTTCCTTTTATCTCATACTATCTCCATTTCAAAATGATCTTCTTGTTAAACAAAATATTCTGGATTAAGGCTAAAAATAACATTTAAAAAACCAATTTTGTCTTTCTTATAAGTAGAGTTTGGTGTACTATTAGCATTCTAAAAACTTTGAGTTTTGGAGTCTTTCACAAAGTGTATTTTTGGAATATTAAAAAATAGATATTTGAGGGGCATTTTCAAAGAGTATTAGTAGTCAATTAATTGTTGAGTGAGTAGTTGTCATTTTGTAGGCATTTAGTATATGTCCAAGACCATGTGTGACCCTTTATTCCTCCTCCTAAAACATCATCCCTTTCAATTGGGCAATAAAAGAGATACCAAACATATGAATGAATAGTATTGATTAACCCTTTTAATCATTTTATTTGTCTTTTGATTGATGATTGCATGGATAGAGGGAAATTACTACTTGGCATTGTTTTATTGGTCCCAAATAGCAATCAAAAACCAAATCTAACCAATTTGCAACATTACAAAGTGCAATAAAATCATTTTAGGACAAAGGGAGTACCAACTTTTCTATAAATGAAGAATTTCATTAAAATGGTTCCATTGAACAACTTTGGTAGTTTTCATGGTTCAGATGGGACGGGTTGAAATTTACATCTATCTTAAATGTTTAAATCTATGCCAATCTTAGATGACACTTTTATAGTTTAGACCATGCGGTCTAAAATCTATACTAGTCCTAGATTACTCTTTCACAATTTAAATCAAGCAGTTTGAAAATGGCACATGGAATATGCCAGTTTTTTGAAATTTTCTATATAACAATGTTTCTAAGAATGAAATAAAATATTTTTGTTTGTTTGTTTAAAAAAATTCCCAATTCTCACCTCCATTCTTCAACATAAAAAAATTAGAAATTCAAAATCAATAATACAAAAGTTTTAAGTTAAGACGATTCGAAGCCAATAAATCTAGACAAACAAGGTGCAAAAAAAAAATTCTTTGCTTTAAATGCAAATTTCTTGCAATCCTAGCAGTCAAAGTTTTTGAATTTTCTTCTACATATTCTTATACTAAGGTAAAAGTACTCAATCCTATCCTTGTACCCAAATCTGTCACAATGTACCAAGGGTGAACATTTTTGTAGTATCGATACTAAATTGGATACATGGATAGGATTTTTGTACTATCGATACATAATTGGATACATGGATAGGATTGGGTGTTTTTACCTTAGTATAGTGCAAGATCCTACTTTTAGATATCCAAGAGATCACTATGGGTTTTTTTAGAAAATTACATGAATTAAAAGATAAGGTCCATTTAATTTGAAGCAAGGAAATTTTATATAATATGTAGGGCTACTATAGGGATTGTGAAACGCTACATATTCTAGTATATACAATTTAGATTGTGTAAAAATATTACATAATAGGGATTTTCTTATGAATAAATTAGCCTTGACAAGTAGAGGCCTGCAAAATTTTCATAGTACAATGAATATAAATGTGGATCATGATTTTGAGCGTCACATTTGGATGTCCATTGAAACAATAAAAAGTCAAGATTCAACCTCAACATTTGTTAGGATCTTACATATGTATGTACATACATACATATGTTGGTTGGCCTATCTGTCCAGTTGATGGACAAGTCACTTAGGAAATTAAAAAAATAAAATTTTATATATAAGATAGTCCCACTTAAAAAACCACATGAATTAATTTATAAAAACTACAGGGTATTCGAAACATGCCCCTTATGGCTTTTAATGTAAAAATATGATCATCTTAAATGCAATAATTAAGGTAAATAGCCTCTTATCGAATGCCTTCTTAACTCTACAAAGAGTGATCTCCCCATACTTAAATATAGAAAAAAAAATTAATTTTTATGCTCATTGCAATAGAAATGGTAGTTTTGAATGTTTTTTTTGTAGTGATAGGCCTTAAAACATTGAATGTATTTTTAGGTTATTAATGATAGGCCTTGAAACTTCAAAGTTGAATATACACTTTATACTATCAATGTATGTTTTGAGTGACACATATATACTCAATTCTGTTACAAGAAATCACATATAAATGTGAAGTGAGTTTTTTTGACAAGTATGAAATGGTTTCTAGACCACTATCTTCATCCCTTACAAATTCATATGATGTAAGTTAGGCCTCCTAAATGCAGCATTGACCCTAAACCACCATTTTCACTATGTGTACATCTCCAAAATCAATTATGTATCTATGTGGAATAATCTATTTAGAACCAAACTTTGTTCCTTCATAACTTTTGCACACGATATCCAAATGCCATGTTCTTTGGTGCGTTGGAACCTCCTTTCACGTGCAAACAAGAAGATATGAAAAATTTAACTAGTCTAATAGTAGTGACTTGGCACAGTAGCCCAATGTGGCCGTTTTGGGTGTAAAACCTTACCGTTCTTTAATGTCACCTTAACTTGGAACAGTATACTACCGGTATTACCAAGATGTAACAAAAGCACTCCCTAGTCCCTAGAAGCACTTGCGTTGGGGTGCGGAGGCTGTGGCATTAAGAGGACTGGGTGCAGTTGCTGAAGATGGTCAGACTTCAATTCTTCATGCAGATTCAATAGACTTGATCATTGTCATTTTATAAGTCGAAGTTATGAACCGCACAAGCCGCGGTAGGCTATAACTTAACTTACGGTCAGGTCAGTGACAGTGAGGGTGCATATCATGAAAACTCCCGGGCTCCTCTGGCTGCCTGATGCAATCACCAATCTCCAGCCTTACTCTATTTACTGTTAGTATTGATTACTTGTAATCCGTGATGGATGAATGAAGCTCGTATTCAGGACAAGTCTCAGTGATTTCTGCAATCAATAATGTGCACTTCTCATTAATATTCGTCCGCACACGAGAAAAGAGAAAACTGAACCTCTGCAGGCAGGCCTCCGGAACCGCATCGGCAACTGAAATGTTCTCCCCGCAAGGCCGCAAGCGCAGAGCATTCAATAACGGAGTGGGACTGTGGGGAGTGACATCAGAAAGGTGTCTCGCTTTGAGAATAGGGAAAGGCATCTCTAAATTGGCGGAGTCCCGTTTTAGAAAGAAATTAGACAGGAGTCTTACTGCCTCGATAACGGATCGCTGGATTCTGGGGCGACGGAGCTCACTAATGCAACACGTTTTCCTCCTTCGAAGACTTTGGAGCTTTTTACTTTCTTCAGTCGCCCAGCTATCCAGGCTGTTAACTTCAATGACCATGTGCAGCTGCTAACTTAATTCGGTTTCACTAATTATTCTGCCTGACACTTGTTTTTTTGGGGTTTTATTTATTTTTCAAACAAATAGGGAGACCTCGCTGAATCAAAAGAAACCAAAAACAAGTACAAAGCAGCCCAAGCCACGAGGATTGGACAGTGAAGAGAAAACGAGCAGAGAAGCGGAATTCAAATAGGGGAAACTATTTCATTTGTTTTAAAACAAACAAAATAGCGGAAACTATCATACATGAAGAACATAGCGGAGGTTCTATATGGTTCCATCTAATCATACCATCTTGCCTAGTGGCTAGAACAAGCAATTGCAACCAAATCTTATCAAATTGAGTCCAAATAGCTTCAGTCTAGTTGAACTGCTAACGGATTCTACCTTGAGCTTTCATATGTGCCGTCTTATCTAAGTCCAAAAGAGCCTCCCATAGGGCTTTTTGTACCAATTTCTAGGGCAAGATGTTTTGCATGAATACTTTGCTATTCTAGAGATTCAAATAATTCACAATGTTAACCTCTGAGTAAGCACCAAATAGTCTTCAAATGACCAAATTTGCACGGAATTGGTGACCCAAAAATACAATGAGTATAATTAAAACGATTATGATGACCTAAGATCGGTTGATCCTTGTGAAGGCGATGGAGGATGATTTGGGCATAGTCCTAAACCTTTAGAATCCATAGGCAATAATAGAATCTATGAATAGGTGTCTTCTTGGTGTTGGATGTGCAGCAATTGCACCTAATGTCAATACTCACGTTGATGCGAGCTCTCCACAAGTGAAACACTACCGCATTATGCCATATTAACCACATAAATGCTGCTTCTTTTTGTGAGCAAGTCTTATGCCGCACATCTCTCCAATCAAGGACAAAAGTAGGTGAAAGGTGGTCAATTCACTTAGAAGGAATGGAGTGCTTTAGTTGATTGTGTTTGGTGAGGAATTGTTTGCCTATGGACATTGAGTAGGACGTAAGTTGAATCCTAAATTTCTATATCCATCTTCCTAGGTTGAATTTCATTGAGTGTAGATTACTCGAAAAGAAATTTGGTACTCCTATGCGGCTCTTTTGTCCACCCATACTCCTTACCCTCTTAATAAAGCCCTAAACTATTGTATCTTTATTAGATCTTGAAGTAATAGAGAGTTGTCTTGATAGTGACTTAATTGTTGTCCTAGTGGTTACTATGGGTAGGGAAAGAACTTGAGGTTGGAAAGGCAAGACATGGATCTTGGAGCCATGTCATTGCCAAACAAGAAAAAATAGCTCATTAGTTGGCATGTCATAGATGCCTAACCATTGACTTATTGTGACTGCATTGGTGGTATTGATGAACATTGTCAGTTACTCGTGAAGGATGTGAGAAATCATGTAGCGCCATTGTCTTTGTTTTGTGTTTGTGAGATTGAATTGTGTCGCTACATTTGGCTAGGGTCTAAAATTGCATAACTCCATGTTCAAAGGTAAGCAATTGTGCAAAGTCCTTGTTTTGCTAATTCCTTGGCCCTCTCTTGTGTGAAATGAAAGTTAAAGCCTTGGAAGTTCTCATGACCAACTTGACCACCATAAGTTGGTCATGGGAACTTCCAAGGCTTTTGTCAAAGGTATAGGTTCAATAAATTTATTCATATAGCGCCAAGCACTAGTGATTTTGTTTTGAATCTAGGAACCGCGTGTCATTAAGGGGTTATGCACCATAAGCCATGTTTGAGTGGGGAACTAGTATTCACCTTTGGGATTTGGTTTCATCTTTTCAATTCTAAATCTAAGTAGAATCTTAAGGTTAGATATGCATGGTTCTATACCATAAAGAACCCATTTAGCAAATAGCATCATTAGAGAAATCTTTAGATCAAACAACTTTAAACCACCAATGTTTTGGGGGGAACAACAATCTTCCCAATTGACTCTAGAGCATAAATTGTATTCGGTTCCACCCCATAGATAATTGCAAAGGCTCCCTCTAATGACATGAATAGCTTGTAGTGATCCACTCCAAATCTAATACTAATTTTCTAAGTCACACTATTTGTAATGTAATATACTTACATTAGTGTAAGGTGAAATAGGGTTAGTTGAGTTTTCACACTAAAAGAAAATGAGGGGTTTTGCAACAACACACTACAACTAGTTTTTCAGTTGTATAAGACATTTGTGACTAGTTTGCAATTGGTGATAATTTGAAGACCTCTAGTTGTAGTAAACACCTTAAAATTTAAGAAAAAGGTATATCAATTGCAAAAGTTATGCCTTATTTATCACTCATCTACAATTTGTATATTTATTGATTTTAAATTATTAATCTCAATGATTTGTAGATTGCAAAATTTTAGAACTACCTTTTTTTAGATTTTAGAATTTTAGATTGATCTTTTTCTAGATTTTTCAATTTTAGATCTAATTTTTTTTAGATTTTAGAATTTCAAATCTAACTTTTTTCTAGATTTTAAAATTTTAGATCTACCTTCTTCTTGGATTTCAAAAATTCAAATATTGGTATTTAATAGATTTAATTGGTTTAGAAAACCTTACAATTTTATAAATTTATAAATTTCTTGAATTTTAAATATTTTTTGATTTCTATAGATTATAAACTCTAGAAATTATAAAAACCTTAGAATTAAATCAACAAAATTCATTACATAAGACTACAACAACTTACAAGTTTTATATGTTCA
Source organism: Climacium dendroides (assembly GCA_950106755.1). Taxonomy (NCBI): domain Eukaryota; kingdom Viridiplantae; phylum Streptophyta; class Bryopsida; order Hypnales; family Climaciaceae; genus Climacium; species Climacium dendroides. Next base: position 27,616,051 of record OX467084.1, on the reverse strand, counting down.
ACCTAATGGTACTTTTTACAATTGATATGGGACAATTGATGTAAGACAAATGAGAGTGAACTTTGGAAGCAACTAGGAAACAACTAGTGTACAATTTAAATACAATTAGAAAATGACTAGCTTCACTACTAGAAAATTCAATTTTTTTGTTGATTTGATCACATTCATTTGGTTCACTTTTCTATTGATTTCTGTCCAAATCAACAAATTACTCTCCAAATCAACAAAAAAGTGAATAAAATCTATACAACCAAATCATTTAAAAAGTTGAATTTTCTAATACTGTAGGAAACAAGTAAGAAACAATTAGTGTATGACTAGAAAGCAACCTAGAAACGATTAGAAAGTGACTCGGAAACAACTATGGTTATTTTACAATTGCAATCTTTTTCTAGTTGTTTCCTAGTCATTTTTTGCAACTATAGAGTGACTGCTTTGCGACGAAAATACTATATCAGTAGAGTAAGACAACAACATAAAACAATTACTTTAGATTTTGTGCTAATAGAGAGGTCTTCCAATTGTAAGATAGTTGTATAGTATACTATTTGTATAGTAGCCAGTTGTGCCAGACACGTTGTCGCACTGTAAATGCGTACATAGTGTAAAAAAGTGTGGTAATGTTTTATTTCTATTGATTTGGTTTTCACGAATATGAGGAGAATAATGACATCATCTTTAGTGGCTTCAAGGTGACGCCTTCTTACGATGGCCTGAGTCATCTATATAAGATTAGGTTGCCATCTTAGAATTCCATCAAACTTGAAGTAGTTTTCTTCATTATTTGTTATAGATTCAGTATGTCGAATTGGAGGGTTTTTTCTGAGTCCCAAGATGAAATTGGAATTCTAGTTTTTTTACCTTTAATAGGTGTACGTTGAGTTTTAGTTCTTCATTCCATATTTGGAGTGAATTTCTATAATAATTTTGTGTTTGTGAAGTAGTTGTAAGGAAATATTCAAATGGTTTGCCTTCTAGGTGAACTTGAAGTAAATTTTCTTCAAAGATAAAGATAAGGAGATAGTAGTGGGGCCAAATAAGTGCTCAATTATTGTTAGAGGAGTTTTAAGAGTGAGTTAGAGGCGGACCCCACTTATTTGTGTGGTTGAGAGTAGATAAGGTAGAGGAAAAGTTGGATAGGATTCATCTTCTCTCCCATTGTGAGTTTAGGGAAAGACCCGAATGTTTGGAGGGCCATTGTGTTGTGGGTTTTTGGAATTTTGAAATGAAAATTGGTGGAGTTATGTATCATGGTGTCTTCTTTCTAAATTGATCTCACTTGCTTGATTTGGAGTTGTGAATCAAAAGTTGTGCTAGTTGAGTGGAGGGAGGTTTGTTGCCTTCGAAATTAAGAGGCAGAGACTTCGACCGACCATAAAAGACGGACAGGTTCTTGGTTTGCATTGATATTTGGAGTAAGTGTAGGAAATTAAGTTAGCTTTCTAGGAAGATCTCACTCATTCTATTTGGAGCTTGTATGAGTGAGTTACGAGTGTAGAAGTGAAGGAGTGTCTGCTGCCTATCATTTCTAGAGGCCGAAACTTTGAGTGGCCATGAAAGGTGGACAGAGTGTTAATTTGATTTGAGTTTTGGAGAGGATGTGTAAAGTTTTGTTAGCTTTCTAAGAAGCTATCATTCGAAGTAATTGGAGCATTTATGAGTAAGTTGTGAGTGTAGGAGTGAAGGAGGGTCTGTTGCCCTCACTTGTAGAGGCCGAAACTTTGGATGACCATAGTTTTGGGTCAGAGTATTGGAATGAGTTGAGATTTGGAGGAAATGGAGAGAATTGTGTTAGCTTTCCAGAGAGTTATCATGCAACCCATTTGAAGTTGTGAAGCAACGGTGGTGATCATTCAAAGTTTAGCTTTGAAGATGGAGTTGGGGTAGAGATTTGAAGTTGGAGTTTGAGTGAAAATTTGAAGTTGAAGTTGAGGTGGAGCTTTGAGTGATGATTTGAAGTTGAAATTTGAAGACACAAAGATTGAAGACTCGTGTGTTGTGGCTTGTGGCTTGTTATTCCTAGCCGGATTTGGGGGCTCGTTGTCTTTCTATGGTTATTCCCAGCCGGTTTTGGAGGCTAGTTGCAATTTTCAATTTCAGCATTGTGAAACTGTTGCGAGCCGTGGTTATCCAGTAAGCGCTCCATTTTGTGTTTGTGGAGACTATTTGGGATTTAATCACCCACTTGGTTGCTCTTTTATGTTGTTCCCATTGGTGAAAGGCGCTTCCTGGTCACCGTGGGTTTGAAAGTTTAGGGTCCCATCATCCGGACGGTCACTCGTGTTGGCTGTCCCGTTTTACCCGTCCGAGGCCGTGGGATCTTATCACCTTACCCTTACCCTTACCCTTATAGAGCCACCACAAGATAGGCCAACGGGGAGGAGTTTGAAGATTGAAGATTGAAGATTGAAGATTGATGATTCGACGACCGTATACGAGATTTGAAGACCAAGATTAGAGATTCACGAGAGACAACAAATTTTGTTGTTGTACAATATCATTTTGTATTTGACTGGTGAATTTGTGGGTGACAAGTTCACTCACCTTCATCATTCTAGTTAGAAGACTAGGTTTGCAAGTGACAAGTCCACTTGCCTTTATTCTCCTATCATATTTTTATTCCTTAGCCATTTCTAGTTGCAGCCAGAATCTTCGTGATTTCCCAAGGCAAACCGCTCTCAACACGACAACGTTTTTCTTCTAGTGCCAATACAATAAGAATAATTTGTATTGACACTAATTTTTAGCACCCTCACCAATGGGATAAATCATTGTTGTTGCCAAATTTTATTTTATTTTTGGAACAGATCCGTGAAGTGCATTGCTTAATCCTTAACCCCTAAAGAATTGAGGGATTTTTTTAAGGAAACATTCTCAAAAACTGTGGTTTTTTGGTATGTTATTCAAAAATGAAAATTGAGACTTTTTTAAATTTCAATTGTACAGAATTGAAGTAAAGTATTTTACCAAAGTTTTGAAAAAATTTTAGACCATTTGTCTATATGGATTAAAAGATTATTATGTTTGAAATGCAAAAAAAATCCCTCTTTTTCATTCTTGCAAAACAAGGTTAGCAAACTTTGGGCCCTCTTGGAGTAAAATTTTTTCTTTATACAATAATGAAGATATCTACCATTCAAAAGTATATGATGTTAGGTTCACTCATGAAAAATTTTAGAAGCAACTAAGATGTTTAGCTTACACTAAATCACCCTACAATACAAGGATGTTAAGTGCATTGACAATACACTAATCATTTTTTGATGATTTCTTATGCAATGAGGAAATTTTTTATTTGAAATCCAAATAGTGAGAAGTTAGAGATAAACTTTCAAAATATGTGGAAAAAATTTCAAGAATTTTGACTTCATAGATTGCAAGATAATAGGACTAGAAGTTAGAAAAAAATGTTTTTTTTCTTGAAACTACCCCAACATAGATAACAAAGTTCGGCTTCTCTTAGAATGTGATTTGAGGACTAGAATTTGTTGTTTTTTGGATACATACATGCAATATTTTGTTAGTTACATACATGCCAAATTTCAAAAGTTGATGAGCTTCTTTGCAAAAGATTCTCTAAAGATTTCCAAATTGCCCGAGTTGCCCCAAAAGTTCAAGTAGCATAACTTTTGATTTGGACACCTGATTAGAAAAAAAAAAATAGTTTTTCACCAAAAAGATATTTGTTCACACGTTGTGTTCAAATTTCATGAACATCTGACCAAAAATGACTTCATAGGAACCTACCCAAGATTTCTTGCGTACCTTGTATGGACACTTGGTCTTTCATGGGTTAAACATTGAGGCGGATGTTTAGTGCCCAATGGATGATGAAGAATCTTTTAGTGTAGGACAAAAGTGCAACTATTCATCCTTGAAATTTTTGTGTGAAAAAGAAAAATCTTATATAGTCCTTTGACTTCCAATGAGTGCTTTTGGGTTTTATTAAACCAATGATTCCCACGGTATCAAAATGAATAATTTCCATGGTCACCAATCTGTCCTTTAAGGATTAAGCTTGTATTACAAGACCTTTATCTTCACAACACTTGCATTCCTTTCCTATTACCAAATATTATTTTGCTTAGCCACAACTTATCAAATTGTTTGAACAATTGCGCTTCACAATCCAACTTCTTCGAAGACAATATTGCACACAGCCCAAGCAATTTCCATCACTTTCTACTTAGTCCAATGTTGATTATTAACCCTTAAACGTCAAACTAGTCACTGTGGGGAAAAGGCAGGCTGTGGACTGTTCAACATTCAGTGTCTGACCATGCGAATAAAACATTATTCATTGGCGTGAACAGTGTTGCGAAAAGGCAATTTTCAGGCAATAGTTTCTCCACATTAGCCAGATTTCAGTGTTTTTCATGTCCTTCATTCTGTGATTGTCGATGAAGAAGTCACTATGCTCAGTTTCCAAATCCTGGTTCTCTAAATGTGTATGTCTTTTGCAAGAAATGGTAGTGAGGTATGTAAACACACACAACTTGCTTGCAGTACTTGAAAATTTCATGGCAAATGCATCGCTCTGAATCTGCATGTTCCTTGCATTGTGCATTTCACTTTTGTGCTACAACTCTCCAGCTAATGAGCAAACATTCCAAGATCTTATGAATGCAAATCCCTCTGACATGTAGCACTCTGAATTGCATTGATTCAAGTTACAGTTTTCATTTGCCTGCATATAGGGTTAGAGTACGAATGAATTAGAACTACAAGCTCATTGCCATCTATTTGGAACATACAAGTTTGGAATGCATGCTTGAAAAGAGCACCTTGCTTTCAAAGCAGTGAAGGAAGGGATACAAAGAATAAAAAGAGGTGAGCATTCACAGCACATGGAGCACATTTTGAACGTATGCTATCACAATTGACATTGGCGGCAGCTGCAACCCTAATCTAAGCTAGGAAAAGAGGCAACAAAAATGCAACATAAATAAGTGGAAGGGTTTATATATAATGATGGGGACACTCACCATAGAGGTGTTCGGGATCATATTAGATTGAAGAACTCTCTTCTGCCCAATTTGTTGTAGAATCTCATGGTTAACATTGGACATAGTAAACATAGCAGCTTCCTTCTACATCAGAATTCATTCTAGTACAAGTTTATAGAGAAGGAAGTTGCCCACCATAGTGTAGGGCAAAGAACCCATATTTTATAATTTCTTCCAATAACCTTCATTGCTTGTTGACTTCATGGAAATTGAAGGAAAGGCAACAGTTTTACAACAACTCTTGAATTGCAAACTTACTATTCAAGAATGTAATTTGCATGCTCATATTTTAGGTGTCACTTAGGGTGAGTACCCCTAAAATTGCTACATTTTGCTATTGGTTCTAGTTGCTTTTATTAGAATGGTCAAATTATAATATTTTCTTGTTGGCAAGTGAAAGGAGGCGCCAACGCACAAAAAAAGGCTACATTTGGATACTATATATAAAAGTTATAAAGGATCAATTCTTTTAGTAGATGTTTTGAAATCTATGTAGGGTATGATTTTGGGTGTACCCACCTTACATTGGATCAATAATGGTTTGCTCATACCTCAAGCTTTGTTGTCTTGGGGGATTTAGATTTGTGGTTTCAAATTTGGACTAGTTGGGATCTAAATTTCTGTAAGATTCTCGTTTCAAATTTAACCAATAAAATCTTTATGAAGAATGAAATAAATTCTAATTAAGCTCTGTGGTAGTTGGGAGGTGAGAAGATAAATAAACTCAGTGAGTGTCAACTTAATCCTTAATAGTCTGTGGAAACAATATGTATAGTTCCATATTTGACTCCTAGAATATGAATTATGTACCGAAGTATGACAAGACATACCATTATTTCCATATTTGACTCCTAGAATATGAATTATGTACCGAAGTATGACAAGACATACCATTATTTCCATATTTGACTCCTAGAATATGAATTATGTACCGAAGTATGACAAGACATATACCATTATTTCCATATTTGACTCCTAGAATATGAATTATGTATCGAAGTATGACAAGACATATATCATTAGATTGATAAATAATTCAACAATTAGCATTTATCATTTGAATGTCATTCTAACATTTAAAACATATCATGCTCACATACACCACCACCACACATTCAAGTAGAATTTGTGACCATTTTGGAACTTTTTGAGACATGTGGGAGGTGCAATAACAATTGAAATTGGGAGTGCCATTTGTCATTAAATTCATTCAAACTCACCATGAATACAAACTTGTCACTACTATAAGTTATACCTCAATTCATGCACCTTCAATATTCACATTTGGATACCAGGATTCAGATTTGGATACCAAAATTCGATATTGACGTTGACAAGCATATGCCATCCCCATCCTGGCATTCTGAAAAACTAGCTCTGAACTAAGCAAGCACGCAGCCCCCGGAAGTCTCCGTGGACAACATTCAGCATTTATTCTATACAGAGTCACACAGCAGACGATGTGACTCTCACTGCTCCCCCCAGCCATAATATTTACTGCAACTGGAAATAAAAAAACATCTCACAAACTAAAGAAAATTTCTATTTCAAATACGAAAAAGAAACACCAAGTTGCTTCCGGAATTGGACTTCCCAGACCTTTAAAATTGACATCATGGGAATACACCAATCTGCTATGTATAGTGCACAACAAATCGAACAGTACTTCCTAATATGATCACGGCCAACCTGCTTGTTCATAAGGTAGATCATCTCAGGGTCCCCTATTTTATCACTGCAACCCTGAGCTTCAAAGCTCTGTGACCCGTACCACTTTCCCTCCTCAATTTACACCTTCTTTGCTAGTACCACACCCACACTAATTAGAAAACCCAGTCATTCAACAAATATTTCCTAGAATTTACATAGACCTGCAGTTTTCAACAGCTTCGGACCAGGCTTCATCACCAAAAAGCATGCTCCTAACCAAAGTCACAGAGAAAATACTGGCAAACAGCACTTCTTATGAGCTTCGACATATTCTTCCTACCACTGATATGGAATTGGTGCAAAAAGTTCATCAGCATTTGCACGACGATGACAAGATGGTGCAGCAGCCAAGGCAGCAAGCGCGGGATCAGGAGAAATGCCACCTTTCTCTGCATCTGCAGTCGAACAAAGAGCTGTTGCGTTAATCAAGTTCTTGAATTTCTCGCGATTGACACAAGATCAAGACCAAAATTTGCAAAAAATTAAAGATAAGGTGCATTGAACTATTCCCACAAGCTTTATAAATCTAGATGTTCAAATTTGCTAGAGTAGCACGTTTCAGAGTGCCAGATTTGAGACAATCTACCACACAGAGCTCTAGGAATGAAACTGAATAGATCTGGTATATATAGACTGGAATGTGAGAATATGGGGAATTTTGTTAAAATGGCGAATATCCTTGATTTTGGCATTTTCAGGGTTCAGACTGTGCAGCCTGAGCTCTATTAGTGCTGTAGACTCCAGAAATCCACATCTCTTCTAGAAATTTAAAATCTAGATCTTCTCTAGATTTTTAGATTGCTCGGTCTGAAATCCATTGCTATCCTAGATTTTTGACATCTAAGAAAAATGTGGATTTCAAAAATTTAGGACAATGTTAGATTTCAAACCGCCCAGTCTAAACTTTGAACTGTGAAAATGGCACAAGAAATGTCGCCATTTTAATGAAATTCCCCATGAATACTATTCTGCCCGTCTCATTCCTTTTCTAAGCACCTGGGAAACGAGCTGACTTATAATCTTACTGGCACTTCAGTTTCGTAACATTGTCATTTTAAAGCAAATTTTTATTTTCGGCGACTGCCTTAGATATCATTTCCTATATATTCAATGTGAAGAAAATCACCTAGATTTACCATATTTGTTAAATGGAGAAATGCATTCCAAGAAATTCCGGATGTGTGGCAGCAATTGATGCACTGAACGACAAAAATACTTGGCGCTATGAGGATGCCAATTTAATAAATGTGACCACTTTCGCTCTAGATTTGAAACAGGAATGAGTAATCGACCATTGCAAAGAAGACTACAAGACTGAGGTGATATACACATACCCAGGCTTGACTCTTGACTGTCCAGTATGTCCTCCAGAAGTTGCCGAAGAAACACAAGATTCATTTCTTTGGAGAGGATTTCATGCAAGCTAGAATCCTCCTGCTTCATGATAAAATTCTCAATCTTTTGAGCGTATTCAGTATCCTTAGGTTGGTGTTGCAATCCTCGGCAGCTTCCGTCTTGATCCTCAAGATAAGCCACACGAAGGCAAATCAGATGAACAGTATGCCGATTGCATATTGCAACAGGGGGAATGTTTTCCTCCTGCATCGAGGGCGAAAATACGTCGCCTTGCACTCCCTGCTGGAACGGTGATGACACAATAGACTCTTTTAGAAAACGATGGGAAGTACAGTTCTAATCTAGAACTACAAGTTGATCGATCTATGGTATCCAACGCATGAACAAATACATACACAACTCGGAGCTTATTCGGTTCTCTGTCATGATGCCAATGCAGGATTTTAAAGCTGATGTAGTCTCAATGACTCAGAGAGATGGATCAGAATCCACAATATTAGCCCTTCAACTAAGAAAACGAAAGTACGGTCAAAGTGATGGAAGAATTGCTGTTCCATACCTTTCCCTTCGCCAGTACATCATCCTGCTGAAGTTCAACCATAGGCAGTATCGTCGGCGGTTGACTTTTCTTCGGAGGAGACCCTGATGTTAGCGCTGCTTCCATAATGATCGCAGGAGCTGCGGCCTCTGGAAATCAAAACACAGAGATAAGAAAAACAAGAGGATACCCTCAAAACAAAATCACCGAGCAATCTGGTCTTCAGCTAATTAACATGTCTGGCTCCCCGCGGTGTACATTTTCCGAAGGCGTAGACAGTGGCAACCAAAGGCGAATGCATAAAGAAAGTTGACCTAAATCTTCCATCAGATTCAAAACGAAAAAAAGTACTTCTAGCACGGGTGCAGACATCACAAGACTTTCAAAACCGAACCTCTTGATGACCGAGATGTAAAATATCAGATCCGAGAACTTCTTGCTACACAGCAATAAAATGATGCCGCAGAATTGGCAAACCACTCGACAATAACTTTGAGTCGAAGTCAACTCACCTCCGATGTCCTCCCCGTCAGCCATCTGTGACACGGCCCTTAAAGACTGTGTTTCTGAAACCCAACAAATGACAACCCATAATTCAACCCATAAGAATTGGTTACTTGTCATAGGAGGTAAGAAATATAGACGGCGAAAGAGGTCAACAAATCGAGAAACCTAGCAAAGATTCACACCTAGTACAGAAGTATCATACACTGGTCAGAACGAGTAACATATCTAGCACGATTCTGATAATAAAACTTGAATATAGCGTTCATAGTACATTTTACATTTTACAACGTGTTGTCAACAATTAGTTTAGCCAGAAACTCACCACACTGCCCCATTTCTTAATTCTAAACGAAGCAACACGCTCTTAGACTATGCAATAAAATCTCTCTTTCATCGGCGCCAAACAAACCCGATCAAATGCAGCAATTCGACTAGTGCCTATCCTGAACCACACTGGGCACTGAGGGAAACTTTCAGGTAAACAGCTTCAGTAAAGGGCGTGCAGGGTTTTGTATTCACCGCATTCAATACAAGAAATAGAGCGAAACTGTTAAATTCGTTTCTCTGTTCCCGGCAGCCTCTGAAATAGATATGCAACGCAAGAGAAAAAAACAATCGAGTAGAGCAAACCGGAAAGAAAGAAATAGGTCCATGAGCTCAAAGTCCGCCCGACATTTTTTAACATTTTAGCATTTAAAGATCAAACCTAACAACTCAACCCAATTCGAGTCACGAAATGGTTGGTTTCCCTGAACCCGCAAGCAACTGGTATCAGCGTTCTAAACAACCCAATTGCGAATGAAGACACACAGCACTGTCCAGATTCACTTGGCGCTGCCCTAGTCACGGCGGAAGGAAACGAAACTCCGGAAGAATGACGGAAATTACACCAGAGACGTCCTGTTCTGCTTCGGCCGAGTTTCACCAGAAAACGAAGACGGAGACGGAGAACCCAATGCATTTAGATTATGGATCCACACCAAACCGGAGATTAATATCTAGCTATCTACAAATGCCAGTTCCGATCCGGCATATTATACCATTCCACCGAACACGACACTCGCTCCTCAAGGTCACTCCCCGGAAACGACTTCGCCATTCGTGAACGAAATGGACAACGGAGCAGGTCCTGCAATTCCACTCCACGCAAAGATTGGAAAGGGTGCTTACAAGCGCGGCGTCTGGTCCTCTGTTTTGGGCTGGGCTTTCTTCCGGCCGCCACTGGCGTCCTCCGATCGACCGACCAGTCAAAAAATGAGAAGTGGAAACTAATAACAATGGCCAGTCTGTTGCGTCCAGGTCCTCAGAGATTGCGCTTGATGGCCAAGGGCATCGACTCCAACTGAAAGCTTCGAAATGCAGCCCAAACGACGGTTGCCCAAGGCACCAGAAGTGATAACGTGTTCAGTCACAACTCTCACGCACCTCGGACTGAGGAAGGTTCCACGCACCACGCGTTGGATAGGCCGGACGTTAAACACCACCACCCCTCGAGCAAAAGGGGGTGCCTGTCACGCGCAGTGGGGCCTGCTCCTCCTCCTTTCCCTCCGTCTGTTCCCTTCCTCCCTGCCTTGGCTCCGTACCTTGGCTCCTCCTCTTCTCCCTCCCTCTCCTGCTCCCTTGCTTCCTTCCTTTACTCCTATCCTTTGGCCACAGATTTTTTCAACCTCAACCTTGTGTCTTTGTCTTTAACCTCTAATTGTCCAAGGCACCAAATTTTCATGTTTCAAATATTGTGAAGTTAAATAAAACCTAACCAGCTTTTTATTTTTAGTAGTTTATATTTTTGCAAAGCTCTATTTGAAGTTTAATTTTAGCATTAAAATCCAATTTTTAAAATGGATGATTATGATTTTTCTATTCAAGATTTTGTGTAAGGGTACCCATTGCAATCTTGACTTCACGTAGTATCGAGGGTTCTTAGAAATGAGCCTCAAATATACTAGATTGTGGAAAAATATCACAAAAGAAATTCATTTAAAAAAATTATAGAATAGATTTTGGAAAGCCATAAATTGATTGGGGTTGTGCACGTTGGGCCTTATAGCCTCATATATTTTGGGGGTGACCAACTTTGTAGATTTCATATGTGAAAAGAAGTTTGAAGGATTTTTGAACATATTGACTTTTCCAACATATTGACTATATGGACAAGTTATAGCACATACATATTTCTTTTCTAAAAATGTTGAAATACAAAATCCTTCACCTTTTAAAAGGGCTAGTGAAGCCTACGTTTAAAGTTAAATTTTGGTACATTGAACTTGCAATTGGTGGTAAAAGTCATTTTATAATCTTGGAACAATGTACTTGAACAAGTTAATGAAAGAATCCTATGGTTGAATTTGTTTAAAAAAAAGATTGATGAAGACTATAACCATGCTTTTGGAATGAATGGTAATTAAGAAGTATTTGAAATGAAATTTTAAGTTAAATATTTGTTGCAAAAGAAAACACTTAACCCCTAAATGTTTAAGGCTTGTTTTGAGCTTCTCAAGATTTGCTTTAAATTGAACAAAAGCCAACATTTTCATAAGTTGAATCAAATTTTTTTGAATTGTAACTGTACAAATTCTAACTAGAAAAGAAAATTGATTCTTAAGGCTTTATTTAACTTCACAATATTTGAAACGCAAAAATTTGGTGCCTTGGACAATTAGGGGATAAAGGCAAAGACACGAGGTTGAGGTTGAAGAAACCTGTGGCCAAAGGATAGGAGTCAAGGAAGGAAGGGAGCAAGGGAGAGGGAGAAGAGGAGGAGCCAAGGCAGGGAGCGAATGGAACGGAGGGGTAGCAGAGGCCCCACTGCGCGTGACAGACCCCCCTTTGCTCGAGGGGGAGTGTTTAACGTCCGGCGTTGGATAGCAGAGCCGTCCGACAGGAGTCCAGCATTGAATTGGGGGGTGGGGGGCTTCAGTAGGGAGAGAGACGACGACGGGGCTAGGGAGGACTGACCCCTCTATTGCCCCAACCAGGGGTAAATGTAAAAATTGCCCCCTATTTGGGACCATGTAAAATTTGTTTTTCTACACCTCCCTAGACTAATTTGGGGTCTCTGATTGCAAATATGAATTCAAAATTTGCAAATTTTTTCATGGATGGCAAATAAAAAGATTCCAGTGTTTTATCCAGGGGTAGAAAACGGGGCAATAGAGGGGTCAGTCCTCCCTGGCCCTGGAGAGACGGTTGGGAGGAACGGGAGGGACGAGTTGGGGTATGTCCGGACCAGGAGGGATTTACTCTTTTTATCCCTTTTGGTTTTTAATTTGTTCCCCAATTACTTGTTCCCATGACTTCAAACTTATTTTAGGGTTCAGAATTTTTTTTTTTTTTTTTCCATTCAATGATGAGATGAAGGCACAAGAAGTCTAGTTTATTATCCATTTTACAGATTAAAAGGAATAAGGAAATTGAATATCTAATACTAAATTTGATGTAGACAAGTCAAAGACTAAAAGACTTTGAATTTTTTTACTGAATCTATTGAATTCCAAACCGTTCTTGTGTAGATTGAAACACATGAAGAGGGCAAGGTAGTTGCATAGGAAGTCATCTTTCCCTATGTGGTACTTTGTATCTCTTGCAACTTCTTATTTTTTGATATTTCCTTAATTGCAATTAATAGCCATGTACACTTGCTTTGTGATTAAGAGGAAACATTAAAAATTCATTATAGAATCATTTGGTCATAATATATACTAAAAAAATCTTAATACTTTTAAGATTACAAAAAAAGACTAATAAAATGGGACAGAGGGAGTATTCTAAAGGAATTAGTTTGAGGTTTGTAGCATCTATGAAAATTTCTTAATAAAAAGCTTTCATCTGACAAAAAGACATTTGAATGGATTATGAATTTTTATCTTAGTCAAAGGATTATTTTATAATTCCTACACTTCAAGTTTTGATAGAAGTACTGACCAAATGTTGACAACACCCAAGCCAAATTTCTTGACAACAAAATAATCTTATTATTATTTATATTAAAAATGTTCAACTATTAATTTTTATTTCAAAGGCTCTTAGGAAACTCAAAACAAAAGAAATATATTTTCAAAATTAAAAGTTCAATAACCAAATCATTAAATAAAGCACAAATTTAATATAAATATTATTTTTTTAAAAGTTGTTGAGGTCACATATATTACAATGGACCTCAATACAATTTCAAGCATTATATTTGACAGTTCAAGTTCCAAAAGACATTGAGCTTGTCTTAACAACAATAAGGTATCTTGATTACCTTCTTATGTATGTAAAAGAAAATTGAGAAGATGATGACAAGGAATATTGGAAAATTTTGCTTATTGAATTTGAGTGAAAAACACATAATGTTGAGTTTTAAATTTGTAAATTAATGTAAAGTTTGCATATTGCCAAGTGATTGGTGTACCATAGTATACAAACCCTTTCTTTCTATATATGCATTATAACTCCAAAAATTGTTGTTTATAGCTTCAAAATTTACCACTTGTTATACTTTTGAGGAAGTTTTTCAACCATATGTCTTATTTTGAACATTTTTGGAAAAAACAAGACGCTTGTATTGTTTCTTGTTTCAAAAATAATCTTAATTATTGTTAATAATTATATAATTGATAACATATCACAAAATATTTTAGCTCCAAGTATCTTCTATACATTTTCAATATTCCTAAGTGCTCACAATTACATATTTGGTGTTGACAAAACTTTCAAATTAAATAGAATCTCACCAAATTATTATTTTTGGTACTTTGTAGTCAATATTATATCGAGTTTATTTTCAAAATCAATAATCCAATTTGAAAAAAAAATTGATTTATTTGTTCAAGATTTTGCACAAGAGCATCCATTGCAAATCTTTGATTTTCTGGTGTTTAGATTACTAAGAAAAGAGTCTCAAATGCACCATCTTGGGGGAAAAAACACCATTGATAAATTCATTTAAAAAAAATTATACAATAGATTTTGAGACATCATAAATTGATTTGGTCATTCTTTCTTTCCTTCAATCTTATACTATTTTCATTACTATTATTTTAGATCAAAAATGTAGAAAAAGGATTGAAAGACTTTAAATTTCTATCATGTTTTACCCCACCATCATTAACCTCTAAAGTTCTTTTATGCTTAGAGGCCCAAAATTGCTTTAAAATACTTGTCCCCAAACCAAGGCTAAAATCTTCATTTATATTTATTTAATAGAAAATCCAACTATAAGATCCTTTAGTTAACTTGTTCAAGTATTATCTTCCTAAACTTTTAGAGTGAATGCTCCTATTGATTGCAAGTCCAATTTGCCTAAACTTTAAATTGTAGACTTTTCCTAGCCCTTCCTAAAGGTGAAATTTTGTCTTTCAACATTATTAGAAAGAAAAACAAGGATAATAGCTCTCATAAGTATTTATACACTTCAAAAATGCCATAACTAATTGAGAAATTAGATTTTTTTTCCAATATTTTTGGGACATTTTGAAGCACAAATAACATACTTTTAAAAAATGATTTTTTACATGATTTAAAATCATTTTTGTTTTTTTAATAATTTATCAAATTTATTACTAAATCTTTTTAATATAAGTAATTTTTCAATTTCATTTAGTAATTGAAATGATAATTCTTTTTGGAATTTTTTAGTAAGAATTTTATGAATTATATAATTTTATTGACTAAAATATGATTCCAAATAGTTAGGTCTCAAAAATATCCTAAAAACCATATATAAATATTATATGAATGTTATAAATTATCTTGCATTTTTTAGAATAAATTATAAAAATATAAATATTTAGAGTTCTATTTCAGAAAATAATTTTTAATTCAATAAAATTTTATAATTTGTGAAATTCTTATCAAATATTTCTAAAAACAATTTTCATTCCACTTAATAAAGAACATTGAATTTTTTTTATTAAAAAAAGTTCTACCAATAAATTTGATTAAATTTTTTACAAAATTATAAACTATATTGAAAGTTTATTTTCCAAGAATGTGTTACTTATACTACATGTACAATTTTTTTTTAAATTTGTAATTTTTCAATTAACTATGGCAATTTCTTTAAGTGTATAAAACATTTTGAGAGCCATTATATGTTCCATAACCATTACAAAAATCTGAACCCTACAAAGGATTGTGGTTTTGTATGGCATTAGTGCAACTACAACAAAAAAATTAATAATTTTTTTTTGAAATATGACGGGGCACTATGAGTATTACATGAGATTGACAATTTCAAAATTATTTATTTGTTAGGATTCTAAAAAATTCCCATGTATTTGCATCACAATTGAAAATTAAACAACCTTTTGCAAGGTTCAAATTTTTCCTAATGCTCTATACTTTAGTCAATATGTTAGAAAATGGGTTGAAAATATATGTAAAAAAATGAAGCCAAAAAAACTTTCATATTCAACTTTAGGAAATTATGAAAAATAAACAGTACCAAATGAAAAAAATAGCTAATAACTTTGACAAGAAATTAAATTCCAATAGAAATATTGTTCTAGGAAACAATTGATAATTTGGCATCTTGAATTTTTATCTTTATATAAAATTTCCAAAATTGAACTCAAAAAATGATTTTATATATCTTCCTTCAATGCTAGTGAAATAAAAAATTCTTTATAAATTTTACTCATTATTGACATGTGAGTGGTTTGAATGTTTTTGAATAGGTATAAATCTATACAATCCAACAAAATTATCTAATATTTTCTAGGAGTATATTTTTAGTTGCCTGGTTCAACATTGAAATTGAAAAAAAAACTTCTGACTTTTGCAATATTTATTACAATGATTCATAAAACAAAACTTCACATGTAGATTAGGATGATTGGCATCCATCCCAAAAATTCATGCCAATACTCCAAATTTTGAAGTCAACAAAGCCTATTTGAGTTTTTGAAATATCCAAAGTAGTCTGCTTAGTCATTTAGAGGTTAAACATTATAATTTGTCAATCCATACGTGTCATGTGGTTCTTTTCTATGGTCTGTGATCGTTCTTTCTCATCAAGTGCAAGGAAAAAATGTATGTTGTTGTTGATATCATATGAAAGTCATGTACTTGTTAGAAGAGCTCAATGCATTCCGTGATCCATGGAAAGCGCCACACTTCATGCAATGTCAGTGCTAGTGTCTATTGTACATAGTTGTGCCACCTAAGAGAGTGCCACTTTCTAGATGTAATTGCATTTTAGAAATCCATGCTATGTCTAAAGGCAAATGACATTGAATTCCATTAGCCTCAATGCTTGCTTGGAGACTACAATCAATATAGTATTGTATTCTTCAAAGCTTGTTCATGTGAAAAAAAAATTAGCTTTGGCATAACTATATAGTGGAAGAAATTTTAGTATGAAGTTATAGGAATGTCAGAAGATGATAGACCTCAAAAGTGCATCATTGAGATCTTACACACAACATCCTTCTTTGACTTCCTTGACTTCTTTAAACCAATTGTTTAGCATTTTATCCACCACAATTTCAATACAAGATGGTAGATAAATCAATGAAAAGTATTGAGGGCATCTATACAAAGGCACCATTTTCTTTTGTACATAAACTTCGCAAAGAGCTATACATTCTAAAAGTAGAATAAAATTCAGTCTATATACTACACTTCTACACATGTCACTATTCTCATACAAGTGACTTTTTATGCTGCTTTCAAATTAGGGAATGCAGAAGATGATGCTTTCATTAAAGAGATATACTACATTTTAGACGATAGGAATCATGAAACTTTCTTTGTTCAACACTATCTCATACAACACTAGTGTTGATTTACGTCGAATAAGTTTACAATAGATAGCTACTACGTCTTTAGTGATGGTTGCACAAGTCAATTCAAAAAAGCCTAGTCCATCACATCCCTATCTCTTTAGGGTGCCCAAAGTACCTTAGTGAGTAAAGGTCACTTTGGGGGTGATCCAAGGTTAATGCAAACCTTGGATTAGAAGGGCATCTTACATTTTTGGAAAGCCCTTGAGAAGGTGCATTCAACCATCTAAAAAAATGTAATTTGGACTAATTGACTAGAAGTTATGGTGTTTAAAGTTGGTGGTGTTCCATTGATGCTAGGACACTTAAAGGCTAGGAGTGAGAGATTCTCAATTAATCCTTCATGGAAATATAACATGTTGCATATCATTAAAAAATTAAAAATACAAGGAAGTTAAAATGACAAGCATTATGAGATTCTACGCAATAAGCCCAAAGGTTATGACTAAAAGAAAGGTTGTGGTGAAGGTGTGATGCCACTCTCTATAAACTCGAATTTTTGGAGGGCTATAACTTTGTGAGACAAGTGAACAATTCATTGGCATTTAATTGTCTTGTAGACATCTAAAATAGGTTTGCACGTGGGATTTTGGATTTTGGCTGTAAGATTCTGCCGTTTGGAAGTTCAGGAGTTCAAATAGGATTATAACTTAGAGATTTTGATTGAAATAGGTGGTCTAGTAAGGGACACATTGGAAATGGCCTAGCGAGGAGTGTGGCAAGGAGTAGAACTCCATTCAATGAGTGCCATGGGACATCCACACAAGTGCCCTATGATGCCTTAGACCTAGTAGTAAAATTATATTACCAACTTTGAGTCACTGGGACTCACCAAGGCTTCAAGAGGGAGGAAAGAAGAAGACCAACCCTTTCATAGTATTTTTTTTGGATTGAAGAGACTTCTAAAATCCACTTTGGTCTGGGAAGACTACCCATTTCTAATCAAAATCTCTAAGTTACAACCTTATTTGAACTCCCGAACTTTCAAACGGTGTAACTTTTGTGGCCAAAATCCCAAATCCCACATGCAAGTCCATTTTAGATGTCTACAAGCACACAGGGGGGGCACTTAATTCTACTACAACAAACCACGCGCAAACAAGTGGTTTCTAATAAACTACAATTTTAACTTCAAATTTTGAGCATTGTTTACTAATGACTATAGGATTCTATTTCCAAAATTTTAAACTCAAATAAAATATGGAATGATTTCTAGAAGAGGATAAAAATGCACTAAAATGGCATTTTTTAACTCAAATATTTTTAGAGAGTACATTTAGATGACCATTGCATCCATATTCAACTCAAAATGAGCTTTCAATATAGAGTTATTTTTATTAATTTTTTTGTTCATTATTTAAACAATTTTTTCTTATATAATATAGGGATGTGAAAGTTATTTTTCAATTCTATAGTGTATTTTTTTACTTCAAAAATTTGTAACTAATTATTATTAACAAATAAAAATATCAATAATTCAAAATATAAACTTTTAAAGTAGAAAAATCTATTAATATTTTTTCATTTCATTTTATTTAAAATTCAATAAGTGTATAGGGGGTCCAAAGTTTTGTTTGCACGCTAACATCAAAGAAAGGGGGAGTGCACCCCCTGAGTCTACAAGATAATTAAATGCCAATGAACTTCTCACTTGTCTCGTTTGGCTAAGTTCTTACAAAGTTATAGCCCTCCAAAAATTTGAGTTCATAGAGAATAGCTTCATGCCTTCACCACAACCCTTTTCTTAGTCATCACCTTTGGGCTTGTTGCATAGAACCTCATAATGCTTGTCATTTTAGCTTTCTTATATTCTTAGTTTTTTAATGATATGTTACATGTTATATTTTCATGAAGGATTAATTGTAAACCTTTCATAAAATTTCATGAAAATTACCTTGTCTTTAAGTGTTCTGGCACCATTAGGACACCGCCAACTTTAAACAGCTATAACTTCTACCCAATTAGTCCAAATTATGCTTTTTTAGATGGTTGAATGTGTCTTTTCAAGGGCTTTCCAAGACTGTAAGATATTCTACCATGCTCTTCTAATTCAAGGTACTATTATGCCATATTTGTTTAGAAGTCACTCATTTTTTCCTTTTTAAACTTTTGCAAGGCTTGGGAAATTACTCTCAAAGTCCCTTTACTCACTAAGGCACTTTGGGCACCCCAAGAAGATAGGGATATGATAGTTACAATGTGCAAAGAAGAAAGAAGACTACACATGAAATCAATTCTATACATTGTAGATTTACTTGGCTATCATCATTCATAAAGCTAAAATGAAGAGGACAATAGTGCATGAAAAGTATGTTTGGCAAGATTCTTTCTTACCAGGATGAGTCTTATATAAAGAAATTGGAGGTAGAAGTCTTATATAGAGAAATTGGAGGTACAGTAGGGCTTGCAATGTCTAGTGCCTCAATACATTTGACAATTCCTTGTGCACTGGCAATTTTGTCTTACTACCTAAACCCGAAATTGTTTTACCATAACTAGGGAACTAAACTACACATGGGTACAACATATGTCACATTGCTTTTGAACCATTGTGCAGCACACCAAGGATGGTAAACATGTTGGTACACATATAGAATGATGTCTTGGAAAGGAAAAGCATTGTAGCAAATACAACATTGAAAAATTGATGGGAGAAGTGGCTCTATGTAGTCTGTTGAAGTGCTTCTATAGCATTGCATAATGGTAGCAACTGTATGAGTATAGTGTCATTTCCAACTAACAGCTCCATCAAGTACACTTGCAGCGTAGAAGAATATGCTATGTTTGTTTTCTTAGTAGCCTATGCTTCAGATATTGCTCCTTTGGATAAGGACTTTGTAGCTCCATATACCTCCAATTTCTTAATATTAGAGTAAAGTATCTTCATAATTAGTACTAGGTTCCCTTGGCTATTAGCAACATCAATGTCTTGTTCTCTACCAGAAACAATGTAGTCTTGCCTAGCCTCATTTAAGAATGCTTTAATTTGTTGAACAAGTTGGGAACAAGCTTTGTATTAGAGCCTTTCTTGAGCGATGTTGGCTTTGAAGACATCAATTTTTTTATTGATGCATGTTAGCTTGGTCTATAGGATGTTGACGAGATTTATAACTTCTATCTTTTTAAATAAAAAATACAGTGCACCATATTGGTATTCATGTGGACTTGACATAGATGTAGGAAGAGTCCTAAAATGCTTTAGACACTGAAGTGAAGCATGTTGGTGAAGAGTATGCTAAAGTAGTGAAGACAATCCTACCTCCATGTTGGGAGCCCGTATCCGAAGTCACATGTAGTACTATTAGTAGTACTTGTAGTATATATGAATATTACATGCATACAATTTAAGACTTGATTTGTATACTATTTGTGAAACCAACAACTACAAAGTCTTAGACAGAGTACATCTTAGTATTATGTGAAAGCAGTATAAGACTAGATAGGAGTACTAATCCCTATAGCATAGACAACGAAGTTGTTGACATAGTATTCATGAGGACCCAATAAAAGACTAAGTAAGAGTAGATAGTACTATTTGTTTTCATAATGGTGACAAAAAAAGTCCTTGTCATAGTCTATATATAGTAGCTATGATAGTGCTCCCTAATCCTTAGTGAACAGCCCCATAGGACATCTACATAGAAGTACTATCAATACTATATAACGACACAGAAAGTACAAGCTAAAGGGTGAAGTCCCTTTCAAAAGCTTAATATGGAGTGGAATGTAGTATTAATCCAATTCGTAAATACTATCAGAGACAATGTATACTTGTCAAGACTGCATGGTCTATATAAAACAATGCCACATGAATAAATAAGGGTATGAGGGAACAAGCTAAAATGCATACAATATATAGGAAAGGCCAAGAGTATTGTGACTCTAAACCAACAAAATTGGCTTGCTTGTAGACAACACACATATTTGCTATAAAAATCTCCATGTAATGTGTGAGCCCTATATTTGTCACTTGGATCTCAGAATTTTATTTTTTTTGTTTTGTGCTCAATTTTAGGGGTATTTCTAGTGAAAATGGTTAAAAAGAGGTGTTTACAATGCATTTGAGGAAAATCCCTATGAATGCGCTGTATTATTCCCAAAAGTCCGGGAATGCACTAAGAATGCCCAATTAATATTTTCAATGATTAAATAGGTGTTAAATTGATTATTAAGGGTTTAAGGTAGGATTTAGCCCTATTGGCCAAAATAGTAGGAAAACACACTTGGAATTTTATTGGAATTTTTCCTAAAAAGCCCATGACATGTTCCAGGTCTAAAGAGTAGTAGTATGGATTGATATAAATCCTAGTAAGTGTTAGGAATATCTATGAAAAGGTTCCCATAGAGTTTTGTTGAATAGGTAAAAGCTGGAAAATAATCCAATTGTCCTTTGTAGGTAAAATCCACAAGTTACACGAAGTGTGCAATTGGAGGGTGGAGATAGGTGTTCCTAGCATAAAAGCATACCAAGAGCGCATCGAAAAAGTTGGTTCATGAATATTTTGTAGTACGAAAATGATTCCTCCTCGGAGGAATTAAATGGATAGGTATTTATTTAATACCTATATGGGAGAGTGCAAAGTAGACAAGGGCATTTGTACTTAGCCTTTGGAAGCTTCCTAGAATCTATCTAAAAAGTTTCATAATTTCTTGAATTGCAAAAGATGACTCCCTAGGAAGTCAACCGTGTTTACCAGCATTGAAAAATTTATATAAATTACCTAAGTGCTGGAAAAATTCCACTAAAAATTAGGGTAGTTAGTTTTAGCTTAAATAAGTGCCTTGCTAAATTTCAAAACATTCCAACATCGACAAGTATCAGAATTAGCATTGACAACAACTTTTAACGGTTTTACCAAATATTTAGTAAGTTGATCGGCGTACAAGGAGCGTACGGTGTCTGATTGGAATCAATTTAGACTCTTTTCTTACTTCTTTGGATTTCCTCAATAATCCTAGATAGTCAAAACTTTTGGGAAAAATAAACTCCAAAAGTTAGAATTTCTACCTTTTTCACAACTTTACAAATCACTATCTTTCGGTCGCGAAATAACCTTGAACAAGGAGGTAGGAGGACCTCCAGACTAATTTGGATCTTCTGGAGCCAATGGCATAGTTTGTTTGCCAATTGGACCTTTTTTTCAAAAGTTATAGCAACATCAATAGTAGGATAGAATTTGGCGTAGTAATAGTTAGTTTTAGTCATCCCCTCTTCTCTCTTTGCACCCCTTTTCTTTCTTTCATTTTTGTTTGGCCGCCACGAGGTCCTTGTTTTGTATTTTGGCCATTTCGCAGCCTTGTTAGCAAAACTTTGAGCAATTTGGCAAAGTTTTCTTGCATTCTCTTTGTGAACTTTGCTTTTTGCTCTTGCATCCATCTTTATGTGTTTTAAGCTCATTCCAAAGAATGTGGGGGTCCCTTTGATTTTGCTTTTTTTTTTTGAGTCTATTGGAGTATTGTTCAGATACTAACACTACAAGATTCTTAGCCAAGAACTTTTAGAGCTTGTTTGCCTTCTTTTATGTGTTGTGCCTTGAAAATTCCTAACCGAGCTTTTTTGGAGAGAGATTTTACAACTTTGTTGTAGCAAATCTCCTCTGAAGCCTAGATGTTGGAATTCCTAATCCAAAGTGTTGTTTTTTGCCATTTAGAGAGACTTGTGTTGGATCCAAGCTCTCAAGTTCCATCTATTAAAGTCATTATTGTTATTTTGGCCCCAAATTTGAGGTTAACCCCTCCAATACGGCAAAGCTATTGCCAAAATTCCCGTATTTGTCTTTGTCCTAACCAAAGTTAGACTATTATTTTCCATCTTAATTTGGAGTTAGAACCCCGTACAGCGAAGCTTTGCTTCGCCTCTTAACTTTTCCATGTTTCTTTTATGATAAAATGGTCCCCATACAAAGACCCCAAGTGTATTTTAATATCCAAATCATTGGAAATTAATCACCAAAATTTAGCAAGAGAGATCCAGTTAGAAAGGCCCAACTTGAAAAAAATACAGTCACTAAAAGGTCTGGTCACCATCAGGGTAAAGTCCAGTTGCGAGAAAATTCTCGGGGATAAAATTTAAGAGATTTTTAGAAATTAAAAAGTTGAGTGAGAAGTGCAGTTAGAGTGGAACTAAGATAAGCTAGAGAGCGTCAGTGAGGGTTTGAATTTGAAATTTAGAAAGAAAAAAATGCAGTTTGATCAGAGTTTGAGAGAAAGCAACCAAGACACAAGAATTTGAGTGGGAAGAGGTTCCATATGCGAAGGAGATTTTTAGTTTGAGGTTAGATCAAGAAAGGTCAGTACTCAAAGGCCTCATACAAAAATTAAAACAAAAGGAAGCACGTTCAATCTCCAGCTTGAATTCTCATTTGGTTGTACAACGGTTCAGTGGGAAGGCAGCCAAATCATCAGTCACACAAGTCAAACTAAGTTGACTTTCAGCCCCCCTCATCTTGTTCATTTGGTCCCGTTCTGGCTTTGCATTCTGGCTCGATTCAAGTTTCCAAACTCCATATAGTGATTCTGCATATTGAACTCCCAAAGTAGACATTAAATACAACCAAGTAAGTGCAAATAAGTTAGATTGAAATTGGAGACTTTCTTTAGTATTTGATGAGAGAAGGATAGAGGCAAATTAGTCAATGCAAAGAAATAGTTTGACTTTTTCAACATAGTTTAGAAGTGATACAAAGTCAAGCAATAAAAAACAACTAAAAGAATAATTTGACTTTGGAAAACTTTTAAAGATTAGCTAAATTAGAGAAAGGTGAGAAGAGGCTTAGTTGTGTGAAATTTGACTTGGAAGTCATTTAGCAAAAGTCCTAGATGCTTCAATAGATTAGACTTTTTATTAAGTTGACTTTGAACTATTGAAAAGCCAAAGAAAAAAAATTAAAAGATATTCAAAAATCCCAAAAGAAGTTGAAGGAAGGAGAAAATTGAAGAAATTGAACAAAGAATGAAGAGGTGAAACTTGTATTAATCCAAGATTTATCAAACACCAAGAATCGAGAAAAAACCCATGGACAAAGCGCACAATCACATGATGGAGTTGGAAGCACCAATTGAAGAAATCAAAACTACCAATAATGAGGTTAGTGCCTAATTGCAACCCCCTAATTGAATATTAATTTCAATTTCAATCCTTAATTTCAATTAGCCATTAGGGACCGAATTAGGAATTAGAATTAGATCTTAGAATCATTATAAAAGTAGAATTAGGATTTAAAATTGCATAGAAGATTTTTGGAGCTTTCTAAAACTATATTGTACTTTAAAATCCAATCAAAACTCCAAAAGTTATGGCCAGATGAAGTATAGTTTAAATTTGGATGGAAATTACAATTACCTTGAAAAACAAATCCAAAGAAGGTGAAAGGAAATTTTAATTAACTAGATAAGAATTGAAGAGAATAGAATAATAATTAACCCAAAGACAAAAAGAATTAATAGAAGTGTTGGAAAAAACCCTTGGCCATAGAAATTCATTTTAACCTAAAAACATTAAAGAATAGAAGAAGTTTTATTTTATCAAAAGTTAAAGTGAAGGAACAAATTAAAAGCATTTCAAATTTGAAAGGTAAAAGAATTCTAAGTAAATTTTGATGAACTGGACAACGGTCAAAATTTACTCAAGGAATTAATTTTGAAATAGTGGAAATTCACTTTTGCCCAAAGATAAATTAAAATTCATAACTAAAAATATTTAAGAATTTTAAAAGTAAAAGTTAAAACGAGGAAAAGTAAAAATATTTCAACCTTAAAGGTGAAAAGATTTGAAGGTAATTTTTGATGAACCGATTACCGGTCAAAATTTATTTATAATTAATTTTTACTCAAGAACTCGAGGTTATAGAAAACTTTAATTTTTATTCAAATGTGATTAAAATTCCAAAGATAGAATTATTAATCTAAAGGTAGAATTAGAATCAAACACAAAGTTATCAAAAAATAGAAGAAAAATCAATTATCATATAGAAGTAGAATTTATTTTTTACAAGTTTCAATTAAGAAAGTTAATCAAAAGTAAAAGTAGAATCATTTACCCTTATTAAAAGTAGAATTATTTTACTCATAAGAAAATTTGAATAAAATTTACAAGATAGAGAAAACCCCATAAACATTAAAAATCCTGAAATTCCAAAATAAAAGATATTTAATTATAAGGAATTCAATAAAAAAATATTTTAGAAAATATTCAGAACCAACAAAGGGTAGAATCTTTTAGGAAATATTTTTAGGGTCCCATAGCAATTTTTTCTTCCAAAATTGAACTTAGAACAAAAAAGTTATAATAGGATGAAGTTTTAATTTGAGAAAAAATAAATAAATAAACTTGGATGAAGTTCAATCAAAATTGACCAAAAACCTTAGAATTCAAAACTTAGAGAAAATAATTAATTTAGGAATTTACTTTAAAATTGCAAGTCATTTCGATAGGTAAAAGAATAGAAACCAATAGATGAAGTTTTGAGTCAAAAGGTTTGGTTAACATTTCATCTACAATTATCTTTTAAGAATGGCGGTAGAATTTCAAGGTTTTTATCATTACAAAAAGTACATAAAAATATATAAGACTTAGCCTTAACACAATTTTCTTTTCCACAAAAACCCTTTTCTATAGTTAGAATCATTTGAGTTTTTAAACCTTCATTATTCATTAATAATTTAGAATTTGTAATCGACAGTAGGATTAGTAAAAAGCTCCATTGCTTGGAAGGCAGCATGTTTACTACAGCTAATCACCCATAAAAATTCTTAATTTAACTAGAACTTGGTTGTGTATGTTTGGTTTTAAGGGTAGAGATCGAAACACTCACACAATGCCAATAGCAATGACTGCTGTACCCACAATGTAGGAGGACTACACATTACAAAAAATTTGAGCCTTGTAGAAGGCTGTTAACCCCTGAATGTCACAGGGGACGAAAAACGTCCTCACAATCTAAAAGTCAAATTCAAAAGGCTGTAACTTTTGCATCTGATGTCCAAATTCAATAAAACTTGTTGGAGAAGTTGCGCATACTAGTCTAGTTTCTGTGATAAAATTTTCAGATCAATACAAGATGTATAATAGTTTTGAGAGCCAATCGAAGTTCATAGGTTCAATTTGAGCTCATCAAACTGCATTTGATGGCTGCAACTTTGGGGGCTTGTATCTTTTGTAATCTAATGTTTGTTTTCAATAAAATTTGTTTGGTTTTTTTTCCACTGAAGTCTATTTATTGTGGTAAAGTTTTCATGTCAATCCAAGTTGTTTCGAATGATTGGGAGCAATTCAAAGTTCAAAATCTAGACATTGGTGAATAAACAGTGAACTTTGGCGGCCTATAACTTCTTCATACAATGTCCAAATCCAATAAAACTTTTTGGAGAAGTTGCGCACACTAGTCTAGTTGGTGTGGTTAAAATTTCATAGCAATCCAAGAAGTTATGAGTGACTGAGAAGCATTTTAGTAGAAAGAGGTTTAGTCATAGATGTGATTTTTTGTTACTTTTTTCACTGTTTTTTGACATTTCAAATCCATTTTGCAGACACAATGATTCATTTGAATGATATTTTTTTTCACCGAATTGCATATATTCTAGTTTTGAATCACTTTGTAGTTTAAAGTTTTTTCATTTGAGTAGGTTTAGAAATTGAATTTCACCTCCAAATGTGTTTTTAAGAAAATTTCAGCACCTTTTTTCAACACTAAAATATTATAATCTTTCAATCTATACGGTCAGATGACCTCAAATTTGTTTCACACCATCTACAACATGCACACTACAATATTGTACGGTTGAGATCTTCATACCTTACTCTAATTTTGACTTTTCAGACTTGCAAAGGAAGGCAGTTTTTAAGCCTGGTTGGACCTCTGACGTTTAGGGGTTAAAAACATTTGTTGACCGTCATTAGTGGTTTTCAGAAGTGCACTATTCTCTTGTATCTACTCAATTTGAAAGATGGGTAGTGCACGATCGGGCTCAAGAATGGACCGTCTAGATGAAATCACAAATCCTACTAGCCCTACAAGTCCAAAATTCCTAAACCATATTGACAACAATTGATTCACTTCTACACATCACATTCAATAACAATAAGAACTACCTTCCCTTACACAAAATGATGTGGAATATTTCACACCATTTCATCCCAAGATGATATGATGTGGAATATTTTACACATTGAAACTAATGCTTTAGTTTCCTCATTGTGATTTGAATAGCTTTCATGATTCATGGATCAAGAGAGGGAGGACAAATCTTTATATACATTTGGGGTGGTAGGAAGCAAAGTAAACAATGTGGGATAAATAAATTAAAGTTAGTAGGAGCTCAACCACTCATAGGAAAGTCAAATTAAAGCAAAAATTCTATTTAAAGTAAAATATCAAGCCTCATTTAGTCATAGAAAAATAGAAAATTTCAAAAAACTTTGAATTAAAAAAAATTGGAAAATTTATTTAAATTTCATCTCCAAAAATCCGTTTCATATTTCAAGACTCCAACCAAAAGTTATGGACATTTCAAAGAGGGGTTGGAAGGGACATTTTACATCTTGAAACATCCTCTTTAAATTTTGTCCATAACTTTTGGTTGGAGTCTTGAAATATGAAACAGATTTTTGGAGATGAAATTTAAATAGATTTTCCAATTTTTTTTAGTCCAAAGTTTTTTGAAAAAAGTTCTTCTATTATGACTAAATGAGGTCTAAAATTCTACATAAACATCATTTTGACATTTTGACAATAAGCGGTTTAACACTCATGAAAAAATACATGACTTCAAGGACTTTGGGGTTATACACATGCATCAAAAATGTTGGAGGAAACAACTTCCTTTGGTGGGATGATCCTCTATCCACTACCACAAAGGACTGTACATTGCCCATTGCAAACTTGTCCACTTCAATGTTAGCGTACTCATTGAAGCCCTCAGATTCATATACGTCCTTCGTAAGCACATTGCAAAACACAACCAATTTTTAAATTAAAACATTTAGTCATTGGCAATAGGACTTCTATTGAATGATGACATTTGTCTCATGGGCAAATTTTTCCTAGTTTACCTCCTTGTTTTGAACCTTATCCAAAACAACTCCTATCACAAATTCTTTGGCCACATGGGTAGGCATTTAGTGGTTTTGGTAACAAATGCAGTAGAGCTTTTCCACCACCTTCTTCAATTCCTTCAACAACTTCTTCATCAACAAGAAACTATTTCTGGATTTCTCTTTACCAAAGACTTCTTCCACTTCCTCTAAGGTAATGTCCTTGCCTATTTTCCTTTGTGGCTATTGATTCCTTCATTGTGTAGTCCAAGCGTGGAGGCGACAGTGACTGTGCTAATGGTAGGAGGGGGGTGCTTACTTTTTACTAATAAATTGATATTCAAAACTATTCCATTCTGATTTTTTTCGTTGTTGAAGTTGACGAGCTTCCAAATTTTTATAAAGTCCCCTAGAAATTGATTTTAATGTTTGCTGAATTGTTTTTATCAACTCTTTCATTTCTCCAACGCGTACTAAATAACCATCCACTCTGAAGGCAGTCAATTGCCTCCAACAATCAGACTCGGTGAATTCTTGCTCAATGTTCTCAGCCTTCTTTTTTTGACATTGTTGTTGGGAAGGTGGTGGACTTCTGGCTTCTTGGTATTGATTGTCACCTTCACCATCAAAGCCTCCATTTGCATTCAGAGAGGATGTCTCGGAAGAGGATGTGCCACTCTGAATTGCACTTGCTACCTTTTTTCAATGAAATGATTCTTTCTCTTCAATAGATCAATCGGAAGTTGGTAAGGAAGATGGGGTCTTCATTAGGGCCTTCTTTTTTTTGGTGTTGAAAGTAGCAAACTTACTATGCAACAGCATGGAGGCATTGACTTTGTTCCTAGAGTATTGACATCTTTTGAATGCTGAACATCCGTTGATGGCACACCATCACTTGAACCACCTGCATAAGTTTCTGATCTACCAAAGGCTTCCTTGGTCCCAACACTTCTCTTCAATTTTGCCATCACTAGAATTCTGAGAAGGTAGTCTAACAACAACATTCACAAAGTCAATGGAGTTGCTGAAATTTC
This sequence comes from Climacium dendroides, assembly GCA_950106755.1. Lineage (NCBI taxonomy): Eukaryota > Viridiplantae > Streptophyta > Bryopsida > Hypnales > Climaciaceae > Climacium > Climacium dendroides. Next base: position 27,587,102 of record OX467084.1, on the reverse strand, counting down.
TAACCCCTTAAATCCTAAAACTAATGGCAGGGGCACACTCAACGGACACTATAATGTGTGTACTGTGTATGGCAAAAAAAAAAACAAGAGAAGAGATTGATTTGGTGGAAAATTGTGAGGGAAAAAAATGTAGCAAAACAAAATGTGGACTTATGCATGAATGAAGGACAACGATTTGGGCTATGCTTCCAACTTAAGACATTGATAATGTAGCAATCCTTCACTCTGTCCTAGCTTTGCTTTGGCATAGATGACTTTGGAAAACGACATTTGTAGCTAGAAAACAATGTTTTCTTGAATAAGTGCAGCATTCCTTCTTCACGTTTTGTACACATTGCCTTGTCCATAAACCTTTGAGTACGTCGTCCACAACTTTGAAATTGTCATTGCAACCAAAAAATGGAATTTCTAGAGGACATTGAGTCCATTCTGTGCCTCCAACGCCATGCACCAACATTGACACCTCAGTCGTCTACTAGCAATATAGACACAAAAATCAAATTTAGAGAGTGGAAAAGCTATGGCTGCCTTTTTTGAAATGTCATCCACAATGGCAGAAGCATCCAACATTCATCTACAACTGTGTAAATGAACAGAGTGGCAACGTTGAGATGAAGTTTGACTTCCATCCTTCATCTGGCTATGTATCAAGTTGTCATCGGTTGAAAGTGCATTTAATGGAAGCTGTTGGGCAGCCTCATGAATGCTTGAACTACAATCCTCTTGTACATGCATTAGTATTCTAGGCAATCAGTAGTACCATCAACGATTAGAAATCGGTGCACGTAGTACTCATAGTATTCACAATACTATGTGTCAAAATGTAGTACTAGCAAAAATGCTATGCTTTTTAGCCAATCTTCTTGCAATGACCTTGTGGTCTTTTCTAAGTGGGTTGGAAGATGTGGTGGTCACCCTTTCCATAGGGCTAATTATTTGCCATTAGTTTGCTAGTAGGTCCAGGTTTAGATTACCTTCCATGAAATGAAAGATCTCAAATTCTCAACTTGTTTGTTGTTGTAGGGATGGTGAAGCTAGGTGTTTTCTATCTGTACTTTGATTCAATTAGGATTTTATTTTATTTATGTTCATTGGTTTGCATAGCTAATGGATTTTCTTTTTGCATGTCAGTATTTATTCTTGGAGAATAGTACAAGGTTTCCGTTTTTGGTCTAGGATTGGTTTTGGTGTTTTGGAGGGGTTGGATTGATTATGTCTTTTGTGGACCTACTAGGTTGGGGGTTTGGTAGGTTGGTTTGTACTTGTTTGTGGATTGTGACTGTGGGTCTTGAGCTTGTTGATTTTGTTTGTTTCTTTTACTCTCTTTTTGTTCATTTGCTAGTTTTGGGCTTTGTAGGTTTAGATAGTTTTCTTGTATGTGATCTAATTTAAGGCATCCATTGCATTGAAATGGGATACTCTCATAATCTAATAGGATTTCTACCTCCCTTGAAGATTAGTGAATCAATAGAATGATAGAGGTAGATAGATTGCATATATTTTCAATTAAAACATAGGCTCAGGATGTAAAGGATTTTCTTAAGTAATCCTCCTCTTTTCCATTCCATATGATTTTGCCTATTGCATTACTAATCTCTTGTAATGACTTGTAATACATGTCATTAAAAAAATAAATTTGATCCATAATGGTATCTTAAATCTTTTTGGCGCTTTTCGGCTAAATTAGGGTTACCATGGTCTATGGATGTAGACATAGTTGGTGTATACCAAACGTGAGAGGGCTTTGCTATAGAGTAGCTAAGGCACCTTCCTTATTTGCAAAAGTGAAGGCAAAATAGCCTCTCTATAGTATCTTGATTCTATTGATTTTCATATGTAACTCTACTAAGTTGACATTAACCCATTTTGGAAGTTTTAATCTAGAATGGTACTTTGTGGGGGCAAATTCTATTGGTGCTAATCCAGAGAGTGATTGAGCTTTTTGTACTAGTAAGGCAATGGTGTTCAGAGAGAGATTAGGGCACAATTAGTGTCTAGATGGACAATACACAACTTGGACAACCCTTGAAGAGAGATTAGGGCACAATTAGTGTCTAAATGGACAATACACAACTTGGACAACCCTTAGAGGTTTACCCCTAATGGCCATCCTTGCAGATGTTGTAGCTGCCTCCATATCAAAGGAACCTCGAAACTTCGTTGGTTTCTAATCTATTTTGAGATGAGCATCTCGGAAGTTGATTCTATGCTAATGTCATTATCTTGTCATATCTCCTAAACTATTGTTTCAATAGGGTACAAATATAGCGAAATGAAAAAATGACAAAGTTAGAATTCCATATTATCATTCATTTTTTTATGTTGACTTTATTGTGTAATTGCGGGCTCTTGCTTGCTTCATCAATGTTCCAAAGGATTGGTTGAGGACACCAAAGGGAGCCTTAATAGGCCCCCCCTTAGGAATATTGACTCCTGAAGTTTTTGGTGTGGCTACACCTTCTTGCTCCAACAGTTCTTCCCATGAAAATTATATTGCACACCCATTATAAAGATTGTGTTAAATTTTTCTTTTCTTTTTGTCATTGTAGCAGATGATTTTTATAGGTTTTATACTTTGTTGAATAAGTGTTTTTGTAGTCACTTATTGTTGTTTATTCCATTTTAGTGAAGGAATTAGTATATCCCTACATATTTGTAGACTTTATTTTGATATGTAATTGGTAATTGCTAGTTGTTATATGTAATGTTTTTAGTTATAGGATTGCTTTGAATGCCTTTCATTTCAAAGGGTATTTATTTAACCTTCCTATAATGGCACATTTGGATGTACTTAATTCTATTCTTGCCCAATTTTTGAATTTTATTTAGTTGAAGTTAAAATGAATCTATTTTGCTAACTAGATGTACTAGATGATCTGCAAATGCAATAGCTAGAGTTTGTGTGCTTTAACCCCTAAAGGATTTTGACTATGTGTTCACCAAAAATGCTCCAAAACTGCCATCTCTAGTACAAGTACCAAATTTTTGAAAAAAAATCATTTTTGATACATCTAACTATAGGATCTTATATTACTTTGGTTTGAGAAGATGTAGAAAAATTTTCAAAAATTTTCACAGTGTAGATTGCAAGATATTAGTGTTTGAAGTAACAAAAATCCTTTTTTTGTCCCTACGAAAACCCGAGCAGCTCATTATGAAAAAATGTTCAAAATTTTAGTCACTCTTTGTTCTTAAGGTCAGATCATTATGAAAAAATATTCAAAATGTTGGTCACTCTTTGTTCAAATCAAGTTGGCTACATACTTGAAAATTTTCAAATCATTTGAAATTGCACAACATATAGGAAAAAAATAGAAAGTAGAAAGAAGTAGAAAATGATTCAAAATACAAACTTGTTAACAATTTATTTATGAAATTGAAAAATGTCAATCCCAATGGTTGTAATGTTTTAATAAACAATCTACACCCAATATTTTATTTTCCCATAAAACTCCTCATAACTTTCATCTCATTAATCAAAATGGAATGTTTCAAAGATATCCATGTATAAATAAATCTAAAGAATTAATTTCAAATTTTTATTTTTTTAAAAAGTGATTTTTAAAGAAGTTTTTTTTCTGCTTGGACTGCCCACAAAACAAAGAATAGTACATTTCATACAATATCTTTTTAACCATGTAGTCAAAAGTTATGAAAATTGTTGGGCCTTAAAGCTACTTTTTGGACACATGTTGTGTGAAAATTTCAATGAAAAAAAGTGAAAATTCCATTCATACTGAACTGCCTAAAATTGCTATGTTGCCAAAAAACACTGTTTGGTCCTTTAGGGGTTAAAATATGACCTTAGTGAATCTCCTTGAAATTTTTTAAATGTATGGATTTAGTTTACCTAAAATATTCTCTAATGTATGTTGTGGTGAACATCTTTGTTGACTCCAATGATTTCATAGTCTTTGCCCCTTTTGAAGCTACTTAAGTTGTTTTAGGAAATGTACTTTTAGTAATACATTCATAATATTATCATTTGTCAACTTCATTGAGAGTTTTTTTTATTAGTATCAAAGTCATCGAATTTCTTATATACTTTTTGCATTGTTGGCATGCTATGCTCAATGGAAAGTATGAAGGGCCTAATGCCTATTATCAATGGTATGCCATCCTTCTTTATGTGAAGCAAGTGGAATTTAATAACTTTGGTCTAATGTTTAGACTTCCCATAGTAACATTTGACCAAGCATTTGACTAATGTCTTTTGTCTAATGTCTTTGCCAAGTAGGATGTCCATTTGCGCAAGTCTAGCTATTGAGTAGCTATTGAGAAGCTCATGGTATCTTCTTGTGTGTGTTTCACATTTGAAGCTTTGTATTTATGGTATAAATATTGTTGTACGTACTTCACCTTGCTCATTGGTGTGATTATAATCATTGCATTTAACCCCTAAAGTTCCTTCACTATGTTTTTACCAAAAATGCTCCAAAATTATCATTTTTAGTACAAGTACCAAATTTTTGAAAAAAACTTTTCTTGACAAATGTAACTATAAGATCTTATAGAATGATGCCTTGAAAACATGTGGTACAAATTTCAGACATTTCTACCACATGGATTGCAAGATATAAGCATTCAAAGTCACTGAAATCATTTTTTTAGCCCTACAAAAAACACGGCAGCTGCACTTCACAAGCTCATTTTCCTATGAAAAAATGTCCAAAATGGTGGTTACTCTTTGTATTTCTTTTTCTATACAGGTTGGTCATATGCTTGAAAAATTTCAGATCATTTGGAATTGTATAACATATAGGAAAAAAATAGTAAGTAAACAATGGTAGAGAATGACTCAAAATATATAATTCAATGTTAAGGATTTAATTACTGAATTCAAAAATGCCAATCCTAATGGTTGAAATGTTTTTATGAACAATCTACATCCTATGATTTTATTTTTTTCAAAAAATATTGAAAATTGAGTAAGATAAAGGACTTCAAAGTTTATTTTAGAGTAGAGAATCCATAACTGCCTACAAACAAAAATTGCTCATAACTTTCATCTCATTGATCAAAATGGAATGATTCAAAACTTTCCATGTATATATAACTCTAGAAAATCAATTTCAATTTTTTTCAAAAAAAATGATTTTTTTTGATATGCTTGTACTACCCTATCGGTGAAAAAAGTAACATATTTGGCCATAACTTTTGACTCGTATTTTCAAATGTCATGAAATTTGGTGTGTTTGAAAGATATTCCTTGCCTCCACCTTCTATTAAAATTTTAACCGAAAATATGAAAATCTCTAGCCATATATACCTGCCCAAAATTTCTATATAGCCCCAAAACACAAGTTGGTCCTTTAGGGATTAAAGTGCTAGCTTCAAATATGTATGGTTGTTTGGAGGCGGGTGCAATGGCAAGTTCTTTGATGTCCTCTACGTGTTGGTGTCTCTTCAATGTTGATCTTACCACAATGTGAATCTCTCAAGTACACCATTTTCTATACACTAATATCTGGATACATTATATGAAGGCTTAGATCACCAATGTAAACTCACAACCATCGTAGCCAACCTCACTAGAGCATGCCTTCCCCATGTAATGTAAGGCTTCTAGTTCTCCATTTGGTGTACATCTTTTGAAGCTTCCATATTAATTTGTTTTTGGGACTATATATAAGTTGTTGGAATAATTTAGAGCATCATTAGTCCATATGGCAATACAATCCAACAAAAATGTTTTATTTCATGATTGATGTGGAATTGAAATTTAACTTTAGAAGGACACCAATAATTATAAGTGCCTTTAAATGGTCAACCAGCCTTGGTGCAAATTCAAGAATGGATGATTTTCATCCAGTTGTGTGTCTGCAACTATATTGATGGTATATTCACATCATTGAGTTAAATTCAAGACATTTTAGTTGTTTTTTCACTTTATATAGGGTAGTTTGTTAAAAAAACTGGTACATTATATGTTGTATTTCCATACTTTGAGTTTTTTTTCTTTAAATTTTGATTTTGACATTCAAAATGATTTCTTTGCTTTTGCCAATAAAACTAGCAAAATGAAGCTTTTGAAGTGTAATTTCTACTCTTCTTAAAAAAATTTAAAATTCCTTAAAATAAGCATTTCAATGAAGTTTGAAGTTGAGGATCTATCATTCTTATTTTAAATATAAATCTATATGGAAATTTACTTTATACCAAAATATTTTATACTATATTGTACTTCTATTATAAAAATTCAAATTTTTTGAGCATGCTTTGTGTTTGATGTGAATTTCTTCATTTTTTTTCTTCAAAATTATTGGTTATTTGGAATTTTTACAAAGAGCTCTAAAACTTTTATGACATATGAGATATGAGATTTCATCTTTGAAAAATAAAACCAAAAGATTTTACTAGTAAATAGAGATGAAATAAGGTAGCATATCCATAAATTGCTGACCTAAGAGCTGAAACTAAATTTTGGGGAGGTGAATTTTTTTGAAATATTTTTTGGTAAATTTTCCTCAATAGACAAATGGAATTAGCATTTAATCCAAGTTGTTTCATGTTTTTTGGAGCTTTGTGGAATTAGTTATGAAATTTTGAAGTTGAAATGGAATAGGGCTCTAAAATCAGCCACCTCCTAAAATGTACATTGTCTATACATTGTTGAAGGCTACAAAAGCAACATATACAAATAGGGTATATTTGAAGAGGTAGGCAATTTTGGAGCTTGTGTGCTTTTAAAACCTCCCACCTTAGAGGATAGAGAATGAGGAACTTTCAAGTTTGACTACATAGTCAAAGACTTAGTCTTCTTGAATTAACCCTAAAATGATGCTAAGGACATTTTGTATCCTTTGGATGATTTTACGAAGGGTTGTAGGATGATGAAAAAAATTTTACCCAATTTTTTTGGAAGTTGTCTAAGTACATTTTAAGTTAATAGTATTGAATAATTTTTCACTATTATGTTATTAATTTTTCAAAGAAAAAGATGCTGAATCCTCGGATCTCTTTTGGATTTGTAATTTAGATTTGGAAATTGGAAATTGGACAACCAAAGGAGATATCATTGGAAGCAAGCAAATGGGGACATAATAAGACATCTATACCTTAACCCCTGAGCGCCTAGACTGTATTTGTCAAAATTCAGACCCTTCTCAATTCATTCCAATCAAACTATCGTATAAAATGAGATCCACATAAATTGACTGTACCGATTGATAGTAGAGATAGGGCTAGAGCTATAGGGAAAAGGACACGTCCTTTTACCGTACCATTAAAAAGATTATAATGGTCAAACAAGGAGATCTTTGAGTTTTGAGAGGCCATATTTGAGGCATTGGGGCACTCAAGGGTTTCAAGACAAGCTATTTGTTTTGTTTCACTTTGAGATCTCCCGGACTATGTGTCCTCCAGTTGCGTTCTTGGTACTGTTGGAAAGCCCTCAGCGAGGAAGGGTGTACGGGCTTTGTTTTGTGACGTTTGGACGTATGGTGTGAAAGTTATTGAATTTCAAAGTTTTTATGAATAAAAAAATTATAAAAAATTACTTTTACTTTTGTTTTGACTATGGCAATGGCACAGGGTACACTAGTCTATACCTTAAATTAGGCTATTTGTTTGTCACGTTGAGATCGCTTGGACTGTGCGTCCCTCGGTTGCGTGCTTGGTACCGTCGGAAAGACCTTAGCAAGGGGGGTACACTGACTTGGTTTCATGGCATTTGGACATACAATGTGAAAGTTATGCATTTTTGAGTTATTTTTTATTCTAAAAATTTAGAAAATTATTTTTACTTTTGTTTTGACTGTGGCAATGGCACAGGGCACACTAGTATCTAAGAAAGGAAAATGATGCAAATGACACAACAAAATGGCCTTGCCATTTGCATAATTTTATTTTTTTCGGCTTGATTTTCAGTAACCTCTATAATTTTTTGTCATTCACCTCACTTTCAATTGAGTCTATTTCTGTCTGGAAAACTCTAAATCTGGATATTCTTGTGCCTAATTTAAGTGGTTTTCTCAAGGTGTTTTGAGTGCGCTTCAATTGATAATACTCCAAATTTTTTATCTCCAAAAGTTTATAAAGCGATGGAGATGTGAAATACTCCAAAAGTTTATAATATATTTACCGGGCTTGTTTTGCAGAGTGGACTATGGAGTGTGGGTGCTAACTAATAAGAAACCAGGTCCCTTGGCGTGATGATGGGTAATCATGCAACTGAATGTGACCCAGGTTTGATAGAAACTACCTGTGCAAAACCTCTTGCATCGCGGTCTTCAAGGCCTGCTTGAATTCCAGATTCGCAATCTCCTCAAAATTCTCTGAACCTGGATGAGGATTGAGTGGATGGAGGATTTCAATTGGATGATGGATCTTCTGCATATTCTCGAACAAAGTGCTATCATATCATCCCACAATAATAAATTTTTTTCCTAGTTCTCAACGTCATGAGTGCCGAATGATTTGATAAATGACCGAAAAGGGAAGCAGACTGGTGCCTGCAATAGTTGGATACTTCGGTTGTTGCAGCTTCAATAAAACATTTATAACAATCATTTGCCATTGCAGGTTGTCTGGGCAGGGATCGCGAAGCTGATGAGTCCTTAGAAGACAATGTTACAACTTCAATTGTATTGTACTTCCTGGGAGCTGACGGAGATTCATTCCTGCCCACGTTCCAGAATTCCCAGTTCATATCTGACATTATTAGAATGCTGAATATATGTCTTCACCGTTGTCCACGAACGAAAAGCGACCCGTGGATTTTATTCTTTAGTTTCTTATTGCTGCTTCATTCTTGGTCATGATTGTGCTACTTCATGATTCGATCAGCAATGACCCGCTTGTGGGCGAGAATCGAGCCTCTCGGCTCCATTCTAGAATCAGTTTCACATAAAAGAGTACACACTCCAATTGCTTCTTTGAATTTTCAAGCAGTGTTGTGATGTCGGTATTGGTTTCCAATTACTAGAGGCTTTCTGAACTTTGTAGCTCTTGCTACTTAAGGTCCACGTTTACAAGTCACAATATATGAGGTATGACGAGAGATGTGCTGACCTTGGACTGAGAGTTTCAAATTACAATGGAGTGTTAGAGGCTATGGTTGAAGAAATTCACCCAGACTACGTGAATTCACAATCATCACGACGTGAAGCACATGTTGGAGATCGATTCGGAGGCTGTGGGTAATGAAATTGGCTTTGGTGAAATTGTTGGCTGGCGATTCAATTGATCAAGATGAAGCCGGCAGTACGAGGTCGTCTAGTTAGTTCGGATACTCTGAAGAAGTCAACGTGGCTCGAAATTCAGTCAGTGGAGAGAATACTTGCCTAGTGGTGTCACTAATTGCAGCCAGTGAGGAGAATTCTAGCTCTAAATCGCTAATTGCAACCAGTTTGTAACCAATTTGCAATCAGATTTCAACAGATTTAGAAGCAGGGTACGAGCAAGGCCATCGACCTTCACCAGGTTTGACGGCCTCCTGAATACTCGGTCATAGGCAGCTGGGTCCCTTATTGAGCTGTCAATTCGGACCATTTCAATATGCAATACTGTGTTGAGCAGCAGTGTCGATCTCTCTCACTGGACGGCCACAATCGGAAACTAGGCGAGCCAGTGAGCTTCTTCTTCAGATTCGACCACTTTGGTTTCAGGAAATCGATTTTCAATGGCCATTAACTAAGCTTAGGACGACATTTTCTCTGAGCTAGCTGCGCTTCAATTCTTGTAGTTCAACGATGACACAGACGACGTGCTTCGCACCCTCTTCCTGAAGATTGAATCTGCTTCGAGAATCGAAGACTAGCTAGTGCAGATATGATTGTCCGAAAGTGGAGAAATGACATGTTCGGAGGGGATATTCAACCAGAGTTATATGCATACTCATGGAGTGGACTTTGGAAGCTCACCACGGTTATGTTCATCGTTCTGGTAGTGGAAGCTTTCAGTGTCACAGGTTTGAACTCCGACGGATTTGCGCTCCTGGAATTTAAGAAAGCCATCACTTCGGATCCGCAGAACGCCCTAAGAAACTGGAATGGCTCCGACGCCACTCCTTGCATTTGGACCGGCATCAGTTGCAGAGCCTTTCCAGGAATTCAGGAGGATCGGGTGGTGGACATAACCCTCCCCAGGTGCGTGAGTCTCTAGTCTAAAAGAGAGAAATTTCAGACTTGCATGACTGTTTAAATTTGGGATTGTTTTTCCTGATGCACGACAGCAAGGTTGTTCCTGGTCTATTTCCAAATATGGCGTGTTTCAGGGCGCCAAAGCTGTGACGTTTAAGAACCCACAACGTCTAAAACTAGGCCTGGTAATTAACTAATAGATCTGAGGTTGCAGGTGAGGGACTGATGAAACTGCGCCAATTTCTTAATGATTAATTAGCCATTTTTAAAGAATATGAGGTTGAATTGTCTCCAGATATGCGCTTGGAGGAACCCTACCACCGTCCCTTGGCAACCTTGCTTACCTCGAAACATTGAATTTGGACAGCAACAAGTTGAGCGGTCTTATTCCAAGAGAGCTTTTCAAAGCTGTCAACATGACCCGTCTGTATCTTTCGAACAACCTCTTGACGGGAGATCTCCCAAGCGAGATTCGCAACGTGGGGCACCAGCTCCGCGTGCTGGAAGTGAATGGCAATAGATTGACAGGCCTACCGGAGGTCATCGTCTCCTGCGACCAGCTTCAACGACTTCTTCTGAACAACAACAACATCACAGGGATGCTTCCGATTGGAGGAGGGGCGAATTGGACACAGTTAGAGCGACTGGACTTGTCTGTGAATCAATTCTACGGCACCATTCCTGACGACTTCGGCAACCTCAAGGCATTACAGGTACTAACTTAATCTTGCTGTATCGATAATGGGTGGCCATACCTGCCAAAACCGTCCGTCACGTTAGAGTTTCTGGAACCGTACGTTAAGAGCATGGGCGTCAGACCTCAACCTAAAGCAGTCAACCGTCGCTCTGAACCTGGCATTCGTTAGAATGGCGGATTCCAAGGAAATTGGTGTTGTTTCGATTGCACGACTGAACCCTCAGATCCATAGAAAGTCTTAGTTTCCAGAATCCAGAGTTTGAGAAGTTGAATGTCACAACTTTGGCACTCTGGGACTCGCCATTTTGACGAATGTGAATCTGAGACTGGCCACTTTTTAGTGAACATGATGCATTTGAATTTCAGGGAACTAACCTACAGTTTCGCCAACAAGGACATTGAATGCGACATTGCGACTGGCTATTGGCTGTTTGTTCCCAGTTTCCCTCTTGGCTGGGAGATTCCTTGGCCCCATCTCTGGTCAAAATTCGTCAAAAAAGGCGGAGAAGTGAGGGTGTTCTATGCCAAGCAGAACATTGATTATAGTGACACATAAATGCTGAGAATCCAGAGATTGCGGATCATCCAATAATGATTCTATTATAAGAAGGCACGTCGCATCACACTCGGCTACACTTGCGCTCGCTCACAAATTGACCGAACTTCTTCTGCATTTTAAAATGTCATGGAAGAGAGTCACCAGAAATGGAAGAAGACAAATGTAGTGGCTCTCAGAGAACACTAAGCTTAGCGATGCATGCATTCGGAGAGGGTTGGCCGATAGGGCATTCTGTACTGTGTGTTTATAGCCTGGTGGGGAACAGGGGATACAGCCAGGCTATAAACACACAAGGACCAAGGTCAAGAGCAAGGTCAATCCGCTTCCACATTCTGGTTGCAAACACCGTGACCATCTGCTGGAAACTCGTCTCTGCACCTTTGTTTGGCTTAGTAGATTTGAGATACACAGATGACAAAATGTTTGACTGAGTAGATCTGAGATACACTGCGTGACCGAATGTGTGTCTGAGATCCATACCCACTTAACCCTCGAGAGGTTCTTGAACAATGTTACGCAGTATCGTCCAGTAAGGTTGGCAACCAGTGCAATCATCCAGAGTATCTTACGGTCAAATGCTCGTGTTGCGACAGGGCGCTCTCAATCTTTCCAGTAACCACCTGTCGGGCTCCATTCCGCCATCTCTATCAAATCTCCAAGAGGTTTTCATCGACTTCAGCAACAACAATTTCTCAGGTCCGATTCCGTCAAACTCCTACTTCCGTTCTTTAGGCGAACCCGCTTTCACTGGCAACCCTTCTCTCTGCGGTTCCCCTCTAAAGATCGAATGCACGCCATCACCATCTCCATCTGAGGCTAGCGCTACTGCAAAAGGGTCATCACGCTGGAGCAAAGGCGCCCTCATTGGCATCTCCGTTGGTTGTGGCGCTGCGGCGTTTCTCGTCATGGCGACTCTCGTCTTTTACTTGGTCCTGCGCAAGCTGGCGCTCGCGAAGAAGAATTTGCCCAGGACTGATAGTGCGTTGCGCGGCTGTCTGTGCTCGTGGCGAGAGTCGGTAAGTGGAAGGCATTCAGGGGAGGAGGATGGTGAAGGGGAGCTTGTGCATTTGAGTGGCGTGCTGGGGTTCAATTTGGAGGAATTGCTAAGAGGATCGGCGTATGTGTTGGGGAAAAGTGGGGTGGGGATTGTGTACAAGGCGGTGCTGGACGGAGGGCATGTTGTGGCTGTGAGAAGGTTAGGTGGTGGTGCGGAGCAGAGGCAGAAAGAGTTTGAGGCGGAAGTGAAGACCATTGCGCATGTGCGGCATCCCAATGTTGTCTGTCTGCATTCGTTCTCGTGGACAGCAGATGAGAAGCTGCTGATTTATGATTACCTGTCCAATGGCAGCTTAGAAATGGCCCTTTACGGTACGTTTTCAGTAGAAGATCGAGATTCCAAACTATGTCAAGTGGAACCGTGTGTAATAACCATCGGCACACGATTCCATTTCAGTTTTCTGTAAACACAACCCCCTCTACCGACACGATTTGAAATTGCACATTCCCTGTAAATCCTTTTTTGGACACAACTGATAGTACAACTTCTACATATTGAGTTGGGAAGGAAACATGTGAGAGCATTTAGAAGCCGATTTGTCCCCACTGCAGAGTTGTAAGAGAGGATTGAGTGTACTCATTGTTGCACAACCCGTGGAGAGCTTCAAGTTTCATGATAGATGGCAAGTTCTGAGATCGAGGGCTAGACACTTTGATAAGAACTTGGTTTTGGGTCACGTGGATGGTCAACTACTGGAATGGGTATTGAATGGAACTCAGGGACCGAATCTCTCAATATTTTGTTCAGAGTGTTCAGGGTTGTTCAAGATGATGAATTAACCATTGATGTGAGGATGGTTTTTGAGTTGGCGTGTGCAGGCAAACCGGAGAGATCGAAGGGGTTTCTAACGTGGGAGGCACGACTGCGAATTGCACGAGGAGTTGCCCAAGGTATTGCACACATACACGAGTGCAGCTCTAAAAACTACGTCCACGGTGACATTAAGCCTGCCAATATTCTTTTGGATGCTTTCTTGGAAGCTCGAGTTGCCGATTTCGGATTACAGCGATTGCTCGCTCTTGTGGAACCCGAGTCCCTGAAGGAGGTCGGAAGCACAAGGGGTGACAATGGTACCCGAGTTCCATCTCCTGGTTAGCATCTGTTCCTTCCACCATCTGTTTCTGCATTGAATTCTGCTGGATTCGGGTAATGTAAAGTCCCCATTCACCACACAGCAAGAGAGAGGTTCCTTTCACCATACAGGTGAACTTTGAGCCTTTCCCCATAACAATCTAGAAACTTGCGTTATTTTAATATTTTCCTGTTTATTCTATTTTAAGCTAAAAATCAATTGCAAAAAAGTAAATTTCAATATCACAGATTAAGCGTTTTCACACTTTAACACAAGTCAATGTTCAAATGTATGGTCACATGTATGGTGCTTCTAATGAACTATATATTCAATGGAGCCTCTACTTTACCATTACCGCCCCTTGGCCAATTCCTTAGTGCTTGCATTTGCGTGAACTGCAGGAACTGGAAGGAACGCAAGGAGTCCAAGAGGAGACCATATGGTCGCACCATTCATGATGGGAGTGTACCACGCTCCAGAGGTAGTAAACACAAAAAGACTCACCCAGAAGAGTGATGTATACTCGTTCGGCGTTGTGTTGCTGGAGCTTCTCACAGGCAGGTCTCCTTTCCAGCAACTGGCTGCTGGAAAACTCGATCTGGTGTCGTGGATGCGTGCCGCTCTCCAGGAGAAGAGAGCCCTCTCTGAGATCTTCGATCCTTGCTTGCTGAAAAGCAGCAATGAACAGAGCAAAATCATTGAAACTTTGCAGGTAAGAAACTGCTAATCCTGGAATTCATTTCTTGTTTTGAGAAGTTCCCTTTCCTTTCGTATTCTGCACATAAATGTGGTCGTTATCTGCAATGTGAGAGGTGAATATCTTGGTTTGCATCGCAGGTAGCTTTGGCGTGCATAGCGGTGAACCCTGATACTCGGCCGAAGATGAAGCAAGTTGCGGAACTGTTTGAAGTCCTTGTAAACTCGTGACAGGAATTGAAGGACCTCAACTCGACGATGTGCGCAAATCCTCTGGCTTTTAGAAACAAAACTTGAACACGGCAAAATGGTTTTCCGGCGGTGCGACAATTGTTGAAAAGAAAGTAAAGAGCTGTTGACAGAAGCCTGATTAGCCTGATTAGCAATGGGCAATCTCATGAGCATCTCCTTGCGTACTCCGTCGCCAAACTGGTTGGCAACCGAAATCAGCTTTCACGAAGGTTTGTCAATTAAGCCATACTCTTGATGTGTTCAATCATAAGAGCGGTACCGTCCTGTGGACATGAACGAAGTTCAGGTCAACTGCTGGATTAGAGTAAACTAGAAAGGAGCGGTTGCAATGAATCAGTACATAGAATAGAGCAATTAATGTAGGAGATTCTAATTTTAAAAGAGTTACTCTTTTCCTTCACTAAAAATCATTTAATCTTTTGCATATTTGAATTGTTTCTCATCTGTATCGAATGTGCTTTAGCTCAAAAGAGCATTTCACCCTTAAGCGTCACGATTCACTGATGCAGAGCAAGGAGACCTTGAAATGGTAAAATCTTTGACCAGGCAGAATACGAAATTTTCGGCAACTTCCCCGAACGGGAGTTTCTGTAACGGAAGTTACGTTCAATGAAAACATGACGACACCTAAGTTAATTTGACTTCATCAGCTACGGTTGAACATTATTCTGAATTAAATCAATGCAGAGAATGTACTGAAGCTACAGTACCGACTGTCGATGTCTTCATTTGAAATTAAGAGAAAACATGAACAAAGCACTGGAAGAATAGGATTCAAGGATGGGACGAGATAGACAAACTGTAACTGATAATGAAACAAATAAATTTACCTGATGGGGGAGGGGAATGTAGATTTGGAGCTTCTTAGGTGAAACCAATTATTGCTTGAGAAGAATCTAAGGTTGTAATTTTTGCAAAGTTTTCCTTTTCATCTCATCCCTACATGAGATTCAAAATCTTGCACAAAAATCATGATGCAATGAGTGACCATTCTAGTCACATCACTGAAGAATTGCTTCTTCAAAATTTATGGATTTACTTCATCTCTTTCGTTTAGCTCTTAAGCAAGCTCTACTCTACGTATACCTGATGTACAGTACAACGGACGCAGCCTCAGACTTACGGTAATCCTCATCAGCAATCCTGTTTGAAGTTTTCACGATAAATTTTCCACGTGAAGGAGACAAACATGTGCAAGTAGAGCAGTCATGTCTTCAATCAACCGGTGCAAATCTCTGTACGAGCTCAAGCACAGAGATGATCGTATTGCTAGTTTTACTTTTTCTTTCATCATGAATAAAATCAATGTATCAAGTTTAAAGTCATTAGATAGCCTTAAAGAGACAGTTTTTTCAGAAATAGATGGAGAGACTCCTCTAATAGAAATCCACCAATTCATGAAGTGCTTGTAATAGTCCATTTCCTACAAAGTGAATGCCCGTGAGAATGACGAGCCCTTTACTCCTGGTACATGCACTCTGAACAGCCCCCCTTTGTGCTCGGATTTCCCTCCTTTCTGCTCTTCACCTGCCAGACATTCCCATCCACATCCCCCCAAGCACGGACTTAACACCTGTAAACTTTTATAAATCCCCTAATCACACTGCCTGTCCTCATATCAATACAATACAATTGCAAATCAACCATGGACAAGGAGCTCATGTTCACCTCTAGCTCCAGATGTCACATACAGTTCACTCAAATCCTTTCCTGCAATTCCATCCCATTTGCAATTTTAGTGCACCTACAGGACCCATTCATAGAAGACATACAATGACGCATTGTTAGCCTGTCTAGTAAATCACAACAGAGGTTGGTCCAAATGGTGTTTCATCGATTTCGCAAAAGCTCACCAACATCCACACACAAGATAACGGTTTCACGTTTTTCATATCACGAATTTGGAAAAGGCAGTAATCTATTAGTTGTCACTAAATCATGATGACCGTAACCTATGACGGAAGTCGCAATCTGAAGGCCGATGACATACCTCCAAACACCAGACTTGAAGGACACAGAACTGGCAGTTTAATAGTCATGAGCTGAGTTTGAGTTTCAGGGTCAATCTGCACGATAGCCCCGCCTCCATACAATGCCACCCACAGTTTGCCATCTGCATCAATCGTCATACCGTCCGGAACACCTGATAATGCACCTCAGTGTCTATAAGCAGCGCTCCATCGATTTTACAGTAAACTTGAAAATCTTTGGTTTGGTATTAAACAAATGCGGACACTTGTCTTTTCGAACAACTCAAAAACTCAGAGTTTGTACTACAGCATGAAATCAAGTCCCTAGTGGATCTGTCCTCGTACCTTGTGTTTTGGGAATGTGTGCAACGCTCCTTCGGTTGCTGATCCCACCTTCAAGTGCATCGAAATCGAAAACACTCACCTCCTGAATTGAGAGTTAGGATACCTTTCCAGGATTGAAATTCTCATTTGAAGAAATTCCAGTCCAAGGCTCTAAGTTCACTGAATTCATCATTGCACAGTCATCAGAGAAATTTGGTTTTGCATGAAAGCAAATGTACTATGAACTTATTTGACAGGCCCCCATTGTTGCTCCGAAGCAGTGCACTTAAGTTAGACAGGGTTGGGCGTACTCGGGAACTCAATAGAACTCAGGGACCAAATCTGCAAAATTCTCTTCTAAGA
The DNA here is from genome assembly GCA_950106755.1 of Climacium dendroides. Taxonomy (NCBI): domain Eukaryota; kingdom Viridiplantae; phylum Streptophyta; class Bryopsida; order Hypnales; family Climaciaceae; genus Climacium; species Climacium dendroides. Next base: position 27,570,030 of record OX467084.1, on the reverse strand, counting down.
GTGCAACAAAAGGGGAGTGTCAAAATGTGAGCTTTTGGTTCTGAAAACAGAGGCCATTCTGTTCCGAGACTTGAAATCTCTACCAAGGGCAAGTAAATGTTTGGCTCAGAATCGCACGGCAACAAATTTGGAAAGAAACGGTGTTATCTCAGGGTGCACAAATGGCGAGCTCTGACACCCCCCTCAAGCGGACTTTCTGCAATGGATAGGAGTAGTACCGGTTTCAATGAATCGATGTAGAACATGTGCTGGCCAAACCAGTCGGTCCCATTGGAGATTCCGACCTTGTCCATCTTCTCCACGAGCTCATACGCAGACGCATCCGAGTCCGGCACAAACGGAGTCGCGTGTTGCAAACAGTACAAGCGGCCCTTGGTAGCATTTTTTGGGTTTCGGGACGCGTCCATGGCCATGGAACCCGCCCACAGGCGGCCCTGGAGATCCACTTTCCCGTCGTTCATCCGGATTTTGGTGTCGGCGTCCAGGTGCGAGTCCGGAATGGCTGCGATGTGGGTGTGCGCGCAGTCGCCACCGTCGAAATTCACGGGCACAATGGTCGTGTCGAGGGACGCCAAGAGGTCGTAACCAGGCAAGGCGGGTGAAGATAATGGGACAATGTGGCCCACGAGACGGCCGCTTGTTGCAACCTCCCGCACAGGAAGATTGGCGACGGTGTCGAAGCTCAAAATCTTAAAGCCCTCGATGTCCACGAACCGCATAATGCCTGAAGGGTACGAAACCGGACTCTCTCCTAACCTACAATGGCTGTCCATCGCCAATTCCACCTTCGCCATTTTGCTTCCAATCTCTAAGCCCACCTCACAACAACCCCTCCCACCAGTAGCTCAAAACCTAGCGAGCTCCGAATGCAACCACAAGCAAGCGCGAAATGTACACAACGAGCGAGCTCCAAATGCAACAAGAAAGCTAGAATTGTAACAGCAGGAAAGCTGCAAACTCCACCAGAAGCAAGCTCGAAAGTAACAAAAGCGAGCTCCAAACTCCACCACAAGCAAGCTAGAAATATAACAACGAGCGAGCTCCAAATTCAACAAGCAAGCTAGAATGGTAACAACAAGCGAGCTCCAAACTCCACCACAAGCAAGCTAGAAATGTAACAATAAGCGAGCTCCAAATGCAACAGACAGAAAAGTCTAGCTCTAGCCTAGAGACTACAACCGTGGGATTGCTCGCTTCCAAAAGCAGAGCATCAGCTGTCGTCCCATTTTGTCTTTTTTGGTGATCTCTTCTTCTGAATCCACGCTTTGGGTTGACACTCCAAGTGGTAGTCTCGGTGTGTGGTCCTCCTTCACAGCCTTCTCGTGGCTGTGACTTGCTTCGGAGGTGATTTCGTTGGCTCAGAGAGTTCAATCTCTTTCACCCCACTAATATCATATTCGCTAATTTAATTTGATAATAAGTGTGTGAATTTTTCACTTTAAACTTATGTGCAAAGCGGATTACCTGTCTGGTATCTCAATTCTTGTTCAAGGATGAGGATGATGGAATCGATTAAAACTACAAATCAATTTCAATAGGACTGCTTGAGATTGGTAATGCATATGTAATCTATCAAAACCGTAAGTAATTGAAAAGGAAGTGGCTATCTTTGATTGATTACAACACAATGAGTCTTACTAATCTAGCTGTTTGCATGGAGCGGAAGATAGCCAGAAATGTCCAAGCTTTCACCTTGACGCAGGAATTAAATATCCCTGATGCACCCAATCAGTTGTCAAGAAAAATCAATCCTCATGACTAAGCAGGACACGACTAACTACATATTAGTTCTTTCTGCCAGTCGTGAGATAGTCAGTGGAGCAATAGTTTCAAAGTTTTATATCAATTCAAGTTTTAAGGCAAGAGAATCTCCTGTCATCACAGTATTATAGTGTGAAAATGTATACACCAACAGCAGTGACTGATTTCGCTGTTAACAAACTGTGAACTACTGAGACTTAAAGTAATATAAGGCTAAAGATGACGCACCCGTAGTCGAGAAGTAAGGTAAATGCATCTGATTGAACTCAAAATGCAAATCACCAGCGATACCTAAAGAACTGCAGGATCAGCAGCAACCCCTTGTCCTGCACTTCTGTGACTTCTTCACTGACATGCAGCAACGAGCTGCTCATTTATCTTCAGTATTTTGATCACAGAGTTCATGAACAAGTATCAGAATATGGCTTGCATACCAGGAAAAATTAAAGTAAAGATGCCTAAAACTTTTTCAATAAGACTTTGAATGGCCGTCAGTCCTTTAGTAACAAACACGAAACCAATCAATGAATCCAACTAAAGCTGCAAGAAAACACCAATTACCTCCTTCAGCTTCATGATTTCGTGTTGAGCAGCAGTCAAAAGAGTCAATTCCTTCAATGCTAGAACACTCGCTTCGGTGTTCTCATCGCCAGAGCCTTCGCTTGCAGCACCCAGGCTCAGGAACTGCAATTACACTTCAAATCAAAAGTCACCCGGTCATGCAATCATTCTCTAATCTCAGGATAACGTCCATTTTGCATGATTTATTACCACTTGAAAAACTAGTACTGGGGTTTTAGAAATGTCAACATAATATGAAGAAGTTGTAGCCTTAAGGTGTCAAAGGGACAAGATGCTGGAGCACACATTGCACTTCCCAGTTCATTCTTCACCATGAGTCTCCAACTGCTCAAGGTTAAGATCTGACATGGTGCGCAATATAATTCTGTGCTAGCCAGAAAGCCATAGTGCTCCTGCTAAAGAATTTTACAAATCGAAGGTTACAAGTCACCTGTGGTCGTGAGTCTGAAAATTTTCCACAATGTGTTACAGTTGCAGCGCAACGTGATTGCTGCAAAGTCTCTTTGCTGCTGCAATCACTCGAGCTGTGAGACAACATATTCAAATCAGAAGCACGGTGCTTGCAGTCCTTCGTCCCAGATGTCTCGGTATGCCATGAGCCGGATGCTGAAACGCTTGATGCCACACTCAAGCTTCCTTCCTCGACTTCTTCGTGGGAGTATCTGCATCCTTTGGAAGAACTACTTCCACGAGTCATAGATTCCACCTTCATACACAATACACCCGATTTGGAAGCATTTGCGCTCAAGCGTGCGTCTGGTGTTTGCTGTGACACGGTGTGATTCTGCTGGTGCTGGTCTGATGAGCTAATATTCATAGAAGTACTGCTCCTCAGCTTTTCATGCCAATTCACTTTCATCCCTTCTGTCAGGTTCTGATTGCTGCGCCGAAGCTGAGCCTGCTACCAGAGCCCTGTCCATGTTAGTTTGCTCAACCCTTGTGAGGCCTGTTTACACGAATCGAGCAGAGTGTGTGGTTCAAGAAGCTCACCAAGTCATCTAGCAGCTGTGCCTTTTCATCGCCCAGAGCGTTTCGGACCCTGCGAAGCTCCTGATCATATTGAACCACGGCAGATCCATGATCTTGGCACTTCAATTCCTTTACCTGATATTTCACCAATTCCTTAGTTACTACCCAGGATTCGTACTGAGCTAAGCATGAATAGAAACAACGAGACTTGAAGTTCAGCGACCTTCCTTGCAGAAGCTGAACTCGCGCTTACAGAATGACATGATTGTTAATCTACCTGCTGCTCTAACAACTCGTTCTTGTGTATCATTTCCTTCTTGTCAGCAAGCAACTCTTCCAATTTAAGCTCTGCAGCCTTCCCAACTACAGTGCTCAGCTCAAGAGCCTGCATGAGTTCGTCGCACTGGTCTGCTTTCTGAATGACTGCGAACTGCCCAAACCCTTAACTGTTCTCAGACCATTATTTAGGGCTGAATTACAGCACCAACGCTGCTTGCATCAGGAAACCTCTAATTGTGAAAAGAACCAAATTGCACAATCTGGAACTAGTCCTGTGGACACTATACCTTTGCTTCTTCGTACTTCTTCTGGAAAGCTCCAGCCTCAATCTGCAACGTTTTCTGAGAGTCTTCCATCTTGGCATTTTGGTGTTCCAGTTGCCCTTGCTAAACAGAAAAATTCAACGAGCAAAGTGAACCCAACTGCCCAAACAAATCTTTCCTCCAATGATGATGCATAGAAAATATCCCCTAGCATCTTTTTCACGGAGCCTATGTTTGCACTCACCAAATTCGCAATTTGAGTATGTAAATCTTGAATCAATTTATTGCTGGTCTGCAATAATCACCAAACACTGTGAGTAGACGTGCAGGCAGGAGGTTATCCTAAAACAAAGACTGGTCATATGTGAGCAAAGATTTCTACACACATTCCGTTATACCTCGTAAAGCATTCTACACTCCGCTGCTTCCATGTTCAGGCGTTCGATTTCAGCCTCCTGGGCCACCGCCCAAGCATTGGTCTCCCGTTTCACCTGTCCATGCCAACAAATACACATGCGTCTAGTTGCATAACTCACATTTTGGGTAGAAGACTGAAAAAACTCTGTTTAAATGGTTTTCAAGAAGGAAATCAGAACCACCTTATCAAGTTCCATGGTTGTTTCTCGAGCCACGGCTATGGACTGTGCTGCGGCCGTTGCCTGCTTCTGCGCCTCCTCCAGAGCTTCAGTCGCTATCTTCCCTCTCAACTGCTCTGCATCATGTCCCTGCCGAAATGCCGTCGCTGATGGCACCCACCTACCAGATCGTATGTGAGTTTTGGCTATCATAAAATAATGCCCATAGTGAATGAATTGTTGTGAGAGGCACGCTACATATGACGACTTGGCTATGAGTTTGAAGACTTACACAAGGCCAATAAATTCTCCAGGTCCTGAACCCTAGACACAAGGCAAGCAGCAGCAGTTTCCACGCTGGAAACATACACACGCAACGCTTGCGTTTCCTTCTCGCCATCCTCTCGTGCCCTTCCACACATCCAACAAAACCAGTTGATTATACCCTAAACTCGATCTTCGTGATCCTATGACTCATCTCAGCAAAGTAACTCCAATTCATGACATGAATCCCAGACCCTGCAATGAAAGTCGATCTGAATCAGTATTTTTTAGGCTTTTGTCCTTGTATCCAGGCTGGCACAATCACAAACTGGAATGGTAAACAATCTGGGAACATTTGTAGTGCTGATCACAATTTGGTATTTTCCTGTACAAAAATCTGGCTACCATAATGAATTTCACGTACAAATCTGTCTTCTTATTTTTCGATCATTTTCACTCCTATTTCTAGGGCATGTCCACAATTTGGTACCCAAATCGAAATGCTCAGTGGAATTCAGGCAAGAGAACTCACTTCTCAGAGGCTCGCAACGCAACCTGGAAATCCGAAAGCTTCCGATACAGCCCACTCCAGGACTGCTGGTATTGCGGCCCAAGTTGCGTAACACTTGAACTGCCAACAACATTGGCGGAGGAGGAACCATTGCCAGAGATCACTGGCCATGGTGGGAGTGTCGCCCCATGTCCCTGCAACACCCCCTGAAGGCCAGAATGCGGAGACGAAGGCGGCAACCCTGATCTGCTGCCCCCTCTTCCCCCAGACGCCGAGCAAAGATTCGAACGATTGCACACAGAGGGTGGAGGTGTCGGCGGTTTGGTGGTACCCGGGAAGCGTTGCGAGTAACTCTCGCAATGTGGCACAAAGACCTTGTCGCAATTCACTCCACTGGGGCTGTCAACGTTGCTCCTAATTCCCATACTCCCCATCATGCTTCCCCCCGCATTAGCACGGCGGTGTCATATTCATGTGCTCTCCCACCCAAGAGATTGCTCTTCTTCCTTGACGTGGTATATCACCTGATGGGATTCTTTCCATCATCGTCTGCCGTGTTTGAATGAAAACACGGGATCCTTTCTTGGCAAAGTAGCAGCAACACCTAAAGCCAAGATTCAGAACTATCTGGATACCAGAATTGGAAATTTGCAACAAACGGGATGCAGTCCATATCACCAGTCAACAGGTGCATTGCATTGCAGTGCTCAAATGATCGCCCAAGGGTTCAGCTATAGCTGATTGTGCAGGAATTTGAGACATTCAAACTCACCCTTCAGAGAGGACGGAGACAAATCTTCAATCGTCTCTTCTTGTTTTAGACTTTGCATGCACGTATTCATACGACTACATATATGATCTCAAAAGTGTGTCACGGATTGAATTGAATTTCTTCAGTTGCTGAATGTGAGAATGCTGTGAACACATGCAGATTCACGGCTCCAAGGTATGGGGTGGAAGGTCTTGCTTATTACCCCTTGCGGAGGAAGGGGAGGCGTGGCGGAAGACCCGGGGGGTCCTGAGTCCTATAACTGCAACCTCATAGGAAGAGCTTCATGGGCTGAAGGCAGAAGCAAAGAGGGACTGCAGTCCAATCACGTTCCTCTCGGTAGCGGAGTTCCCGAGGGCGTTCTCGCCATGAAGGCTTTTGCATGGTCACCCTCAAGCTGCACTGAAAGTCACACTATTTTCAATCAGTAATTTGAATCAGTAAGTTGAATTAGGGTAGTCTTAAATATTACTGTATTGCATTGATTTTCAGAAACAATGCACTTTACAGTGGCACTGAATTTGCAGGTGACATTAGGAGGAGTAAACTCTAGGTTTTTTAAGAAACCCAGCTTGAATGTCCCTATATATTTTACGCAGAATGCTAAACCCATCCCATCCCACATAGTGGACCATGCAAGGTGAAAACACAAGAATTTTACCCCCAGAAAATGCAAGAATTTTTTATTTTTCATGCATAATAAAATTTGAAAATTTTTAATTCATATTCGCAATCATAAGCCCCAAATTGGTTAAGAGAGGTGAAGAATATAGAATTAACATGGCTCAAAATAGGGGACTTTTTTTTTTACAATTACCCAACATTCATCCTATATGGCTTACTTCATGGGATGGGTTTTAGCATCGTGCATATTTTACACCCTCAAGAATAGGAAAAATTAGTGTAGCTAGGCATGCAGTTTGCACCCATTGACCCACTAGCAAGGTAAAAATGGAGATTCAAGGCAAACTATGAATTCTTTGAAAAAATAGCAAGGCTAGCAATCTACATGTCTTGCATGGCTTGGACTAAACCTCAATAAAAGGAAAAGACACATAAACTATATGACTATAATACATGAAATCAATCCTTATTTTCATTCCAAAAAAATACTACCGAAGCAAAATTAAAATGCAATCTACAATAGGGTACCAATCAAAATGGCATTTTTGCATTCCCAAGGATAGGAATTTCACTACTGCCACTTTTGACACCCTCCTGAGGGCTAAAAAATTGTTCTTTGACAATGAAAATTTTGGCACAACATCACCTTTATGTTGATAACATGTGTGCCAAATTCCAAGGTCAAAAGATGATTACAAAAAAAGATATTCAAAATGTACCAACATGTTTAACTATGAGAAACAATTTTAAGGACATATTAAAAATGTTGAATTATCTTTGACACCTCATGCTTCCACATTGATATTATCTATTTGATGCAATCCTTAACCATAAAAGTTTCTCAAAAAATTAGTGACATTTAAATCTAGATGTGTGCACTTATCTCATCTAAAAGAATCCATTTGCTTATAAACTATGTATCATACACACATGAAGAAGCATTGAAGTTTCATGGGCACAAAAAAATTCAATCCTTGGAAAAGTGTCAAAATTGGTAGCAATGAAAATTTTCACACAGCTCCACATGTTGGAAGATTTCAAATATCTTCTTTTAGACAAATCTTTTGGTCTTGAAATTAGGCACACATGTTATCAACATAAAGTGATGTTGTGCAAAAAATTTCATGGTCAAAAAACAATTTTTCAGTCCTCAAGAGGGTGTCAAAGTTGGCAGCAATGAAATTTCTTTCTCTAGGAATGTAAAAACGCCATTTTAATTGGTACCCTATTGTTCAATAAGAATTGAAAAGGGAGGCAAATTGAAGAGTAGTTCCATTACATTACTAATAAAGAGTTGTCCTTATGAGTGATGTGAATGTCTCTCTAACAAAATATTAAATCTTCAATTAAAGTCTTTCAGTTCCATTTAAGTTTGAACTTTAAAGCTATGCTTTAACTTGTTCAACCCAAACCCAAAGAGAGTTGCATGCAAGATAGTTAAATGTGAACATCCCAAGGTTATATAATAGCATCTGTAGCTAAATTTAATCCTTAATTTACAGCATAGATGCTTATGTGACTAAGTCAACAACATTCACTATTACCAAAGGTCATCTACAAAGGATGGAATAGGAACACATTTACATAGATCATCATAATTTGAATCTTTGCACATCTAGATGCATATTGTAACAAGGTTCTTTGGGGTGGATTCGATTGCAAATGCATAATGAGGCTCTACAATTTTGGACATATCATCTATATTTGCATCATCCCAATGAATTATCTATATTGTTCCAAACCTATTGACCTTCACTATGGTGAAATAGAATGAAGAATAGACATAAGGTGGGCAATAGCACTAGTAGTCCCCATGTCATGTTCATTGGAGTCCCAAATGAGATTGTCTTGTGTGCATGCATACTTGGCAAATGTGTGTGGGTGTAAGGTAGTAGGCTCAAAAAGCGATTTTTTGAAGGGCTGGTCGGCCTTTTTGATGGTCTTTAGATGCATGAAATTTTTTGTCTTTATTTTTCACTTGAAGAAAAACTGATTTGGAACCTAACCCAAGTGGTTTCATATTTTTCAAAGCATTTATGAATTACTTATGAATTTTCAAAAAAAATTGCCATTGGTACCTATTTATGATCCCTAGGCCTTGCAAAACCCACATACATGTGGTCTGAAAACAAGCACTGTAGCATGCAAAAAGTAATAGACAAGGTTCCTAAATGCAACCTATACTACACTTAATCCCTAAATGCCCAAACTGCATTTTTGGGCATTTTAGCAATTTTGGGTAGCTCATTACGAATGGAGTTTTCATTTTTTTTCTTTGAAATTTTCACACAACATTTTCCCGGGGAGTAGCTTTAAGGTCCAACAATTTTCATAACTTTTGATTGAATGGTTAAAAAGTTATTGCATGATATGTCATTTTCAACGCTCGGTAGGCAGCCTGGGCAACCCAAAAACTTCTTTAAAAATCACTTTTTTCAAAAATTTCTTTTTGAAATTGGTTCTACATATTTATATACAAGTGGGAATCTTTGAATCATTCCATTTTGATAGATGACAAGAAAGTTCTGAAGATTTTTAGTTTGTGAGTAGGTATGATTTTCAAAGACTCCATACCTACCGGCAAATTAAAAACCTTCATAACTTTCATCTCACTTGTTGAAATGGAATGATTAAAAGCTTCCCACGTGTACATAAATCTAAAGAACCAATTTCAAAAAGAAAATTTTGAAAAAAGTGTTTTTGAAGAAGATTTTTGGGCTGCCCAAGTTGCCCACCAAGCAATGAAAATCATATATCATGCAATAACTTTTTAACCATTCAATCAAAAGTTATGAAAATTGTTGGGCCTTCAAGCTACTTTGGGAGCACATGTTGTGAGAAAATTTCAAAGAAAAAAAATAAAAACTCCATTCGTAGTGAGCTGCCGAAAATCACAATGTTGCCAAAAAAACACAGTTTTTGCATTTAGGGGTTATCTCCCAATGTGCCAAGGCCTATTTTTGGTCAAAAATCACTCAAAATTGCCATTCCTACTAAATTCATTTTAGGCAACAAAAAAATAGTTTAAAAAATCTAACCATAGGATCTTGTACTTTACTTGTATAAGATCATGTGGTAAAAATTTCATGAAGTTTGGCCATACAGATTAAAAGATATTAACATTCAAAGTTTGAGTGAAAAAGATTTTTTTAAATGTACATACATGTTTTCAGAAATGGACCCACATTGGCTCTAATTACGTCCCCTATCAAAATATGAACAAATAATTGGTAAATGATAATCCGCTCTTTCATCATCAAAGGAACATTGATTACCCATTTACCAACCTCTTAATCCCTGAGCATCCAGCCTATGAACACAAGAATGCAGGGGCCAATGCCCTACTTGCAATCAAACTAGCACCACTACCGCAACTTTGCCATCTACGTACAGAACGGTAGTTGAAAGTCAAGGGATCAACTTGCAATCAAACTAACACCACTACCGCAACTTTGCCATCTACGGTACAGAACGGTAGTTGAAAGTCAAGGGATCAACTTGCAATCAAACTGGCACCACTACCGCAACTTTGCCATCCACAATACAAAACGGTAGTTGAAAGTCAAGGGATCATGCAGGGATTGATCGCAAGTGTTTTCACCAGATGAACGAGGAGATTATATTGGTCAAATGTTCGTTGACAATGGGCGGAGGGCAATTTGGAGAAGCAGGATCCTATTGCTAGGGCGCTCGTGGGTTAAGGTCCATTTTAAAGTCAGCTAGGGGACGGTATGAAGAAGAGACGGAATTCCAGCCACCTACCTTAGGTGTGGTGCTTGTGATTGGTCTTGAAATTTCAAGACCTGTACACCGCCCAATCCAAGGGCACCCTTCGCATTCCCCTGCTAATGTAATTAAACATTGAAGTGCACTATCGTGGCAATCTTACTAGGTGATTATCTGATTTGCTCAAACTAGAAATTCTTCATACAATGCCTAACTAAATCTAGTTATCTGCAGGAAATAAAAGGTGCCGTTGAAAAACAGAATCTGAAACCTGATATTGGAAACCAGTACTGGAAACCGGTATATAAGCTTATTATACAGTATGAGACTTGCAATAAGCTTATACCGGTACAAAGGAAACGCAAAGGGCTCCAATCAAGCACAGAAGAAACAAAGCAAAGTTAAACTAAGCTTAAATATCAGTCCGAGGACGTCAGTGCTCACAGAGATGGAGCAATGGAGAAGTCACTGAGGGAATGAATGCACTCAGAGCTGCTGCCTTTATAGCTCTGGAGTTGTGTAACTACCGAGGCTGCTCTTGGTATTGCAAAAACTTAAGTTAAGGTAGTATGGCTTGAAAGCGACCATTCAAGGGAGGCCACCCATTCCCGACCAGGGACCCCTTCCGGTCATTAGACTACACCAAATGGTGCAATTAGGCTGCCTTAACAATTAGGTTGCCTTACCCTACCAAGTTACCCCATGACTCATGAGTGACTCATTGCGTCCACGTCGAGGCAACTGCGTATTAGTTTTCAGCAACGCCACCTAGGGAAGTAAATACAAAATTTTCTTGACCTTTCACATGCAATCCCTGCATTCTTCATTCCTCTTGTGTTTTCAAAAATTTTGGTGTCATGGAATTTTTAGCTGTCAATGGTGCTATGGTGAGGAGGATCTCAATCTACTGTAGAAGAAATTAGTGCCTGGGAACCTTGTAGTCTGAGTAAGTCTTCTCACAGCTTTTGTTAAATTGGGCATTCCAGCATCAAAAAATCACTATAGTAAAAATAAATATTTATATAGTGTGAAATGTCGAGCAATTAGTGTGGGCAACCTAATTGCACTTTTTCCAATCAACAGGAGAAAGCAGGACATTATTTGTGGCACAATCTCCAATGCAGTCGTGGCGCATTACGATTGGTTGCAGTCTTAGTTGATTTTGCAACCAACTTATGGTTGGAAACAGGAGGACCTATATGACAAGAATGTGTCAAACAGAAGCTTGAATTAAAAAATTCGTAGTAATTATGTTTTGAGAAATAAAATTCTGAAAAAATATGGAATCCTTCTAAACTCTATTTTTGTACCTGGAAAAATTTCTCCACTCAAGAAAACAACACTCCAGATATGCAAAATTGCTTAAGTTGTCAAAAATGGGTTGACTCCCTTACTAGCTGGTCCCTTACTAGCTGGTCCCTCTTTTTCAAAGGTTTCATGAATAGAAATATTTTTGGATCATTTTTCAGAGAAAGAAAAATGGATGCAAAATGTCACACAAGTGGTTTCATATTTTTTGAATCATTTTTGAATTACTTATGAATTTAAAAAAAAAATTATTGTAGGCACCTATTTGTGACCCTAGGTCTTCCAAAATCCAACTACTTGCAACTTCTAAAATGATTTCAGTAAATGAAGGCCAACAATTGTCTCTTGCAATAAATAACGTTTTTTCTCTTGATTCTCTCAATGGTTTGAGAAGTCCATTTAAAGACCACCTACTATCCATTTCAGACCTAAATATAGGTGCAATTTGAAGAGGGGCTCACTTTTAGAGCAGACTACGTTAGTAGCAGTACAAATCCCACATCACTACTTCCTTGGCCGTATCATATATTTGTTAAAAGGGCTTGTTTAAGATGGACAGCACAAATTGTGACATTCAAGTTCACAAAACTCTCTACACTAAATAGTGAAATTAGGTTGCCTGAACAATTAGGTTGCCTTACTCAGGAAAGTTACCTCATGACTCACCACTCGTCCAGATGGAGGCACGAACAATTCTCTAAACCCGAGTCATGAACCAGTGCACCAACCCATGCAACACATGGTTCCTACATTACTGCATCCATTTATACTAACTGTACATATTTATATAGTGTGGAATGTCAAGAATTTAGTGTAGGGCAACCTAATTTCACTATTTAGTGTAGAAACTAACAAGGAATAAGATCTTGTCCGTCTGTCGTCGTGTCTGTCCCCAGTGGCTGGTGATCTTGTATTTTTTCTTCTGCAATGAGATTTCCCTTTCATTTGTTCCAAAAAAATTTAAATTTTTTAAAAATAGGAATAAGATAGAGCTGACCGACATTCTGGACAAGTGATAGTTTTTTTGAAGTTTTGTCATTTATAACGAAGATGACGATGGAATCTTCCTGCCCACACAACTGAAGGCTCCGTCAGTCCTTGACTCTGCTGCTATCTGCTGAAATTAACCTTGAAATGTGATCAATTCTTTTTGCACTTTGCTTGATCTTTAACTTGAGCCCTCACCGCCCAAGGCCTAACCATGTCAAAAAACAACCTTGCTTTTTGAGTGTTATAAGTCTAAATGTGAGTAAGTTATGAAAATCTCAACCGTACAATCTTGTAGTGTGCATGTTGTAGATGGTGTAAATCAAATTTGGGATCATTTGACCTGATGGATTGAAAGATTATAATGTTTTAGTGTTGAAAAAAGATGCTGAAATTTTCCTAAAAACACATTTGGAGGTGAAATTCAATTTTTAAACCTACTCAAATGAAAAAACTTTAAACTACAAAGTGATTTAAAATCAAAGGCAAACACTTTCAATTGGTGGAAAAAAAAATCATTGACTCATTGCATTTGCATAATTGTTTTGAAATGTCAAAAAACAGTGAAAAAAGTAGCAAAAAAACACATCTATGGCTGAACCTACCTCTACTAAAATGCTTCTCAGTCAATAATAACTTCTTGTATTGATATGAATTTTTTACCACAAGAACTAGACTTGTATGCGCAACTTTTCCAATAAAAATTATTGAAAACAAACCCTGTCTGAAGAAGTTATAAGCCGCCAAAGTTCAATGTAATGCAAAAATGTATGGATTTTGAACTTCGAATTGCTCCCAAGCATTCAAAACAATTTGGATTGACATGAAAATTTTATCACAATAAGTAGACTTTATGGGGAACAAAATCCAACAAATTTTATTGAAAACTAACATTTGATGAAAAAGATACAAGCCCCCGAAGTTGCAGCCATCTCATTGCAGTGTGGTGAACTCAAATTGAACCTGCAAACTTTGAATGGCTTTCAAAAACTCATTACATCTTAAATAGATCTGAAAATTTTACCACGAAAAATAGACTATTATACGCAACTTTTCCAACAAGTTTTATTGAATTTGGACATTGAATGCAGAAGTTACAGCACTTTGAAGTTGACTGCTATACTGTGTGAGGACACTTTTGGTCCCTTTGGGTGGTGAGGGGTTAAGCCAGGGCACATAAATTCAGTTTTGGGCTTCATCAAAGTTGTAGAGCGGATAAATGAGCATAAATGAATAATGGAAGTCACCCTAAGCTTATTTCTGAAAGTTAACCCTGGAGTGTCTGGATTCTTCTCTAGAATTGACAATTTGGAGAAAATCATTATAAAGTGCTATTTGGAAGAATATTTTAGAAGTGATATACAAAGGAAAGTTGTAGATTTTGAGTTTTACATTCCATTCGTACGGTTAGATTCACCAATGCAATCACCAATAATTTTCTATAAATTTTGAAAGGGAAATTTCAAAATTCCTTCGAAATTTGATTACAAGTAAAATTTGTTGGAATGGATTTGAAATGAGGTTCTCTTCACATGATGATTTTTTGAAATTTTTGTGTTCTTTACATCTATGACCTCATTTTTGCAAATCTAGTTTTGAACTAGAGTCAATGCAGTTTGACCACTTGACACACTTTCACATTTGTAATTTTAGAAAAATTTGTATTCTAGCGACACCAAATCCAACCATTAAATAAGATAAGAACTTGATAAAGTATTACCAAAATTTAGGATGACTTTCATCCAAGCAGGAATGAGACAGAAACAAGAACTTCAATTTGTTCATTGTCCAAAAAATGGACGTCGGAGCGCTCCAAGGTTAATGAACTTGGGCATTCATTTTTTACTTTGTTGGCAACCTTCATAAATAAAATTTTGGTGTGTAAGGTTGGCAGAGAATTGAGAGAGACCTTCTGATATCTTTATTGCACTACTTGGGAAGAAATACAATTAAGTTGAAGACACCCATTCTGTCCCTGTATCCAATTTTACATAATGTATAAAGGGTGCACATTTTCTTAGTAAGAATGTACTCTAATGGAAATGGGTGTTTTCATTGTGGCCAACAATTCCTTGTGAGTCTCTCCCTATGTGAACAAAATAGAAGTCTAAGTATATATCCATTGTGTGTAGCCAGCATATGAATAGAATAGAAGTCTGAGTATGTTTTCATTGTGTGAGATAGGACCTGTAGAAGGTAACTACTCCACCACTAGTCCATTTTGTAGTAATGATTTGCATTAAGGATTTGGCAATGGGTTTTTAATGCATGTAAGTTGTGATCAAATGATTTTATAGAAAATTTACAGTGTGTCCTCTCAAGTGCAAAAACAAGAAGACATGGTTGTCAATTGCGATCAAGGAAAGATTAGAAACTAGGAAGTTGCAATGAATACAAATGTTGCACATGAATTCCATCGATGATATTTATATCATAAAGGGCTTACCTATATTTAAGTATGAAACTTTGGTGATTGTTGGTGGCAGCATTGGTAAAAATGAAAAAACTAATTTTCAAAAAAAGTTTTTTTGGTGTTTGTTTTTGTGTTTGCAATGTCTCTTCCTTAATTTGTTGGCATTGTTGGAATTTTTTCCACCATAAAAATAAAAATTGATATCTCTTCCTTGCAATACAATCATTGACAATTGCGTAGATCAACACAAAGTTCTAGTAAGGATAGGCTTTATAAAGAAGGAAGACTTACTATGCCACTACAATGCCCTCTCAATGTATTTAGAAAAATGGCTTGGTATTTAATACATTCAATGAAAAATTCAATGTCTTTGGAACTTTACAAGTCAACTTCAAATTCTTAAAAAAATTATTTTCAAATTTTTATTTTTTATCTATAAAGTAAATAATAAATTAGATTTTTTCTACTTCATTTCATTAGTTAACATCAAATACAAAAGAACCCATTTGTGATCCTAAAATGAGGCTTGAAGTGAAAGGCACAAGTAATTTGAAACAAATGATTTTTTTTAATTTGGTATTATGGGATACAAAGAATATTTCAAAACTAACCGCTAAAAATTTATGGCTAAATATGAGCCATTTGAACATCAAAAGCAACCAAACATTTTTGTTCACTCATTTGGATTTTGTCCACTCATTTTCAAAGTATGATGCATTGAATAAAATTGAACAAAATACAACTCAATTTTGGGGAGTCATCGTATATTCAATTTGAATTAAGTGTGGAGTTTTTGTCAGGAAGAATTTTGGATATCTAAATCAATCAAATGCATCTGAAAAACTAAAAATTATTCTTTGTAACTGGATGTATGAAACAACTCTTTGAAAACATGAAACTTTTATATATTTGAATTCATTCATCATTTCAAATCAAACTACTTACAGAGTAAAGCTACATTTACACCAAGCATGGGAAAATAAAAATTAATTATGATTTTTTAACTCAACTTAATGTTTTTGCACCAATGAGGAGGCAAAGCTCCACCCAAATCCAATGTGGTACATGATGTGGCAAACAAATTATGTCTTAAAGTCTTGAAGGTTAAATTTTGCACATACATGATAATAATAATTGAATAATTACATGCTAAGAGAAAAGAGTGTATGTATTTAAACCTACATGAAGTTTTAAAATTTCTATTTTTGTTCCTTGATGCACCTTGAAGGTTATATTTTCTCTTTTATGTGAACCTACTCTCAACCACAAGGGAAATATTTTTCTTTGCATGACTTATATAATACTTTAAACTCTTCTTAAATCCTAAATGCCTAAGGACTTATTTGAGCTTCTTGGAGTGGTTTCTCCATCTAACTTTTAAAGAGAATTGTGTCAATATAGGTTATCAATCCTCAAAAGTAGTGATGAGTGCTTGATGGTTGAGAAGATTTGTAAATGTATTGAATTGCAAGACAATAAGGAAAAAGATGGAAACCAAATTCTTTTCTTCACCAAAAACTAGAGGCCACAACACATTTGTTCCTCATTTGAGGTTTTAAAACAAAAAAATAGTTGAATTTGCCCCAAATTTGATATCATGACAATAGTAGTATATGGGAATTGACTCTATGACTTACTCAAAATTTAGATAGGTATCCACTTGCAACAAATTCATTTGGTGATGTTATTCATAATGGTCATGACCATAATTCTCTTCACTATGGTATTTTACAATTAACTACAAGCAAGCAAATTAATAGTTGTAATTTGTGCCCTTTGTGACATTCATCAACCCTCATTTTTGGCATCCTTGTGAAGATTGGCAGACAACAAATAGTTGACACAATGTGATCGACCGAGGGGCATTGGTCGGAAACGACAAGCAATTGGTTTGAACTGATTGACAAATAGCGCCCATGCGTCAAGAATTCTGATTGTGGCCATTAATGGCCTTGAAGGGTGCCAATACGATCTGCTCTCTTTACTCCGCAACTCGAGCAAGCAATCCTACAGGCCATATTGGCACCCTCCATGTCCATTATGTACTTCAGAATGAAAGAAAAGAGAAAACAGACAATAATATGAAGAAATAAAGTATACATCTTTGCTTTCAAGACATTGGGACTATTGTACAGTTCATGGGCTCTTTTAAGAGACAAAAAGCTCAATGGTTGGATCCCTGTTCAATCAAGCTCAAATGAAGGACACCATTATGAGATATACTCATGCCTGGCAGCCACCTCTACAGATATGAAGCTCCATTGAGGTTATGTCATACAGAAATCGACAGCTTAAGTCGGTCCTAGCTGGTAGGCTTGTGAAAAGTAAATGGCTGGAAGGTTGGAACCTTGAAGCTTCTCTTACGCACAACACCACCAGCGCGCAAGGCTACTCTTATCTGGCCTTCAAACCTGAAAATAGAGCAAGCATCGGATTTATACCATATTATATGAGAGTCCAAAACACTAAATCCACAAATTTTGGAATGCAGGAAGATGTGGATGCACACGATGCGCACGAGAATAACATAATACAATTGTAAGAATGCCAGCATAACTTCAAACCTGTTCCGGGAAAAATTGATTGTACAGCTCCCAAAGGTCACGACATATTTCTTGGAATGTTGGCCGAGCACGAGGTGACGAAGCCCAACAGCGTTTTATGAGGTCAAGCAACAACAAACGATCATCTCCTAGAGAATCAAAGTCGAAATCACGATTTGGTCTCCACTGTGCTCTATCTTCATCAGGCTTCATAACACTGTCAGCGTTGAATCCTCTAGGAAAGTTGTCGCATTGAATTCCAGTGACCACCTGGTACGCCACAACTCCGAAGCTGTAGACATCGATTTTGTAGAGGCATTCGGGTGGTTCTGATCCTTTATATTTACGACACCTCCAAACTTCGGGTGCAGTGTACTTTGGGGAGCCAATTCCGTAAGAGAAGGGTTCTACTTTTGCACCAGATGAATTCACGCGTTGCGTGCAACCAAAATCAGTAACCTTCACGAGGTAAAATTGGGCATCTGAACGGGGCATCGCCATTGTACCCATGAGAAGATTCTCAGGTTTCAGATCTCCATGCACGAATCCCTCCTCATGTAAATGTTTCACCGCCTCTGCAACTTGCAACAACACAACCAGGGTCTCTTGAAACGAAAATGGTGCGTTCATGCCAAGCATACCTCTTTCACATAGAAACCTTCGCAGATCGACCTCCAACCATTCCATGAACAAGCTGCAGTCGGACGACCCATCCGACCAACCAAAAAAATGAACAATGTTGGGATGCGAGACTTTCAAAGCAACGTCTAACTCACGCTCGAAGTTCTTGTTTTGATAAGAAGTGTCACATTTAAACCGTTTCCTGGCGAAGGTGCCATGGCGCCATAATATTTTGCGAATTTCTCCTTCGCTTCCCGACTTTGCTTCGGTATGATCGTCCACCAACCTTACATCTGTCTTCTCCAAGAACCGGAAATGCACCCATTCCGCAGCAGCCAGCTGATGTCTCAGCTGATCCTCAAGAGCGCAGTTTGAACAACAGAGTTCAGGGAACGTAGTCAATTTCATCATTTCTCCGAGGAGACGCCTAGCCGAAAAGAATCCCAGACTGCATTGGTGATCATGGCAAGTGCCTTTGACGCCTTCAAACCATCTCAAGTAAGCTTGCTTTGGCATGACATTGCTATGAATGCTGTGAACGGATAAATCAGAGTCTGAGGAGTTGCATGTGACTACGGTCCTAAGCCACTGCTCCTCAGATATGCACCTGTAAAAGCACTCGGATTGATAGACAGACCGACAGTGAGACTGTATCGTTCTCCAAGATGGTCTTTCAGGGGCACCAAAGAATCGAGGAGGCAACCTAACGAACTGCGATGGATCGACGGAATCGATAGGATCCACATGTAAAATCGGGTCATTCTCTTCACCCCTCCTCGGCCAAGTACATCCTGTCACACGCGCAAGCTCAAGATAGAATTTGGGATTTGTCTCCATTAGATTTGACAAGCCAAAAGTCTTGAACCCTAGAAAAGCAACCTGACCTAAATCGCGGTGTTTCTAGGAAAGACAGAGTATTCAGAACACTCGCAAGTGACCTTGGGGTATGTTCGCACTTGGTGTTAGGGGTGATGCTTGCAATGTGAATCCAGTTCAGAAGTAGGTCTAAATTCTTTCCTCAGACTCTTAGGAACTACACTCTTTAACACCAAGTGAGAGGGTCTGTGATCCTTACTCTTAACGTGCTCTCTTGTCTGCAAATACCGTGTTATCATTAGGACGACAAGCAATCCTCACCCTACAAAAACACGAGAGAACTAACCGGCAATCAAGTGAGTCATGCACTTCACTTCTGTTGCACATATGCAGTAGGTGAATTCCACATGCATATGGAATCCACACACATGGGGAGACGCAGAGTGATGGTAAGCTAAACCCTTCACTTAACTGGTGCGATGCGCAGGGTGCAGTCGTGCAGATGCACAGACGCATCCCGAAACTGGCAGAACCGAAGAATATGGCGAGGACTGTGCCTAGCGACTACAGTGACTGCGCCCCAGCTTTCTTGTTTTTCCTGTCTAGGGCAGAACAGTGCAAGAAAAAAACTATCTTTGGGATTGAAAAAATGCTTGGATCGACCGTCAATTCTCACTGCCCCCTCAAAATAAGGTACACAAGTGGCATGCCCTCTAGCTTAAATTCATTCGAATATTTGCCTGTTGATAAGGTTTCCTTGAGATGCTCTTCAGTAAGAGTACCTGGAATCCCGCCGTGTTTTTCAACAGTGCAGCAGGTACGCCGCTGACATAGTACTTCAGACCCTAGCGTGTCATTTCAGACTGTCGAAGTAACGAAGCTTCTCATCTCTCTGTGAAACCTTGGCGATCTCGATCACCTGGCCTCTTCGAAAGTGGTGGCCTTAGATGTCGATTGTCGCAGATATTGAGACAATCTTTCGGAGTTTCTGAATGTCGAAATCTTGGCGTTTGCGTATCTGATTGGTACTTTTCTCAGTGCTCGTTTACGTTGGTGATTTTTCAAGCATGGTATCGGGGTGTCCTGTGTGCTTAGGTAGTCTTCTGCTTCTTTCTTTTTTTGCAAATTAACCTTGCAGATTTCATTTTTCATGCCAAGTTGAGTGGAGAGACACGCTATTTTCGAACGCTACAGTTTGCTGACTGAGAAGTTTGCTTCATCGCGCTCATGCTTAGCCATCCCACCCGCTTGCATCGAGGAGTTTAGGGTTTAGGGTGATGAACCAAACTTGAGTCAAGCAAGTAACATAGTTCTGCACTCGCATATAGTGATAGGGTTGTGATCTTAGATTTTCTTAGACTGCATCTGTTGGGGGATAGATTTCTATGTATTGAAATTCGTTTGGAGGCTGAGTCTTTCAACAACCATAGAGTTCTTGGGAAAGCATGCGCACAGAGTAATGTTTTGTTATTTTCGTTCTGAAGATGTATGATTACCTTTCTTAATGAATTGCCATCGTTTAGAGGTCGACGAGATCAGGACACGAATGACTCTGGGATTTTGGACCGGGAGCTGAGAGCAATTCGTGTTCGGAAGGTGTAAAAGTGGTCATGTCTCCTTCAAGTGGTAAATCGTGGAACCAAAGAAGGTAACACATCCCAAATGATTTCTTATACTGTATGCAATTTATTCTTGATTATTTAACCCTTCATCACCCATCAGTTTCTTTGCATTTTTTCTCATTTTTGAACGTCATTCTCTCCTCTTTGATGTCAGATTTTATGAAATTAGAATTTTGAAATTAGGGTTCTCACCAAAGTGAAGCCAAAAATGTAACTTTCTCCCCAATGGGGTAAATTGTTGGATTTTTCCATTGTTTCAAAGGAGGTCATCAAAAATTGTGCACTAATTGTAATTGAATACTTAGATGGCATAGGTTTGTTGACTTTTGTTGCAATCCAAATTTGAAACACTCATATGTCACTTGATATTGATATTGGTCAATTTTACAGAATTCAATGTGTTCATGAAACTAGAAATAAGTATGGATATGCGTCTGTATCTTTTCAAATTTTATTTTTGACCCTAAATGCTCCAAGAGGTCATGGTGGATGGTTAGGGGTTAATGTTAATCTAATGTTAAATTATTTTCAAGTAAATGTTGATGTTATAGTCGGCAATGAATAGTAAAGATAATTTCAACAAAAGTAACATCTCACTAAGTCATCACTATATTCTTTAGGCATTATTAAATCATTACGGGAACTACATGACTAATGTAGATCAACTTAACATTAATCAATGTAAGGGTCCAATCAATCTAATGGGGGCGCTCCTTGTGTGATGTAGGGGCTTGGATGTTTAAAACTTGCTCTTTGCCCTTAGAGATCCCTTAGACCCACACCCCAGTGTTGATTTGAATTTGGAGGGATGCAATTCGTGGGGGAGTCCTCTTCGCAGAGGAACTTCTATCAAGAAGGGTCTTCTAATCCGCAGGGACGGAGGTTAGATTCAAAGTTTTTACCAAGTGTGCGCCGTTTAGGAAAAGGCTTGTCAGGGTATTTTTATGAGACGACATGGGAGGGAAAGAAGTATGTCAGGAAAGATTTTCCCCTTGGGTCAGTGCACCACAATGTCTTTGAAAAAGAAGCAAATGCTTTGCTTGATCTTGACCATCCAAATATAGTAAGGTGCCCTCATTACACAGTTGGCAAGAGTAGCTGTTCTCTTCTCCTGGAGTATGTGGATGACGATCTTCAGAATATTATACAAAAGAAGATAGAGGCGCAAGGAAAAGGGAACCGAACTGGTTCTAGTACCATTCTTCACTCGAGAGTCTTGGACACAGATGAGACCAGAAGCTTAATGTCAAGTATGGCCAAGCGATGGGAGATCACCGGAGCTGATGTAGGTCTTATGAAAATGCCCGAGAATGAACCTACTGCTCCTTTTGAAGTGCCTGAGGCGGATGTAGGTCTTGTGGAAATGCCCGAAAATGAACCTACTGCTCCTTTTGAAGTGCCTGAGGCGTTGGACATCATATTTCAGATTGCGACCGGCGTAAAGTACTTGCATGATAATGGGATCGTGCATGGAGATTTGAAACCACAAAATGTATTAGTTGGTCATGATGGGATCGTAAAGCTGGTCGATTTCGGTCTTGTTGAAACCAAGAAGAGGGTGAAATTGGTTTCGAAACGCACGCGGCACTTTGAGATACTCTTGTGGAAAGCACCAGAACGATTTGAGAAATTACTCGGTCCTGTTCTTGAGTATTCAGATGACCCCTTCTCAGATGCGGATACAGATGAAGATGAAGAAATTGAAAGCTCTGTCATTTTTACAGAGAGTAGATTGGCCATGGCTGATGTCTTCAGCTTTGGTTTAGTATGTTCACAGGTCTTAGGTGGGAAGCTAATGTATTCAAATTTGAGATTGACCCAGTTACGAGAGGAAAGGATGGATGGTTTTAGACCGCAACTGCCTTCTTCTTGTCCCGACGGTCTCCAATCCCTAATATTTTCAAGCGTGGACTTTGATCCCGGGTGCAGACCTATCTTTGCTGACATCTGCAAAGCTTTGGAAGCTTTTCAGTCTAATCAGCGACCACGTCTAATGGAAGGTACAATACTAGGACTGTTTTCTGGCTTTAAATTTTCAGAGTACGTCGTCCTGTGATAAAAATAAATCGGAGTGATACACCTGAGTCATCACCTTGAGTCATCGCCTGGATGCTTCCTTTTTGAAATTTATTGAATAATCCATTCCAATTAAGGTCTATCCTTACATCCGTCGTAAGCAATTTTTTCTTATATATCCATCATTCTCAAGTGGGATGCATGCAATTGGTTATTTCCAAGATCACTACCCCGGCCAAGGGACGCAGGCTCCGGGGTCCAGATGAAACTCCTGACTGCAAATGAACCTTTTTTGCTATAGTTAGTTTATTATTCACTGATTTTGAAGTTATCTTTTACTTCTAATACCGAATCTTTTGGATGTGGGGTGCTTTATACCATGTACAAGCTTGGGTTGTGGTGTCTGACTTTTTCCTCGGGAAACTGGGACCATCAAGTAGGAACTATAGCAACCAGTCAAGCTCTCCTTCTAATTTCCAACAGATCTGATGAATGTTAATCATGGTTGCAAACATTGGAATGTATTCAGCTCTTCTTTGAATGTCAGACGTGAACCTGAACAGAATCTGTTTTGATGGAGTTCTTTATTTCAGATCGTGGTGCGTTGGAGATGGTCCTGGAGCCGATTCCGCAAGTCCGGCAAGCCTTAGAAGTCATCAAGCACGTCTGCGCGATTTCCAGCACCGTGCGTGCGAACAAGCAGCTGTGCAAGCGCCTTGCCAATCGTTTCAGTGCTATTGGTGGAGGATTGAAGGGTGGCATGGGTTGGGATAAGAATTCCAAGGGCGGAAAATCTTCTGATGGCAGCAACCGTAATCACTATCCTGCTCTTGATGAGCTCCTTACTGTGCTACGAAAAGGAGAGGCTCTTATATCGTCCTATGTTGGTTCCAAAGGACCCATCAGTGTAGTTAGCTGTACAGACAATCGAGAATCATTCAAGGAGATCCATGAGGAGCTGGACACCTTGAAGGCGCAATTCGACTTCGAGAGCTTCAGCGAGCTTGGGCAAGTAGAAGACTTTGAATCATCCTCAGGAATCCAGATGACAAATGCGCTGGCAGAGGATGCCGAAAAGGATTTAACGGAGATGCCTAAGGACTTGGCTCAAATAAAAAATTCGAAGAACACAACGGAAATGGACATCGAGGAAGTTGACCGGGTGGTGCTGGAGAAGAGCGATCTTTTGGGTCCAAGGGACGAGTTGCCCAGTTATTTAAAAATTGATCTGACCGCTATCACAATCGCGGAGCCTGTACGCCCTGTTGTGCTGAGAAGCAAGCAAGATAAATTAGAGGAGCTGGGTTGGGCTGTTGTACATCTCAGCAAGTGGATCGGTTTTGGCTTTGCTGCCAAGGTGTTCAAGTCTCCTTTGGCTGGTTGGAACAACAAGCAGCTGTTGATGGAGGTTGGTTCTTTAGCGAATTTGCAACACCCTCATATTGTCCGACTGGTAGGTTTTGGGCAAGATGCAGAGCAATGTGTTTTCCTGATGGAGTTGATGGATACTGATTTGCGAAACTTCATGAGAGAGAAGTTGCAGTCTTTCCCGAGACCGAAACCACGGCCTTTCAAGCGTCCTGAAGAACTGGACATCATAATCCAGATTGCTAAATCCATGCATTACATGCACACACAGCAATATGCGCATGGGAATCTCAAGTGCTCTCACATTCTGGTCAAGAAATTCGACGATTATCTTGATGTGAAGATTACTGGCCTTCGGGGCTCTCAGAAACTTGGCAAAACTTGGGATGCGGAGGCGTTCAGACACGCAAGTCAGACGAGGCGGCCCCGATGGACTGCACCCGAGGCTATTGAGCATTATGGTGGGAAGGAGCCTCCCAGTGCGTTGTTGAGGAAAAGCGACGTCTATAGCTTCGGGATGACTTGCTATGAAGTTGTGACAGGAAAATACCCTTTTGATGGAATAGCAGGAGAAAAACTACTGAAGATGATTCATGCAGGCGAGAGGCCTGAGCTCCCCGGCGATTTGAACGAGGATCTTACGGGGCTCATAAGACAGTGTTGGGATCCTGAGCCTAACAAGCGACCGGGATTTGGTGAAATTATTTACCTTTTGAATCACATCAGATCCAAGGAGCCTACTCTTGTGTGGAACAATTTTTATGGCAAAGACATGGTGCAGAGTCTCATGAAGAATGTCCCCAAAATTTATGGAGTCTTTCGTGAAATGCTGGGTCAGGTACGGCAAGGCAAAGAACACTCTCATGAAGAAGATTCTTCAGATGATTCATGGGAGGGGGGCAAGAAGGGCGATGGTGGGTTTCATCGAAGTGACGATACCCTCCATCTTTCAGTACCTGAGAATTTGCGAATTCAGCCCGACAATCTCAACATAGTGCGACTCATTGGGTGGGGTTTTTATGGTAATGTGTACGAGGCAACCTGGCTGGGTTGCACGTTCGCTGTGAAGGTATTCAAAATCCGTGTATACTTCGAAATCCGAGCTCTGCAGCGAGAAGTGGTCATTCTGATCAACATAAATCACCATCCTTGCATAGTACAGATGGTTGGGTTGTCAGTGAATTCCAATCAACAGTGCTGCAAAGTGATGGAGCTCATGGATGGCAATTTGGGAGACTTGATTGAATCTCGCGTGAGGGAAAGGACCTCAGTTAAAGGAATGCGGTTTATTAAAGGACTTCTGGGACGCGTGGTGGTGCCTTTTGAGCTCCATAAAGCCCTGCCTATCATCTCCAAGATTGCATTGGGAATGTCATTTCTTCACTCCAAGGGTGTGGTGCATCGAGACTTGAAGTCCTGGAATGTCCTGGTGAAGGAACATCCCGAGAGCATCGATGTGAAGCTGGCGGGCTTCGGTCTGTCGCTTCATGAGTTTGAAATCGAAGGACGTCAATCTTACTGCGGTACTGGCACTGGCACTGGCTTCTGGCG
This sequence comes from Climacium dendroides, assembly GCA_950106755.1. NCBI lineage: Eukaryota > Viridiplantae > Streptophyta > Bryopsida > Hypnales > Climaciaceae > Climacium > Climacium dendroides. Next base: position 27,544,462 of record OX467084.1, on the reverse strand, counting down.
GGCGCCGGAAGTGCTTCCAGGAGGTGACCGTTCGAAGAAGCTCGACCTCAAGGCAGCAGACGTCTATAGTTTCGCCATGACATGCTATGAAGTTTTGACAGGGAAGAAACCGTTCTCAAATCTACGACGTTCAGACTATACTCCTGTGGTTAACGGGGAAAGACCAACGTTACCTGCTCTGCTACATCCAGGGCTGAAGGCGCTTGTTCAGCAATGCTGGCATGCAGATCCTGTTAAGAGACCAGAATTCACAGAGATTTGTGAAGAACTCAAGAAGATTCAGCTGTCATTACCAAGCTGAGTGTTGTAGAGTGTACAATCTCATCTTGGTGCTGTAACTGATCAACTGCATCAGAATCCCTGGTAATTACTGTCGTGATCTTCTGCACCTACACTGATAACGATATTTAGTGCTATGTTACTTACCTTATTACCTGACTCACTTTAATTCTCATTAGCTGACGATTAGTGTTTTGGTTGATGTTCAGTGCCGGTAACATTGGTGATATTCTTGACATTTAGAGCACTACTCAAATTACAATAGTTGACAAATGGTGTACATTTTGACATTTAGTGTTGGTAGCACTAGTAGTGTTGTTGACATTTAGTGTTAGAGTTTGTAATTAGTGTTGCAAACACTATTTATCATCAATACTGTAGTGGTTGAAAATGCAAGTAAAAACTAAGCACTAAATATTCATGAAGTGTAGACCATCTAAAGAGCTTTCTGCTACAACAATTTTGAAGATTTGAGTGATTAAGGTAAAAACATCCAAAATTGTCCCTATACCCATTCTTGATATATAGACTTTCATTGAAAGTGTACCCAAAAGTGCCATTACAATAGAACCTTTTTAAAACAATACTCTTTGAAATTAGAACCTCTATAGGATATTATTGATTGCTTAGATTTGTTGTAGATTGTATACAAATGTCATGAATGTAATGACCTTCCCTAATGTGATAGCCTCTCTAATGTCTATGTAATATAGTCAGCCCAGTCTTGGCCTTATTACTTTAAAAAGGTTATTTTATAAATTGTTCCCTTACTTAATTGAGATTGGTTGATTGTTGATTTGTTAGATTTTGGTTTTATGGCCAAGCAATGTGATGGTCTCAAAGGCTTCCAAAGCTTCCATTTTGAAATCTTTTAGTAATTATAATGGCCTTATTACATGTTTTATCCAATAATTCTATTTTTTTTAAAGTAATTTTAATTATGCTGAATTTCTTATTTTGATCTTTTTGTGTGTGTATTTTCATCTTAGAGTGTTTGAGCTATTGATTATTATGTGTGATTATTTGGTCTATTGTATTTAGCAACATCAATCCTAAGCTTGCAAAGATTGTCAATACTTCATCATAGAAGCAATAGCAAATAGTGGTGTATACTCGGCATACAAGCCCTATAACAACAAATGGCAGGCCATTCTACAAGGCCGTGGAAGTGTTAGGATTTTCTTTGAACAAATTGACCCAATGTAAAGTCAGCAATCCAAACATCACATGGGTTTTTTTTATTATAAAAAGAAAAAAAATCTATATTAAAAAAAAACTTTTCTTAGAACACATACCAACGCCTCAAGAGTGTTGATAATACCGATTATTTTTATAATGGACCAACTTCTAGGCCCTTCACATTGTGCAACTTAGTTGGTCCCGAGTGGTTGCATATCAAGGTTGGAGAATTGGAAGCCCCAATAACGATTGCATTGGAGTACAATTTTAATTAGAAATGATACTGCACACTGCACAATGCCAATACTAGCCTGAATGATGAGCACATTGTAGATACTCTAGCCCATGTGGGTAATGATGGTCATAGCCCAGCCAACAGAGGTGAGCAGTTTCCGATCCTACTAGGGAGCCTGCTTTGGAAACACCTACTATGCTCCATGCTTGAATGTTGATCATGTGTGAGAATCTAAAAGCCAGAAGTTAATAGAGGTGGTGTTCTGAATGATGTTGAAGTTCTAAGAGCATCCCCACAGCAACACGTTGAAGCAACATTGTAAAGGGCTCATAAAGGTTCTATAGCATTGATCTTCTAATTATGAGGGATGTCCTCCATTGATTTGGTTCACATTGTTGCTTCAACGTGTTGCTGTGGGGATGCTCTAACAATGGTGTTGTGATTGAACTACACTAAATAGGGGCAAAAAATTAAAGGGACTTAAGGTATGTTTGCACTTGGTGTTAGGGGTGATGCTTGTAATATGAATCCAATCTAGAACTAGGTCTAAATTTTTTCCTTGGACCCTTAGGGACTACACCAAGTGAGAACATACCTTTATTGTAGAAAACTATAGATGTTTGAAATATGGTGTACATCAAAAGTATATATTTTTATAGTGTATAATGTCGATTAATTAATATGGGTCCTCTTAAAATCCCTATTTAGTGTAGACCACTAGATTGAAGACAATGTATTAGGAAAAAATTGAGCCCTCAAAGGGGTTGCTTCACAGTGAAAGTTCCCTTAATGGAACTCACAGTCCCTTTGAGGGACAATGGCCATTGTTCATCATAAATTCAAAAATAATAGTCTAACATGGTTGCACTAATGCTACATTAGATTCAAAAAAATTGTAATTTTATATGTTTTTATATTTTTAAAATTAAAAAAAAATTATTTTAGTGAACTGTCTCACGTTGATCAAACATAGTTTATTGGCCAAGCAAAAATAAAATAAAATATTTTTTAAATTTATTTTTCCTTTAAATTTTTTTAGCTAGAATTCCCTACATTTCCACTATTTACAGACTCACAATCCCTTCAGGGGTTCATTTTTTTCCTAATGGATCCTTGCCCATGATTTTTCTATTTGATCAGACTTGTTTATCGAATAATACAAGGATCTCTAGATATCCTTTAGTGATGACAATTGGAAATATCTCTTTTGAAAATAGAAGAGAAACTACTAGACATAAGTTGCTTGTTGTACTTCCTACTTTTCAAGGATCAAGTAAATAATTAATTGTCAATATGTTAATATGTTGAAAATGTTTTAGACAATGTGCTATTTGAAGTGCATTGATATAATTTGTGTTTTATTTTTTAAGATTCCTATTGAAATTTATGTATTAATGAACACATTAATGATGTATCCAGATTTTTCATCCACCAAAAAGATGGAGTATCTACATCAAGGTCTTGAAATTATTCTCAACTCTTTGAAAGAAGCAAGCTTTACATATCTCCCTTTACTTGATTCCAAAGGAGAGCCACAAATAGTCTATTCTCTACTATTTGCGTATATATGTGATCATTCAGAGTCATGTAAGGTAACAACTATATATGACACCAACCAATGCCAATCCCCTTGTAGTAGATGCATGTGTGAAAAAGAAGATCTTAGTAATATGCACGTGCAATACCATATCTGCACAAAATCAAAGGTGTCAAAAATATATGGAATCATGGAACGTATACACCCGAATTTAGCTACACAGATTGGAAGAACTTGGTTTCTACATCCTATTCAAGTAAGCTAATTCTTTGACCTTGTTCAAAACATGACATGGATTTAGTTTATATTTATAACATAAATGTATATAATATTGGTAACTGAAAGTGTAATTGCATTTGTATGTGAAGTGTGCACTATAGGGCTTTAATGGTGGTGATACAGAATTGGGCAATCCTTATGTCGCAATACACGTAGATACCTTGCACCAAAGTGACCTTGGGATATTTAAAATGATTGTCATATTGTGTGAGATAGCTATTGTTCATCCACGTCAATCCAAATTGAAGGAGTTGGATAGAAAGCTCCTTTTTATTAAGAAGAATTTTTTGTTTCCATCATTTTGAATTCCTAGCAATGAGCAAAGAGGGTATTTTGTTTTACAAACCAATTTTACTAGATTCAAACATTGAGCTATTATGCAGGTAAAATTTTTAAAATTTATTATTTTTATTAAAAACTTAGTTCAAGTTTTGAAATCACTAACACCATGGCATTGTTAAAAATTGCAGGTCATTGTTTAGTTGGTTTGTTTGATGAATTGAAACATTATATCAGCAATAGTGCTATTTTTTGAATGGTATGGTGTCGAAGCACTTTCCACACAAGCAAGAGCTCGAAGCACATGGATGAACAAATGTTCAAGTACATTATCTACTATAGTTAGTTATTACATTCCAACTATTTTTGCATCCTCCATTTGAAGCATTATACTTGTTCTTCATTTTCATTTGGTAATGTGTTGTATTAAAAGGTGATATGTTATATTTTATCCAAGGCTATGGAAGCTTTAAAAGGCTCTATATTTCAGTGGTAAAGGTCTGGATTTAATACCTCAAAGGTTCATATGATGAACCATTTTAGTCAATGTATTAAAAGATTTGGATTGCCATGGGAGTATTCAACAGATATGTATGTACAATTTCACATTGCTCTTATGAAAACAACATATTAGAGTAGCAATAGAAGAAATGCTACTCCTCAAATTATGCGTCATAATCAAAGGCTGCAGTCTTTGAGGAAAGCTACAAAGCTAATGGAAGGATTAAAAAAACACAAGGAAGCCATTGACACAACACTGAAAAAGGTGTGAGTTTAGGATTTTAAAATAGAAGCATAGTGATGCTAATGATATATTTTGAATTTTTATGAAAGTTTTGGAATTTAGCATGTATACAAATGTAATTATTAGTTTCTCATTTTTTTAAAACAAACTTTTTTGAATGTGGTATATGTAGGCTTTGAAGACAGGTAAAAATATTATGTCACTTATCTACTTAAATCTTCACTGCATTTGGTTACATTGAATAAGAGGTGAATTTGGCCAAACACCAAAGGTTACAGTTGGAGACCTTTGTATGGGAAGAGGATATGAGTTAGCTCGAGTTTTTGTTGCAATGTAGAAATTGTTGGTGGATCACCCAAAAATTCCCCAATAGTTTCTTCAACCTCTACAAATTTACGAATTGCAATCAAATGTCACTTTATCACAAGTTTTGGGCTTGTCTTGGTGTTTAGCAATTCCTCTTGGAGCTAGAGATAAATATGGAGATTAGCCTATGTATACTCAAGCAACAATTAATTTTCACAGCAATCCATACTTTAGCAACATGGCATTTGAAGTAGAATATGGCATTCAACAAATCTACTATGGGCAAGTACAACTTCTATTTCAAGCAAGTAGCCAATCAAATATTGGTGGTGAAAAAAATCAAAGACAAATGGTCTTTCTAAAGTTATACACTGAAATTGAAAATGATGATTGGAGTGCATTGACAAAATGCAAATGTTTACGGTGGAGTACACAATCTACCTTGAGAGATATTCGAAACAACATGCAAAGAAATTTCCAAGCACAATTGAGAGCATGTTATATTGTAACAAATATCCAAACCATTTTGAAAGTGGTACACATTATTCCACATTTTGTTACACTAGGATACTTCTTCATCAATAGTTAGAAGTTCTAGGTAGTGTTGTATGTGAAATTCCAAATATTAAATTATAAAGTATTAAATTTTGTTGTACAAGTACAATTATCATTGTAGTCAATAATCAAATTATGCCTACTTATTGTTTCCTTCAATGAGCTATTGTATGCAAGCAGTCCTCTTAATAGACAATTGATTTAGAATTATTAAATAATGTGCAATATTGATATTGTCAACCCTCTCAAATAACTATATTGTACTTGAGTTGTGCTTGTTTGTGATATTTTTGAGGTACACCTTCACTATGTGTAACATTTACATAGAATATTAATGTGTAATATTCATGTGTTAAGATGGTAATATCAATTATAAATTTTAAAAATATATACAAAAGAAGAACAAAAAATTTGTGTCATGAGAATTTGTATTATTTCTATAATCCAAATGAAATGTCATGTGTATGCATTTCAAGTACCATATGACAACTTTGGTATTAATGCAAACTTTGGGAAAAATTTACCTTTATACTATATTTGTGCTAGGTTAATGAAGCAAATTGGTATTTGTAGCATGCATTTTAATAAGTACAATGTTTTACCGAGTGTGATACAAACTATTTACTAACTAAGTTTATGTACTAAAAATTGTTAATTTTAGATGCTATTTTAATAATTAGCCATCAATTTGTGTGGTTGTTCCTATTGTAAACTCAAATCTAGCTTTACTCGTTGAGTTTTAAGTACTAGTCAACACAAAAAATGATTCAAGCCTATGAATAGCAACATTATAGAAAGCAACTATTAGCAAATTATTTGTTAAAGTACCATAATTTGCACCAATATGACATTGATTTAAAATATTTACAAAAATAATGGTGCCAAAATGACAATCAAATGACTTTGAAATGACCCAAAAAATATGTGAGCATCAAATTGGTGTGAAAATGACATTGAAGTATTATTACGTACCAATGTACCATGTCTTTTAAAGTGGCATTGAAATTGTGTATATGGAAATTGTAGTGCAATGCCACCAAATAGGCATTGAAGAAAGGGATGTCAAATTTGTGCTCACACAAAGTTAGAATATTATTGTCATGATGTAAAAATGGCATGACATTTACCTAACATGAATACAAAATTAGTTCACATAAGAAAGATATGAAAATGGCTTTCAAATAGAATTAGCTAAATTGGCATTAACATGGCATTGAAAATGTGCATGTTAACAATGCTTTAATAAAACAATACAATGGGGTGCAAATGATAAAGGAATGGTGCCTATATAAAGTTGCATTAAAGTAACATGAAATAGACATTAGAAAAATATACTATAAATTGACATGCCAACAAAAGTCAAATAGTTCAATCACTATGGTATGGAAATGGTAACAAAAGTGCACTGAAGTATCATATATATGACATTGCATTATTCCATGCTCTATTATTGCTATAATAATATTATAGTAGTTCATGTGAGATTGGCATCAAAATAATACAAAAACAAGTGATGTCAAATTTGGCATCATTTTGAGCATCAAACTAATGCCACATTGACATTGAATTAATGTACACCAAATTGATGTTAAAATGGCTCCACAATGATGTAAATATTTCAATGCTGACTCTGCATTGAAACCCTATTAAGATAATTTGGTGTTACCTTAGTATCAAAGTAAATCCCAAAATGACATTGAAGTAGACTCTATAATAGATTGCTGTCAAAAAGGCATCCAAATATTCTAGCCCAACTTTTTTTTATGGTATTTTTAAAGATTTCTGTTTGAGCACTTGATGAAACTTGACAAATGGTGCAATATCAAGGGGAGAGTGGTTTAATCTGAAAGCTTCAGCTCTCTCTGTCCAATGGCAGAGATTGTTGAATTTGTTAAGAAATTTCAGACTGCTTTAATTTGATGAAGCACCATCACCATCAATTTCGTTAAATTTGTGGTATTTTCACATTTACATTAACCCTTAAACATCAACACAAATGTTTGGTGTCCTATGGATGATAGAAAATCCTTCTAGTAGGATAGAAGTGCAACTATTCATCCTTAAAATTTTATTGTAAAAAGGGGAGGTCTTCTACAATAGTTTGACTTTCAATAAGTGCTTTTGCTATTTCCTAAGTCAATGATTTATATGGTAATGAAAAGGGATGATTTCCAAAGTCACCTATTTGTCCTTCAAGGGTTAAGTTGCCATTTTTCAATAACTAGATATGAATGAGAACTTTTAAATTTATTTCTTAGAGATGAAGTTATATGCGGCCTACTACAAGCCATAAAATTTTCCAATTTAGGGGGGATTGAAATTATTATAAATTTCTTTAAAAAAAATGAAGAAAATTTATTTCAAATACAAAGTTTACTTGAAAAATTAGAAATTTTCACCATAGATGTATATGGTATTGTAGTGTATAACATCATGGTACAAATCAAAGTTATTGTCATTCTAAAATTACAAAATCAACAAACCATGTTTATAGGCCAAAAATCAATATTGCCATTGCCATAAATTATTAGGATATTAAGATATTTCAAATTTCCAACTACACTAAAATTGGTAAATAGTGTTGGCAACACTAATTGTCAACACTAACACTAATTGTGATTTGCAAGGTTAGTGTTAGATGAAAATTACCCCATTCTAACACTATTTTAGCTCTATAGTAAATTACAATTTTCTAGGAAAAGGATAGATTTTCACGGCGGAAGGCAAAAATTACAATTTTGTAGAGAAAGGACAAATTTTCATGACAGGAGGCTAAAATTACAGTTTTGCAAGGAAGGGACAGATTTTCGCAGTGGGAGGCAAAAATTACAGTTTTCTTGAAAAGGGATAGATTTTCACGGCGGGAGGCAATAATTACAATTTTGTAGGGAAGAGACAGATTTTTATGGCGGGGGGCAAAAATTACAGTTTTGCAGGGAAGGGACAGATTTTTATGACAACAATTAAGTGCCCCAACACTATTTACACATAAGTTGAAAAATAGTGTTGGGGGTAAAAAACAGGGAACAACACTAATTATCACCCAACACTATTTACCAATTTTAGTGTAGAGTAAAAACTACACTTGATAAGCTTCATTTCATTAGTCAAACTCAAATTCAAAAAATATCATTTTTATGGCTAAAATTCACATCTATAATATGTAGCAAAAGATGGCCCAAATACACTACAAGGGTGGTTCATGGATTAAGCATTTTCTACTTTAGCATAGTCAATAATACCACAATGAAGGAAATTTACAATACTATTCACTAAAATGTAATCAAGCAACTCTTTTTTTTAAATTGGATGAAAAATTATTATTTTTCCATCCTATAATCTTAGGTGAGGTCATCCAAACGACATTTTGCAAACTCAATAGGAATTCCACCATCCATTTTCTCCCAATCCTTGCTAGCTCCCTTGCCAACTCCCTAAATCGTTATTCCTTTCTTGCTTGAGGTCAACTATGCCATTTTAACCTCTAAAATGGCCAAGGCACCAAATTCTAGTGTCGACAAAACTTTGAAGTTAAATTAATCCTTACCAAGCTACTAATTCTAATAATTTATATTTTTGAAAAATTCTTTTTGGTGTCTAATTTTAGCATCAATAATTCAATTATGAAAATGAATAATTGTTATTTTTCTGTTCAAGAATTTGTGCAAGGGTGTCCATTGCAAATCTTGATTTTCTAATGTTGAGGGTTCTTGGAAATGAACTTTAAAGCCACTAGATTTTGAAGAAAAAGTCACATTAGAAATTCATTTAAAAAGGCTAGAGTAGATTTTTAGAAGCCATAAATTGATTGGGGTTATGCATGTTATGCCCTTTAACCTCATATTTTTTTGGTGACCAATTTTTTAAATTTGACATGTGAAAAGAGGATTGACAGACTTCAATTCATTTTCATAGTTCTAACTCCCTCATGATCAAACATTATAAACTTTCAATCCATAAGTGGTATTGTTTTTTTTTCCCCCATTTGATCTCTAACAAGTTTAGTTTGAATTTATACAATTATAATTTTAAAGATAGATACCAAAATGTTTTTTTTTGTTTTTTTTTTCATTTTAAAGCAAATTACAAGAAGCTCATTTAGGAGTTAATGGATCTGCGTCCATTTGAAGTAATTGATGCTAGCAAGTTTGCTTTTTGGAAATGCAAATGAAACTTTAGTACACATGGCAATGGCCTCAGTCTCAAAATTTCTTACACCTTGAAAGATCATAACTAGTCCTATTTCCTGATTCCTTCAAATTTTAGCAGTTATTAGGCAGTGCTTCCAACTAACAAAATTTCAACCAAAGCTTTGAAACAAATCGGAAATCAGCACGATACATTCGATCTCGGTAAATGTGGCGCCCCAAATGCTCCGGTATTCCAAAATTGGTGCCTGTGTGATTGCATTACCCCACTGGCCGGGCACTGCATTCGGCGATGTTCGCACACTTCCTTTTCATGCTCTTTTTTGGTGTATTTCACTTGGTTTCCTTTGCATCTCTGCTGGACATCCTGGCAGGTAATCTCAAGGAACTCCATGATCTTCTCCCCCCGCCAAGCATCAGGAATGCGCTATTGGCAGCAGGGACATCCATTTCCAAGGAGCTTCACACAAGGAAAATGGATTGCAATAGAGAGGTGTGAACATTTTCCTAAAACTAGCTAAAAACAACTCCAGTCATTTCCACAGATAAGATTCGAAGAATGTTTCAAAGAAACGCACGCACGCACTGCACTACACTGCACTACACTACATCGTAAACAATCAGCTTGAGCATAATTTCTGTGGCGAATGATCTTTCTGCGGGATAAAATGCTACGAAACATACTACCAGCGAAAAGGAGCATTTGCATACCATCTACAATCTGGACTCGAGTCTGGACTCCTACAGAAGTGACTCTTCTCTCCAACAAACGGCATGTCCTTGCAAATGAACATACACACAAAGGGAAGTAGAAATTGAGAGCGGATGTACAGCTCGTATCTGGTGCACAGGGGACACAGGAGCTCGTTGCAGAGAGGGCATTCAAGAGTTTCAAGATCAATCACAAACTTCTGGTTCGTAAAGTTTGATCTCTGCTGAGTTACCAACACAGTTGGGTTTCTCTTTTTATCTGAAAGAAGGTGACAACTTCCTTCACAACTAAAGTTTTCGGTAAGTTATATCTCTTTTGAGCTGCGAATTCTGCTTATCGATAGATACAACTTGTGGACAACAGTAGAGTGAAGGAAAATGGTTGAGAAATAATGTACAAGTTGTGCCATCAAATCTTTGATCGTAACATATCATCGCAGTAGTTTATGGCTCTGCAAATCAATGTGACCAATTTGGCTTGCGAGAAATGATGATTGTTGGGCGGCAATTTGGAAATTGATGGCTTGGGAAGGCTGATGAAAGTTGCAAAAGGGTAAATTGAGATGAAGTTGGCAAATTCTGGAGTGATTTGGGTTGATGGGATTGTATGACTTACAGTGAAATCTAACAGGAAGTGATTACTGGTTGTACTCCTGTTGTATGTCAATTTTATATAATTATTACCTTGTAAGCAGGGCTTCTTTTCCATTTTTTATGAAGTGCCAAAGTGGCAATATAAAATGTTATAGAGGTGCTCCAAATTTCAACATTCATCCACATATTGGATAGAAAATATAACATTAGCATATATCACATATTCATAAGTCTATTTTCATCCACAATCTAACAATCTCATCTAAGATTTCTTTTTTAATTTAAAGTTTTCTTGGTAAAAAACTTCAGGATTTTTTGTCATTTTTTAGTCAAATTATTTTTATGTGGTGTAGTCTAGAACTATAAAGCCAAAAAAAGCCTTGTACTAAACAAGTGACACAAGTATTGAAGATCCACGCAACTACATTGGTTTGTCTTATCATTGAGGAGGGGAAAGTAATGTCACCTCAAAAATTATTATCAACTACAAAATTTTATTTTTGAGGAAATTGTTACAATAGAGTATGTTAACTTGCACTAATTCAAATAGTGTGATTTTCATAAATTAGTGTCTCATGTACTATTAGAACAAATCTATGTACATTGATTTGTCCAATAAGTGTGTGTGACACTAATTTTTCAAAGTCACAATTAATAATAATATATTAATTTAATCCAAATTGCAATATTACTCAATTATAATAATTTCCGCAAAAATAAAATTTTGTGATGATGATAATTTTCAAAAATGATAAAAAGAGGGCATGGTGCAAATGATATACATTTAGTTCTTGAAAGTTAGATTGTAAGAAACATTTGTACTAATTTTTGTCCTTAACCCCCAAAGGACTAAGGAGCCTACTTTGGACATTTTGAAAACTTCAACGAGCTTTGTTGAGTTCATGATTTGGAAGTTTTGCATGAAATTTTTAGGATGGATGCTATTCATCATAATCTAGAGCAATGAATCTTTACTTCATATCATTTTGATAAATATTGCAAAAGTTAGAAGGATTTTGAGAAGGATTTTGAGAAGGATTTTTTTCAATAAGAAATTGGATAGCAAAAAAATATATTAAAAAATATTAATTATTTTTTGGAGATTATATGGATTGATACCTACTCAAGAATATTTAAACCATTTGATTTCAAATAATGAGGTAAAAGTTATGAGGAGTTTTTTTGGAGGCAATGAAAGTAGAACAAATATATAAAACTGTATTTTTTTCTTAGTTAAAAAAATAAAAATAAAAGGTATCTCTTTCTTACTAGAACATTTTCACCATAGGGATTAACAATTATTAATTTCTTATAAAAGTTATTAATAGATTAGTTTTTTTTTTTTCATTTAGTACTACCTTTTACTTTACATTTTTTTAAAAGACAAATATGAAAGTTTTTTTATTAAGATTTTTTATATAAGTTTTCAAACCATTATTCAATATATTGACTAAATGCACAAGTTATAGAACATATGAGTCATTAGAAGACATTTGAGGCTTCTATAGGGCTGCGAGTTATCATGGCAGGGAACTCCCTGTAGTACGCTACAGCAATGACAACGTAGCGTGCTAATGTGGTCGAGACCCTACCATGTCATTTTTGAAAAAAAAAATTAATTTTTTTTTCAACTTCTTTTGGCATTCTAAGAACTAATTATTATTTTTTTTGAATTTTTTTTTCTGATAGCTGACTGTTCCGTCGTTGCGGGGGGAACAACGAGGGAACAGGATTGAAACGGTCCTATTGAGGCCTCAAATGTCTTCTAATGTGTTTTTTTTTAAATGTTGAAAGACAAAACTTCATCTTTTAGAAGGGCTAGGAAAGCCTATATTTTGAAGTTTGGGCACTTGCAATCAGTGGAAGTATTCACTCTAAAATTTGGAGAAAATGTACTTCAAAAAATTAACCAAATGATACAATGGTTGGATTTGTTAAAAAACAAAATATTGATGAAGATTTTGACCTTGCTTTAGGAACAAATATTTTGAAGCAATTTGGGGATCTAAAACACCGTAGTCCTTTAAGAATTAAACTCCAAGAGGGGTCTTTTTGAGGGCCATAAATAATGCATTATAGCTCCAAAAGTCTTGAAATTCATAACTAAGATATATAATATTAATTTGCATATTATAAGAGAAAGGGGTGTTTTAGTGTAGTCCTAACAATGATGACCTTTTCAAGAGATTTCTAATAAAATTTTACTAGAAATCTCTTGAAAAGGTCATTATTGTTAGGACTATACTTAAAACATCCCTTTTTCTTGTAGTGATATGGGAGTCATTTGGTATTTTAATTGTCTTGTAATACTAAAAAATGAAAGTGACTTATGTGAAAGTCAAGCAATTATAGGGAGCATCCTTTTGACACCTCCCAAAATAATAGGTGTCCCTACACATAGTGTCTTGTATGAAACAATTTAGATGGAAAGAAATGAGATAAGTTAGGTGTATAATAATTTTAGTCCATTTGACTAACATAGAATGCAGGACATTAAATGTCCAAAGTGAGAGGAAAAGTTTTTATTGGTCTCACATGACAAGGTCAAGAGACTTTTATCCCCTTTAGAATGAGATTTATGCTCTATTCACTATAATTGAGCCTTTACATCATTGAGCACCATATCTTGTTAAATACATGCATACAAAATTCTACAAGTAAATACAAGATCTACCTTAAGTTTTTATAAATCACCTTGCAATACAAGGAGGTTAGACAAACCATCGATACAATAGCAAATTTCTTAATTTTTTTTTAAATGCAAAACATGAAAACACATATAGCACCAAACATTTAAAATATGCAGAATTTTTTTATTTATTTTTATCACCTTTCTAAGCAAGATTAGTAAAATTTGACTCTTCTTGGATTGAAATTTTTGCACTGAAATATGTTTTTTTGGAAAATTATATTCTATATCATGTTGATTATATATATATATATATATATGAAAAGTGGATGAGTGATTTAGAACAAGTTCATTGACTGCTTAAATTGCCCAATTTTTTTAGGCACCATAACTTTCATTTTGAGTACATAGTCAAATTTTTAAAATTTTGGCTAAAGGGGTAATGCTTTCCCTTTGTAACAATATTTCAAAATGATCTATTCAAAATTTCAATGGTCTTTCCTAAGTTAAAAAAAATATTTAAAAAACTTGAATCAGATAGGAAATCTTTATTTTTTCAACTATAAATGAGAGGATTTTTGGCATTATATAATGAAAAGAATTAGGAATCTTCTTTGCATTTATATATTATATTTTGTTATGACAATCACAAAGGAATTTCATTTTGCGGGATTGTTAATTTTTAAAATAATAAAATTTAAATTTGAATAAAATTAAAAAATTTGATTTAAAATATTAAAGAAATTAATATTATTTAAATACCATAATTTGAAATAAAATTTCAAAGTGTCAAAATTATAAAATATTTAGTTTGCAACTACATTGTGGAGTACTTGTAGTATAAAAATACCCTTGAAATTTTATTTATAAAAATAGATTAGTGTAGTTATAGATCCAACTATACAGATGTGGTCTATAGATTATATTCTACAAAGTTTATTTAAAAACTATCACTCAATTATTCCAATACATTTTCACAATCATGCAAAATTTAGACTATCCCTTGGTCTTTAAGAGGTTAAGTTGTAATGGAAAATTTTACCCTTCACAAAAAGCATTTTCATAGATATAATTTGTTAATTTTCTACTCTATGTAGAAATTACAAGTTAAGGTCAAAAGAATTTTCTATCATAGCAAGATTTTTTCACAAAGTCTAAAGAAAATTCTTACATAATTTGAAGATTTTACAATCCACATTATTGCTCTAATCAAATGTTCTTGTGAACCTTTTTACGTAGCTAAAAGAAAAAAAAACTCCAATCAATTTAAACAATTGGCTGATAAATTTATTAAACAAAGTTCTCAAAATTGACTCCAAAGAAAAAAAATGAGTGACTTTTAGATTATTGTAGTAAAATCAATTTTGTAATTATTGTATGGGCTATTATTTACGAAGACATTGTTATTGTTGCAACGTAATCTATATTCACAAACCTTAAATCTTCAAAACAAAAGAAATTACAAAAATTTGAAGATTTGGCACCTTGCATTATAATTGCATGACTCAACATAAAACATATTACTTATGTTCATGTGTCAAACTAAAATAAAAACACCTAAAACTCTAAAGATGACATTTTTTCTAGTCCTACTACTTCAAAGGTTGAATGACCAAAAAAATTTGATGAGATCATAATTTGTGAACCCAAGAAAACTATAAACTAAGTGATTTTGTAATTTTCCAATGCTCTTGTAGTCTTGTAAAATGTTTTACAAATTTTCAAAGTTAAAAACATAGAGTAGCCTATACATAACATTAGACTCACTTTGAGTGGGCACCTTTGAAGTACAAAATGTTTTGGTTGCTTCAAAAACCTTTTTACCTCCTATTGGTTGATTTTGCAAAGTTTTGATGGTTTTCAATTTTAGAAGTATTCATTTATAACATTCTTTACAAGGGGATTTTACAAAGGATTTTCTTTATTGGATATTTCGGAGGAATAAGAATTAATTTACATGTTAGAAAGGATAAAAGGACAGATCCCACAATTCTAGTTAAGAATGTTATGTTCAAGGTCATTTTTAGGTGTCGTAGAATAAAAGATGTTTCAATTAGGTGTTTATACCTTAACAAAGTGAAAAGTATCCACCACCATCACGCTTTGAGAAGTATTTTTCTTCACAGTACAGTACAATGTTATCCTACAATACAGTTAAATCTCAATATATTTTATGAGCAAGGAGTAAATTTTTTTAACATGTTCAATACATGTATTACAACTTATAACAAATAATAAATCTTTAGCTTATCAACTTTTTGGTTATTGATAATGATAAATATTTTACTATACATAATACATTTAACTTATTAATTTTTTGGCTATTTAGCCCTAAAGCGTTGAGACTCATAATAGAAGTGAAACTAGGCTTAGGAAGTTGAAACATTTGTAAGGGCGATGAAAATTGGTCTTTCCAATATAGGAAGCCACCGTATGATCTTTGAATTCATAGTTGCTATAGTTGGTTGAAGCATGGAAATTGAAGTAAATAGAAGATCTACATGAGATTATGAAGTTTGACCAAAAAGAAAAGTGTGTTGACTGTGACAAATAGCTACTCACTTATGAAGACAATATGTCACTATGGCCAAAGAGTTGGTTGGAAAATTGTGAAGAAAATCACAATGTGTGGAACATCTTTGTAAGAATGCCAATAGGAATTCATTATAGAAAATTATTTGTAGTGTTAGTTCATCTGCAACTTACAATGCAAATCACTTTGACGATAGAAAGTGGAGTATTCATTTTGTTGAAGTAGATTGCGGCCCATACACATGGCCTAGTAAGATATATAGCATGAGATTCTTGGCATGCTCGCTTTGATAGAAACCTTGACAAGTTAATTTTAAATAAGTTATTTGCAATCCAAGGAATGAAGGTGGAAGCGTCTCTTTAATTTTTGTTGAATTTGAAAAGAAGTCCATATGTGTTTGAATGTAAGCTACCCTAGAATCTCAAAATTCCATTAGAGGCCCCACAATACCACTTCCAAATGTTTTAGTATAGATGAATATAAAATGAACAAAAATATTCTATAATAATATCAGTTTCTCAAGTTCTCTGACAACCAAGGCAAGCACTAAATTATAGTCTTTTTACTTGCACTCCTTGTGAATGAACATTTACAAAAATAATCATTAATTACACATCCCAAGGCTCAGGGGTGCGCTCCCCTTTTTTTTGATGTTAGTGTGCGAACAAAACTTTGGACCCCTATTCATTTTTTGAATTTTAAATAAAAAAATATTAATAGATTTTTCTACTTTGAAAGTTTATGTTTTGAATTATTGATATCTTTATTTGTTAATAATTATTATTTACAAATTTTTGAAGTAAAAAGATACATTGTAGAACTAAAAAATAACTTTCACACCCCTATATTATGTAAGAAAAAATTGTCTAAAAAATGAACAAAAAATCCTTAAAAATAACTCTTTATTGAAAGCTCATTTTGAGTTGAATATTGATGCAATGTTCATCTAAATGTGTTCTTTAAAATATTTGAGTTAAAAAAATATGCCATTTTAGTGCATTTTTAACCTCTTCTAGAAATCATTCCATATTTTATTTGAGTTTGAAATTTTGGGAGTAGAATCCTATAGTCATTAGTAAACAATGCTCAAGAAAGATAAAATTATAGTTTATTAGAAACCACTTGTTCGCACATGGTTTGTTGTAGTAGAACTAAGTGCACCTCCCGGGTCCCAAGGGACTTGGGCGCTCCAAAATTTCATCACAAATCCAATAGTTGTACACTTTATGATTTACAAAAAATCAATTCAAGACTTTGTCATTGCATATTGTGCACCCTACAAGGCTGAACTACACACAATAAATATAAGAAAAAGAATTTGGATGAATTCTGTTCCATTTTCTATGAGTTCTAGATTGTCCAATCTATGCATTGTCCATGTTATTGATGTTGGAATGCTTTAAGGTTAAGTACATAATAAGGTATATTTAGAAGATGTTTTGAAGAATTAGTACACTTTAACATGTAGATCGAGCATCTAGATTCTTAAAAAAAAGATTTAGAAGAGGGATGAAATATTGTTCTATATATGAGATTTGAGGTAATAAGCATAAGCAAGCTTGGTTGTACTTGCAACATTTAGACGGTCGCACTTATAGTTGTATGATGAGTCTCTTGTAGAGGTTCAGATAAGGGTGAATGTAAAAAAAAAACACTATTTTGTGCCATGTTAATTCTATTTCTCTACACTCTTGCTACCTAATTTGGAGCCTCTGATTGCAAATATGAACTCAAAATTTGCAAAAAAGTATTTGTGCAACAAATAATAGGTTCTTGCATTTTTCCTAAGGATAAAAATGCCTCCACAAGAGGCTCGTCATACAACTAAGGTGGAGTCATCTATTACCAACCACTACCCTATAGGCAATCAATAGGGTGTCTCAAATCCAGGAGAGGGTGGGATTCATTTGCATTAATTTTGAATTCAAAGAAATTGGGTTTTGTAACCAATGTGGTCTTCACACTACTATAAAACTTGTACCTCTTTTTGTG
The DNA here is from genome assembly GCA_950106755.1 of Climacium dendroides. Taxonomy (NCBI): domain Eukaryota; kingdom Viridiplantae; phylum Streptophyta; class Bryopsida; order Hypnales; family Climaciaceae; genus Climacium; species Climacium dendroides. The sequence continues at coordinate 27,526,461 of OX467084.1, read as the reverse complement.
TACTAAAGTTACCTACAAGTACTCTCCCACTGATCAATTTTGTAAGGCTCATGTCCAACTTCAAGTTTTCATAATTTATAGTAATTTTAGTTCAAGCTGTAAATTCACCAAATTTTTTGTTATCCTTGCCATTTCTATCTTTGCTTTTTGTAAATATTTGCTTCGTCAAATACTGTTGCAAATCATGTCCGCTATGACTTAGAGTTATCGGTCATAAGCGCGACCCATTCGGACCCCCAGTCAAATGCCAGTGTGAACACAGGCTTCCAGTTCGGTGGACACTCAGTCACAGTCTCCATAACAAACGCAGAACCCAAGCTTTCAACCAAACCCTCACTGGAATCCCACTAAGCTTATGTCCCCCTTCCAAGCTCGCACCTTGCATCACCCACTTCTGCTTCCCGAGCTCTCTTCCATCGTCTCAGAAACCCTCAAACCAGTCGTCTTCGCAATCATGTGAAACTCTCGTCGGTGATCACGTCGGTTGAACAAGGCATGGATCGAGGCGCTTGCACCTCGATGCACTTGTAGCCCGAGTTGTATTGGGAAGCCCTTGGAATTTCAGGTACGGAGTGCCAGCATTCTCACTTCCCACCCTGGGATGAACGTCAGGGGAACCATGTGATTGCACGAGCGAACAACCAGCTTGAAATGCACTGCTTTACTTTACTTGGCTTTGCTTGGGTTAAGCTTGTTTTGTGCATTTGTTGGTCGATTGGCTTCCTCGTGAGTTTTCGTTCGCATGCTGAAGCTCCTGGACTGGGTGTTCGTGTTGCGGAGCAATGCCGCTGTTTTTAGGGCTAGTTTGGGATGCATTTGAGGGTCTTTTTTAGTTTTACTAGAAATTTTGCAGTTTTTAAGTAGGGTATGTGAATAATCGACGAGGGTAGACTTATTCGTTTGATGACGCGTTGTAATTGAAGTGTGGGTTTGAGTGGATGAAAGAGTTTTGTAGAATGGAACTTGTTTCTAGGATGTGTTTCTAAGTTGGGAGAAGGTCACCCCGCACATCCCTTATTTTTTCTAAGCTTGTCAGTTTATGGAAGTGTTGACTTCACACTTAATCCAACTCTAATGACACTACCTTGGGTGGGCTTCTAATGACATTGCCTCTGAGGAAATACAGGGGACGTGCAATTGCTGAGTGTCATTAGAGAGGGTTGAGTGTACATTTGAGTTCATCGCACAGTAGTTCATATATCTGCTTGTGTTACTGAGTGTCATTAGAGAGAGTTGAGTGTTCAGAGGAGTTCATCACATACTCCTTTCAGTTTTTCTGCTTGGGTTGCCATTTGAAAAAAAGTTTAGGATAGCTGATTATTCCTGGCAATTTTGCTTAGAACCGGAGACTGCCCAGCGTCCGATATCTAGAAGTAGAGTGTGTTGTTGTACTCGAATGAGTTTTGTTAGATGTATGCATTGCACATTCAGCAGTGAGTTTTTTTTTCTGAGTGATTTTATATATTCTGTGTTGTGAACTGACCCACCTGGTAGGAGAAGGGAAAGGAAGTAGACCAAGCCCTTGGCTTGCCCCTCCCTCAGGAGTGTGAGAGAAACTCATGTTTGTCAATACACCAACTCGATAATCAGCTAACCTATTGCTCTCCTAACCAGTGCGGCCTAGTTCTGAGGAGAAGTTCATCACATATTAAGTTCATTGTGTTGTCCCTTTTTTTAACTTTTAGAATGGCTGATTACTCCTAGCAATTTAGTTAGACCCGGAAGTTGCCCAGCGTTCGATATCTAGATGTAGAGCGTGTTGTTGTACTCGAACGAGTTTTGTTCCATGTATGCACTGCAACGCAGATGCTGTTTGCAACGCAGTAGTGAGTTTTTTTCTAAGTTATATTATAATATTGTATATCCACCTGTATACGCCTACTCCCCCTCGCTCATCTGCTAACCCACAGACTGCTGCTCTCCTTGATGGGTACCCAGTGTGGCCTAGTTTTGCCTCCCCAGTCATGGAGTCGGAATTGCAGTCTAGCCAGCAGTTCCTGGCCAAACTGCGTCTGAAGCGCAACACCGACGCCTCCCCCATCCGCTCCGGCCCCGCGGAGGAGGCGTGGAGTGCCGAGGACACGGGTGGCGCTCGCAGCACGGACTCCCCTGTCTGGCGCCGCGTCTCCATGGCCACGCAGCGGGCGCAGCAGCCCAACGGGAAGAACATCGTGCAGAAGACTCGACAGATCGAGTGGGTGATCCATTTGCAGAAAGTGGCGCACGGACTCATGACGAAGCTCCACAAGCTGCACCAGATCCTGGGACCGCCCGAGCTCGGGTCGCAGCATTACCCGGAGGCCTTCTGGAAGACGGGGATCTTTCCGGATATGCCCAAGCTCTGTCTTCATGTGGCGCGCAAGTTTCCTGAGCATCCGGCCAAAATGCAGCTCGACAAGGTGGGTGCCACAACGGGTTATTGCCTTCCTTCCGCCCGTACTACAATCTGGGTTTGTTGTGCAAGCTGTGTTGTCGTTGGGGTTCCTCTTTGCCTTTTTAGGGTATGATATTTTAGGTCTTCGAGCTGAAATTACTTTGAGAATGTGGGAGGGGAAAGACTCCATTGACCGTACAGAACAAAATCAATGGGCGTCCAAATTGGACCTCAATTTTATTTAGGTTGCAATGTATGCATGGGATGTCCTTCTTCATTTGGATCCTTTCAATTTATGCATTTCACAATATGATCAATGAAATTGGTATCTAATGTTTTCAACAACACTGAGGACACTTATTGCGGGACGGAGGGAGCAGTTAAGAAGACCTTAGTGTATTCATAATGAGACCCTTTTTGCGTGCATTTTTTATTAGTCCCTAAATGGGATAGCCTTCTTTGGGATAGCCTTCTTTCGTTCTGGCCTAATGACAGACCCTACTTGCTCTGCTCGGAAGAGTGTGTGATTTATGAGGGTTCTTTAGATTACTAATTAGGCTACCTACTTTTATTTGCGTTGATTTTTGTTGTCGTTTCTTCAGGTTGACAAAGCTGGAGTTGACTTACTACATGAGCATGCTGGACGATATGTAGCGACGCTGGAGCCGTGGATCATGGTACGTGTCCTGCTGGACGGTTCTGAATCGTAGGATGCCACGTAAAACAGCTGTTTTGCCTTTGAGAACAAGCTCTTTTAGTACTCCCAACGTTGTCGGTAGATGCGCACTCCACTTTTGGATTCCATGGTCGACTTGATTTAGTTTACCCGAGTTTTCAGCTGAGTTTATGGATGTCTACAGGTTCTTGAAGATCTCATGACGTTTCGAGAACAATCACTTCGTGTAATACTGGACTTGAGTAGTACAGTCGTCACCTTGCTGGTGAGCCCATTACTCTTGGTCAATGTAGGAGGATTCGTACATCAAGAGCGTCACATACTTCTAATGCGATGTTAAGTGTATTGCCGAGCCAGCATGGAGCCTATCAGTTGTTGAATGCATTGATATTTTTTTTAATCTTGTAGCTTTCCTTGTTTTAGTGCTGAAGAAATTGAAGGTAATTGCTTGAGGCTTCAACTTTCCTCTATCAATTTGCCTCAATGCAATATTCCTTCAAGTACGTACATATGCGTGGGATGTAATGCTGTTTTTATTGTTCTTTGGTATGTTTGTGCAGCCAAATCAAAATCCTCTCCTTTTGCGAGTATTCATGGAACTCTTTTGCTGTTTTGTTCGGGTCAATCTTCTAGCTGATAAGGTACTTCTATTTGCTTCCCCTGTGATTATTTATGTTTGGTCATACTAGAGTTGGTTGCATTTCAGGTTACAAATGTTGTATGAAAAGTTGCGTGACCAATGTGATCCTATACAGGTACCGAGGAAGATGCTTCTTCAGATGTACAATCTTGTACATACAATGATGAAAAGCGGAAGAGACTATGGTGCTTACCATCGGTAAGACGGCAATCTACTTGCTTGTGATAACTTAGACTGTTCTTAGCGTTTGAAGCCACGGACCTTGTATTGACTGTACAAAGTTTACAAAAATGTGTCATACGTTGATAAACTCTAATCCTTAGCTCTTAGTTTGAGGCCCATGGTTTCAAATGTAGGCATGATACTGGTGGGTACGCTGAACTGTATCGATTCTAAGAGTTTGGGTAATGGTTGATCAGGATGGTGCAGTTTGTAGAAGCTTACGACCCTCCTCTCAAGGGGCTACATGATGATCTAAACTTTGTGAGCCCCCGCATAGGTGAGGTATGTACGTGATTCTATGAACTGAAACTTGAAGTAAGAACCGGATTTGCTCTACGACCTTACTGTTGTTCTGGACATTAGACGGATATGGTTGCAAGCACGTATAATTGCAGGACAGGACCGGTGTATTGCAGTTGGGAATAAGTGTTACTGACACTGTATCCTGGTTAATTGCAGATATTGGACGCTGTGGGTCCGACAGTGCTTCTTGGTTCAGACTTCCAAAAGCTGCGCAGTGAAGGTTACCTGAGTCCATTTCATCCTCGCTATCCCGAAAAGCTTACCAACTCAGCACACCCTGCTGTAAGTATTTTGATATGGAGGATAATGGTCACCTGGAAAGTCACCTTTCTCAAAGCACTTCACAAGGACATGGTTTCGTTATTATGTTTGTTTGCAAGTCTGGACGCTAGTCAGCTGTAGTGAACTATACTTTGGTACTATAATTGATTTGTAGGTACAGTAGTGGGCTAATATTTGCACTTTTGTGGACTTTTCAGAGAGCACAAGAGCTGGTCAATATTGAAGCATATCGAGAATGGGCACTTATTGGATACTTGGTTTGCCCCACGGAACTTCTACGACCTGGAGCAGTGGACATTGCGTCAGTAAGTCTCTCGTCATCAGTAGCTTGTCATGTATGTTATTCACTGAATCTGTATTACTAGCAATGAATGTAGAATATTTTGTCACTCTCTGCCTTTTAGTTTATCTAACTTTATGTCATTTTATTTGTGACTCAGGTGTTGCTCAAAGAATCCCTTCTTTTACCCCTTTTCCGAGATGAGGTATCTATTTCTTCCTTATGCAAGGATTCCTTATCTCTTCCTCATTTAGGTACTGGCTGATTGGTACTTTGCATTTGTTCTTGCCTGTGCATCGAATAAGTTCGTTGACAAATAGTGGACTACTTCATTTTGAAATCTGTTCGTCTCCGAGTATAAGGCTTTTGCGAGGTCCTTCAAGATTGTATTTGCAAGCTTGGTTGGATGATTAACAGGCACTTTTCTTGGACGAGTGCAGTATATTCTGCTACACGAGGAGTATCAGCAGTATGTACTGCCACGAATAGCTGAGTCGAAAAAACTTGCCAAGGCAGGGCGTGCCAAGGGTCGTGATGCTGATGTTGAATACAATCTGGCCAAACAGGTCGAGAAGCAAATCTGGTGTGTATGCAGAGTACATTTAAGCTATTGACTTTAAACTTATGGATCAGGTAGCTGTTTTAATCTTGTTAGATGAGACATTCATGTGATGACTGCTGTAAATTTCAAGTAATTTAACTTAGTATCGTCCGGGTGGTTGTTGTCACAGCGATGCCCAAGACACAGCAATTAACAATGCAGATTCGGCACACAAGGAGCACCGACTTCTATTGAAGCAGGAAATTGGCCGGATGCTTTTATTTTTCTCAGATCAACCTACCCTCTTGGCACCTAATTTGCAGGTGCGTTGTTTTCCCCAGCAATGACCCTCCTTGATTGCTTATTTTGCTGTTATAAATAAGAATTGCTGGAGCATGACCGCAGAAGACGTGACCCGATATTTGTCTCTGGAAATTGTGGAAGATTCCATAGCTCTGTCGTTTCTGAGGTTGTCTTGTGATCGGTATGGTTAGCCCGTTCTGTACTGCAGTCATTACTTTGCCAGTGTTTGATACTATTTCTAATCTTTACTTTGCTTTGGTGGTAATTTTTGAATTGCAGATGGTGTTTGCTGCTCTTGTAATGATTCGTGCAGAAATTCTATGGTTCTTTAGCCACGTTGGGGTGACAGTGGGAAAAACTAAGGGCGCTCGAGTGATGCCCATTGAGATGGTGCTCCATTTGACCAACTATTGCATTGTGTTCTTTTTATGTAGGCAATTTTGTTTCCAGGCTTGAATTGGGTTGGTCTTTTCAGGCAATGCCCTCACATTCAATCTTTTTAATTTATTGTATTCCAATTCACAAGTGCTGCTGATCTGAGAGTGCAGGACATGGAAGATCCTACAATTGGATTTCTATTAGATGGCATGGATCGTCTCATAAATCTTATTCGCAAGTACACTCCAGGTATTGAAGCATTTCGAGAAGCTTATAGCATTCATTAAAAGCATTCATTAAAAGCATTCAGTTTCTACCCTGCAAACGCTGACGATCTTTTCTAACATCTTCTTTGAGGTATGTTCAAAAGGAGTTTCATATATGTTGGGATGTTTGGGCGATTTTGCTGGTTTTGACTATTGGGTGCAATTGGCAGCTTGCAGAGCATTTGCCATGGGCTACTTGTCAGCTGCAGTTCAGAGGATGCAAACTCTCTTGGTTGGGCCGGGAATGGTAGCTCTTGATATAGACCCAGAGCTGCGAGAGCTGTTCAACTCTGCGCTAGAAAGTCTGGATCAACTACCTAAGATCCAGAACGACAAAGTTGTTCCCAGCTCGCTTGATCTTTCAGTGAGTTTCTGATCTTCTTTGATATCGATGCATTCCAGGATAGGACAATTTGTTGTCAAGTGATGCCCAAATACTGAAAGACAAATCACTTAACTGCGGTCGTGTGAGTCGTGGTGTGGCTTTAGTGGCTATTGTTGTTGCTCATTTTACGAATATTTTGAAGCTTGGGGATGGATAGATATGTCGAAATTGCGTAGGGCAGCTTTTACTCACATTCACCTATCTGTGGGGGTCTTCTGTGGAGCTAACTGTGGAGGCATTCTTTATTTTTCGATCTGCAGATTTTCTTGCTCATTTTCTGTTACTAGAGTTTCGACTTGATGTTGAACTTAGCTTCGGGATTATGCTGGGTTCTAAATTGCGTGGGTTATTGCTTTTTGTACTTTGTAGGCATTTCGCAGGGATTGGTTGCGTCTGATCATGCTGGTATCTTCCTCAAGGTCTCCAATAAACATTCGGCACTTGGACAAGGCTACTGTGTCTACAGGCAATGATAGCATTGTGTCTGAAGGCAACCTTGCGTACATGTGGTCAAGGTACATCTCCTCCTAAATTCCTAAGTTGGATAATAACTTCATTTACCGTGCGTGGTCGCCATTTAGGATCAAACTTCTTTCTTTGATCAGTGAGGCTGAAAAACATCCTTTTGTTAGTGAACTTCATCATTTTTTGTTGGGATGTTTCAGGAGTGTGGACGAAATGGATGAACAGATTTTGCAACATACCTCTCTCAAAGTCTTGTATTTTTATCGGCCTGATGTCACAGCGGTGAGAAAGGCCTTGTCAAGTAATTGAGCCCCTTCTTGCTTTTTCCATATCTTAACTGAGAATATAGCTAATCATGAAGTCGGATGTAATAACTGCAGGTTTTTCGACATACAATGTTTGGACCTGAAGGTCGACCTCAGCACTGCTGTGCTTGGCTTAGTCTGGCGTGCACATTCCCTGACAATGCTCACCCGAATGTTCCAGACGAGGTAGGCCCTTGTCTTGCTAAAGCCTTTCTTTAATCAAAGATGTTTCTTTAGATGAGTATTTTTGAAATAACCAAAGAAAACTGCTGATGACATTCGATGCTAATGATATATGTGTGGTTGTTTGTGCCAGCTACCAAAGTTTGCTCGCGATGCAGTCGCTTACGCCGAGTCTATCCTTGATTCAGTCATGGGTGGTTTAGAGGGTCTCATCAATATCTTAGATTCAGAAGGAGGCTATGGTTCTCTTGACAATAAGGTCAGTCCCTTCATTCGTTAAGACTGGAACTTTCATCAGTGTGGGGACTGTTTTTCCTTTCTGTTAGTTTTGTTCTGCCAGCCTCCTTTTGTCTATTCATATCAAACTTTCAAGTTTGTATTTGATATCAGGAGTTTAGGTTACATCTAGGACGAGACCTGCTCCAGTATGATCTGAAGTGTATGTTATTGTGGAACTCTAAGTCTTTTGGTTTGAGTTCTTGCAGCTTCTTTTAGAGCAAGCCGCGTTACGTTTGAATCAATTATCCAGAGCGGGCATTTATGGCGTCAAAAGTTCCAACGGGATGCTGGATTTTCCTTTGCCTGGTTTTGAGAGTGAACCAGTTCATAGGGGCTCGATTAAAATGTGAGTGCATATGATAGAAAGAAAATTGCAAACACCATTATTCTATCTCATGTATTGTTTAGTAATGCTCACTTAAATAATCGTGTTTCGTGAATAACTTGTTTGGTGTCTGTCCAGGTTGGAGGCAGCTGTCCAGAGACTCACCAGCTTGTGTTCAGTTCTTAATGAGATGGAGCCCTTGCGAGTACTGAACCACATGTTCGTACCACGAGAGGTATATACATATTCTTTTACCGTATTTTTAGATTGATTATTGTTTGATGATTAGTATCTTTTCATGATGTATCAGAGACATATCTTTGAAGTATAGAGATTTACCTACGGTGTTGTGGCAGTACCTAAGAGATCGAGTAATGAGAAATTTCCGCACGCGGCTAACGAGTATAATCATGGTGGACGGTGAGCTTCAAAGGCCGTCTGTAGTGGAGGCACGGCTGCAACGTCATATGAGCATCGTGCATCTCGTGGAACAACATGTGCAACTGGACCTAACGCGAGGAATTCGAGAAGTTTTATTGACAGAGTCCTTTGCACGACACATGCAAGATCTGCACCCTGATGACCGTGAAGTCGGAGCTGGTGGGGAGGCCGTCTGTACAATTACAGATTGGTATGTTGAAAATCTGTTGCGTGATGCAAAAGCCTCGGGGGTAATCTTTTCTCCTTTGGACAAGTGTTTCAAGAGCACGAGGCCCATTGGCCGTGTGGCTGCAGAGTCGGTGGCAGATTTGGCAGAACTCAAGGCTTTTGTGCGCATTTTTGGCCCCTACGGTGTTGATAAGCTTTGTGACAGTTTGCTAGGACAACTCACAGCTCTTGTGGATACCCTGGATACTTTTTTGCGCTCCAACAAGGAGGTTCTGGAATCGTTAGCCGGGAATTTGCACAGCAAGAGTCACCGCGAGAACATGTTGAGCCAGTTGGTGGAGTTGGAAACGCTCATGTCGAACACGATGCGCGTCGGGCATATGCTGAGCATGCGATCTCTGCTGGCGGAAGCTACTGCTCAAGTGTTGAGGACCAACACCCCGCTCCTCTTTTCCCTCTTGACAGACTTCTGCAAACATGCTCCGGCCAGTATTCCCGAGAAGCCCAACCTGTTGAGATTGAAAAACGTGGCCAGTCGTGTGGGTGCCGTGGAGCTGGAGGAGGGGGATGCGGTTATGATTCATGGCATTTTGAGCTTCATGGAAGGGGCTGGTGATACGACTTGGGGACTTCTCCCGTTTCTCTTCGTTGCGTGCATGACCTCCACCATTTGGACCTCCACCACCTTCAGCATCCTTACTGGCGGATTCACCTCAAACGTTCATTGCTTGTCCAGGTGCCTAGCACAGTTTGATACCTTTCTGAAGGATTCAAATTGACTTCTGTAGACTACGGGAGCGGAGTCTCTTTTGGTCGTTTGGGCACTGAGGTGTTAGAGCGGGTCTATTTGTTTGCTTGAGGACTGTGTATGTATTTTCTTTTAGATCTCTTGCATAGTCCCTCATATGTATGTCGTTGAATGTTGGACCTTGACAACAGGTGCATAAATGCTGTGATGATTGCCAACGAGTGGGTGCGAGCAGAGCGAAGAGAGCAGAGCCGTCTATCATTAGATTCCGGGAGCAGGAGTATGCCAGAAGATCGAGATGCGCAAGCTGCAGAGAGTCGAGCGGATGTGGACATCAATATCAAGGCCGCCATGAAGACTTTTCTGCAGTGCGCTGTTGCCATAGTGCTGGAATCCTGGGATGACTCGCACAGGTAAGCTCTACCTCTTCATATTTGATTTCAAGTTCCGGGTGTAGCTACAACTTTTCCACACTTCTCATCAATGCTTGAATCAGTGAGAGGTGTATTGATTCCAACTCCAGCAGAATTACACCCTGACCTCTTAAATGGCACCCAAAATGAACGTGATTATCAATGGAGTTATTTTATATTTTGGCAATCACTGATGTTTAACTAAAAAGTGACATTAAAGAAGCCCTGGGGTCACGGGCGTCAGGAAGGTAGTCTAGGACCCTTTTCACACTTCTCAAACTCCGTATTTTCACGTTCTTAGACAGCATCGTTCGATACGGTAGTACAGTTTTGAAGTGGGTATGTTCTTTCCCTAGTGAAAGACCAGATGATATGTTACAGAAGTGTTATTCAAGAGGTCCATTTGCATCTACCTCCTAGGCCTTTTGGAAAAGCACTTAAGCCTCTCTATTCGCACTTCATTGAGGAATACATGGGTTTCTAAGTGCACCTGGCTTGTGTTCACAACTGTACTTGTAGAAGTTTGTCCAAGTACATGTGCACAATATGAGGGGTTCTTGAGATACCTCTACCCTCTTTAACGACACCGTAGTTGTGCATTCTCTGTATCTTGAGAATCTCATCGGACAACTTCCACATTTCCAATTGTGAACACCTGCCAGAGTGCATTTAGAGGACCATGTATTCCCTAAGGCAGTTTCCTTATAGAGCGTTTTGAGGGTACAATTAGTGAAAGTGCAATAGAGACGGTTGAGTGCAATTCATGTTCCAAATGCTCGGCTTGAACCTCCTGATGGTGGCTCTACCGCAAGAACCCAAGGTAGCCTTTTGAGGGTACAAATAGTGAAAGTGCAATTAGAGAGGATTGAGGGTGCAGTTGGTTTTCCAATGATGGCAATGACCTTTCCCTTTGCGTCCGTCCACTGGTAGCAAAGTTGATCTTCTTACACCAGCTGTGTGAGTTCTTTAGCATAAGAGGGTTGAGGGTACAATTAGTGAACTGCAATGAAACTAGTTCCGAATGCTCGACCTAACCCTGTCGTTTGGTGCTTGTATTGCAGGAGCCCCCTGGTGGCCAAGCTCATCTTCCTGGACCAGCTGTGCGAGCTGACGGCCTACCTCCCTCGCAGCACCCTGGAGGGCTACGTCCCCCACACCATCATGCGCTCCATCTACCAAATGTACTACGAAAGCTCCGTGCCCAGCCTCGTCCACGTCCACCCTTCCACTCGCCACTACACCGGCTCCACCCTCGGCAACGGGGCCACCCTCGGCAAGGACTCCTCCGGAGACTCCTCCAGTGAGCCTTCCCACCACCCCCACCAAACCTCCCGGGGATCCATCTTCTCCGGACCCATCAAATTCGCGGGACAGCACAAGCGGCCGGAGGTCGAGCCTTCGGCAGAATTGGGACCCGATGGCAAGCCCAGACGGAAAGCCAACCGATTCTCAGGGCCACTGGATTACAGCAGGAAAGTCTCCTTTGCGGAAGGACGGGGGCCGCCAGAGCCCGCGGCCGCAACGACTAAGAGCCCGCTGGGCAGGTTCAGGTCCGGACCGCTCTCATATGTGTAGAGTTTTTTAGGGTTTGTGGTTTCAGGGTTTTTCAGGGTTTTTAGGATTTAGCCCCCTTACGCTTGTGCATGGAAGGTTCTGAATGTGGCGGGGTTGGCCCATTGGACGGTGGCCTTCGGAGCTTACAGCGCAACGACCACGAGCCCGCTGGGCAGGTTTCGGCCGAATGTCTAGGGTTAGGGTTTAGAAGAGTAGGATTTTTTAGGGTTTAGGGTTTGACCCTGCCTTGCCTTCAAGCTTGTGCATGGTCAGTTTTGAATGTGGCGGGGCTGGCCCATTGGACTTGCGTGCATTCTGTATATCAGTAGGTGCAGTTGGATCTCTTAAATGAATTTTAATGCGGAGCATAGTTGATGGACATATGGGGGATCAGCGTTAGGTATTTGGTGGTTCTGGGATTATGAATTTATGATGTGACTGGATTTACTTGTAACCATAGTTGCTATTGCAGAGTCAACTTTACAATGGATTGTAATACAGACCATAGTTGATGATATACGGGTTATCAACAAAAGGTATTAGGTGTATCTGGAATTTGGATGTGGCTGGATTTGCTTGGAACCATACTTGCTATTGCAGATTGATCAGAGTCTCACTTTTTCACTGGATCGCAATACATGCTATAGTCGATGACATATGGGGTTATTGACGTAAGTTATGAGGTGGTTCTGGAATTTTGATGTGGCTGGATTTTACTTGGAACCATATTTGCTATTGTGGAGTGACCAGAATCTGAGCTGCTTTGTTTTCTATATTTGCCAAGAGAAACTTTCGTGATCTACGTGTACTCCAAACAATTGTGATTGTATTCTATTTTCTTAAAACTCAAGTTTGTACTTCAAAAAATTCTGATCCGGCATTCTATGTTCTTAACCCGTAAAGGACCGAGGCACACTTGGGCAGGAATTGTCAAAAACTGTCATTCAGAAGAAAATGAAAAAAATAAAGTTTTTTGAAATTCAGCCACGTGAAAAAAAATTCCAGAGTTACAACCACACAGATCAAAAGATTATAATGTTTGTAGGTAGAGAAGAAAAGTTTATTCTGACTAGTGTGAGATTTTTGCACACACATGGTTAATTTTTATTAATATTATATTAATTACATACCTATCAAATCTCAAAAGTAGAGGAATTTTGCACATGTTTGAGTTGCCAAAAAATATCGAAGTAGCATAGTTTTTTATTTGACTGGGAAAAAAGTTAAATTCCCACCAACAGGTAACATAGTCACACCTTGTATAAAATTTTTGTAAACATACAACCAAAACTTACTTCATACATATATTGAATGGTCATTTGGCCCTTTGGGAGTTAAAAACTCAAGTACCTACTTCAAGGAAGAGAATGGGTCCATTTTTAAAGGGGAGAGGGCTTATTTAGTTTCCCCTTCACAACCCAAATTGTTTTTCTACAAAAAGTACACCTAAACCATCCTTCTATGTTATTAAATCACATAATATTATTCAAAAATAGAAAGGTGATTGTAGGGCTTCACATAAGAATATTATTCTATTTACAAACACAAAAAAAAATCATAGAGAAATTATTGATGAATATGAATCCTTGCACTTGGGTCAATCCTTACTATAGTGGTAACTGCCACCACAACTATGAAGAGAAACTACTCCCCTCATAGTGTTCTTTGTAGGATTTAGTAAGGTTGTGGCCTATGATTGAAAAGGGATTTGATTTTAACACACATTTTTTTAGAAGAAGACCCTTGGGCCAAAATTTGGATCCAAACCTCCATCATCATGATGGTGGTTTAGCTATCACAAATGGACATGATTGTGAGCATGATTGTGAACTTGTCTACAAGCCAAGTGACATGCTCAACAACTTATTGAAAGCATGTGTGAGAGCATCTTAATTCCCTTCACAAGTCTTCATTGGAATCAAGGGCATCCAATGGCTATTCACTTGCTTGGAGATCTAAAAACCTCAAAGTTGTTATTCAAAGTTAGGTTGAAGGGGCTTGATGCCAAGGAAGTGACAAGGAGTGTCCATGTCTTTTGATTGTGTTGACTTCTTTTCACATGCATCATTCTAAATTCCTTCTTTCTATCTTTACCTCTATAGTTGAAAATTGAAAACTTTATTAAAGACTTTGTTTCTTTTTATTTAATAAAGGGGAATCATTTATTTTCGCACATAATGTTATGCCAAATGCATTAACCAATCAACTTCTTCATGTTGTATCATATTTAAATACTTTACATGGTCATAATTACTTAATGACAAAAGTTAAGATATATGCCCAAGCCAAGTTTATTGTTTGCATGTTTTTTAAATAAAAAAATATAAAATTTCTGAAATTTCTTTTTCATTAGTCAATAATTTATGAGAGTGCATTTCCATTAGACTCCTCAAGTTTTGTTTCTAAAAGTTATAACGAGTTTCCATTGATTCTACCTCTAATCTTTAATCCATGTTTTGCGTGAATATAGACCTCGTAGATTGGACATTGGATTGGAGGGTATTATTTCATGGAAAATGCCAAAACTATGGTATCTCATGGAAACAAGCTAAGTTTTCAAATAGGTCTAATATAAGGCTTAATGCATGGCTATTTGGATGCTAGTGGTTTCATTGATTTCGTTGTAGAAGTTTTAATTGCAAAAGATAGTCAACTAATGCTTCAATTGAAACACCATGGAGCATCAAGGTCATCATGGATTGTCTAGGCTCCTTCAAATTCTTGGAGCTCTGAATCCCTAATGGAAACAAGTCCTACGTCTAGACACCTAATTCCAAAATTTTTAATTTATTACATCAATTTTTGAAAATAAAACCCACTTTAACCTCTAAACTTTTCCAAAATTAACAATTTGGAAAAAATCCATCATAAAGTACTATTTGGAAGAATATTTTGGAATTCATATACAAATAAAAGTTGTAGATTTTGAGTTTTATATTCTATCCATATAGATAGATTCACCAATATTTTTTTGTAATTTTTGAAAGAGAAATATCAAAATTCCTTCTAAGTTCAATTACAAGCAAAATATTGTCATTTTTTGAGTAAAATTTGTTAAAATGCATTTGCATTGAGGTTCTCTTGACATGGTGATTTTTTGAAATTTTTGTGTTTTAAAATCTATGTCATCATTTTTTCAAATCTAGTTTTGAATTAGAATCAGTGCAATTTTGGCTTAGTCAACCACTTGACATTCTTCCACATATTTAATTTAAAAAAAAAATATACTCTAATACCACCAAATCCAACCATTAGATAGGGATAAAGTACATCAGAAAAGTACCCCGATTGCAACCATATTGTTGCAATGGGTCTTTTTCCTTATGTATCCTACAGATTAACCCCTCACCGCCCAAGGCCTAACCATGTCAAAAAACAAGATCGCTTTTCAAGTGTTATAAGTCTAAATCTGAGTAAGTTATGAAAATCTCAACCGTACAATCTTGTAGTGTGCATGTTGTAGATGTTGTAAATCAAATTTGGAGTCATTTGACCGTATAGATTGGAAGATTATAATGATTTAGTGTTGACAAAAGATGCTGAAATTTTCCTAAAAACACAGTTGGAGGTGAAATTCGATTTCTACACCTACTCAAATGAAAAAACTTTAAACTACAAAGTGATTTAAAATCAAAAGACAAACACTTTGGTTGAAAAAAAATTCATTCAATTGACTCATTGCGTTTGCAAAATTGTTTTGAAATGTCAAAAAACAGTGAAAAAAGTAGAAAAAAAACACATCTATGGCTGAACCTACCTCTACTAAAATGCTTCTCATTCAATCATAACTTCTTGGATTGATATGAAATTTTTACCACAAGAACTAGACTAGTATGCGCAACTTTTCCAACAAAAATTATTGAAAACAAACACTTTCTGAAGAAGTTATAAGCCGCCAAAGTTCACTGTAATGCAAAAATGTCTGGATTTTGAACTTCGAATTGCTCCCAAGCATTCAAAACAACTTGGATTGACATGAAAATTTTATCACAATAAGTAGACTTTATGGGGAACAATACCCAACAAATTTTATTGAAAACTAACATTTGATGAAAAAGATACAAGCCCCCGAAGTTGCAGCCATCTCATTGCAGTGTGGTGAACTCAAATTGAACCTGCAAACTTTGAATGGCTTTCAAAAACTGATTACATCTTGGATAGATCTGAAAATTTTACCACAAAAAATAGACTATTATGCGCAACTTTCCCAACAAGTTTTATTGAGTTTGGACATTGGATGCAAAAGTTACAGCACTTTGAAGTTGACTGCTAGATTGTGTGAGGACACTTTTGGTCCCCTTGGGCGGTGAGGGGTTAAGATGACTTTCACCAAGTAAAATAATCCACAGATTAGGATGACTTTCATCCAAGTAGAATAAGATAGAATAAGAAAGAACCAAGAGCTTCAATCGTCCAGAAATTGGACATAGGAGCGCTCAAGGGTTAACCCTGGAATGCGGCAGAAGATTCTTAGTATCCGATGTTTACCAGACAATCGAGGAAATCAGCTATTCATCCTCAGATCGTAGACTACATAAGATTCCAATTCTAGGGACCCTTGCCTTCCCAACATGAGTTCTTAACGTCTCCCCAACATGTGGCCAGTTGCACCTGATTATTTTGTCCTGATTCCCTGCCTGCTAAATGTGAACTGCACTTTCCCAGGTATCCCAGGAAGGGATATGCTTCTCCCCTGGTATCGTACAGGGGAAGCAAATCCTAGGCTTTACAATGTCATCAAAGTTTTGGCTGATGGTCAGTCATTTCAGGATCATCGATCAGAAAAAGTTTGGTCTACCAGATGCCAATTTTGCAGCGACTGTCTTGGGCCTTCGGGGGTATCTACTGCGCTGCTAGTGCTCTGGAGGCTGCCTTTCTTTATAAGGTTTCCTTCTGTAAGTCATTCATACATGATAAAAATTTAGATTTCCATATCCACATCAAGTAATGGAAACACACAGCCTATTTCACAATATGAAGAGATGACCACAAGTACACAGCAAAGAGTGTCTCAGCTAGGAAGAGGTCATATTCAGTACGTTGGAAAAGCAAAAAGGTTACAAAATTTATTTGAGCACTCTAAAGAATTAGATGTGTTCAGATGAACGACACCCCCCGTGAGTTCTAAAAGACTGTCAAATGCCAGGCAGCTTCTGAAACAGTCTCATTCCGTGTGTGTTTAACTTGAGGTCGATTTCTTCAAGTAAGAAATAAGATCTGCTCGTTCTTGAGGCTTCTTCAAGCCGGGGAACACCATCTTCGTACCAGGAATAAACTGCAAAACGAACAGAAGTGCGCTAGTGAGATAAACACATAAACTAAGTAAACGCCAAGAAAAAAATACACCGAAATTTCCATTCTACGAAAGTTCGCCTGAAAACACTCAACTAAGCTCCTGGGCAGAGAGGAACACCTAGATGCAGACCCTAATTATCAATCCTTGCAAAATCGGACAGAGGGATGCCCCTATTGGGAAACTTGTGTGATTTCATAAGTTCCCATTGCAAGGGTACGGCAAGTAAATTACTCTTACCTTCTTAGGGTTCAATAAGTACTCGTAAAGATGCTCCTCGTTCCAGTCAACAGCCTTGTCCTTGTTGGCCTTGGAATAAGCGTAACCGGCCGTCGTTCCTGATGTCCTTCCGAACAAACCGTGCAAATTTGGCCCTGCAAGTCAATTGAGGAGCAAGCGGTCATCCACTTGACGGCTGGTCCTCTATAATTTTGAAAAATGCCAAGATGTATGTGAGCGGACGTGATACGTTAGACTGTTGAACTGATCATTCAAGACCGATAACCTTAGCCTCCGAACTGCTTCAGGATATTTGTACCAAATTTGTAAAGTGGCCCCAAGGAATCAATTCATTCCATCAACTAATGTTGTTCGAGAAACCATCATTTATTGATCCATAGTCTGGTCCGGGATCTAGTAAAGTCTCCACGAATCATACCGATAAGTTGAAGTTGCTTTACGGCAGGACTAGCTTCATCATTTCTAACGAACAATCTGTACTCCAATCACCCTCATCAAGAATCTCTCATAGCAAGAAACTCTCCCAAGGCCACTTACTACCGTTATCCATATATGTCTATTGATTCACTACTGACGATTGAGTAAAACCTAAGCGGCGGAAAAAAAATCACAACATCAAGTGCAAGAGTCTACTAGATTCAGTACCACAATAATAGAGATCCTGGACCTCAAATGTATCGCCTCGGTCAACAAGCCCTAGATTCACCGTAGTAACCTAAAGCAAGATTGATTCACTGCAAGTGTGTTTCACAATCTAGAAATCAAATCCTTGGACGTTCTCATCAAGAGGGACCAAACAATAGCCCAGCCAGTCTTCTTCTAATCGACAAGAAGTTACAAACTCTATAAAAGAAACAAAAACCCTCTGACACCAACACACGACCGATACTCCCGACTGCACGCTAAATCTATTGCAAATACGAAAGCAAAGTGAACTTACAGACACAGATAGTGCCTGCAACCTCCCAATCTAGAGGATCCAACAAGATGCCCAAATAACAAAGAAAATCGCTCTCTTGCAGAAGCCACTACAATCTCGGCTTCTTCACTCAGCGATCTCTCCAGAGGAATCTATTCAACACAGAAAGATACTAATGTTACGCACAGGGATATTTTTCTTTCGTACAAGTTACATTTTCTCCCATCTTCTTCAACATTCCCTCTAACATTCTTATGGCTCCACATAAACCTAAACTTCCTTTCTTCTCAGAAGGATGGTCTTTGAACGGTCTCTAGAATGGTACGGTACAAACGCCCCTGTAATCACAAAAAAACTCCCAAACAAGACAACCAAAACAAGAAACGGCGGCCAAGCAGACCACAAAAGCCTCTCCACAACAAAAACCATCGAACAAACAACAAACTTCGGAAAGCATTCCAGAAAAGGTGGGTGGGTGGGTGAAAAATGGGGGGCGGAAAGGAAAAAGAAGGCGATCGTCACCTTGCTTGTGGCCAGCGGCTTTATCAACGGCGTGACATTGCGCACACTTCGTCTTGAAGATCTTTTCACCAGCCTTCTCGTTGCCCTTGGGCGCCTCACCGAAAGTAGCCATCGCCGCAGCGCCGGAGGAAACACCAAACCCTAACCACAAAGCGCCGAAGAAGAAGAACTAAGAAGTAAAGCTTCGATGCGGAGCTCGCACAACAAAGGCGCGTGGGGAAGAGGACTGGCAGGTCGAGCGGGCATGGGGGAAAGAAGAATAATTGGATGGGAGCGGAGGTGCCAGTTGGGACTGGTGCAGGAGGGGTCGTGATTGGTTGACGTGGCCAGGTGACGTGGCGAACCGGAGATCCTACAACCGTCCATAGGCGAGCCACGTGGGGTTTCCCGTGTCACAGACGCCCCCAGGTCGTGGCCAATCGAAGAAAAGGGTTTCTTCGTCGTTTCGAGTTCGGTGATTTTCTTTTAAGTTTTCTTCTTTTATTGCACCACTGGAACAATAGCAAAATTACAACTCTTTCAAAAAAAATTCTAAAAAGTGGGAAAAATCTGATTACACTAATATGGGGAATTTCATTAAAATGGCAATATTATGTATGCCATTTATGCGAGTACAACAACGCTTCTTAGCACATACGAGAACGCTTCTCGACATGTTAACTTCATAGAGGTGCCAATTCTATCCCCAACAAGTCCAAATTGCAATGCAACTCCACGGTTGTCATATCGGACGGAATCACACTGTTCACAGACAGAATCAAACCAATTAGGGTTGACCGGCTGCGAACTTCAAAGGCTTATAACATCTCATTTGCCCGATTTGAAGTATTTTTGCAAAAGTTATAAGTCTCTGAAGTTTGCAGCCGGTCAACCCTAATCGGTCTAATTCTGTTTGTGAATAGTGAGATTCCGTCTAATATGACAATCGTGTACAACTCCCATGTTTATTCACCCTTATGTCATCTTTTTATGAATTTTTTCCATTTTGCAATCCCCCTTTGTACCATTTTCATGGAACAATTGCCATTTTAATGAAATTCTCCATTAATGAGGTTTATTGATTGATTTTAAAATGGTGTATGTTTTTACTCTTATAAATGTTTATAGTTATGTTCAAAGAGATTTCCTTCATTCAATAGTATCCATATCCATGCCCTTGGTAAGAATATTCATCAAGTTTGAATATTTGTAGCATTTTTAATCAATTAATTCTAAATGTCATTACTAATGTAGCTTGATGCCAAGAAATTTTAATGTAGAAAACTAACTTTTATCCGTATAGGTGAAAGCACTCAATTCCATTCGTGTATCCATTTGTGACAAGTACACTCCTATTGAAGGTGTCCTCAAAAGTGCAATCAAACCTTTGCAACCATATTGAATTGCAATTGGTTGACTATTGATTTTTTAGGTTTTGGTTTAATGACCACACAATGTGGCAATTTTAGTGGCCTAGGAAAAAAGTTCATAGAAATTACAGGTCATATCCAAAATTTCTAATTTTATTTATAAAAATGCATGATTTTCAATTGCTAATAGTGCCCAAATGTTTTTTCTTATGCCTTTTCTAACTATGTTGAATGTTTATTTTGACGTTTTTGGGTGTTTTCTCCTTATGCAATATTTTCATTTATTTAATCCTTCAATGCTTAATCATCTAGAGGATGGATGATGAATGTCTTGAAAAGTGTACTTCATTCAATTGATATTCAAGAAAAATTGTGTAATATATAAACAGAAAGAAGAAAAAATTTCTATAGATAAGAAAGAATGATATAGATATTTTGGAAGAATAACACTTTTTTATTATGAAATTTCAAAAGTGATTGAGACACTTCCAACAAGCATGTAGAATTTAGCCCAAATTTGATGCCATTTGGATCTAGTCTTTAGTTATTGCTACTAGAGTAGATAATACTATTATTTGTAAGAAGCAAAGGCTTGTTCCTTGTTTGCTCATTTAATTTCTTTCTCTTTCTTTCATCCTTTGTCCAGCAGCCAGTTTAGAAATTTGTAGAAAACCCCTCTAGTACTAGTACATATGGTTTGAAATTGGAATTTTGTCTTGTTTCATGATCAAGCTCAAAACAATCAGCCTACTAAATTCTAGTCTTTCAAATGTAACACTAATTATTTTAGTTTGATTGCAAACAAAAATAATTACTCTATACCAAATCTAAAGATGTGTACATAAAATTAATTATTAGTATTGGTCAACAACCATGTAAAACATAAGTTTTGAGATACTTTGTTTGGATTTACATCCTAACTCTTAGATATTGTTGTTGAAGATAAATGAAATGCACTACTTCAAAAAATTGACGTTGTAGAACTTTTTAGTCAACTTTATATTATCACACTTAACCCCTAAAGGCCCATTATCATTTTGGAGGACAAATGGGAGTACCTAAGGTCTAAATTTTTGTCTTGATTTTTGAAACTTTTATTAAAGATAGAAAAATTGATTAGCTTCATGGGAATATAATTATTTTTTCAATTGGTGCACAAGAACAAAAGTTATACAAAATAAGCTCAAAATAGGGGAGAGGGGGTGGCAAATTTTTTTTTAATTTTTAAAAAATAAAATAAAATAAAATCTCATAAATTGTATTTTTTTTTCTACATGGAAAGCTTTGATTCATTCCGTTTGGATTTGTTATGAGAAAGTTATGGATAATCTTATTTTGGAGGCAATTAGAGCATCTTGTTAACAAAAATAACTTGTAGGATTCAATTTTTAATGCAATTTTTATAATTTTTCAAGAAAAAAAGTATATGGTTTAGATTTCTTGCTAGAAAATCTCACCATTGGAATTAGTACATTTTAATTCCATCTTAGAGATATTAATAATTTAGATTTTCTTTCTATCTTATACATACTTCAACTTAACAATTTTTTAAAGAATAAAAATTCAATTTTTTTGTATTTTTTTCCCTCAGACTCTCAACTAAATTCTCCACCATAAAGATTTAAAGCTCAAAACTCTTTAGTGCAAAAAAATTAAAGTTAAGAAGGTTCAAAGTCGAATAAACTAGTCTTGCAATGTGTTGAAAAACTTGTTTTTTTCACTTTAAACCCTAAAGGACCATTGTCCCTTTGAGGGACAAATTGGATTTCGGGCAGGTACCTACGGGCTGAAATTTTGTCATGATTTTTTGAAACTTTTTTTGAGGATAGAAAAACTGATGAGCTTTGTGAAAATATAATTTTTTTTCACATTTGGTGCCCGGAAACAAAAATTATGACCAAATAAGCTCAAAATAGGGGACGGGGGGCAATCCGGGCAGAAAAAAAAATTTGCAAAATTTTGAATTTTTTTTCTTGTAGATTGTATTTTTGTCTACATGGGAAGCTTTGATTCATTCCATTTGGACTTGTTATGAGAAAGTTATAGACAATCTTGTTTTGGGGGTAGTTAGTTAGAGCATCTTCCTGAAAAAATAACTTATAGAATTCATTGTGTGAAATTTAAACTTGCAATTTTAAGGTCTAAATTTCTCAAATTTTTCCACATATTTTCATACTAATAAGGTGTAAGATCCTATGGTTAGATGTGAAAGAAAACAATTTTCAAATTTTTTTACTCTTTCCTATAGAAATGGCAGCTTTGAGTGTTTTTTCACAGAAAAAAAGTATTTAGGGGTTAATTTAGATTCCATGAAGTAATTACACACTATTCCACATTTTTAACAAATGAAAGAATATGTTTAACATGAATGTTGATTTTTCCAAATTGTTTGGTAGAAAAATGAAATCATTATGATTCACTAAAGTATAATACAAAGTAAATTTACATGTAGTCCTTGTTCTATAGAAGTACATTGCTACTAACTGGTAGAAGTGCACTTCTTGTTTCTATAGAAAATTATTTGAACATCCTGAAATTTTCACCATAAGTATCTATTACAATGAAGAATATTATAATGTAATTCAATTTTGCATGTTAATAGTTCCAATGTTCAAATCATAATAAAATATTCATTTTTTGGAATTTTGGAATTGGAGGAAACACTAGACTCTTCATTTCATTAGTCAGAATAAAATTTAAAAAAAGATCATTTTCATGGGAAAAATTCAGGTTAGTGAAGACCTAAAAGTTATCAAATGCACTACAAGTCATCCATGGCACACATCCAAATCCATACAAAAATATGCATATGATGATATTTTTCTGCACATAACAAGTGGAAAGAACAAGTGAACTACACAAAAAAATTGGATGAGAAATATCAAGCGGAAAGAATAAGTGAACCACACAAAAGAAAACTGGATGAGAAGTAATTAATTTGCATCCTCTTACCAGCTTCCATTGTCATCCAAAAGTCAAGATCTGTCTCGTTAAACAGAACAAGTGACATTTGCGCTATCAAGAAGTCGTGCACTAGCTCAAGCATTCCTACCGGGCACTAACGGCTCTTCATTTTTTATTGAGAAGGATCTTTGACAACATGCAATTGCATGTGCGTATGCCCAGGAAAAACCATATTGTGAAACAATAATGGGTTACTCCAGATCAAATGACGTAAAAGGGGATCGTAGATCACCACACGACAAAAGGGAAAGAATCAGTGCCTTACCTTCATTACCGACTAAACTGATGTATACGAATCCAGTACATGAATTGAGCTTGTGAATATCTAAGGGCCGGTCACGTTTCTGTGTTGGGTAGTCTAGAGGGTTCAATATTATATAATCTAAAGAAGCACGCTAAATTGGATCGTCAAAACCTTTTCTAGTACTTATACATGGAGCTACCAGTCGGGGGAGGAGGTGGTGCAGCACGACCTGGTAAGCGGCGACTAGCGTTACCCGCATCACCATTCTCAGTGCTGCTGGAGTTCCGGGAAACTCGGCCATTCATGGGAGAATCAATTCTAGACGATCGAGCCGGAGAATCAGATGATCGTGAAGATGAACTCCTGATTCCTGCAGTTTCAAATGCTACACGCCAATCCTCCGCTTCTGGTATGCCAGGCGCTTGAGAATCCGCTGTAATCAAGAACAGACACCCTTGTCAGGTTTCACTCCTACATGATTTGAGGTACTCCTAAAGTCAAGAACTTAACATTGCGAAATCCGTTCAGGGAACTTACAAGAGTCATCGACAGATACAACAGAAGCACGAGATTCATGCAAGCCTAGTGTCTTGGTCAATTTCGCTAAGGCGGCTGATTGCTTTTGACATTTCTCCCGACGGGACTTAACCTCTTGGTCCTCCTGTAAGAGGTCTTGGATTCTTGCAGTCGACTGACCACTGTACCCATGAAAAACACGAAAGCAACACATTGAGAGAGAAGACATGAATGAGTAATTACAAGGTACCAACATATGAATGCACTATTGAATAGGTTCTAGATATACTAAGCTGTTGAATGAAAGAGGATGCGAAACTAGGTTTCCAACATTTGTTGTCCCAGTGATGCACCTGATAGAGCTGTATAGCTGATTCAGCATAGCATCCTTCGCCCTCTCCACTTGACAAAGCACAACTGCCTGATATACCAAACAAGGGAAATAAATTGCTTATGTTGTTATGAATTCAATATAATGTGGGCAAAGGTCACGTCTGCAAACGCATTTGGTGAATATAAAAAAAGTGACAAAATCGAACGTACTTTGGGAACGTTAGCAGCGAGACTGTTCAACACTGCCTCAACGTAATCTCGAACTTCCTGAGCCATGAGTCTTAGATCCTCTTCAGGATCTGACGGTCTTCGCAAAACTGTTGACACGTCCTGATGCCCAGAAAATCTGATCTGTCAGCATAGAAAATAGGCTGGAAGTGTTGAATGGAAAACGAGAGCATTGCAAAATGTTACAGTTCGCTTACCGAGGACGCAGCTGCTGGCCCTGGACGTGCAGAAACACTACTGCCAGAATCCTTGGAAGATCTAACTGATTCTCCTGGGCTCGCAGATTCAATGCAGGCTCTGATCTTGGACATCCATTCAAGTTTCTCCGCCATGTTTTCAGCTTTGAGATGAACTGAATGTTCAGCTGCCATTTTCCAGAAATGGCCAGATCACTTATTTTCAGATTACAATAATAAACACGCCAGCTAGAGAGTCATACAGAGCTTGCAGGCCAAGGAAAAAGCATGCCATAATAAATGCAAGAAGAGATCCTGGGATCGCAACATCATGAGGTAACCATCAAGCTTCGACGTAACCTCCGCCCTGCTTGTGGGATCCCCAGCATTGAATGAGAGATACAGCAGACCTATCTATTGAAATGAAATTCAGAAAAATCACACCCTAAGCCATGAAGCAATTGGACTAAAATTAGATATTACCTTTAAGAACTGTTTTGTATGCCACTTTATGGCTTACTCTGAAGATCAGACTAGCAGTAGGATCTTCTTTTTCGGTTGCTCCATTCGATGACGACTTACTTTTGGACGACTTGCCATTAGACTCCTCAGCCCCCACCACCTCAGGTCCGTCCTCGAGGATACACTCTTCTAAAGTAATTACTCCACGGAAAGTTCTTTCTTCAGGTTTTTTGGTGTACGCTAGCTGGATCAGATTCAAGAGAAAATGTTTTCATCAGGAATACCAGTTAAGTCGACACTTAACAGCAGTTCAATTTTCTATAATAACAAGCAAATGAACGTAAATGAACAAAAATTGGTTATTTGCCTACTTCTCAGACGTCCTCTGGTCGTGGATCGGGAAGGACAAGATGATGAGTGGCAGACACGTTACCAAATATGCATATACCATGACGGAGTCAAAGGAAATGGTTTACAAGGAAGTTTACTTATTTTGTAAGCAGGATGCAGAATCATCTGGTTTAACAAGAGTTTACCTTGCACGTTTTCTCATTCAGAACAAACCAGCGCTTGACCCACTCATTCTTGTCACTCTTCTTCAACAGGTAACCTGTTTAGAATAAAAAGAATGAATTTAGACAGGAGTCCTTCCATCATTCACTTCTTACAAAACGTGTAGAAGGTTAACCATGCAACCAGAAAACTTCTGTGTTCAATAAAATGACAAACCGTCATATAACCATACCAGCAGAGTTATCACCAACGGTCTGCAACGTTGATGGAGTATCCTTATCCTCTTTCTTTGCCTCATCTGCTTGCCCTTTCATGCCCTTCAGATTCCCTCCCGACCCTACAGTTGTTGGAGCAGTAGCCTGTAACCACCCGGTACAATCAGAACAGATTTAACTGTAGCTGTCCAAAATTCCATAATTAGAAACTTTGCGACTGAGTCTAGTTCCACTTCGTGATTGAAGAGAATTGCATATATAAGTCGTATAAATAATTAGATAAATGCATGCCAAGGATGACTAACGACATTATTCTCACGAAGAACACTTCAAGAAGCGTTTCTAAAGTTAAAACTAAAAACTGGCATTCTGTTCAAGCACAATTGGACTGACTGAAACACTCACCTTACTCAACAGGGATTGCTCTGCTTCTTGGGCTTTCTTTGTCTGCACACCTTGTAAGTTATCAAGTTTCTGAAGTCTTTCCATCCTGTGTATACAAGAAAATCCTAACTGATCAGTCACAAACCCACACATTATCAGATGATAACAACCAAGTGACATAAGAGGGTATGCAGTTCAAGCGGTCGAGGTATCTGTAATGTTGACGAGGAAGCTTTTGTCTACCTGCGTTGAACGAGTCTGATAAAATGTTGAGGTGGAATGAATACGCGCTCCATATCACATAGGGCAACGACCATTTTTTTTGCATCAATTCTGTATTCCTCTAATGCTGAACTGGCAAGTGAGACAATCTGCAACGCAGAGCAGGAAGATTAAACCCTCAATGAAGATGCCCCCAATACCATAGCAAATATAGCTAATTTAGCTAGAAATGTTGTCTGACTGACAAAAAAAGAATACAAAAGCATAACTACGAAGATGGATGGATGTTCGGGGATGAGAGGCACCATTGGACAGGGAAAATTTTCAAGAAGCAAGCAACTACCTCTCTCTTCAGAGGTGGATATCTTCCCAGCCCCGGCGTTCCATTTGCAGAAGCGGACACTATGTCAACAAGGACACGATGGACCTGTAAACAACGATAAGGTCCAACATATGTTACTTATAAGCGAATAGAAGAGTTCAAAGAAGAGTAGAAACACTACGATCACTATGATATTAGCAACCAGATACTGTTACTACTGCAACACAGTGTCTTGAATTTGCGATCAAGTGATTAAAATTGTAGCAACTCATTTATTACACGTTCAGCAGAACAATAAGCTGCAACAGTTGCTGAACCAAGTAAATAGTACGAAGTTTTCACACCTCATCAACACAAGACTTTGTTGGCTCTTTTGCCAACTCGATCGCCTTTTTAATAAGAGCTCTCAAACCCTTTTCAGGGGACAAGAGATACGGCTGATAACCATCTGCTTCGAGTACCAACTGCACACACGAAAAGTGAAATAATTATTCAGTTTAGAAAAATTCACTACAACATGTGCCCCATTGAGACATAAGAACCAAAAATAAAGGGAGTTCTCAAAAGACGTACCCTTTTTACACTACTGATCTCAAACATCTGGTCGAGGGGTAGAGCCTTCATCTTTTTTGGCAACACGCCCTCAAAGCTGGCTACGATTTTCCAGCCTTGTCCCTGCAAAGATATGACAGATTACATCACTTGCAACCCTCAAATGTACCAAGATAATATCAAGCACCCACAACGAGCTGCCATATCTTTTGGTTGACTGCCACTCACTGACAAAGCAAAAAAAGATTATTAAGTCATGAACATTAAATAGATTCTGTTTCAAATATATGTGTATAATTTATCTTGTAACAAAGCATTTGATGAATTGCTTGACAAAACCGAAAAAGACAGATATAGAGACGAGAGCTTTACTTCTCCAGTGTTAATATGTTGTAGAAACCTATCTTCAAACTCGCGACATAACTCCAATGCAACTGCAACAGTCCCTTCTGAACTAGTTACTCTTTGCTCTCCAAGCCTTGCTAATTCCTCCTCCACCATTTGTGTCTTACCCTCCAGTCTGCAGAATCAAGACCATCAATAAGTTCAATTCAATCCCTTGACTATGAAAAGTCTACGCATTCTCCTCGCTTATAGTCTTCAAGCTTACAACAGATAGTGAGGATAGATCGATTTACCCAGTAAGGAGGTTAGGTAGGCGTAGTTTCAATCGGGACTGGATTTTACTGGCCAAGGTTTCCAGTAAGGCTATACGCCCTAATTTTGCAGATGGAGCACCTTTTAAGATGGACTTCAAAGATTCCATTTCAGCTTTCCAAGCGGTGTCCAAAGAATCTTCAGAGCCAGAATGAGCAGCTGCTATTGACACCGACTGGCCAATTAATGCAATCCAAGGCACATCCTGAGTATTAGAAGGGCCTTGACCAGAAATCAGAGCATTCACAGCAGCTAAGCTTCGCGGGTCTGAAGCTGCTTGGTCAACTTTGCTGATAACACCAACAGTTCGTGTTCCTGCAGAAAAAATATATGTAACTGGTGAGGGGGCACCAGATCTTACAGTAGCACGTACAACAAACCAAGCACTAAAGGTTGGATCTTGTCTATGTTATACACTTCAAGACAACCCATATTTGCACAAGAAATCCAAAATAGAACCCAGATTTCAACTCACCCTCTGAATCCAGTTCTTGAGCAAGTTTCAGAGCCCGAGAGGCAGCCACATCCCGACAAGATGTTGCAGGTATCACAACAAGCAGTATGGTATCGTTATTGCTAGCCAGATCATAAGCCTGCAAAAATTCAAGCAGGATTAATACAAAGTAATGAGAATAAATTATAAATAATGAAAAGGCCTGTTAAAGGACGAGCAAGGATTAATAATATTGATAATAACAATGCAACGTTCAAGTCCAGAATTGCCTCCTGCAATTGTGGACTCTAAGACTAACAAAGTAAACCCCAAAGACGGTAACAAGCAGGCAACTCACGGGGGAGTCATCGGATGAAGTCCTAGAGTCCAGTCCAGGAAGATCAATCAACTTCAGAGGAGGACCTACAGACAACAAAGTGTACATATAGATGTTAAACCTATCGACTGCTCTTCATACTTAACTAGCACAATTTGTACCCGTCTACACAACTTTGTAACAAAAACTAGGTTCACAGCAATAGAGTCAATGGTCCAACCAGGTTCAAAAAAGAGACTAAGTACATATTGCAAGCGACACTGAAGATGCTATTTCTAATCGAAAATTGATTTCATATTCAATTACGCCCCAGGTGTATGAAAACCGAGTGACATGATTACTGGGTATTATGAGGCTAAAATCAGATCTAAAACCACAGGAATTCACACCTGAAATTTATCTTCTGATGCTAAAAGAACGTAACTACACGCAACTCACCCGAATTTGAGCGGAGGGTGAGACGAATTCCTTCATTTCTTCCCTTTGTAGAACTGACATTCTTCAAACGACCTTGAAGTGAGTGCCTAACGTCACCTACATCATACGGCTGTCAGAATTTGTGCCAAACTATGTTTCACTGGATCTCAAAGAACAGTTCATGTGCAATACAATACAATCAAAAACCGTGACTTTTCAATATTGCAGAAAAGCCTATCATCGATTTCATCCATTGCTGAACTTACTGGCAGAGACGTTTTGCGTCCTTCCTTCCAAAACAACGGCCAACCCTCCAGGTCTACCAGATTTATCCCGCTCCATATCAATAATAATCGGAGCGCGCGTAGCACCATTTTCTCCAGTTGGCTGAGGTGTACCAGAAAGTTTAGTAGGTGATTTCAATACTACTAGCCCACCACTTTTATGGAAATAAATTCAACTATATCGTTCGTAATTTTCATGAAGATCATGAAGTCAAAATAATTAACATCGGTTTAAATTTTAAATTTTAAATTATTGCATTGTTTGACACTCATAGAAATGCAATCATCAGTTTGATCTGGAAAGTATGGGTAGTTTGTGGAATAGCCCCGAAGGATCCGTTGTGCAATAAGCATCGACAAGCTGCCATTTCGTTCTTACTGTCACAATTAGGCTTCTGGAAATTTTAATCGACACTAGATCAGCACGAGGGAGCTAGGCATACCAGGACAGGATGACCAATGAGGCTGTTCAGCACCGCGGACTTTCCTGCACTCTGGGACCATAAAACAAACAAGCAAGAGGAACAAGCGAAATGTTATGAGCGTAGATGGAATCAAATAACGACACACTAAGGACATTGTGCCGACTGCGAAAGCATTCAAAATAAATTCCGCTAAGTGACGCAAGAGGAGTAAGCCCGCTGCATCTAAAACTAACTAAATTTTCAGCTTTTTCCAAGGCGCGTGTTCAATTTACGTCACGTTAATTCCTCTAAAAATCACAGACGAGATAAATATCATCTTGAAACTAATCTTTCTCATCTGTGGATTTTGGCAGAGAACACTGATGAGCCAAATAAACGGTGCTATGAATCATGCACCATAATTTTGAGCTGCATCCATGCTGGACACCCTGATTTTAACCAATCGTGGTATACTGAATTTCACATCCCAGGGAGCATCTGTCAGATGTCAACCTCTTTTCATAAATTGCGTTAAATGAAAGTGACATCTAATCCAATCCTCTGTTCCCCCCCGATTTAACATGGATTGCAATTACGTAACCTAACCGTGATGCCTAGTAATCACTTCCGTTAGCCTATAAACAGTTTGATAATACATAACTGATACGTCAACATTTACACTCCCTCCCATTGAGCACCAGTGACATAATAGTAGTACCGCAACATTTCTAACAACATTCCATAACCACATAACAATTTTCTCAGGTTCACCTGCTAAAGAAGATCTTAAGAAGTAAAACTATCTCATCAGCCAATCAAAATGACGGTACCTCTCATTAAACCACAATGCAGAACCTAGCATCATTGCAATTTCAAAAGTCCAAACTCATCCTACATTGCGCCTCCTCAGTAGAATCGCCGGACCTCAAGATCACCGGTGCACGACCACAAGCCTTTATCACACCCGGAGCCCTAAATCTAGTATCCAAAACACATTCTTCGATCTAAACCAAACCGAGCACGTACCACACTCCCAAGAGCAATGGCACTCAGAAACGATGTCGAAGCCTTAGGCGCATCCCCGTCCTCGTCCGCCAACACCGCAGCCGCCTGCTGCATTGTATCCGCCAGCAAGATCAAATTCTCCATAGCGCCCGCGAACCGCTCCGTGGCCGCCTTGTTGTCGGCCATGGCGCCAACAACAAGCTCGATCTACAACCGCGGCCTCACAACAAACAAACACACACACAACCTCTCGCTCCCACTCAGCCTTCCCTCTCTCCTCCTTCGATCGGATCAAGAGCTCAAACTCCCCTAAAGAAGGTGAAACATCGTAAGCTAAGCTGATTGCAGCTACGATGAGCTCCGCAGCAGCACCCCGCCCCCGCAATGTGCCGGATCTAGGGCCCGGGACGAGTGGCGATGGCGGAGCCGGGGTGGAGCAATGAAATGGCAAACTGCGTCAGAGGGGAAGGCAATCAGACTTTGAAGACGATGAAAGGCCCGCCCAAGCCGCAGCAATCAGACTTTGGTAAGTTACGAACATAATGTTCGCATGGTGTTCATTTCATCCGTCCACTATGGGTGCGGCACTTTTTCACCCGACTTCTTTAATGTCGCAGCCTTCAGTTGGCGTCCAAATGCAAGTGATAATACGGAGGTTTCTAACATTGTGATAATACAGTGTAGCGGAGTTTTTTCACTCGATTTCTTTAATGTCACAGTACCCTACGCTCGGGTTAAAAAATAAATCAAAATATAAATAAATAGGGCATGAAATGAATTTTTCAGAAATTATAACATGGTGTATATGAACATTGTAGAAAATACTGCAGTTAAAGTCAAGTAAAGCCACCTCAAAGTGTGGAAGCTCCACTTGCGGTTCCACAAAATTTAGGAAAAGTTGAACTAGTGGCAATATAGTGTAGTTAAATTATAGTGTCTTGCTCTACAGTCCACGAATAATTCAAAATAAAGTCAAACGAAAATTTATAAATTTTAAAAGTGAATAACAAAGTGGATATTTGGCCAAAAAGAAAATATTTTGTATGGGGTCTTACGAACTTGATCCCAACGTACGGTATTATTGCACAAATGCAAGTGTGATCATTTAGAGGTTTGTAGCATTGTGATAATTTAGTGGAATTTCTTAACTCGACTTCTATACGCGAATGATTATACAAAGATTTGTAACATTGTAATAATAACGTAGGAGGTCCATAAAATGCAAATTTAAGAGTTGATAATTAATTTAGAGAGGTAAGAGTGTTAGACTTCCTAAAATATTTTTCAATAAATTTTCCTTAAAAGAATGACAATGGAATTGGCATGTAACTCAAGTAGTTTCATATATTTCGAAGCTTTATAGAATTAGTTATGAATTTTTGAAAATGAACTGTAGTGGTTACTAAAAACATCCACCTCCTGAAATGTATACTATGTGTATATTGTTGGTACAACAAGAAAGCAAAATGTACCTTTGTATTAGAAGATTCTTTTAGAATCCAATTACTCTATGGACCTCCTACCTTATAATGGAATTTTTTCAGCTAACTTCTTCTATGTCACGATATTGGTGCCCAAATGCAAGCAATTACCATACTTGACTATCAAGATCAACGTTATTTCTTGAATAATTATATAATGTGCCAAAAACTAAGAAAATTTATCAATATTTTGTAATGTTCTTTTATTTGTAAAAAAATATTCTTTTGCAAAATAAATTTCTAAAAAATTTAGCATCTATTTTTATAATTATTTAGTGTTGAACTTGATAGTTGGGTACAATAGTTTGATATTTGTAACTTTGTGATAATATTGTAGAATTTTTTTTCATTTTACTTCATTCATGTCATGGTCTTTGGTTGGTGCCAAAAGGCAAGTGATTATACAAAGATTTGTAACATAGCCAAATACAATATAGTATTATATGCAAAAGGTAATTCTTTCAAGATTGAAGGATTAGGGAGCGAGAAAGAACTCTAACATTGTTTTGGGTTGGCGTTTTTTTAAAGTTTATTCATTGGAGACCCTAATTCAACATAATGAAAATGATTATTATCTAAGGCTACTAAGAATGGGAGTGGAAGTGTGAATTTCAATCTCCATAGAATGATAGGGTTGCACAAATAAGAAGATTATTGTGGATAAAGAGCTTAACCTTTCTTGAAGTAGTTTCTTATAGATAAAAAAAATTACATTATATTTCATACAATTGTTGGATATTTTTTAAATGTACTTTCAAGACACTTGAGATGTTCATATTATTTAAGACATTATTTGATGTAATCACAAAAAAGAAAAAAAAACTTAACTAGATACAATCCAATGTGCAAAGGAATTATTTTTTAATAATAGTACCATAGTTGAATGTCAACGATGCAAAGTAGAAGCATGATAAAAAAAAAACATGTAATTAACTCCTTATTAGAGGTTTCTTAAAATCCAAAAGGACCATAGTCCCTTCAAGGGACAAATGGGATTTGGGGCAGGTACCTAAGGTTTCAATTTTTGTCATGACTTTTGAAACATTTTTTTAGATAGATCTTAACAACATTTATCTTAAATGTTATGACATCTCACCTTTTATTTGACCCAAGTTGGACTTCTAATTTAAAATTGCATATGAATTCTTATTTCAACTTGCATTTGATTTTGGAATGATAACAAATATAGGTACATTCAATTTAATCAGATTGTGTTGTATTTTTTGCAAATTGAGGTTTAGAACTCACCTTTGCAATTTGTTTTTGTACAAAAGGTTTAAATTTTTTCTATATGAATTGAAGCCAAAAATCCTTTGTAGCTTGAAATTATAAAGGTGAGACTTAACTCAAATTTAAGAAGACTTTAACTAAATGTAGATAGTTCGATTATATATATTATGTCTTGTCATTCCAAAAGTATACAAAGGGAATAAAAATTCAAGTACAATGCAAAATAAGAACTAAAAAAGAGACCAAATGAAGCACATTTCATTATTTTTTAGAATAACTATAATGTACATGTATTTTTATACTAATCCTTGAGCTCTCATTAGTATTTGATCATAATTTGTCAATTTTTAATTTGTAGGAGTTGATACAAATCATGTAGGGTTTTATTCCAAAAATAGAATTCAATATACCAATGAAAATAATGAACCTTGGTCTCAAAAATCATACAAAAATATTTTATTGTATAAAAATTCATTTTGCTTGAAGATATAAATTGCATAAGAGAGGTTGTATATTATTCTTGGAAAACAAACATTTTAGCTTATATAATTATTTAATAGGATTTTAGATTAGATACTTAGAAATTAAACCAAATATTATTCAATGTATCAAATTTCAAAAATCTTTTAATGAAGTCTCATTTAGAAAAATTGATATTGTTCAAACATATAGAGACAATTACATTTAAAGTTTAAAACAATAGCAATTCAAAATGCTCAAAATATTTTTTTTAAAGATTTTTTCCAAAAAAATTATAATTAATTGAATTTCATAAATACAAATCTAACTACGGATTTCAAAATCAAACAAGGCTATCTAATATTATAAACATCAATTTTAATGAATCATTTGTCAAAAATACTAGTTTTTAATTATTATTAATGTAATGATAAAATTCTACACTATATGATTGAAATATTATCAATTTATGTAAAAGAGTCATTTATGAGAATTTAACTTGATAAAATGAAAATTCTATAAAATTCTATAAAATTCTATAAATTTTGCGTAGTTCTTGAACATCATCATGAGGAGCTTCACTAGAAAATTCTAACCAATAAAATAATGTATCAAGCCCTTGTTTATCAGAAGGTGAGACAAGTAATAATATAAGCGAAAACCGTTTTATTTTAGTTAAGCCACATAGCACATTGATTGCACCCTATTAGATCCACATTTTAGTAATAGATTCATCATGTTCATTTAGGAAATCTAAAATATTTGAAATGAAGATAGTATATAATTAAGCTATGTAATTTACATCAAACATCTACTAGTAACATATACTTAATTTTGCACAATGTTAGTGTTTCAATATTTGGTATGAGATCATTTGTTCATATTAAAATATAATATTGATTTCTCAGATTTTTATTTTATTTATTTATTTGAATTTTAAATTACAAAAATAAATTCAAATTACCATTGGTTCATTAGGCATGAATCCTTTTCGCAATATATAAATAAAACATTGCATTATGCTTATACTTAATGATTCCTTGAATAATGATGGATATTTACAAATTTCAATTGAATTTATATATTCTCGAGCCAAGTTTGGATTGTCTTTTAGAGAATTACATGCACGTTCAAATTCTAAAGCAGATATAGGTTTTTGAGGGATGGTCTTCTTGATATTTTCAATATTTTTAAACACTTTCTTAGAAGTCATATTGCTATTTGTAGTAGTATTTTCTTTCATAATGACCTCATTAGTAATAGATAATTTATCATTATTACAAACACTTTTAATGAATGAATGGATTTGAACATTTTCTTGTTGTACTATTGGTGTGTTAATTTTATTTTCATAAGTTGTTGTTTTAATAGGTTTTAAAATGACATCATCATCTTCACAAACTTCTCTTGTCAAAATTGGTTGTAACTTTTTTGAAACATGAACCCTTGTATTTGTAGTACAAATCTTTTGTATTTCTAATTCAATGTTTTTAATATCTTCTTGAATTTTTTTATCATCATTTGGCAAAAATGTTGCTACAATCTACAATAAACATTTTTTTAGTCTTAAAATGTAATGATTTATTTTAGAAATTTAACAGTAATAAAAAATAATTCCAGTATTATTCACAAATACCAAAATAATTCATTATAAACTACCTTAAATTCTATAAATAATAAAATTAATTACTTTCAAAATCAATGTAGGATTCAAATTTTAATTATAAATACTATAAATATGATTTCAATGATTTTCAATCAAAATAAATTAATAAAATAAATCACATTGTATATTTGATGGTTCTCACTTGATAATCCTTCAAAGCATTTTTTAAATCACCAAGCTTGTGATTAGCTACAGCACGCCTATAATAGGCTTTAATATGACCAGGATCAAATTGAATGGATTTTGTACTATCTTCCAAAGCTTTTTTGTATTCATGCAACTATTTATCATTATTAAAAATTTTATGTTTAATTTCATTACATAAGTGAATCAAAAATACAAATTCTAATATTATATATATATATATATATATATATATATATATATATATATTAATGATATTGTAATTGAATCCAATGATAACTATTAATTTAAATTTCATTAATATTACTTACATTTATGAAACAAAGAGCTCTATTAGCAAGAACAATTGCATTGGTAGGAACATGTTTAAGACTTTGAGTGTAACATTCAATTGCTAAAGTATATTGTTTTTTTCTAAAACATATATTTCCTTTTTCTTTTTGTTCTTTTGCTTGATGTTCAAGTTTATCTTCATATGTATTCTTAATTGTAGAAATATTTGAATTTGATTCATTAATAATTGTACTTTCTATTGCTTTTGGTAATTCATTTTCTGCATTAGATTCATTGGAATCGGCAACGTGTTGAATTTGAGAGTTACTGTTTGTAGAAATATTTTGTTTAATTTGCATATGATTGGATTCTTGTGTAGGTGGTGTAGATGGTAAAATTTTAGACACCTCATTTTGAATAAGATCACCAAATTCAAGGTCACCATGATTGATGTGATGAACATCTTTATTATCATTTACATCAAAACCTTGAGATGAAGAAGTATTTTTTGTACTATCAATGTTCTTTGTAATATCATTTGAATCACTAAAAGAATCATTTTTAGCAACTTGTTTGAGATGTGATGAATGAGTCTTAGGTTCTAAAGAGTCATCATCTTCTTCAACTTCCTCAATAATCATTGGTCCCGAACGCATGGGAATGTATTCAGAATCTATAGATGCCAATTGTTGAATTGTTTCTTTGTCATTTGGAGTAATCTTCAATACTTCCTAAAATTACAATAAAGGATAACAAATGTATTTACCATCATATATTTATATATAATATTATGCAAGAAAAATTCACAGAAAACATACAACATTAAATAATTCATATTGTACATTAGTCTTTTAAAATCTCTATATAGTTCTATATAAGATAATATTAAAATCAAACATATTATATATTATTGATTTAACTCTACCTCAAAGTCAAATTTTGCACCTTTTAAATTGCCCAATGCACGGCGAGCTAATCCCCGTCGATAGTATGCCTTATGAAACTTGCAATCCATTGAAATTGCATAAGTAGCATCTTCTTCTGCACCTCTAAAGTTCTTCAATTTAATCCGACTTATTGCTCTATTAGAATAAGTAGCTACACTGCTTTGCAACAAATAGTAAATGTAAGAAAAATTATATTTGAATATTTCATTTGAATATTTTAAGAAGGTATAAATTCAAATCTTTTATTTTCAATATTTATGTATCAAGTTTTTTTGAATCTACAAACACTACAAATGAATATATTGGTTAGAAACAAAAATACATATTTCTAAAAACAGATGATGGAGCTTTTAAAAAACTATATGAAAAATTATAAATTCTTGAAGAACATTCTATTTTAAAGAATTTGTTGAATCATTTATCTAAAATTAATTGATTGGTTACAAAAATGCCAACATTCACCACCACGTATGATATATGAAATTGAAATATACAAATATGTACATATAAGCACATCTATTATTTACTACTATTTACCTCTCTTGATATTTCAAACTGGTTGTATAACATTCAATAGCATTGTGAAATTTGCCTTGAGAAAAATAACCATTTCCATTCAATCGCCATTCTTCAGCTAATATGTTATTAGATGCTTTTAAATTTGGATTTTTTTCTACTTTGGAATACGGCATACTAATTGAAGATTGTTGATGTTTATTTGTAGCTTGACCAAAAGCAACATGGTCCATGGGAATTGATTCTTGGGTTTGTATTGCTTCAATAATTTCAAGAGGTACATGAACATTAGAAAGTTTTGAATAAATAGAATCCCCTTCATCAATGTTGTTGTCCAATTTTTCATAATGATGATTGTCAATATTATCAATTGTGGCATTTCTATTTTCTAGATTTTTATCATTTTTAAGAATATCTTCTGTAGTATTTTTGCAAGTTTTGTTGTCTTTCATTGTTTTAGAACTAGTTTCATCTATTTTATCTAGGTTTTTACATTGTACATCATGTTTGTGAGATCTATGAGGCCAATTATAGATTTTGGAGGATTCTAATTTTTTCTCATCAATTTCAGGGACTATTATTTCATTTTGTAAAATTTTTGGACTAACATTGTTACTTGCAATACTATTTTCAATAGTAAATTGAGGTTCTTGTAGTTCAGAAGTTTCATCACTTTTTGAATCTTCAACTTCTTCAATTATCATCCGTGTACAATTTTTTGATGGAGGAGAACAATAAGTCATATTTTTGAATACTTCCATTTCTTTTTTCCTTTTTTGAAGTTCAGCTTCTATTTTTCTTTTCTTTTCTAATTCAGCTTCTATAGCATATTTTTCTTCTAATTTTTTCAACATAAATTCCGCACGTCGAAGTATTATTTGAGTCTCTTGATTTTGAGGATCCAATTCTAATGCTTTGTTAAGGTCTATAAAATTTTAGTACAATGAAATAGTCAATTTATATACACAAGAAATCTACTTCAATTACAATTATTTATATAGTATTAATTTACTTATCAAATTCTTGATATTAAATACATTTTGGTCAAATTCCAAAGATTGTAGATGGATTAATATTTTATTATTACTTTAGCTTAACTCTTATTGAATGTCAAAATTTTTAATGTGAGTCCAATCACTATTGCATTAATAATAAGAGTGTTCTTGTTTTGCATCAAATGCATGTATATGAAAACTATATAATTGTATTTCAAGAATCTAATCCAAAAGAATCTATATAATTTATATAAAAATAATGATAAATCTCTATACTATCTAAATAAAAACTTCAAATAATTTCCATCATTTAAGAAATTATAACATATCATACAAATATGGTATTTATTCATTAATTCATAAAATGACATTAAAGCATTAGAGGCACAAATTGATTGTTTTTTTTCTTCTAAAATCATCATGAATTAAAATAGAATTTATGAATTTACAAACCTTTTAAAAAGTCTTAATAGTCTTTTAAACATCGTATTAAATAGAATTATAATACTAATCCAATCTAACATACTATGTTGTATCAAATTACACCTTCATTCTAAAATATAGAAAACATACGTCATACCACTTATAGCTTCTTTTGGTTTTTCCATTTCTAAATTTGCTAAACCTCTTCGCATATATGCCTACATTTGAATATTTTTGAATTATTCAAAATTAATAGATTAAAATAAATAATTAAAATTTATATTTTAGATGTAGTATTTAAATCTTTAAATCTTGTTTTTATTTTTTAATATTAAAATAATTGCATCTTTTTCAAAAAATTAAAAGATTTTGGCTTCAAATTTAAATTAAATGACTCAAATTTAGCAAGTTTGCTCTATGAATTATTCATGAGAGATAAAATGATGGCCTTGGATAATGCCTAATGGTGTGATT
Source organism: Climacium dendroides (assembly GCA_950106755.1). Taxonomy (NCBI): domain Eukaryota; kingdom Viridiplantae; phylum Streptophyta; class Bryopsida; order Hypnales; family Climaciaceae; genus Climacium; species Climacium dendroides. Next base: position 27,487,331 of record OX467084.1, on the reverse strand, counting down.
AATTTTTTTGATTAAAAATATATTTTTTATTTTTATATTTTATACAAACTTTATTCAAAATTAAAATTATACCAAACCAACAAGTTAGATTTTTAATTTCCAAATGTTTTCCAAAAAATAAGTTATATTTTAATTTAAAATTTTGATTTAAGTTTCATAATATAAATATAAATTCAATTCATATTTATTATTTTGTAACATAATACAAGAATTTAGACTTTAAATCCCTTTGGCAATTTTAAATCTCAATATTTGTAGATTTGAACTTTTGAAATCAAATATGACACTATAATTCTATAAGGTTTTTATGATGCTTTATTTTTTCTTAGCAATCATAAATTATTAAGAGAATATTCTATTTATTAATTGTGAATATCTATTCATATTCATTGTTACTCAAGTAAAAATGAATATGAAACTGAAAATCTTTAAGATATATATTAAATATTCTTTGAATTAAGAAAATTCAAATCTTTAATAGAAAATCAATTAAATTTTTTAATGTAAATCAAAAATTCATTTCAAAACAATACAAGATTTAATTTTTAGAATATGATTTTTTTGAATACAAGTATTGAGTACTTGCTCAATTACAATAAAAATTTAGTATCTAACAAAATGCCTAGTATTTTAAAATTCTTTAGATTCTTCTAAGATGCAATCAAAAAACAAATAAATAATAAGCCCAATTGGCTTATTCAATGTGGTAAGTATAATCCCTAGTTAGTTTTTTCAAAGTTTAATCCTTTTCATGCAATTTGACACTTAGAATATGTGAATTTTTTTAATTCACATTATTTTTCATAAATTTAATTTATTTTTCATAAATTTGGTTTCAAAATCCTCAATATTCGTGAATCTCAAATTTAATCCTATTGTTGAATATGATGCTAATTTTAATTTGATGCTAATTTTAATTTGATGCTAATTTTAATTTGATGCTAATTTTAATTTGATGCTAATTTTAATTTGATGCTAATTTTAATTTGATGCTAAATTCAATAAATTTTCATTATAAAATCATATTAAACAACATTACCAAGTATCACTTCACTTGAATTTGGTTCTCCATAGGCTTACTTTCATATATTCTCCATCAAATTCGATAGCAGTGCAACAATCTTTAACTACTTCTTCCCACCTTTTTAGCTGTTTTTCAATGCTCACCAAATGAAAATTTTTTAGATATCAATCTACTTCATCAATTAACTTCTCTTCGTATATTTTATGTATAATAAAAAAATAGCATCTTACTAATCATTTGAAAATATTTTAAGATAAATTTATGGCACAAAAACAATATGAAATAGTCAATTACAATACAATTGCCTCAAAAAAGCATAAAATATATAAAAAAATTCTTAGTGTAAAATGAATAAACTTATTAAATTACTTTAATATTAGATGCTGCTCGATTCCCATATGCTAAAGGTGATTTGGGAAAAAGTTCAATTGCCATGTTGTAAGCATCAATACTTGCACTGTATTCCTTAGCCTAAGATTATATACAAAATTTATATATTGAGATAAATTTCAATGTTAATGTTGTCATACTTTTAGATAATGGAATATTCCACTGCTTAATTTTTTTAAAATTCAATTTGGATGTAAATTATAAAGTATGTTTGAAACCTTATTTGTGATATTAAAGCAAATTTCATTTTTTATATTTCATATTTATATCACAAATGTAAACAAATGAGTTTACATTTTTCTAATGAAAATACCTTAAAAAGGTCATTTCCTTTTTCTCTTTCACGTTCTGCAAACCATTCTCTTTCTGTTGTAGACTTTGATTTTCCAATATCCAACAACCTATTCCAAATCACCTTTAGGATATTTGTAAATGTAATATTATGAATATATTTGAAATATCCATTTAAAAAAAATTATGACCACACTTATTAAAAATCAAATCTCATATACATTCAAGGACTTATATTTTATATTGAATTACACCTTTGTTGTAAAGATTGTTTTGATTTAATTTCTTTGTTTTGAACATCATCAACTTTGGTCTTTTTTTCTTCAATCTTTTCATTTGCTTCTTTTTCTTCATCTTCAATTTCCTACTCAAAAATACTATTTACTTAGTTATATGTTAGAAAAGTGTGACCTTTGATATTCTAGAAAATAATAAAATATTATTATCCAAAACTAATAATTATTTACATTTTTTTTACAAATGCATGCAAATTAGATTAAGTTTTAGAACCTTTTCAGCATGAACAACATATTTATCCCATTGTTCATAATAAGATCGACCACTTCGTATATCTTTTTTCTTTTTAGATTTTTCAATTGGAATTTCTTTGTTTATTGAATCATCTAAGATAACTGATCTTTTACGCTTCTGTTCTGATGAAGATTTTACTATCATGCTTGGCTGTTCTGGAAAGAATCAATGTTAGAATTAGTATAAATTTAAAGAAAAGAAAATAACAATTATAATAATGCTACTTGAAAATTTGAATGTTTTGTGTAGATTAAGTTTGATTTTTTAATATAATAGTTCTAATATTTATACCTTCATGTTTAAACTCATGCATCTCTAATAAATTATTATCAGCTTCTTTCATTGATTCCTACATTATGATTTATCACATTCAATTATATGAATCATATATAAATTTTCATCATAAAGATTTTAATTCATTAGAAATTTATCATGTTTGTTTAAGATAAATCTAATTCAATCATAATTGTTCAATATTCATAAAAATTAAACTCAAAATATTGAGTCATAATTATTTATTTATATTTTAAAATGTGTTTAATCAAAGTTTTGTAAATTCTATAGAGAAATTTTAATTGTACATTAACAAAATAAGTAGATTCATTGTAATTTATTTTTTTTAACTTTTCAACCTGCCAAGTATCAAAATTCTTCATAAATTCTTTGAATTCAGCATTAAAGTCACAAAATCTGCAAATTTTAAAATTTTTAAAATTATAAACATGTAAAAATTGAATATTTTTATTAATATCAAAATAGTGATTATACAAAATGTTGATTTCTAATCTACATACAAAACCCTATATGTTATGTTTTTAAAAAAAAATATGTTGTATATCTTTAAATATAACATTCTTTATAACAATTTGCAATGCGCAAACATAGATTTGCAAACTTCTTACTGAGGATTATATTCATTGGGAAATATGTCTTTGCCACCTAGCTCAACAATTCTTTTTCTTGCCAATTGTGAGGTTTGAGTGAATTCTTCTTCTCTAATCCTCACATACAAAGTTTCAACAGTGTTAAGAATTGATTCTTCCATTTCATTTATAGAATATTATTCTATAACTTAATATATGTTAATTAATAATAAATATATAAATTATTTACAATGTATTATTTATAAAATGACTAATTCAAAATACATGAAAATGTATATGGAATGCTTCAAGTATTTGACAAACCTCATATATTGTTCCAAACGCATTAATTTTTTTATATCAGTTAGATTCATTATTTTGTCATATCTGTTCAAATGTATTCAAGTTTGAAAAAACACTTTTTAATTCTATGTAATTAAATTTCATTTAATATTTATTAATAAATAAGTAACAAGTTTGAACTTTAAGACATTGAAACTTTCAATTTGAAAATCAATTATTACATTATAATATAATTTAGTGCCATACTTACATTGAATTCATTATAATAACTAATTTAAATTTAAATTAACCAACAAATTGATAAAAAAATTTAAAGACACGCACGTAATAGAATTAAATTCTTTAAGTTCATCCTCTGGTAGATCTTTTCCAATCCCTACTTTAGGACGATATGTGAATAATTCGGCCATTGTTTTATTTGAGATTCTTCAATCAATGAAGAATAATAAAATTTCAATCCTTGTGTGATTCTAATTTATTTAAATTGTGATTGTAATTAATTATTTTATGTATTTTATTTTTTATTTAAAAATTTGATTATCATCAATTTTTAGACTAAATTATGAATATTGAAATCGAATGAACACGACAAATCCTTATATTGAATTGATTAAACTATATGCACAATCTTTTTGAACAAGTGCCTTCAATTTTTTTTAAATACATAAAATTTAGGGTTTTGTTGTCTTTTATATCCCCAATGAAAACTTGGTTATGAAAGAATGTTGTTGTATAATTTTAATGACAATATTTAAATCAAAATTGGTTCACCCAATTTTTTCGAAGCTTTAATATATGGATATTCTACATTAATTCCAATAAATAAATTTGAAATTTTTATTTTTAATCCATTATTAAATTATTATTCTATGTTATATTATATAATATATCTTCATAAATTTGGATTTTAAAAATATTTTGCCAAATTTAAATATTTTAATGTTCCAAATAAATGCCAATAAATAAATTTCAAATTTTTATTTTAAATATATTATTATTATATTATTATATTTTTAATTATGTAATACATCTTCACAATTTTAAAATTTTAGACTACCCAAATTTAAAGGATAAACTTAGTATTTGGATATGTCAAATAAATATAAAATAGTGTTAAGGACCTGGGTTTAAAATGTTAAAAATATGAAATAAAAATGTGATCCAAAGACAATATCCATATGGTTAAATCTACTTCTATATTAATCAATATTCTCAATACAATTTGAAATTGAAAATAAAAAATTCCATCTAAAATTAATTATATTTCAAATGTATATAATTTTCAAAAGAATTTTTTTAACCCTAAACTAATGAGACCTATTACTAAGGTACATTGCAAAAATGATTCAATTGACGAATTGATAGGTGCATTCTTCATTTCTACATTAATCTTAGAAGTCATCCATTAGCCACTTTTGGACCTCAATACCCTTCCAAGATTAACTTAAAAATGTTAATCTCTATTTACATTGATTTTTTAAGAGTTTTTAAAATTGATTTATTCAAGTTGTTTTAAAGGGCCATTTATTGGATTAAAAGGTTACTTTACAAGGTCCAACACACTTGCAACCTTTGAACTATAAGCTATTTGTTTTAAAAAGTTATAAAGCCTATTGAACTAACATGAGAATCCACAATCAAGACTTTGTGAGCTTGAAACATGACTATGTACATATGTTGCTTGAAATTTGAATGTTTGGTCCTTATGGGGTTAAATTCAATTTTCAATATGCTTTAAAATTTTTATAGATTTATACATCAAAGATTTTTTAAATCAAGGATTTAATGTTTCACAAAAATTACAGAAGATAATTGGAAGACAAAAAGCATCCAAAATAAATCTTGAAGTAAAAATTCTTTAAAATTACAAAGCATTTTACAAATTTCTCTATTGTAAATTAAAACTAATTGTAATACAATCTATTATAGTCAATCACCAATACAAAGATTATTTACAAGGAAACACAACTATCCAAACAATATTTGTCAATGCATATCACCTAGCTCTATAGAATACCAACAATAACATAAACTTGCTTGATATTTGAAAATGAAATGATTACAAATAGAAATCTCCAACAAAAAAACTTGCATACAAGGGAGATTAAATCTAAACCATTGTCTTACTATTTCTACAAAGTTCCATAAACAATGTTATTCTAATCATATTATAAAACTACAATTATCATAGCAAAACACTAATGCTTATTTTTTTAGTGTTACTATCCATGTAAAATAGAGGCAAATCCCCAAAGGAGAAGATGATTATCAAAGCCTTCCAATTGGTCAATAAAAACTAGTTGTAGATTTTGAAAGTTTGCACTTTTATTTTACACTTCCCTCGTAAAAAGAGGTAAGATTTTTTTTTATTCAATTTGAAGTTAGAAAAAATCAACCCTACCATTTTATTTCACAAATTCCTACCATTTTATTTGAAAAATATTGTAACATAGATAATAAAAACATTTTGGATGAGTGTTTGGATGAGTTCTATAACAAATCTTGGGGGACTCCAGAAGTCTTTCATTTCATTAGAAAGTTCAAATCCTTCCTATGTCGAAATTTGAAGCTGGGGCAAAGCAATTTTTTCTTAATGGGATAATTTGCCTTAGCTTTTCTTCTGAAGCAACTCTATGGATAGGTAATAAATAAGACTCCTCTCCCCTAATTACAAATCCTGTTCGCTTCAATCGAGAATAAGAACCAAATTCGTTCTTACTGTCACCGGGGCACAATTGGAATGTAATGTGTTTTAGTGTTCCCTACAGGTCAAGTTACCACATCAATCCAGGGTACAACGAAAAGCAAAGCCTGTACTCTGAAGAAAAAGAACTCCGAAGCTCCAATAATAAACCATAAATTCCACAAATAATACTCCGTAAGTAGCAAAGTTTCCTCCTAAACTGATGAAGCCTCTCTGCAAAGACAAGATTATCAACGATGAACAGACGACGTTGAGGACACATAATAGGAACATCTGTAAAGACACTCGAAGAGTTTCATCCTCATCTGCATATGCCTACCCAGTCAAAACATGCATCTCTTTCAACAACCTCCAAGTGATGTAGAGAGCACACACAAGAAGTTGGAAGAAGCAGAGAGCCAATTTCCACGGAAGAAGAACAAGTAGCTCTGATGAAATTCAGGGGTTCTGTACTCCCTTCAAGTTCACGCAGCATAATCGTCTCAGGAATACAAAGGAAAATGCCTGCCACTGCAACAAAAACTCTCCTCCAACAAAATATCGTATATACTGTTCATAGCCAGGTCTTGAATGCTATTTTCGTTAATGTAGAAAAGTAAAAACTCTGAAAGTTCGGGGGGGTTCCCCTCATATACCTACCCGAAAATGGTACAGCTTTGAGCCTTGAAATCAGTTAGCTTCAAGAGCATGTCCAGGAACCTCCAATGAACCGTCTATAATGAAGTGGCATCTCAGAAAGCCATGCCCAACTTTTTCTTGCATTCCCAACCCTTTCGGCTTCGGTAGTGGATAAACGATTTCTTCCTGGACTGGTTTCTTCTTCGTTGCCAACCTCTTGACTGCCTCTCCAGCGTCTTCTGCAGCACTTCGCTTAGGAGTGTTGCGGGCTCGAGGTCGGTGGAACAAACTGAAGTCTTCTTCTTCCACATCTTGGTAGAAGTCTTGGCTCTTCTTTGACCTCCCTCTCTTGGCCCGCAGCTTCTCACTTGCTTGTTTGCCAACTGAGGAGCTTGGGGCGTCTTGCTCAGAGTCGGTGGAACTCAAGCTGATGGTGGCCTTCACTGAAGGACTCACTTTTGAAGGACCTACTTTTGAAGGCTCACTGCTCTTCTTTTGTTTGTGCTGCGCAACTGGCTTGTTTACAGGACTGCAATCCACGTTGGCCTTGGAGCTCTTGTCACCGTCCAAAGTCTTGGCCTCAAGCTCCGGAGTCGTATCACACGCAAAAAACGAATTGAGAGGGACTGAGGAATTGATTGCATCAAGAGCACTCAGTTTCTGACAACCGCTCTCATCGTAGACCTGGAGATCAGAGCTTGCACAGTTGAGTAAAAAATCGGTAACACCAGTTGTAGGAAGGACATGATGGTGAATAGGTATAGGATACTAAAGCAGTAAGGACCTCATTCCATCTCCTACACTGACCCTGTTACCAACAAAAGCTCATCGATTCAAAAAAATTACTTTTCTTCAATTTGCTTTTCTTGAAAATAGCATTCCCTACCTAATGGTAACCGAGAGTGGGAAGAACCACTTACAGACGTCAGGATACCGAGACACTAGAAAACGGTGCCAATGCTATACTTGTACTGAAAATTTCAAATACAAATTAAAACTTAAAGAAGGGATTCCCCAGCATCATGTACCTCCACTAGGAAGTAGGAATGTCCAGTGAGGGAGAACAAAAGCTGGTCTCCAAGCTGCAGGTGATGATCCTTGACGAAGTTCGTCCATCCCCGCCCCAAAGCGACATTGCATTTCGAAAACGAGCCTTCGGCGGCAACAGTCCACACACCCGTGCTCGGCCCCTCTAAAGTGAGGCTCGCACTGAGGCTATCGCCTTGAGACTTGACAAAAGAAGACGGGATATGCTGCAGCACAGAGAATAATGTAATTAGAATGAAGTGGCTAGCCGATCTCCAAACCTACTGAACTAAGGCGCCCCATAGGAAATAGAGAGGAAAACAGAACACCAAATGAACACATCAAACTACACCAGTTTCTAAAATCCACCTCGGGTTTCTAAAATCGGAGGACGACATTAACAAGCTCAGCCCAACATTGCAATCGACCACTCCCAGAAACTCTTGAGGAAAACGTCACAAGAGCATAACAAAACACCAACGTTCAGCTCACCAGCGTCGCCGTGTTGTCTGAGCCGATCTTCTTTAAAAACGATGGCACTCTCGAAGACGCCATTGCGCTTCCACTGCACCAAATAAGGACCAAAGTTAGAAGATCCTCAGGTAAGCATTCTCCACGTAAACACTAGCGGTTGCAAGGTGAGGCTTCTTCTTCAAGCCTCAAGGCTTCGCATCTCCACTAATTGGAATTTCCCCTCACATTTTCTCTACTCCATTCGAACAGCAAGAATTGCTATAGTCTCTTCGCTCTCGAGCACCACACAAAACATCTATGCACTCCAATTACACCTAATTTTCACAACGGATCGCAAACCAAGATGAGCGCTCAAGGCACCGAGTGTGCAACCAAGATGCTTACCAAATGCAGTTAAAGTCAGGGAGAATGTTCCAGAAAATCGGTCGCCTGGGTCATGCTCCAGAGCAGAATCGCATGGGGCTCCCGCACTTGCTGCAGAAGGAATGATGGATTTCTGGCAATAGTGGTGCAGACGCGCGTCTTGAGGAGGAAGGGAAGAAGAATACGGCACGGAGATGGGAGAGGGTGTGGTGATAGAGAGGCTCTTCCGACGCTGGCGGGAGTATGTACGACCGTGTGGCGGGAAGAACGTTGGACGGAACCTGGTTTTTTTCGCTCTCGATCTGGACGGAAAGTCCCAAAGAAGACGGACAATTTGTTTCGTTGAAAGGACAGGCCTATGACCACGGATTCAGTCCCAATCCTTCACTCTATTTGCTGACACTTTGCAACTAACGTGAACTACTCCATTCTAGTCCAAACTCCCATTTAGGATATCAAGATTTAACGTGAATTCCTTTCTCGGTTGTATTGAAAAATACAAGATGCAAATGAAGGAAGAATTCCTTGTTTTAAAGAGTTGATTGCACTAAATGAGGATAATATGTCTTCGGAATGGAGAGAATTAGATTCTATGCATGCTATGTCGTAATTACAAAGTGTCATCAATTCTCTTTAGAAAATGTTGATTGCATGAAATGAGGAAAACATGTATATAGAATAGACAAAATCTATGTCTTAATTACAAATTGTGATCCATTCACTTTAGAAAAAGTTGACTATATGAAATGAAAAATAACATATTTCAAGAATGGATTGAATCTATGCCTTAACCCCTAAAGGTCCAAACACCCTTTTTTGGCATCATAGTGATTTTGGATAGCTCACTATGAATGGAATTTTTATTTCTTTTCTTTGAAAAATTCACACAACATGTACCCAAGGAGTAACTTTAAGGTGCAACAATTTTCATAACTTTTCACTACATGCTTAAAAAGTTATTACATGATATGTAATTTTCAACATTTGGCGGGGCAGCCTAGACAATCCAAAAAACTTCTTTAAAAATCACTTTTCTAAGACATAAAATTTTGAAATTGGTTCTCTAGACTTATATATTTGTAGAAAGCTTTGAATCATTTCATTTTGATTAATGAGATGAAAGTTATGAGGAGTTTTAGTTTGTGAATAGGTATGGAATTTAGTTTTTAACATTTTCCTTCATTTCAAAATGGAATAGAAAGTGAAGTTGTCAAGCTTCATTTTCATAGTTTACATCAAATTTCAAATATAATTATTTCGAAAGTTACAATTGTGGTTGACCAAGATGCATGCACTTGTTGGATATGTAGACCTTTAAGGATTAAGGAATATTGAATTTTAAAGTAGTTACACAAAATTTTGTAAGATGTGTGGGCATGCTCATTTGAAAGTTCATGAAGTTTTAGGAAATTTAGGAGAAAAAGCTTAAATATAGTATAATACCTCACAAATTTTCCTTCACTATGATCATTTACAAGAGGTTTAATTTGCCAAAATGTCAAGTAATTAATCTTGTTACGAGTAGTTAAATTATTTTCATAGTGGTCATTTTCAATTTTGATAGTATTAAAAGTTTTTATGATTGGGAAGCATATTAATCTCCATTGATTTGACCTTAAGCTCATAATCTCAAATAATATTCATATAAACTCAAAATGTAATTCACAAGGTCACAAGCTCAAATATTCATATAAGCTTAGAACATATTAGGTCATCAAAATCTCAAAATATAACAATGTGAAACTAGGATAGAAGGGATACTATGATGTGGTAAATCCGAGCATTCTAAAAGTAAGAGAGGTTTCAAAAGGAGGGGACCACTTCTTGTCCTTCACTATTTTGCAGGCCAGTGGGTGGCTTGCAAAATGGCCCCAATATGCAAAACACCCCCAACTTGCAAGCCCTCCCTCTTAAGAAATAATTTGTTTTGTAAGATGGGTGGGGCACTTTTACAAGTCACTCTTAAGAAGTCATCCATTTTGCAAGATGGGTGGGGATGCTCTTAGTAACTTAAGGTAGGTACACCGAAATGTTAAACCGCCATCTATACCATATGTACATCTCCAAAATCAGTTCTGTACCTGTGTGGAAGAAATGCTTTGAGAACCAAACTTTGTTCCTTAATAACTTTTGCATCCAGTATCCAAATGCCACGTTCTCTGGTGCGTTGGAACCTCCTCCCACTTGCCAACAAGAACATTTGAAAATTTGATCAGTCTAATAATAGAAAATAGGTTCAGTAGCAAAAAGAGGCGATTTTGGGTGTACCTACCTTACCTCAGTAATCACAGGTTGTCTACAGCTGCAAAGTACCAGTTACAAGTCTTATCAAGTAACTTAACTTGATTAATTTAGCTCCATCTCAGCCATCTCAGCAACTTCTGAAGTACGATCAGGTGAATTCTTGCCATGATGTTTCTCATGTTTCTCTCTGTCACTGCTTGTTGTCTTTTCAACAGTACACTCAGCAGCTGGGAGCAATTTCTTTTTTGGATGTTATTTGACAAATATGGTCAAACCACCCATAGCTGACCAATGAAGTGATTTTGCGCATGTTCTGGAGCAATAGTAGGCAATGCAAATTTTCTGTCCTATAGAAAGATAGAAATCATGGGCATTGTGAATTTTTTGTGATTTTTATTCCTTGAATTCAAAGTACTACAAGTTTTGAAGCCCAAAGTTGGCATGAACCCAAACCCAACACATAGACTCTTCTACTTTTGGTCATTCAAGAACTAATTTCTCAATCACTGTTTCATACTTTCTTGCTCACTACATTGGGACATCATGTCAAAGTTTAGACCCTACGATTTGGCAACAGTTATTGTGCGGTTATCGTTGTTTCATGGGTTCGCACGTTCATCGCATTGTTATCGCATCATTATGGTGCATTGCTTTGCATCTTTACGATGCAATTACAAGTAATGCATTGTAACAATGCGATAATGATGCGAAGCAATGCACCATAATGATGCGATAACAATGCGATTAACGTGCGAATCCATGAAACAATGATAACCACACGATAATTGCTGCCAAACTATAGGGTTTTAACTTTGTGATGATGTGTCATGGCCTTATTAGTCCCAACCTTGACAAGGAGAAAAAATCGCATTCCAAGCTTTAAATGGAAATCAATTCCAACCTTGGTTGGAAGTAGCAGCACCTTACATGTTGGGTATGTATCCTTGGTTGGGAATGGGTGGTTCTATTAGAAATATAAGTTGAAAATGCCTTGTTTATGTCATTTCTAACTATATGAATCCATTGAAGTTATAGAGTTTGCCTTGATGAGTAAGATTTTGGCAAATCTCCAACCCTTCGTCTAATTTGGGGTGTAAAGTGTCTAGGATTTATGTAGAAGTCAACAACAAAGTATGAATTGCAATGAATATTTCTTCCAAATCTAAAGTGCTGACAACAAACAAGGAAAACAAATACAGTGGTGGTCTATTTGATCTCACTACTAAGTCAACCAAATACAATGCTTTAGAATAGCATGACATTGGCACTAACACAACAAACTAAAGAGAATCACATTTTGACAAATTGATACTAAATGATGATGACACTAGATTTTAGAACTTCATTATATGGCACCATCAAACTCTAAAGCTGTTAAATTCAAAATTCTAGAACATGCAAAATGACATGTAGTTATAGGATATTGATTTAGAATTCCTTCATATAGCATTGGTAGATTTTGAAGTTGATAGATCCTAAACTCTAAAGTTGATAAACCATCAATTCTATAGTTGATAAACCATCAATTCTATAGTTGATAAACCATCAATTCTAAAGCTGATAAATTCAAAAACTTTAGAACATGTAATATGACATGTAGTTATAGGATATTGATCTAGAATTCTTTCATATAGCATTGACAAATTTTGAAGTTGATAGATCCTAATATTGAAACATTCTATTAAATGCATCAACATTTTATCAAATTGCACATAGATGTATCCTAACCGCCTATGACCAGTTCAACCCATTTTCCACCTGACATAATAGCCATTCAAGAAAGGTATTCTATGCCTACCACAAACCCATGAATGACTTATATACATTGAAAATATGAAATACAACCCCTTCTTGTAGGCACAAATTTTGCATTGTTACTTAATTTTGATTATTTTAAATCATTAAATTTCCTCATATCTTTGCCATTAAGTTTGAAGTTGGTGTTTTTTGTAATTCACAGATGGTCATTGCTAAAATGTAGGAGTACAAGAAGCCATAGGCTAGTGTGGCCACAACCTCTTAAAAGAGTTAATGTAACTAAAGCCAATATTGAGAAGCCATATCTAGAAGGATTTTTAGGAACAATGAGCATTACATTGGCCTCAATGTAGTGGCCAAATTTTGGAAGGGCTAGAATCTATACGCCACAACAATAAATTGCCCTCCAAAAGAACCCCAACATTGATAACTACCAATAGGTGGCACCTCAATGTAAAGCCTATTTTAGAGGCCACTTTTAATTATAGCCTATTGTCAAAAATGGGTTAGTACATGGACGGTTTGGGAGGTTTTCACCTTATATGAAAAATTGTAGATTGCACTAAAAGCTTTAAGGATATAGTATGGGGGCAACATAATGGTAGTCATTTGCATAAGTCATCATGAAGAAATCCAAAGTTATACAACAAAATAAAATGCAGTAAAATAATAAACTATACCCAACCATTTCAATACTCCATGCCTAATCTCTAAGCTTACAAGTTGTGTGCACGGTGTTGAAACTTTAGTGAGAACTTCAATGAGATAAGAGATTGTCAAAGCACTCTAATGGATGGCATTCAAGAATAATAAGCATGTTCTATGTGGTGATTATAAAGCCACTAGATAGAACTTGGAAATAGTGAAGCACATTTTAGACACTTGTAAATACATAGATTCTATTTTATGAGATGTCACCTATGAAAGGAGGAAGTGAAAAGGCAGGCAATTTATTCAGCTCATCAATAAGGTTGCATTGCTATAAAACAAACAATTTTTTGAACCCATTTCTAACTTTACTTTAAATAATGCAAAGAGACAAACTGCAACAAGAAAATCAAGGAATGACAAATTTAATGTTGTGCATTCGTCTCTTGGTTTTGGAAGTTGAACTTGTAAAATTAACAAGTTTGTGCTTTCTAGTTAAGGTAGGTGCTCTCCAAGGTCAGTTAACCTCTAAAGACATGACTAAGGTAATCACCAAAATTCTTTGATTATTGGACCAATAGATGTATTTTCTTTTTCTATAGTTAACAATGAAGTCATCCATCACACCACTTTGGTCCATACATAGTGTCATTGACAAGGTTAAAGACTTCAACTGAAGTTTGTTGTTAGTCCTTTTATTTTAAAATATGTATATTGTACTTAATGACAAAGGTTGGCATTCTTTGACAAATAATTTATTCAAGTTGCAATATATAATTTGACAAATGATTTAATTAGAAATATTTTTTTATTTGCACATAACAATTCTAGGTTACTATTGAATTTTTCAAAAAATAACTGGTATTTTTTTATGGATAACTTGACAAAATATTTGTTTTGTTTTGTTTGCTCCATTGTAAACAAGGCACTTGATGGATTTCAAATCACTAATCTATAGGAATATAATATTATACTAATTATTTTCATGAATTCTCAATAGTAATTGGTATTTTTGATGGATAAAATCTAAAATTTAAGAACATACAAATTGAAAAGAAGGGCAAGGATCTAAAAAATTAATTACAAGTTAAAGGGCCCTCATCTATCATTTCAATGCACTAATCATGGCAATGCAAGCGTAGGAGTGTCCACTACTCCATCTCTATGTCACTACCGCCAATCATGACATGTCTTTGTCATTTTGCTCATACACTAATCCTACCACTAGTTCCCACCTCCCCCACCACTCCACTTATGAAGTTTCCAACCAAACCCTCTCTACAATTGCCACCAAGTCTCTTTTTCAAGCTTGCACCTTGCATCCTCTTCTACTTCCTAAACACTTTTCCATCGTCTACTTTTCAAACTCCAAACTTAGCACTCATATAAAACTCTCATTGGTGACTACATGATTCTCCCTCAAGCAAACAACCAACTTGAAAGCTACATTGTTTGGTTTAGCTTGAATAAACTTGATTTTGCACTCAATGATTAATTGACTTCATTTGCATGCTAAGTTTTGAGACTAGTGGTCGTGTCGCAATGCAACACCATTATTTTTGGGCTTGTTTGAAATATATTTGGGGGGCTTTTTTCATTTTGCTATAAATTTTGTAGTTTTTTAGTAGGGTATGTGAATAATCAATGAAATTAGACTTATTCATTGGATGGCACTTTATAATTGAAGTATAGGTTTATCTTTGAAAAATGAGGAAAATTCCATAGCTCTATAGTTTCTAAGGTTTTCTTGTGATTGGTGTGGTTAATCTATTCTATACTACAATTGTCACTTTGCAAGTGTATGATACTATTTTTAATCTCGACTTTGCTTTAGTGATAATTTGAATAAACATGGTATTTGTTGCTCTTATAATGATTTGTACAAAAAAATTATGATTCTTTGGCCACATTGGAAGACAATGGGAAAACTAAGGGCACTTGAATAATGCCCATTGAGATGGTGTTTATTTTTACCAACTCTTGCATTCACTAGAAGAAACCTGCATTTTTTGTGATGGTAGCAAAAAATGTGGCATGTTTTCATGAACAAGAGGGTGTCATGGAATCTAAGCTAGTGGTTGACAAATTGTGGTGGATGTAGAAAACATAAGTATGTCAGTGGAAAAATGTGGGCGTGATATATGAGGGACTTATTGGAGCTTCTTGGAGTTCTTGACTTCCTCCAAAAGCATTGGAGCATATCGATGGGGTGAAAGATGGCATACCACCTTTCAAAGGTCTTGGCTGACCATACCAAGCACGTCATTTCCAAAGCTCATTTTTTTACATTGAGTGCAGATGAAGTCACCACTATCAATTTCCAGTCTTGGATTTCGCTTCACTTGTATGTTTGCTTAGGATTCAAGAGAGTGCCCATATTGTTGTCGTTGAGTAGACTTCAAGATGGCGTAACGGCCTCTGCTGTGAGAGAAGTTGTATAGAAAATACTTGGGTTTCACATTGGCCTTGCCGACAGTGAAGTAGTACAACATATTGTATGTTTTGGGGCAGATGGGATCTCGGTTTTCTAGAGCAAAAGGAATGGAGTTACAAAATAGATGCAAAAGCACGTGGCCCCATTCATGTTCGGGGTGCATTGCATGGCACACCGAACTAACTTAGTCGTGGAGCCATTGTCCAATTTGCCGGTTGTGACAAAAGTTGAAACCTTGTGTCAAGCCATGTATGCATATTTTAGCCATAGTCCTAAGTGTCATTTAGAATTTCAGAAGCTTGCCGACTTAGTGGAAACAAAAGAACGTTGCATGCTTGGCAATGTCAAAATACGATGGTTGTCTTTGCTTCAATCTTTGAAGAGGGTGATGGGAGAGTACAAGACTTTAATTGCCAAGATGTGTGAAGATGCCGCAGTGAAGGAGCTTGACTTGATTGCAAAGTAGACAACTGCTAGGGAGGCCGCTCGCTGCAACTACAACTTGCTCTGTGATATCAGTACACTGCTGGTTTTGCCTTATTTGATGCTATTACTCGATTCAGTGAATTCTTTGATGAAGTTTGCTCAGTCTAACAACGTCTTTGTAATTGACTACGTAGCTGCGGTGAAAATATGCCAAAGTGAGTTATACATGATGTACATTGATAAAGACACTTTATGGCAGCAGAAGCATTTCGAAATATTTCATGACATTGTGTTTGATCACTTTTATTGTATCAGCTAGGAGTGGGTGACGGATCTAAACAATGGGGTGGAAACTTTGTCATTCTGCATTGGAGAGCACACATACCCTGCTTAGTCAATCTGTCCCGTGAGTGGTAGGAAACTGCCGGTTTGTAGGGAAAACCTTGATGCTCTGATTAGTTCGGTGAAGGCTCAGTGTAAAGATGTGGTAGAGATGCTGATCCTTGAGCTTGACCTGCATTTCTCTGAAGTGGAGCTAATAAATGCTCTTGGCATAGTATTCCTCAATACTAGTTGCAGCCTAATTGTGATGACTTGTTCACTTTGCATGTGCGGACGTTGCATTCTCACTTTGCAGTTTTATGCTTAGTGAACTTTGGGATAGAGGCTAAACCCGATGTGTACCAAGTAGAGCCCATTATTGATGGCCAATTGTTTTCAATACAAATGTCTTTGTTCAAGCTTACTATGAAATCCCATGCACAGGAAGCTATGGAGGAACCTCATGACCAAAATCCGGTCACCAAAGTTTAGATTTGCATTGAGCAGAATGCCTTGATGTTCAATTGCCTATCTGAGTTCATCAAGGTGGCTGAAATTGTCATTTCTGCTGTGCTAGGCAACGTAGAGGATGAACGTACTTTTTCAACTTTGAGTTTCATGAAGTCTAAATTGAGAAACAGGCTTGTAGGCCATGTTGATACTTGTGTGAAGCTTTACTCACATGAGTTCTTTACTTTGGAGACTTTTTCTGTCACCAAAGCAATTTCATCATGGCAAAAGGAAAGGTCACGACGAGGAGCAACATGCAAGGTTTGTTTCCATTAAGCCGACAAGTTTGGAATTCTAAGTTTTTAACAGTTTTACTAATTGGTTTTGGGGTGGGTGGGATTGCTCATTACATACGGGCAAGGTCTTATGACTGGGGTTCAACTCCCCTGAGCAATTTACTACTGTGGTACATTCATTTTATAGCCAAAATGTTGCAGGAGGAACTGGGAGCCTCGCCAAAAAGTTGCAAGAGAAATTAGAAGCCTCCCCACAAAGGCCACAGTTCTGTCACCACATACTAAACCCTAAAAGTTTTAAATTCGCCAGTGAGGAGGTGGCAATTGAAGGGCAATAGCCAACAAAGTGCCTGTAAAGAACCTAGGGCAACATCTCACACGACTGTCCAAGATCCTTAAAATATTCGCTGCTCTGCTTTATCTAAGAGAATATAGAAATCATTAGGCTTGTCTAAATTTTTTGGTGTTGACACCTAATTTGCCAAACCAAACCAATAAAAGTATATTTCCATAAAAATTTAGTAACCAAATAACCAAAGTTTATGCCTTTAGTTGGAGGGCTGACCTACCAGCAAGATATTGACACGCTTTGAAAGCAACGAGGGCATTTCGGGGCGTTTAATTGCAGGCGGCGACTGAAGTAGGTGGACGTCTGACGCGCAGCACCTAGCGCGGACGCGCGGCAGAGGCGTCGTCGCTTCGGTCGAAGAACCCAAACCCTCCTTTGACTGCGACTCACGAGCTGTCCGCTATCCTCGTGACATCGGAAGCATTGTCGCCGTCGTTTCCTGCTGCTTCAATTCGATCAAAACAAACTCTTTCATACTCGTTGATAGCTTCGATTCTCCAAGCAGGAAGCGAGAAGAATTTAGGAGCAACTAGTTTGCTGGGTTCTACTAGGAGTGTCAGATTCTGTCTTTGCTGGGGTTTGCTGAACTTTGCACGAGTTTGCGAGTTGCAGGAAGCAGAGAGTTGATGGGGTTGAAGCTCCCGACTTGAAGTTGAAGGTGGTCGTGTTACAGCATGTGACGTCAAGAGTTTGAAGAGGTTTGCTTTTACTTATCGGGGGTATGGTCACTTTGAATTTGATTTTTGGTCACTTAAGAGCACTGAAAGGCTTCAGGGGAACTTGTTAGAAGGTGCACAGGGCGGGGGTTGAAATGTTGACGTTGGGCTGTGTGATTTGAGATCACGTGGAGCTTGTGAAATCGAATCCAGGGTGAGTTGACCATGGAGGGAAGCTCAGTGAGGAGGATAGGAGCTGACACCATGTCGAGAGGACGCGTTTCTGTTGCGTTGTTTCTCCTTTTTTTCTTCGCTAATGTGTTTCTGTCGAGTGCTGCGCCGATTTCGCGAGGTTTGCCCACGCAGAGTGGCATCCCCAAGGTGAAACGGAGTCGAACTGAGCAGGCGTACGCAACGCTTTTGTACGGGGATGAGTTTCTACTGGGGGTGAGGGTTTTAGGAAAGTCGTTACGCGACACGGGCGTCACCAAGGACATGGTGGCGCTTGTGTCCGACGGCGTGTCTGTCTCTGGGATTCGCCTTCTGCAAGCTGACGGATGGATTGTCCAGCGCATCGAGCTGCTCGCGAACCCTAATTCCAACCGCCCCGCGAGGTTCTGGGGCGTTTACACCAAGCTGAAGATCTTCAACATGACCGACTACCACAAGGTTGTGTACCTCGATGCGGACACGATTGTCACTCGCAGCATCGAGGATCTCTTCGCGTGCCAGGGCTTTTGCGCAAACCTGAAGCACTCCGAGCGCTTGAATTCGGGCGTCATGGTGGTGGAGCCTTCGAGTCAACTTTTCGAAGACATGGTATCAAAGATACAAACGACATACTCCTACACAGGTGGAGACCAAGGGTTCCTGAATTCGTATTACGTGGGGTTTGCTGATGCCGACCTCTTCAACCCGGACCTCTCACCCGAAATTCGGCAAGCTCGCCCTAAGAAGATGGAGCGCCTGAGCACGCTTTACAACGCTGATGTCGGCCTTTTTGCACTGGCAAACAAGTGGATGGTCGACGCCAATGAGCTTCGCGTCATCCACTACACGCTCGGACCCTTGAAGCCCTGGGACTGGTACACGGCATGGCTTCTGGAGCCTGTCAAGATGTGGCAGGACATCAGGATAACTCTAGAGGAGAATTTGCCAGGAACAGGACAAGGCCGTGATCCTCACAGAAGCCTAATTGCATGGTCTCTCTTCCTACTTCCGCTTCTAGTGTTATGCTACCTTAAGAGAATCCTGCTCCTTCAAATCCAGAAAGACCTTTTTGGTCTCGTGTGCAGTGGCTCGGTGTTCTTGACCTATGCCCGTCAGCTATGGTATAAATATAAGCCAGGCGCTTCCTTGCCTAGCTACTCCACCCTCAGTGCGGCTACCCCCAATGGTTGCAAACACCAGGGGTGTCCGAAAGACACAAGTGGCAAGGCAGGGTTGTCGTGCATTGTGCCCAAGCACTTGGGGATCTCAGCCATTGCGGCCTGTTTCTTCTCCCTGTTTGTGGCGCTCGGACTAGCTGCGCTTCTGATTCCCAAGCAAGTGATGCCCTGGACTGGCATACTCCTGGTCTACGAGTGGACATGCTTCACGTTCCTTCTGATGTTCTGGAAGTATCTCGACTATGTGTACTCGTGGGGAAGAATCACGGCCACAAAGTCATTGACTGTTGCAGAGGAGATCAGCTTATACAGCGCAGACAAGCTGCACTCCAAAAATGCGGTGTCATGGGACCCGGAGACGTGCACGTATGGGATTGTCACTGCGCTTGTGGCGCTTCTCATCCCTGCTCTCCCTCGTATTGTTGGCACCACGGCTATTTTCGGTCGCGCTGGTCTCATGGTGTCAGGGGGGTTCCTCCTGGCCGTTGTGGCGACCTACTCTGCTGAGCGCCTTGCCATCCACTGGTTTCTGAAGGGGCATGATGATTGTGCTCACTAGGAGAATAGAAGCACTGAATTCCATCAGAGCCACTTGTTATTGGGAACAGGTTCTTTGCTACTGCCTACCGAACCGGGCACCCGCCGATTTCAAGGATGCTTTAGTCAGGGTTTAGACCTGGAAGGCAGATTTATGTTCAGAGCAGGCAATGTCTGATTTCTGTCCTCGTCTTTGGTTAGCTGAAATTATGATCAGGTCACTTTGGTTAGATGCTTGCTCCTGAGGAGATGCTGGCTATTATCGGTCGTTACACCACTTGGAGATTGTTGACAGACTGTGTCAAGACACAAGACTCCGAAATGTTCTCAATTAGATACATGTTCCGGCGGGGCAAGCATGTGTAGACGGGGGCGCTGTTCTTTGAATACCTTTGTAGACGTGACAAGCATCTGTTGTCTTAGTCTTCTATTCAACGTGAATATTCTCGTCTTTGTACAGATTGTAATATTGTATGCGTCAGTTTATGAGGTAACATTAGTCCACTGCTATAATAGTTTTGGTATCTTTTTTAGGGTTTATTATGATGGCATGGTGCTTCTTACCAACACTGGATCAGTTATACGCTGAATTGTTCAGATTCTGCCCCTCGACCAGAGAAAAGTTATGGTAACAAAGTATCGCAACGTAACAACGATCAAGTATGCGGAACGTCACTCATTCGCACAATTCTTATTGACTAAAGAAGAGAACTTACGATGTTCACAGAATATTAAAATATTTGAAAATTCAACGTGAATTGAGCAGGAAAAGGAAACAAAACCACACTTGGATGCTGAAGGACACGGGTAGTGAAAAAAATTTAGTGTGTATTCACGAGAGGCTCATCGGTGACTGAAGGTGCATTTTCAAAGTATTTAGGATCGTTATAGCTTCGCAACTTGTACCGCTTCAGCCGCTCTTGAGAAACTTGAGGTACTCCAGTATCCTGAGATCGGGTCTCTCTAGGTGGGTCTCTAGGGACGGGTGGTCCTAAGAAAATTCTGAACAAAACGTTGTTTATAATCGTTAAGAGTATCAAACCTACACTAATATACAACATGAACCCATCTCCGAATACAGGCCAATCCACTTTCTTGTATTCTTCCCTTGGCGGCTTCTCCTCGTTCCCTGTAACATTTGCTTCATAAAACACTTAATCTAACACACAAAGATCACTGCAAAATCAATCTAAACAAAAAAATTTAAAACTTTCAAATGTTGTTGAGTTAGATGTCTCACATTCGTTCATCTGCAAAGTGTGAAACTGACAAGAAGGAACAGGACGTTCTCGAGGACAACTCAACAGCCATCGTGATACTTTCAGTGAAGATTCTCAAATGTTTCGTTACCTTTGCTTGCATCTTTTGGAGCAGACAATAGATTGTCGGAGGAAGAAAGTACACGCAGTTGATGGTCTAGTTCGTCGAGGCCCCCCACAGCCCTCCCGTTGCCATCTGCTCTGCTGGGTCTCTCTTCTGTCTCAGAATCAGCCCGAGGTCCCTGCAAGCGTCTCTGGGTCAATTTTGAGCCCCTGCATAACCGAAGTACCAGGAATAACATTCAAAGTGAGGGTTGCTTTCACAGTTCGGATGAGATCAGAAGAAAACAAGTAGGATCGTCACTACATACTTGTTGCGAAAAAGATTGAATTGAAAACCAAGTCACATAGACTCGAAAGCAACTGAAGATAAGATGAAATAACAAAAAACATTGCTTCCAGATCATTTGATCCACGTATTGTGCTAAATGCAAGAGAATGGGAAAAAAGACAGTACCTGGAAAATCCTCGCCTACTCCTGAGTGGAATTGCGCTAATGGAAAACGACTGTGGCGATGTACGTCCAAGACAAAACCCTGACAATCAATCAATTACAGACAAATTTCAATGCATCACACAAACAGAGTCAAATTTTGACAAATTTTAACAATTTTGGAGAAAGAGATCTAAAAACTAAAAACTAAAATCCCCATCTGGTTTGTAAAAATCCCTCTCCCACCTCTCGAGTATTGCTGCTTCTGCAAAGGTCGGCCATAGCATTTAGCGACAGCATTCGCATTAGCAAAACAGGGCGTAGCCACGACCGTCGACATTGCAAAAGGAACTTCCACCAACTGAGAAGAGTGGCGTTGTCTGCCACCGGGATCAGATTGCACAAACGTTCGGAATCAATCGAAGCACAGTCTCAAAACCATTATTCAATCTCTCGCAATTCAATCCCTCCTGCAATCTCTCGCAATTCAATCCCTCCTGCAAGAAAACTCCAAAACCCTATAACCCGACTGAAGCCGTCCACTCCTCAGGATAATTCTGAAATTGGTATCAATGCTGGTCTGTCACAGGGTATCAATAATGGAGGGTATCGATTACTTGAGTTTTATTTTTATTGAAAGATTTATTGGTTCTGGGACAAAGGGGAGGAGGCTTTTTCAGTGACAAAAGCTGCATGTTGGACCTTCAAGTCTCCCATAGTATAATATAGCTGCTTGTTTTACCATGTAGAGTATTTCCTTATATTTAAAAAAAAAATTCAAAGAATAATGGGGTTTTTTTTTTAACATAATTTCCAAAAAGAGGTATTTGAAAAGTCATGGCATACTTAGTTTGTAAGCCCTCTTTATAAGTCCTCTGTATAAGACATCTCTAGCTCATATTGAACACATGCCAATTTCTTCTTTTAGATTAATTTTGCATTGGAATTTTTATTCATTTCTACGTGCTTTTTGAAATGACAACAATTCACAAGTACAATCAATAAATATAGTTGGCTCCCTAATTGAATTCATTTGGTGGAATATTGGTCCCACCCTTGGCAATGCTAGGCTCCAAAAAGGGCCAAAGGACTTTTGCTCCCCAATGTTTGCAAAAATGTATTTGATCCTTAGTTTATTACCATTTCTTTCTTTTTGTTTAAAGTAAATGCTTGAATAATGACTTCAATTCCATAACAATAGGTGTATGTGTCCAAAATTGGATTTGGAAAAAAAACATATTACCAAATATACTATGAATTTTAAATACATGGGCATTTGCAAGTTATAGTGCATCAGTTTTTTGTCACAATGCACTAGTTTACACATTTAAAAAAAATTTTAAACCTCATATTGGTCAAAATAATTTAACTTGGAGTAAAATCTTAATTTTTGGACTCCAAATGAATCGAAAGTACCAAGATACATCCACAAAATGTATAACCTAAATTCTATATTATCCACAACAAGTTCTTGTCCTAAAAGAGTATTAAGTCACAATGCATACTAATTATAGACATTTAAAAGATAACAATTAATTTGATTTTTGATTTTGACTTTTTTTAAATATAAACTTCTTTTAAGACTCAAACGCATCAAAATTCTCTTGTTACAAAACAATCTTTGGACAAATCAAAATTAAAGAGATTACTAAAGTAGGAAATAGTTTTAATCTTTGATACATTCACAAAATCTAATCTTTTAAAATCAACTCAAAGACCAAGCTCTACATACTCTAGCTAGTTGTGCTCTAAAATCACAACAAACCTTCTCAAAACTTAGTATCTACTAGTATACAACCAACAATGCAAGTGCATGAGTACAAAGACATGAGCCTACAAGCATTAAATCTAGTTGTAAATATGCACATAGATCCATTTGAAGGTGTTTAATATATATGTATCTATAGGGTAGGTATACTATAACTATACTGAAAAGAGTATAACATATATACCTATAATAGAGGTACACTACAATATGGGAAGAGTTTATAATATAAATACCTATAACATAGACTAAGACCTATTACTATAGAAGGGAGGGTTGTTATTATGTGAGTCTAAAAGCCTATACACCTATGTTATAGGTGTCAAAATTATAGAAACCTTCTATGATTATAGTGCAACTATGATGTAGGTACCTATATTATAAGTGTTTATATTATAAGCACCTTCAATGGTTGCAATATATCTACATATATATGCTCAAAGTTTACATGGTTACATACTAGCACCATTGGCATACAACATTCCCTCTTATAATATGTCAACATTTATATTTTGTAGTAAAACTAATTTTGGAATGTCATTGCTTTTTAGGCCCCCAAATAGAAGAAATAATACTAAACCTAAAAATAGAATTATTATAGATTTGAACTTATATATCAACAAATAATCCTTCTACATATATATTTGTGGATTAAAATTTTAGTATACTTTATTAAGAACTCTTTAAAAATTTGTCCACATTTAAAACATTAAAGAAGTTGAGTTTTCAATGTAATTGAGGATGCTCAAAAGGTTGAGGTTTAGAGTTAGAAAGATTAAAAACTAATGAAGGGGTTTGCAGTTTATACAAATCCCTAAATAATCATTTATTGGTGACTCTTCAAGCTTTGGATATGGCGATGGAACAATTTTGTTGAGTTTCTTGATGAAACCAAATTCTTCTATACCATAGCCATGGTGAATACATTTATATGTGAAAGATGGATTAGCCTTAATTCATTGCTCAGTCTAAAGTTTTGCAAATGATGTGACCTAAAGTTTATTTCTTATAAAGTGTGGAGTTTTGGGGAGGATCAATAGGGATTTTAGAATGAAGCTATTTGTTGGTGAAATCCAACTAAAAATTTCCTTTCATATAAAGTTGTATACCTTAGAAATTTAATGTCAAGCTCTAAAGAAAAGTTGAGGCCCTAAAATTGAATTTTTAATATTAAAAAAACATTTTTAAATATAAATTATGAGGTTCAAATCTATTTTCCATGTTTCAAGATTTTTTATAAAAGCATTTATCTCAATAGTAGGTATTGGAAGAACATTGTTGTTTTATTCTTTTGGAGATTAAACAAGATTGTTTTTGGTACTTTAATCTATACATTTTATACCAATGATTACCAAATTTTGGTGAAGTGTTGATGATCTAGTTTCAATAATCTAATTGAGTATTATATTGTCTACAAATTCATGTAGAATTGGATTATAGATTTGGAATGCATAATTGCAAAACAAATTGAATTGTAAATAACCACTTTACAAGTTGAAGACTATGTTGCATTCCTTTTTATTGAACTTTCTTTTGTGTCCAATATAGTCAATTTTTAGTACCAAAAAATTAGAAGAATAGAAATTGATAGAAATATCATGGATTTGGAGATTAAATAAAAGTCAATATTGTAATCTTCACCACATGCCAATGATTATTTTGAACAAAGTAAATCAAATATTGATGCAACTATAACTTATCCAGCCATGTAGACTATAATAATATTATTTAAAAGTGTTTTTTTACATGTTTTAAATTGTGATGGCTAAAGTACCTTTTGGAAAAAATCCAAGCAATCCTATCATTGATTGGATCAATAAGCTAAAAGACTTTGATTATTGGAGAATTTTTTCTAGAGTTGCTGTTGGATCTATTGTATTTTATATATTGAAGGTAATGAAGGAGGTTCCCAATAGATGATGATTTGTCCAACCTGAAAAATACTTCATATACAACTTTATTACAAGATCAATTGTAATTGGTGTTTGTAGGGAGATTTCCTTAAGACACTAAAGCATCTAAAGGGAGAATATGTAGTCATTTTAACAAAGAAAAATATATAGCATAAATGAACTTACCAAAATCAAATATGAAAGGAAGAAATCATAGTATCCTTTCTAAAGATAGGGTTTATACATGTCAAATTCTTCCTCATGCAATTGGTAGTGAAAACCTTGTGCTACATTTTCTTGATGTTGTTGACCAAATAGATGCAAATTACATGTTGGATGCAAATTTAAAGAAGTCTCATAGAAACAACTTTGATGATCTAGAATTGCAAGGGCGATCTTCAAAGGATTTAAGAATCAAGTATCCTCCTTGCAATCTTGTCAATGGAAAGTGGCATTACTTTAGTTCAAAATGAAGTCTAAAGCTCTTAAGGTATAAGAAAAAACTTGATCATCCTAAAAAGATTTTGCTACAATTGAATGCAAAGAGTCTACAAAGAAAGGAAGCATATAATGATAATGAAGAAGAAAAGACAATAATAGACAAGGAAAAAATAAAAGAGGACAAGTGACCTTCGTGACCTCTTTACTTTGTGGAATGCACCTATAATTTTTGACAAGAGTTTGCTTTTAGGTCTTGCTTTTAAAAAAATGTCACAAATTTCAACGGAAATAAATTAATATAATTCTTTAATAAAACCTTCAAAATATCCTTGTTGCCCTTTTTTACACATTGAATCAATGAAAACTAGTTGTGAATTCTCATACCATTTTTGTTTTAAACTTATAGCAAAATAAGGTACCTATTATAATTCTTGTGGTGTTTTTCAAAAACATAATTGATGACCTAAATTAAGTGCATCGCCACTTCAATTAGAGACATTAACTATAATGTTTAGTGTCCATCAAAGCATAAAAATTTTGGCTACGTGATTGTAAGGACATCAATATATACTTGAGCCATTTTAGGAAAAAGGTTCAAGTTGACATTTGAATGAGTTTTGTAATTGATTATACCACATGTATTTTCAACTATTTTTTTTATTCTTGCTAACAAAGAGGTATTTGAATAATATTATAAATCATGAATAAAAGTCATTGGATGGATGACATTCCTCCCACTTGCATTGAGGATGGAATGAATTGTACTGCTTAAGATTTACCAAAGCTTAAAATTCATTAATAACTAAATTTCTTTCAACTGATATACAATTTGATTAGTTGCAACAACAAATGTTGTAAGACATTTTTATAACAAAAAAATATTTACCTTATCCTATTTTACATGTGGAATGGTTATGGAAAACAAACCTACTTGAAATCCATACAATTTTATTAAGATTAATTGCCTTTTATTTCTCCATAGCTCATTTTTTATAAACACTTTAAATCCATGTGTACTACTTGTGTGGTTTTTTGAATTCACAAACTTAAATTGACATGGTTAGTTTACATTCAACAATAGTTGTTTTAACAACATCAAAAGCATTGCATGTCTACCCTCATTTAATTTTAGCATGTTACATGCAAGTATATATATTTTTATGCCATAGATCTTAATGCTTAATAATATTGTAATGGAGTACAAATTAAACCAATTTTTCATTAAAAATTCATCAATTGAATTTCTCATTTGATTGTAGCACTATCAAATGAAAGGTATTGATTGTATTGATTATATTAGTACAAAGTACTAGCAGTTTTTGAAAGTATAAATTGTAACTTTGTGTAGCTTGACATAGGAAGGGTTGATGACCCGCAATATTTGCAATGTGCTAGGTTGACCAACCTTGGGATAAATAGGTCAATACACAAGAATTGATGTCCTTCGTAGATTTGTTTTATCTTGATTTATCTAAGAATTGTATTTTTCTGGTAAAATGTCAAAAAAAATGGAACCTATGGTTGTTTACTTCATGTTCAAGAACGTATTGCTATTAGTAAGATTTTGTGTTATTTTTTAATATATATATTTATAATATATATATAATATATATTAATAATATTTATGTAGAAAATTGCATCTAATTTTGGGCAGGTCCAACTAGCAGTATTTGCAATGCTTCCAAAACAAAATTTACACTATAATGGAATTTTAAAAGTCTCAATTGCAAAAGGTTTGTTTATTGCGCTTGAGGTATTACTTTATGTGTAGTGACTTATTCATTCCATGCATTACTCTAGTATAACTCACACCTAGATCATTTATAAAAACTATTTTGAACTAATGTAGCTCATTAGACATAGAATTTTGCAATTGAATGATATTGCACATTGTATTACAAGTATTAGTTAGCTCAAATCATTATGAATTATAAGCAAATCCTATTATATATATATATATATATATATATATATATATATATATATATATATATATATATATATATATATATATATTTAGATACAAGTATAATATGACATATGTTTTGCAATAACTTAATCAAGTGCATAGTATTTGTAAAGGAATAATGTAGGTTTTAGATTTGTCCTACAATTTTTTGCTATTTCTAGCCTTATATCCTTTGTCAATCCTCCCAAAATTATGGAAAACCAAATTTTATGATGTTAACAGTATTTGAGAAGCTAGAATTGTGGAGACATCATTTCCTTCTCTAAAAAAATTGAATATTGCAAAAAATAGCTTTGTTTGCTTAATTTCTTTTATGTCTTAGAGAGGTTCATAAACTTCTTGCAATTGCTTTTTATAAATTTTAGATTCAAAATACCTTTAGTATAGAATAATGTATTTCAAAACTTGTAAGTTCGTCATAGACTTATAGTTTTGCTTCTTTTTAGTATTATAATAATATTAAACTCAATAAAAGTTTGAATGAGTGATCAATAATCATGTATGGTGTAAATTTTTTGATACCAAAGATTGGTAATTTAGTACAACAACATATGTGATGTATGTATGTTAGTAGATTGTTTATTTCCAAAATCTTGTTGAAAAATCTTCAAATCAATAACTATAGAGTTTTAATATCATTGGTCTTGAGATGTATTCAAGCTTTGTAGTTAATACAAAAAAATGAAATGTAGATTGTCAGATTTTTTTTATAGCTTTCAAAATTGGAAAGATTATAGGTAAGTAGTAACCATGTTGCAACTATTCCATAGAAATAATTATTTTTGTGAGTCTATCTTTTAGTCAAATATAATTAACATTCATGTAAATGAGTACTAGTAACAATTAACTCTTCAAAAGATCTATGATTATTTTTTTCAATTATTATAGATAATGATATTATTATATTTTCTAAAATTTATACATTACAATAAATTAGCACTTAAAGCCAAAAAAATATCATTTGTACATTTTAATAATATCTTGGATAGGATTGAAGAGCTAAGCAATGAAAGATATAAGTTTCATGTTCTACAAGTACTAGATTTGACTTCCAATCCAATCAAAGACCATTATTCTCTAGATTCATTAAGAAAAAAAAATCACTTATAGAAAGTGTTGCTTCATTACAATTCTACATCTTATTATTTACTATTCTCCTTTAGTAAGTTTGACAATAGGAGGCTAATTCATTGTTAAAAATGTCGCTTTAGTCTCTTGACCACCTTTATGCTATTTCCATGTAATAAATGATGAAAAGATCAAAGTATTTTAAATTTATTTATAAATATATGATATAGAGATAGTAATAAATAACTTATATTGTAACTAGGCTGTTAAATTTCTTGTTATAGATGATGATAATCTCAAAATAAATATCTTTTGTCTATGACAAAGAGCATAGATTATAATAAATATTGAAATTATATAAAAATTTATTAAATTGATCATCATGTGTATTTTTTATGACTTTAATATGTTGGTGATTAAATTAGGTTTTATTCCCCATTCAAAAAATAGTGAAGGCTTTTAACAAAGTTTGTTAGCTGACAAAAGGACTATCTTAATGTATCTTTGATTCTACTAAAGAGTATTAGGTGATTCTTTTAGTAGAAACAAACATGTAATGTTTATATGTACATCTCCTTGTAAGCTTTTATAGCAAAATCTTTTGTCGAGAAATTTTCATGCTTTGCTATGATGGTTTTGGATGATTGCAGAAACACTTGTACTATTTTGTGCCACATTTTGCGTGCAAATATGTTTTTTGGCCACAACTTTTGCACTTTAGCTCCAAATGACTTAAGATTTACAAATAAGTTACTTGTGGCCATTATACACCTTGTCTAATTTTTATTTATTTTTAATTTTCTAAAATGTTTTACAGTCCAAGAATAGCCCCCAATTTTATGTCACACTTATGAATGGATGGCCCCACGGTTGTCATATCGGACAGAATCTTATTGTTCACGGACGAATCGGGCAAATCAGGGTTGATTGGCTGCAAACTTTGGAGGCCAATAACTTTTGGAAAATTGTCCAAATTGGGCATATGAGATGTTTTTCGGCATCTACAATTTCTTTAGATGCCGAAAAACATCTCATATGCCCAATTTGGTTAATTTTTCCAAAAGTTATTGGCCTCCAAAGTTTGCATTTGATTCGCCCAATTCATTGGTGAATAGTATGATTCAGTCTGATATGACAACCGTGGATGGGGGGAAATGGTACTAATATGTGAGCATGACATGTGAGCTTTTTTTTCTAAATACATGGACCATTTTCATTGAAAGAGGACGAGCATGTCAACTTTGAACATATATACATATGTAGATATATTGCAACCATTGAAGGTGTTTATGATGTAAACACTTATAACCCCTAAAAGCCCAAGAGGTTTGGACAAAACACAAATGTGTTATAAAATATAAGTTCTATAACTTTTTTGAAGTTTGCATCAAAGAAGAATATGTGACGCACAAAAAAGGAAAAATATCCGTACGTTCAAATTATAAAATTATTTTTAGATTCTCTTCAAATGAATTTTGAAGATATAACTTCAAAAATTTATCAAAAATACAATTTCTATCTTTAGCATTTGAATTTTTTTATTTGGTCAAAATTGTGGTTTCTATTGATTTGTAAGAAAATGCATAAGATTTAATAATGAAAACACCAACACTTTTCCCAAATAATAAGTTTTTCAATACTAGGCAAATTATGAACACTTTGTTTTGTTTTTCTTATAATTTTTGTTTGACCGTAGTGATCTTAGTTTTGAATACGATTCTGAAAGGCAGCCCAATCTTTTCCAAATAAAAAAAGAAATTTGAAAAAAGTTTTTTTTGGCCCCAAAATTCTACTTGAAGTTGGGCAGCAACCATAAAATGGTCGTTTGAGCACTTAGAGGATAATATAGGTACCTACATCATAGTTGCACTATAATTATAGAAGGTCTCTATAATATAGATGTATAGTCTCAAATATAGACTCATAGGCTCATGCTTCTAGACTTACATAATAGCAATCCTCATAGACTTGTAGCTATTGTCCAAAAGTGATCTAAAATAGATAATTTTTATGTAGTGCAAAAGTTCACTTTCTTTTAACTTGCATTTCAAAACACATAAAATATTATTTTGGTGGTTCTTTTGATGAATGATCATTTTCATAGAGTTTTTACATGTGGACAATTTTTTTTATTTAAATAATTTTTTTTCCTATTCTTAACTAATTAAAACATCAAAGTATTTATGTTCTTGAGATTTGGCACTTTTCTAGTCCTTCTACTTAGAGAATTTTCCTATCCTTTTCCTTTGGTGGTTAACTTCATCTTAAAGGTGTATACATTTATAATATTTTTAAATTTAAAAAAATATTTTTCTAATTTTAAAGTACTCTTGAAAAAGAAGCATGAATATTGTAAAATGCAACAAATCAGCATGTGTTTTTGTCATTGTTTTTCTCAATTTAAAAATATTAATATAAAATATTAATTCAAGATAGAAAATCTTGTTATCCAAACCTTATTTAGACCCGGGCCAAATTGAATATTGTACAAGTTGTAGATAGTGGGACAAGAAAAGACCAAGAAAATAAACCTAATAGACAACAAGAATCTTTCTTCAAATTTTTTTCTTCTAGTATCACTTAAAGACATTCAAGAGAGATGTAAGCCATTTAAAAGAGATGTAATAGGAGTAAAAAGAACATTTGAAATGAAATATTTCTACTTTGTGAATTGCATATTGGAATATTGACTCTAATGACTAGTATATGGGCAATTTTATTAAAATGGCGGCATTCTATGTGTCATTTTCAGATCGCCTGTTTTGAATTGTAAAAGTGACATCTAGGATCGGTATAGTTTTCACGAATCTTGGACTTTTATAGATTTAAGAACTCTATGCCTACTATAGATTTTAGACTGCACAATCTAAAAGTTAAAAATGACATCTATCACAAGTGTAGATTTCATACATTTAAGAATAATATAAATTCCAGACATCTAGGACGTTTGTACACTTCAAACCATCCAAATTACAAATAAAATTATGATTTCAAATGGTTGAACTATCATAATTTTGTATATCCGAGTTCATAGATATAAGATGACTACTTTGTTACAAATCTCAAATCAGGGTTTGTGGTGACGATTTCGGGACTTCAATGATGTGCAGGTTACTGCAATCTATGTCGTCTGTGTTTTTACTTGATTGCTTCCTGCATCTTGTACTTACTGCCCTTCTCTGTATGCCTTGCTCCAATCTAACCTCTTAGAGACTAAGGATTCATGGTTTGAAACGTGATCAATTTGACTGATTGCTGTATTGTGAATAATTGAGATGGGGTTAAATTTTATTTGCCAGAATAAGTGAAGAAAATTGTTTGGTTTGGTCAAAATTAAATAAATAAAATTGAACAAAAGAGAGCCCTCACGTAACCTACTCAATGACCTATCTCATGTGAGTCCTAATTTGGGTCTCTTGGTTTCTTTTGGGGCAACCCTTACGAGGTTTGGCGTGCTTGCTTCTGAAGGTACACAATAACAAGGGATCAACCTTGGTGGAAGCACAACACACTGCTAGTACTTCCACAAACAGAGGGTCCAATGTGGCAAATTGCACTAGAAGCATGATAATTTTAAAGGGTACTTTTAACGAGTGCCTCACATTCACATCAGGAATCAGTAGCCATCGCGTGCTCAATACAATTTGGTCTACTTACCCAATGTCCCAATTTCTTCATCTGTCTCTAGACTTGGACTTTTTGAATATGACCTTCTCTAAAACAATATTTTGGAATATCTGCACAATAGTCACACTATCACCCATTGTAGCACACTTCACATATTCAAAGTATTTCATAATCAAATTTTTGTGACCCTAGTCATTTAACTATGTCATGTGTATGACATGGATGTGTGTTGGTCTTACAGGACGGAAGGTGAGCCCTGTTCATTGATTAGATCGGCCATCAAGTGGTATCATCATATTCTCCAAGTCTAGTGATGCAACTTGCGCTGCTCAGGCATCTTTGACTCATCCCGCTTGCATCAAAGAGTGAGCATCTTGTATGTACCGGTGCCAGTAGTTTCAGTTGCTCTATGTTTGGGGTGGATTAGGGGCAATACTTTGGGCTTGTGAGGTAGGAGAATATAGAACCAAAACTTTTGCATTGAGAGTGAAGTTCTATTACTAGGCTAATCAAATATTCGTTGATTCTCGTGAGGAGGGAATTTCAATGCACCTATGTACTATGTGGATACTTCATCCAATGGTTATGAGGGCTTGAAGTTATGACCACAAATGAACACAGAGCTGATGTTTAAGTAGAGTACATTCTCATAATCATCATGCACTCATTGTTCAATTTGGAATGAGGACACTGTTGGAATCGTATTCTCCTACATTAAAACCTTGTGATCTCTTGTCGAATGTAGTCCGTCCAAGCTTTTGTTTGAAAGGTTTCAGTGAACCCTAGTTATTTACGAATTTTTCTTGAAATTATCATGCATGTTGAGAAGTTATAGAATCAAAATTGCCAGTGGTTTGTTTTAATTGTCAGTTGTACTTAACCTGGGATTTTTGGGCGTAGATATCTTGTGCTAGCAAGGGGAAGTACTCCGGATTATTTTGTTTGTGACGAACCTGTGAATGATGAAAAGGTATGCAGGCATTGTGGACATATCACGGTTAACTGTTAAGTGCCCAACTTCAAATTCGAAAGTCCACTTCGGAAGCTAATAGTCAATCATAGTAGCTTCAAGAATTATTTTTATTGTTGTTAAAAGTAATTTG
The DNA here is from genome assembly GCA_950106755.1 of Climacium dendroides. Taxonomy (NCBI): domain Eukaryota; kingdom Viridiplantae; phylum Streptophyta; class Bryopsida; order Hypnales; family Climaciaceae; genus Climacium; species Climacium dendroides. The sequence goes on along the minus strand of OX467084.1, from coordinate 27,453,620 downwards.
GTCTTTCTATTGGTACATTTTGTTACCTTTCTAAATGATTTGTTTTAACTCCTTTAGATTTGGAAGTTGCCACTTTGTCCTTCTTGGCATTGAGGGATTATGTGAAGATCTGGATTTCGGAGTTTCAGAGATTTGGGGTAGGAGTATTAAATGTCTCATGCTTCAGTATCTTTGACAAATTATGTGCTTACTTTGATTGCCACCCATTAAATTTGATAATCCAAGTGTTGGTGGTATATATTTGGACAGGGTAATCCAAAATTAGCTATATCACAATGCAAAAAAATCCTTGATCTTCCTGAAGCACGTTGTTCCTTGTTGAAGGTAATTCTTCTCTTTGGCCATTCAATGACTTGATGTAAACAAAAAATTGAATCTTATGGCACTGCCTAAGTGGGTGGTTTTGAAGCTACATGTTGGGGTCTTTTTTTTGTAGCTAAGACTTCTTGTGTTTACCCCAAGGGTGGTCATTAAGAACTAGTTCAAAAATGAATAAGTTCTGTTGCTCCATGAAAATGAAGCGTGTTGTTGCATTTTGGGACCCCCATCATTCCAAAGGATGAATATTTTAGAAATAATGGAGTATTTAGATTTTCAAATATTGTGTTTGAATTATTGTAGACTTGCAAATTTTGATTTTTGGACAATTTGTTTTGAATAGTGTAAATAGGGACAATTTGATGAGTAGTTCCCAAAATAGAGTGTTAATATAGACAAATTGTTGGATTAAAAAGGATATAAAGAGTTGTCAAAGGTCCAAGATTGTAAAAGACAAATTAACTTGAAGCTCAGGGTTTGAATAGTTGTCTTCCATCTAGCATATAGCTGGGCAATTTTTCATTTCTCTCTCTCTCAGTCTCTTCCGCTCGCACTGACTCGCTTTTGTTCGTTCTTGCTCTTGTCAATTTGTCCTAATAGTTATGTGCAATTAGCTTATATAAATATACATACTAATTTCAGCAAATTGCCTTGAGTGATTGTTTATGTATTTAAGTTGGATCCAATGATTGGTCCAGTTTGACGTGTAGTCAATTTGTTGTTGTGTGAATTCGTTCCAGTGATTGGAAATTTCTTGTATGTGTAATTCGTGAGCAACTTGTCTGAATGTAGATTATGTTTTTGTAAGTTGTGTGAAGCAGCTTGACATTGTGATTAGTGGTGATCACTGAATGTGTTTGAATGTATTTGAGTTAAAGAAATTAACTTTGGAAATTAGAAAACTTTGTATGATTTTTACATTGTTGAGAGTTGTGTATGGACAAATTGACCTGTGTCGAGATGGTGAGAGAATTAGAAAAGGATTTAAATAAAAAGGATTTAAATAACGCTCAGTTGAGTATTGTGTGTTTGTCAATTTGTCTAGTGTGTGACCAGCTAGTGCCTTGTAGTTGAATTATTTAGAGAAATTGAAGTTTGCAAATCAAATTATTTAAGTCAATTATGCTATTGAAATAGTTTGAATGCTTTATAATTGTCAATTTATCCAAAGTTGTGATTGTTTGAGAATTGAGTCAATAAATTGAGGTTGTAATTCCAAGAAAATTTGTCTGAAATAAATATTGTGATGTATGCAAATGAATTATGTTGTTTGTCAAATTGTCCAAATGCTGATGTATGTGGATTGAGAATTTGAATGAGATGTGTTTGTGTATATGTGTGTTCATGTTTTGACAATTTGGCTGACGATAACCATATAAAATTTGAGAGAATAAATATCAAATCCAAATTTTGTATTAGTAGAGAGAAAATTGTGAGTTCAAGGACAAATTGCCTGTTATTTGATGCTGGATCGTGAGGAGACCAAGCAGATCGAGAATCAAGACAAATTGACAATGGAGCACTAGAGCTAAAGTTGGTAGCTGTAAAGTGGAACCAAACAAGATTTGGTTGGTTGATTCTAAGGCAAGTTGTCTGTGAATGTATAAGCTATAATTGCTATAAGTGACCGATAATTTGACAAATTGTTGGATTACATAATATTATATGAATAGGACTAGAAACGTTAGATTAAAATTAACGTCCTGACAAATTGTCCAATTTGTAATGTTGTGAATTTTTAAGTGATAGTGGAATCATTAATTGTGTATTATAAACTATTTTAGAAAAGTTACGGATGATGGAATTATCACCCATGTTGGACAAATAGTCTTGAAATTTGGGTCATGAGAAATATTACGCATAAAAGCATATTTTCTGCTTAATTGCAAATTGTAGATGAATTAGAGACAACTAGTGAATTTATGATAGAAATCAATTCTATTGAATTAGATTTTCTATGATAAATAAAAAATAAAAAATCAAATACATTGTTGGGTTAAGATGAAGATCTAAATTAATTGATCAATGTAGAGAAGTCAAATTGGCACACTACAATTCTTATTAAATTGATATTATTAAAATATAAGTTTGACTAGGAAGATTGGTGATTAGAAAGTCAATAATTTGGGATAATAAAATTATTGAGATAAATTGTCTTGGGTTGTAAATTATGTAATTTTGTTAGAGAAAAGAAAACCATTGTAGTAATTATTTTTGGACTTATGTATTTTATGTGGTTGTGGAAATTAACAAGTTGTTGTAGATAAAAGTGGAATAATACTCAAGGAGCAATTGGAGATGCATTACACACTCATTCCCATTGCATTTAGCTAGAGACAAACTGTCCTTATAACTGTGACCGGTTTGATACTCATTTAACTAGTAATTAGGCTAGTTAAATAGTGATTGTTGACAAATTGTTCCTAATATAAAAATCACTATAATTAATGAATGTGTACTCTTACATAAATATTATTATTATATTATGTACTTGATAGGTGTCTAGATTATGCACGACAAATTGTTGGTCGACCTTGACAAATTGTCCATAAAACACACTTAGAATACTAGATAGGACCGGGACGGCATTTCATGCATCCATAACATTATTTAATGGATAGGCCACTAAATTTAACTTGGAAAATAAGAGTGTTGTAAATTCTTTGATACAGTGAAACTATTGTGTAGATCCCATAGTAATTTGACCTACAAGTGACTTCTAGCTGCAAAACGATAGATGATTTGACCATTCACTTAGATTTGGAACCCCTGTACTTAATCCTGGGTTTTGGAAAACTACAAAATCTTAGACTACAATTATTCAATTAATAACAATTATATAGAGGATCATACTGAAGATCATATAAATGTAGATATATAACTATTTTGGGCAGATACTCTTGCGATTTGTCGCTTCTTTTTACTTTAGGTTTACTGCTATATCAATATAGAACCGTCATGTTGGGAGTGAATTAGGTGATAATAAAGATAGGACGTTGGCATTAGATACGCAAGCATCTCAACCACCGTGAACTTCAGATTGTATCATTATCCAATCATTATTGCGATTTGTGACACTTTAGTTGTGGTACATCAACTAGAACCTATATTCATCAAAATATATATATATATATATTTTCTTCCAATACAAACAAACCTCCAACTATAGCCAAATAAATCCAATTCCTAAAAACTCAACAAGAAAAATCTTCAAATTAATTTATGTTTTAAAATTATAATGTGCTTAAAATGTTTCAACATATTGCAATTTGATAGTTTTACAAACTTTAGGATTTAATACATATGAAATAAGGAATTTTAAGAATTTTAAGATTAAATATTATTTAAAATAAATATTAAATAAAATTGATTGCCTTCTATTTTAAGTGTTTTTTTAGTAATATCAAACATTATTTTATAATTGTAAACCAAAATATGAAGTATTGTGTTTTCTAGACTTAATTTTTTATAACATGTTTTTTTGATAGTAATATATTATATACCACAATTAAAAAATACAATGATAAAAATAAAATAAAATAATTTTAAAAAATGATTTTCTAACTCCATCTTTACCAAGACATTTCTAAATCTATCATAAGCTCCATGGCTACCTTTAATATATTTTCTCTTTAAATAAAAAAATCTAGAAAATTATACATTGGATAACAATGCATTTTCAATTTTTACTTTAAAAATGATTCAAATACTAAAATGCATAAATTCAATACATTACTTCTGCATTAGCTAGAAGTTTGCCAACATTAAAACTATTACTAAAGTCTTAGTAGATAAAGTTGCTATACTAAGATTTGTAGTTCCAAATCCAAAGTAACTAAGCTATATTTGCATTTAAAACCCTTTCTAATGGCCATTTCACTACTTATATCTACCACTTACATAGCATGCACAATTATTACAAAATTTTGTCAACAACATAATGTATTTGTCATAGATTAATCCCCTATAATAAATGTAAGTGTTATATCTTCACCTTTCAAAATTAAACTTATACAATTGTATTTTTAAATGTCTTCATTTTCTTGTAAATAAAAAAAACTAGGTTGGGTGTTATGTAGTTGTCCAATTTGCCTCAAAGCAAATTAAACAATGGACAAGTTTTGTTTTAATCTAAGTCTTAAAAATACACACTATCATGTTCAAACCTCCTGAACTATAAAGGTTGCATTTTAAAAGGTTGAAGTCTGATGTTAGTAAAAATTATGGACCTTGTAATTCAAATTATAAAGTTATTGGTTTCGGTTAGCCTTTGTTCTAAAGAATTGCACAAAAAATTTAGTATGATATTGCATGCCAAAATCAAACCTTCCTATCAAGAATTATAGATGGATGAAGTCACTACAAGAAAACAAGTATTTTATGACTGTAAAAATATAACTAGGGATGACTAACAACTATTTGTAGTCATATTCTTGGAGGTCAACACCTTGAAGAAAAATATGATTGCACAATATAACTACCAATCATTTTTCGGCCTTTACTTCATGGACATATAATATATACCTATTGGGAATACCAAAATACTTCATAGGAAACCGCAGGAAATATGTTTAGAGAACATTGAGTCATATTGCCAATCATACTTCTATGATACTGACATTTTTTTTCTTTTGGAATAGCCCCCCAAAATATTGACAATTCAAAAAAAATATGGACAAGCCATTGTATAGGATTTTGAAATCCTAGCCACCACTTTTCTAGAGTTTTGAAACCCTAACCATCACTTTTTTTTTCTTCTTCTCTGCTTCTTAGTGGTTATTTTTTGTTGCTCTTTAGTTCACGCTTTAACTCTTGCTTCTTATTGTTTTTTGGTTCATGCTTTTTGTTTCTTTTTGTTGCATCTAAATCCTTTCTTCTTCTTGCATTTCAACTCTTTCTTCTTGTTGCTTCTTAATTCTTGCTTTTTATTGATTCTTAGTTCTTGTTTTCTTTTGTTGCTTTTTAGTTCTTACTTCTTGTTTCTTCTTGTTGAATTATAACTCTCATTTATTTTTCTCTTAGTTGTTGCTCCTTGTTGTTTCTTGTTGCATCTTAACTCTTGCTTGTTGTTGTGTCTTAGCACTTGCCATTTTTTTTTCTTATTTCCTCCATCTCCATTGTTATTCTTCCTACCTTAAACTTGTGCTACATATTTTGTATTTTTGTAAGCTTTTGAAGGTTGAGCTTTGTTGTTCATTTATTTAAAATTAACCTTCTATTTCTATAATTGCATATATAGGTATTAAAGCTAAAACAAAGTCATTGGAGGTTGCTTGCAACCCAATAGAGCCATCTTCACATTATTGTAAAGAAAAGAGACCCTATTGGCCTATGTGAATGATTTGCTGTGAAATCTATACTATTTATATCTATACGTGTGTCCTAGATGTTACTTTTATAATTTAGAGTAGGTGGTCTAAAAATGGCACATAGAATACCACCATTTTAACAAAATTCTCCATCCATCTATAACTTCTACAACTATTATTCAATTTTAAAGTTTTTTTTATGGTTCTATTGATCAATCTTTTATTTAGATCTAAATAAGTCTTGAATTAAATATGGATGTTATGATAATTGTTGATTTATCATCAAGTTTTGAATCCTAATCTTTTAATGATATGGAAACATCAATAATTATCTCAAAACAAACCTGTCAATCTTTTGAATTCAAAAGGAACTAAAAAAATTCAAATACTTTCAAATGAATGGCTTAGTTTAGTAAGTATTAGAAGAAACCACTAGAATGAAATACAAACAATTTTTTGTAACTTTAAATTAGTTTTGAAGTAGTGGCTTAGTTAATCTTTGATGAAATCACTAAAAATAAAACAAGTACAAATATATAAATAACTCATAGAATAAAACAAATGTGTTATAAGACACAACTTTCAAAACCAAGGTATTTTGGAATTTTATCATGAAAATGCAAATGTATCATAGGTAGTGGACAATGTTTTATCTTCTTGAGTTGAGTATCCCAAATAGCAAAAAAACTTCAAATGAATCTAGTTCCTCAAAAACCCTATAGGCTATAGCCCTTACAAAAGTCTATCTGTAGAAGTTAAAAGACTTAGCAAAATACATCTATAAAATTGAATTTCTTGGGAATTCAAAGCTTTAACTAATACACAAATTTGGAGACATCATTTTCTTCTATTTGAATTTTCTATAAATCTATATTCTAATGTATAAAGCCAACATCTAGGTTGTCTTAATGCCGATTATACCTATCTATGAAATAAAAGTGGCATACCCAAGATTTTTATGCTACCAACTTTCATCCAAATTTCAATATGATTTTCATCTAAAGGTTTGAACTAATTTAATGACATTCATTCAAAATAATCAGGACATGCAATGTTCTCAATTAAGAAAAGTCTAATATATGTTGTTACAAGACATAAAATATTGTGCTAAAATAAGTTTATATGTTATTTTAGGAATTACAAGTTGATCTTCTCTACAAAGATATTTTTCAGATTGCAATTTCTTTTTTGAATATGCTACTATAAATCTATGCCAATTGTCCAAACTATTGAGAGGCTAGGGATCTTGCACTCTTTGAATTATTGCACTAATTAATTTGTACCATGGTTGTCATACTGGACAAGTTACTATTCATTTTTCGTCTTGTAGGACAAGTTACTATTCATCAAATGTACTTGAGAGGTACATTTGATGAATAGTAACTCATCGTACAGGAATAAAAATGAATAGTAACTTGTCCAGTATGACAACCATGATTTGTACTAATATAAATACATTGTAAGCCTAATACTACCACTTTTTATTATTATGTGTAGTTTCTATTATGAATACTGTATGTCCATATATACTAAAGTTATGAGGGATTAAAGTTTTTTTTGGTAAAATTGTTTCTTCAACAATGGATACATATTAATTTAGGAGTTGTACACAAGGGTTGGTGTATAAAATATCTATTGTTTTTGTCTCAAAACAGTCTAATTTATTGAGTACTAAGAATTTTAATTGGAAATTCTAGCTTAGAAAAAATTTATCTCTAAAAGGTATGTACTAAAAAAGAGAGCAATAAAAAATAATAAGAAAATGGATATTTTGTTGTTTGATTTTTAGAAAATAGTAAAGAAATTCCAAAAAACAAAATAAAAATTGGCCAATTCTTCTAACTTGAAGGTACTTCTTTTCAACCATTTGCATCTTTGGGAAAAAAGAATTGTGTTATCTAAATTTGCATAAAAGTAATGCATTTTGAACATATGTGAAAGGTAAAAAGTTTACTATTTTTAGAAAATCTCTTTGTGGGCTTAAGCCTATGTAATGTGTAGTTTTAGTAGAAGTCTTTGTTTCTTAATTTTGACCTTCAAATTCACATTTTTGGGTCAAAAATAATAGTGATGCCTCATAAAATGACAAAAGTAGATATCTAATTGGGGGTTGTTTAAAAATAATAAACTAATTCTAAAAGAGTGGAAATAGTTACTCAATAACACATATAACTTCATTTCAAATTTCCTATAAATTAAATATGAATACAATGCAAAAGCTATTATTGAGCAAAAGAACCACGCATTTGAGGACAAGGAGACCCAAAAGAAAATGGACAAGTGTTTCTTGTAATCACCTTTAAGCTTTAATCCTTAAATGTCAGGCTGGTGACCACGGAAATTAACCCTTTTGGAACCATGTGACATCATCTAGTTTAAAAAAATAAAAAATAATCATTGGGAGTCAAACTACTGTAGAAGATTTTTCCTTTCCACCCTTAATTCCAAGGATGAATAGTTACATTTCTATCTTACATAGGAGAATCCCTTGTCATCCTTAGGACGCAAAATGTCTACCTTGATGTTTAAGGGTTAATGATAACATCTGATCAAGTGTGATCAAGTTTCATTTTCAGGCACCTGACACATTTGGTTGTCCCTACCTTAATGGAACTATCTTCAGTAACTTCTATTATAAATCATTGGGGGAAAAAAATATAAGGCACCCTAATGTTGAAAAAATGTAAATCAGAACAATCATAGAAACTGGGAGCATGCGTGTCCAACATCTTCATGCTGCTTCACAGTACTCGATGCCCCAACTCACTCTACAGTATACTCTGTGTAACATGGCAAATAGAGCTCTAGGCTTTCCAGGATTGGCATCACGCTGCTCGTAATCAATTAGCCCACTGCTCATATCCAAGTGCACGAAATCCACGACATCGTCGTATTCGTCAAAATGGCGCAAAATCACAAAATTGGCACTTTGCAGACAGCCCACTGGAACTAATTATAGCTAGAGGTATCTGTGTCACTCGGCCAGTTTTGGAGCTCTGTACTCTTCAATGTTGAACACAACTCTGAAGCTATGAAACACGCACGCATCGGAGTGTGCTAGCACAGGGTTGTCGATGTCTGGAAGCTACATTGTGAGGAATCCTGATTCTATGTTTGGAATTTGATCTTGACCTAGTTTGAACCCCTGTTTGTCAGCTAGAATGTGACCATGTTATGGCTCCAGATAGCATATTTATTGTGTCAATTCGTCAGAGGAGAGAAGTACTGTCGAGTCTAGTAAGCAGTCGTAGTGCACACGTTCATGTGGATCATAGGCCAATGGAACCGTTCCGTCACGTGGCGCAACTATCTCCTTGTGAAAACAGGCCGCGAGAAGTTTTATGTAACTGCTTTCGGAGCGGAGGCGATCCAGAGCAGTAAATTGCCTCAGTCACACTGATTGATTCAGCGTGGACTTCATTCATCCAGCCGAAGCCCCAAAGCCTGCAGTGATATCGATCAATCCCAGCTGTGCATGAATCACAAACTTTGCATTCCAAAGGAGAGAAAAAACAATTCTTTGTGTGGAACTATGTGCGAGACAAACCAGAGTGTCTGTCTCGGGTGTCGGACGTACGTGTTGGTGCAGAATCCGGCCGTGATCGATCGAATTGAATCAGAGACTTGGAGAGACTCTGGATGATGTGTCAGGGGGAGTATATTCCGCAGAACCGAAGTGAGAGTTTCTACCAATACCGGACAGGTAGCTAGCACGAGTTGAACCAGAATTTTATTAGATTGCATAAAATTGTTGGCCACCGTCCCTCGGATGGCGCGATGGCGCACGTGATGGGAGATGAAACCCTATCTATGTGGATTAGCGTTGATGTTCTCTTCATTGATCACTTGTCTTTGTTTCTCAAATGGGTATGGCAGGGGGGTAAGAGGTTCGTGTATCTAAGTATCACGGCTCTCCTGACCGGGAGCTTCTTTCAGGCTCGCACTAGGGAGATGTTTTGTGCGTTTTTGTCGACCGTCAACAGGAAACTGAAGTGCAGCTATCAAGTGAGACAGACAGAACCTCATTAAAGTGAGGAAGGATGATTTGAGTTGGTCTATACCATGTACTCGCAGTTTAATTTAACTGATTTTGAGAAGATTACCCAGCCTGTACTTTCGTGAGTTTACGAGAAAAAGGAAAACGCCTCGGCCGTACAGTAAGGAGAAGTTTGGGATGTTAACATATATTCCTTGGAGGTGAAATTGAAACTGGAGACGGAACCCGTCATACCGCATTACATTGATGGTGCCAGAATCGATTCAATATTCTGGAAAGATAGGGAGTTCTGGAATTTTAGAAATAACGAGCATATACATATAGGGACATGGAAAGCTAAACCTGAAGACTCCTCCAATGTCTCCAAAGTCTAGCTCCGAAGACTCCGAGGACTCCAAAACACGACTCCGAAGACGCTGAGGAAGGCAATGACTCCTTTGGTTACACTCTGAAGACAATTGCAACATTTTTCAAGACCTTTAGCAGGTCATGGAAGAGATGCAGTGCTTCTGTTGAGGCAAACGAAAAATGGAGATTTTCAGACTGAGAATCTCAATATGTTTGTTTGTCCTGGAAGAGGTCTTAAGGATCTCACCTTCCTGATTGCAAAGAGGATGGAGGTTGATGACATGTACATTGGGCCGGGAGTAGAATCTACATATGAGACATGCATAATTATTAGTTAAATATTCTAAATTGGCATGACATTTACAGAGAGAGTCAAAGATTGTTACATTTAGGAGAACAAAGCTTCCCACACTAAGTAGGATGTTTGTTGATTTGAGGTTTCAAATAGCCACTTGCAAATTAAAGTGATAGTCTCTTAATTTTTTTTAGTGTTAACTAACAACTAAGACAAATTGTGCGACAAAGCATGTATTTTGTAAATATTGTTGAAATGGTGAGTGCAATTCCGACACTGAAAATTGTGCAATACATCCACACAAAGCTCTTAAAGAACTAGGACAAGTGTAGATTTAGGTTTTAAGGCACTTATACACATACATCGCCAATTTAACAACTTTCATATGTTTTATTACTGATTTAATGTACCACTAGACTTTCTAAAATTTTATATATTGTGTTTGTTTATTACCAATTCTATATCCATCCAAGTATTTAAAGGCTTATATCATGGTTGTCATACCAGACAAGTTACTATTCATTTTTTGTCTTGTAGGACGAGTTACTATTCATCAAATGTACCTCTCAAGTACATTTGATGAATAGTAACTCGTCCTATAGGACAAAAAATGAATAGTAATTTGTCCAGTATGACAACTATGACTTGTATAAATTTGTGCCTCAATTTTTGGCATTGGAATCGCATCAAGTTAATAAAATGTCCTTAATGTACCATACCAAGAATGTTTTTTTGTACAAGGTCCACAATTCATGAGTATTCAATTCAAGATTTTCTACAAAACAAAAAGAATTTTGATTCTTAGAAACCCAAAAGTCATTTGTCCATCAAGATCTCAAGAAGTTCAAGTTTATTATAAATGATATACAATATATTTGAATATATGAAATAAATTATATAGAGGAAAATTAATTGATAGTTGATAACTACAAATGTCAATTTTGTCAATGAAGCACAATTATAATATCAAAATTTAAATGTATATATAGGTCTAAAGTCTAAGATAAGTATGAATTATTGAATTTACATTTTAAACTAATAGGTTAATTTTTTGGAAAGTGCCAAAATATTGAAGTACTACAGCACAAAATTTAGACCTTACGGAGTTACGGTTTGTGAATAGTTATCATATGGTTATCATTATTTCATGAATTCGCACATTAATTACAATTTATCTCATCATTACAATGTATTACTTTGCATTGTTATTGCATTATTATAATGCAGTACTTGCAAGTGCATTGTAACAATGCAAACTAATGCATCGTAATGATGCAATAAATTATAATTAATGTGCGAACCCATGAAACAACAATAACTACATGATAACTATTGACAAATCATAGGGTTTAAACTTTGTGATGTACCATTTGAATGAAATTGATGTTATCATTTATTAACTCAAAAACCAAAGTAATTTGTATTAATGGGAAAGATCATAAAAACATTATTTCACATTATTTGCTAGTAGAGAAACTAATACTTAAAGGATAATTTATTCTAGATTTATAGAAAAACAATATTTGGTTATATATTAATTATTTTATAAAAATATTTTCAATCATACACATATAGAATCATATTTTTACACAATCTGATATTACTAAAATAGAGCAGTAGTTCACAATCACTTTTGTAATATCACTTCTTACAAAAGGTAATATTATAGAAATAATATAGTCGTTGCAATTGAGGTGATATTAAAGAGGATCAATATGGTGATATTATAAAGGTAGCAATTCCATTGCTTTTCTTGGCTTTATACTTCTTTTGCATTTCTATGATTTTGTGCTTTTGTGAGCTTTGAACTTTTGATTTCAATTTTCTATTGTTACTACTGAATGATTTGAGAAATTTATTAGATTGACCGATTTTAGATTTCAAAACAATTAAATTGTTTACGAAGCTTTTGAAATTTACAAGTTTTTTCTTTAAATTCTTCTATGGGGAATTTCATTAAAATGGCAATATTCCATGTGCCATTCTCACAGTTTAGACCGGGTGGTCTGAAATCTATAAGTGTCCTAGATTTGTGAACTCTATATCACTATTAGATGTATTAAATCTAGGAAAGATGTAGATTTTAGACCAATTGGTTTTTAAAATCTACATATTTCCTAGATTTCAGATATCTAATAATGGTATAGATTTCAAAAATCTAGGACACTAATAGAGTTTAGACTGCCCGATCTGAACTGTAAGAATGCCAAAGTCACAGAATAATCGCCATTTTAATGAAATTCCCCATTTCTATTTGGGTTGCCATAGTTTGTAACAATTGAGTCAAATTTCTGATGCATTTTAATGTATGTGTATCTTTTACCGTATTCATCATTGCATGTATTTCATTCATCATTTATTAAATTTCTATTGTTTATTTCAGTATATGCTTATTTATTAAAAAAATTATATGAATATTTTAATTTGAAGATTTATTGAAATTCTTACTCTTCATTCTATCTAATACATAAAAATTCTTATGAAATTCTAATGGTGAATGTGTAGCATAGCAAGTGCCAATTGCTAGTATTTAAAGAATAATTTATTCTAAACTTATAAAAAATAAAAAAAACGATCTTTGGCTATATACTAAATGCACTAAATAAACAGTCCAAAGATTTATTTTAATGAAAATTACATATTCCACTCAATTTCATAATTATAAGATTTTGCCAAAAATAATAATAATAATTAGTAATACAAAATATTTTAATGATCGGAAAATAAGTTGACATTTGTGAATGTATAATTTTTAACAAAATATGCTCAATAAAAATGACACATTTATTCTTGAATTCTTTTAGTGAAGGCTTGTAGCAATTGATAAGAAATAATAAAAAATGAAGTTTCTAATTATGAAAAAATAGAAATTAAAGTATCAATCCCAATAGTGCCATCATGAGAATATTGTAATTGCCAATCATAGTTACCACAATACCACATCATATGTTTTTTGGGGGGATTTGTCTAATAAAAAACTAAAAATTTATTAATGACTATTATAAATATTCAAATGTAATACAACATTTATTATATTACATAGGACCTCATATTGAATTTCTAGTGTACAAAATGTTCATACATAATAGATGGTCCTACAACAATTGTGAGACCATCTACCCTATGTGAACATTTTGCACATTAGGATTCAATATGAAGTTTTGTGCTATATAATTTTAGTGTATGATTTTAGGTACTATCTAACTACAAGAGTTAGTTTTTCCAAGTCTGGCTACCAAAGTTTGGTTTCAGTGCGTCTAACTACCGAGGCTTCCAAGTACTCTTATAAAAGCTCCTACCAAACAAGATCTCTGAGCATTTGGTCATTGCCTAGTTTCCTTACCTCTATTGTAGCTTGCTTTTCACGTAGTTTCCCTTTGCTCTGCTGTAGTTTGTTTTTCTGGTGGAGAATTTTCATGAAATTGTAGTTGCGTAACTATTTTCATTACTTGTTGAACACCAGGCATATTCAAGCGAGGGCCGAAGCCTGAATTTCTCTTTTCGTCGGATACAAAAGCACAATTCCATTCGCAAGCTAGCGAGCAATATTTCAGTTCTGTCATACAACAAGGCTGGCACGTACTTGTTTTCAAAGTCAAATCGACTCTTAGCCTGAGTTTTTCTTTTTCCCGGAAACAAATCGAGCACGTTCCACACACAAGCTAGCAGTTCAGTTCTCTCTCCTGGCAAGTCTTGCACGGACAGTTCTTCAAAGCAGGTTCTCTGATTAGAATTGTTTGCAAGGTAGCTAGTAGTTCAATCCACATTCTAGATTCTGCAAAGTGCATGTACATCGCTCTAGCACGATGTCAAACAGCGGCTCCGAAACCCTAACCGTGTTCGGTCGACACGCCAGGGGATCGGAAACAGATTCCAGCCTTTCTGAGACATCTAAATCGAGATTCGAAGTAGTGTACACAAACAGTCCTTCCGATTCATCAGGTGGAATTCAAGAACCAGCTTCTGATGACGAGTATATGGAAGCAGAATCGGTCCATAGTACTGGTGTTGCAATTGTACCGCAACCAGGAGGAATTCATCCTGAGCATGGGAGTGTGCCAGAATCACTGACTTTTACCGAAGCAGTACTGTCGCACCCAATTTTCTTGAAAACCCTCAAGGCGGACGAGATTCTGCACCTAAAGCACGTCTGCAAGTCGTGGGCAACTTGGTTTGACAGCAGCACCGATACCATCGCCAAGGGCCGCCGCCAGGACGAGAACTCCGACTGGTACTTTCCAGTGCTCTACAAGCTCGGGACGCCGGCGCATCTTTTCTCCTGGACTTGGTCGGGAATCTGGCACGGGAATGCCGAGCACTCGCTGGGAACGCAGGCCCGCCCGCTCCCTTCTCTGGATTGTGTGCCGCGCATCTGGCGCAAGTGGAGCCACCCGCAGACCGTCGCCATCGCAGGTAAGGCGTGCAGTCTCTTCACATGAGCCCCAAAATGAAATTTAATTGCGGTTTAAATCAGTTAGCTTTTATATGATTATACTCCGATTAGGGAGGTCGATTATTCTTGGTTCCCTCATAAGTTCCGTAGGCGATTATCTGCACTAGGAACCTCTCTGAGTAACTAGGGAAAGCATATGTAGAGCTATTTCTTGCTAGATTCGATCTCCAATTTAATCTTAAACTTCGCCATATTAAATTTACAAATTAATGTCGTGGGACTTCGATCACTCAGGTGGCCTGCTCCTCATAAGGTTCGTTCGCGACATAGTCAATGTCCCGGTCAGGACATATCGATGCGTAAGGGAATACTGGGAACCAAAAGGATTCAAGCTCCGATACTGTAACTCCTGCGGGGGCTACAGCCTGGGTTGCCCCGACTGTGTCACCCGTGATGACCGGAACTGGGAGCCTCTGACGGTGGTCAATCCGCTCACAAAAGCAGTTCGGTTCCTTCCAGCACCGGAACCTGATTGTAAAGAACTTGTACAGAGGGAGGTGTGGCGCTATCGGCACATGCAAGTGCTCATGCGGGTGGATGAAGAAGCAAACTCGTATGAAGTCTTTCTCTTGTACAACGCATGGGTGTTCGTTTACTCGTCCACGTCTGACATGTGGAAATGTTTGGAATTCCCCGAAGAGGGTGTGTGGCGGAGGAATTGGCAGGAAGACGAATGGGGATACAACTGTGCCAGCGCTTGGGTGGGCCGACGTCTCTTTGTCGCAGACATTCGATATCCTGACAATGCAGATTATTTCACGGACCGACTCACTGCCGGAGTTCTCCAGGTGTGGCTATTTCAATTCAATTCACAAGTAATACATTTATGGTTGCCACGTAAAGACTATCCTGGTTCCTTGATTGTCATTGCAGGTTTAGAGTGTTGGCAACAAGGATAACCTGAGCCACTAAATTTACTTGTATGGTTGTATGGCTACACGTATCCCAAATTTTCCTTCATGGTATTAACACTTTCTGGTGCGAAAATCATCTGATGATATTAACCTGTGTGGCTGAATGTGGCCAACTGGCCATATGGCCATATACAGCCAAGCGAAAAATTGGGGTCGCGGATTTAATTTTACTGCTTCCTAGTGCAATATCATCTGGAAAATTTCTGATACTTTCGGATAGCCGGGAGCAAGAATAAATACATAGTTTTTCTCCCTCAGTGTGAAGGTTACTGTTTTTTCTTTCATCGGTACCTTGAACCGAGCAGTACAGTTAGTTGATATATAATTATACTGTATATGTTGATCGAATGATTTCAAATATAGTGCAACTGACATACTGGCTGTACTTACATTTGCCATACTTTTATCTTCTTGTCCCACAGGTCTTTGAAATCGACGTCGAAGCTGGGGACTGGAAACGATACCACAATTTCCCGTTACGCCAGTTTACGGATTTGATTCCAATTATCGATGTGACAGGCAACGACGAGGACTTTGAGATCGTCTGCCGGAACTTGGAGCTCGTGGAATGCATGGGCCACATCTACGCGGTGATTCCCGCAAGACTTGACGAGTTTTTGCAGCCGTCGAAGGACAACACGGGTGACCGACCGATCCGCTGGTCGAACTGGTCGCCGCTGGACCCCAAGTACATGCCTCTTCAATTCTTCATCTTGCAATTGCAGGGAGACAGCTTATTGAATGGCGTGCTGCGTATCGAACTAGAACCGAGCGCCACCGGGTGGGATTATAAGTCCCGCAGACAGAATTTGTTCGACAAGACCAAGCCGGAGAGAGCTCCTACTTCACGGCCGAACTGGTTCAGCTGCGTTGGAAAGGGCAGTCTCATCTGGGTGAGCTGTGAAGATTATCTCTTGCAGTATGATGTGATCTCTGGGCAGACACGGACGCAGGTCATTCCGGTGAACTGGGTTGAAGAAACCATGAGGTTCGCATATCGGCCGAGCTTCCATATGAAGCCCTAGTTTGAGCACAAGAGAAACCCTATATATATGTCACAGCACTAGCTAGTATGGAAGGCTGGTATTGCAGTAGTTTTTGTAGTGGTTTTACAATCTTGAAGTAGTTTAGTATGACTCTATTCAACATATAGTATGTATTATTGTCCAACCGCTTGAGACTGCAATAGTTTGTGCAACAGTTTCGGCGGCGTGCATATGTATTGTGCATTCCGTACTTGTCCGCAACAAGTATGCAGCACATTTGCAATGGTTTGCAATAGACCATTAAAAATCAACTTATTTCGTTAAATTGGCAATATTTCACAAACCGAAAATTGTGTCGTATATCCTCACAAAGGTCTAATTTCAGGACAGGACACAAAGTAGGACAGGTATAGATTTTGGTTTCAGGTGGCGCAGCCTGAACAGTGTCAACGTAATGGAATACCACTAAAATTGACGTAGTGGAATACCACTAAGAAACTTGACGTTGTAACTTGACGTTGTTAGAAAAGCACTGAACCGCTACAGCCCATTGCAAAATAATTGATGATGTGTTGCAACGACTACTTCCTGATGTAGTGCAGGCAACTGATATTGGATCTCCAGTGAGTAAAATGTGCACAAAGGATAGATGGTCTCATACCAAAGCGGCAAAGCACAATTTTCACACAGGGATTGAATATGAGCCCCCTGTGTTGGAAATTGGACAAATGTCATGTGTGTCCAAGTTCCATTTTTAGTATAGCCTAGTGGATCCTGCTCTATCTGCATATTAACTATGTCTTCAAAATTTTCAAAGATGGGAGCATTGTGGATGTCTCCGGTAGCACTTGAGTTGTTGCTAAGCGAAAGTGGAAATACCACTTGTCCAGTAACCTGCACTAAAAGAAATTCCACATACTTTTGGGATGGAATCAACCCAATCATAAGGCTATTTTTAGAGTATCGCAAATTAATGTTCAAAACAAATTTGGTAATTTTCAGAATTTTTTTAATACACTACGAATTTTGAAGTTCAACCACATGATGATGTACGGTGCTCTCGGATTCATTTTCTGCATCATGTATGTACGTTTGAGGTACTTTGCATCTATGTATTTTCAAAATTAAATTTATGTCAGTCCAAAGCTTTCAGCACAAATTGTTCAAAATAGCAAAAAATTTAGTATCTCAGTCATAATAGAAACCTAATTAATCAAGTCTAAGCTGCCACAGTAGCTGCTTGAGGTCTCCTGCTGACTTTGATTCCGCTGATAGCCGCAAAAGTCCATCAGAAGGATTACAATGTCCATCAGAAGGAAGTGTACAACCAACAATGAAAGTGTTTAATGACAACTATCTGCCAGTAAATCTCCTTGAAACTGCGATTCTTGAGCTTACCCTCTGCATAGCTCTTGGCTCCAAAGACAGCAGATCCTGCAACAAGCGCATTTGCTCCAGCCTCAATAACCTGAAGAAAATGAGCCACGCTTATATTAGTATAAGAGAGAGACGTCTATCCCCTCAGCAGGTCTGATACGAAGAAAGTAATAGGACGATCTGAAATGGTGACTTATCTTGTAAGCATTCTTTGGGGTGACACCACCATCCACCTCAATCCAAGGATTCACGCTCTGAATCACAAATAAAGTGTAGGAAGAGGGTGGTATTGAAGTCCTACATAAGCAAAATCTACCTTCTAAGGTACAGGTATTCAATTCCGTTACCATCCCCGAATTATCACTACTAGAATTTGGAGGCCTAAACAATAAATATATGATTTCCACTGTCGGTCAAATAGAAAATAACCTCTAATTATAATTTTGAGTCTATATGTGAATCAGCTTAATGTGACGGTTCTAGGGCAATCCACCTCATGTATAACATTGAAGGTGACAAAGCCCTATGAAAAAAGACTTTCTTGCTTAAGTCTTTATTTGATTTCAAGTGGGAACGCCTACACGGCCTCGCAGCTGTTCAAATCCTACTTGCTCCACTGTGATTTAAGAGGATCTTCGAAGACCACCCTGAAATAAGAATCGGGGTCTTCATTTACATGGTCTTCAAACCATCAGTCTTAGAAGAAGAAATCCAATAGTATACAAGGTTTCCTCCTCAAGTCCTTAATGTGCAAGTAATCACAGAGTATAATATTCATTGTGTCATAGAGAAGGCAATGAATCTACTTCCAACCGTAAGATCAAAAAATATTCACCCTCTCCGCACAGTCTCCTAAAATCGGCGATTTTCTTGACTTGCGTTTCAATGAAGCTCTGTCCACCAAATCCAGGGTTGACGGACACAATCAAGATCAGATCCACACCTGCCCATCTCCAAACAAGATTTACCATCTATGAACAACAGTTTTTGAGAGTGCATGGACAAGCCCTAGTATAAACCGAGAATACAATGGAAAATCCGCAGAGATGAATCGAGTCATACTTAACAACTCTGCTAAAATCTCAGGATACTTATTCAATTAAGCTGTATAAGATGCAAATACTAGTCACAAACTGGTGACCAACTGAAACCTTAAATCCAGAAAAATATGCCCTCGCTTCCAATGACTCCATTAGGACCCTAGATTAGTTACTTGAGCAATGAAGGTACACAAGCTGAAAGTTCTATCAACAACCTTGAATTTGTTAGATGGCAGATTCGAGTGAAATAAACACGGTTCCAGAAGGAAAGCGAAAACCTCAAATATACACAAATCCAATATATTAGACATCTGGTCTCTTCAACATCACTATTCTGGAGCCCTGAAACAAGCCATTGTAACGAATATGACCATTAACAGGGCAGGAAAGACAAAACTAGGTGGAAACGGAAGCAAGAAAATGAGGTAATATAATCAGCCTTTGACAAATAGTGGGCTTAGTGTTGCTTACAATCCATAACCTATTCAATTTGAGATAGTAATGTTCTGGGGTTGAGAACCACTCCAGCCTTCGCTCCCAAAATTTTGATCTTTACAAACAAGAGTACATCAATCAACGAAAGGATAACAGATGCATCATATCCTTGAAATGAGACAGTCAAATTTCAAGAGGAAACATCTCAACACAATGTAAACTGCCAGCCTCATTAGGAAGTGCAAATGTGGGATCTACCTCCACATAAGCTTTGACTAAAAGAGCATGTTAAAATACTTGGTTGATCGTACGGTGCAAGTGAATTGTTGAAGCATTCTCACAATGCACAGAGACTATATCAGCACCAAGTCCGGCACTCGGTTCTCTGGTTCCACAATCATTTGGAGGCCAAAGAGGGTCTAGAGAAAGGCTCACAATTAGCCATTCAGCAACTCTTACAAAAATGCATTATGCAAGTAAACTTATGGAATAAAATAAAGAAAATCAGACTACTAGTCAAGCCATTAAACCGTTGAGTGTTCAAGCTAGAAACAGAAAGTCCTCTCTGGGAGCTAACAATAGAAATTTTCAAAGCATATTACTAATGTTCAAAGAGTCGGGTATGGTTTCTTCTTTTCACTGGTACATTTCATTACTTCCTCAAAGTTTCTTAAATGGTTCATATTCAACTCTTTCAAAAGAAACCATTTTTTGGCCATTAGTAGGCAGGGATAGACACAAAGCAATAACTATTTAGCAGCCCTAACAAGAAGAAAAATCCAAATGGAAACAAAAATTTCATCAACAAGCGCGATAGATTTCTAACTTTTAGAAATTTTAAAATTATGTTCGTCCTCTTACCAAACAATCGTTGCTATTCAGTTTCTTGGTTTAGATATTGTTGGACGTTTCGTCTAAGGTGCTCAAATTCTTGTTTAACATCGGCCCTTAGAAGACCTAGTGACACAATTTCAATAAATTTTATATAAACATTAATTTCAAGAAGTAACCAATAGAAGAGTGAAAAGTTTTTTTAAGACAACCAGTGAGAGTTGAAGCATTCAGTCTCTATTAAAGGTAGTTTAGTGTCAATAGTAGGTGTTTATATAATTATCCTCTACTTTGAAAATTTGTAGTTTTTTCACATAGTCTCTAAATTCTCCAACAAATTGCATTCACTTCTACTTTCATTTGCAAACATCTTAGCTTGTTTGTTTTTCCCAAATTTGTATTTAAACATGTTGGATCTCAAACAATGTATGTTTTAGGTTTGAATACTTTAATTCTAATGGTAATAATTCTATTCCATAATGGAAGTTTATTTTTGTCGTTGATGTGTATCTGTGGTTGGTTATTGATGATAAATCATCAAATATAAGAAATGGGGGGGATAACTTTTGCATTGCTATGGCTAGAGATTTGCTAAATTTTTATTATTATAATATAATATAATTCAAATGAACAAAATTAGTTTAAAATAGCATAAATAAGGGTTCCCATCTTGCATCTTGCACTTGATCACCACGTAATCAATCTTTCAAAACCCAAGCAATTTATATTGTTTCCATCTATGATTTAACTAGATGCTTACTTTGCCTTAATCATTATATCTATAATTCTTGAAGAAAAAAACTTAGACATCTACAAGAAAACTTTTGAATTTTCATAGCACTTGCAAACAATATCCAAATGAACATCTTTTGATGCATTGAAATCACTTATTATTTGCTAACCAAGAATATATTAAAAAAATTTATCAATTTAATAATAGAATTTTTGAAATAAAAAAGTGATGATTTTAGGTGTCCATAAGTTATTTAATCCTTAATGTCTTTAAATAATCCAAATAAAATTTTCCAATTTTTGCACGCTTCAATCTATAAATGTAATTCTTAACAATATTTTTTGAAGTTTTTATTTACAGTGAAGATTTCTTCTACTTTTCCAACAAGCCAATTTACAAAACATATGTTTTAGATTAGAAATTTAGGTCATTTTTTAATTTCTATTTTGGACAGCTAAAATGACATTTTAAAAATATCCAAAAAAAAATTTAACCCGTAAAGGACCAAACACTGTTTTTTGGCAACATAGCAATTTGGGGCACCTCACTATGAATGGAATTTTTTTTCTTTGAAATTTTCACACAAGATGTGTCCAAGGAGTAGCTTTAAGGCTCAACAATTTTCATAACTTTTGACTACATGGTTAAAAAGTTAGTGTGATATGTAATTTTCATCAATCTTCAAGCACCTCAAAAATTTCTTTAAAAATCACTCTTTTAAGCAATAAAAATTTGAAATTGATTTTCTAGATTTATTTATACTTGAAAGGAAAGATTTGAATCATTCCATTTTGATTAATGAGATGAAAGTTATGAGGAGTTCTAGTTTGTGAGTAGTTATGGAATCTCCACTCTAAAATAAACTTTGAAGTCCTTTATTTAACTCAATTTGAAATATTTTTTAAAAATTAAATTTTTTTTTAAAAAAACAATAGATGTAGATTGTTTATTACAACATTACAACCATTAGAATTGACATTTTCCAATTCCATAACAAAAATTTTAATAATTTAGTATTTGAATCATTCTCCACTTCTTTGTATTGACTATTTTTTTCCTATATGTTGTACAATTATATACATATAGCCAACTTGCCTTGAAGAATGAATCCAATTAGACATTTTTCAATACATATATGACCTTGTAAAATGCAACTGCCGTTTTTTCGCAAGGCCCCTTCAAACGCTAATATCTTGCAATCCACATGGTGAAAATTTCTGAAAGAACAACATACAACAAGACCCTATGGTTACATGTGTCCAAAAATGTTTTTTTTTTAAAATTTGATACTCGTTAGCACTAAAAATGGCAGTTTTGGAGCAGTTTTGGTGAAAACATAGTCAAAAACTTTTAGGGGTTAAAAGATTGGAAAATTCATTTTGTTGCAAAATGGATCCATATCTACAAGAAAAACTTTTATTCAATTGTAGTTTAATCAGTGAGGTAAAAGAAGATGAAGTTTGTCCATGTTTCAGGGGGGAAAAAAAAGATATGAGAAGTTTCATCTTGTGAGCAATCATGAGATGTCCAAAAAATAACTATGAAGTTTGTTCGTAGCTCAATCTCCACCTTGTTTCGTGGCAGATAAGCTCAAAAATACCCAAAGACTTAAGGATCACAACTAACTCTCTTCAATTCAAGCACCTTAAATCTGCTTAGTGAAAGCTCCATATTGATGAAAAGATTGATGTTACAGCGGGCTCACGAATTAGAAAGCGGCGGTCCTTCTCATACGTGTGCAACTCCTTACGGTCACAACAGACATAGCAGTTACATGGTGTACGTGAGTTTAGACCAGGGCGAGTCTGATCCTTAAGATTTGATGAGAAAACAGGAAGGCGTAAGGTGATGTTAAACAGGTCTGCGTGTACCTCCCTCCGGAAGCATCTTCAATAATCTGGTTATTATTGAATGACACCAACCTGCGTCAATGATCCACCTCGCGTAGAGAACATTATGTAGAAGAATAGCGGAAAAAGAGACATTCATGCGCAGGGTGACTACAATACACCATTAGAAAATTCACTACCCGTGCAAGTGATCATGACAGCAATCAAGGCACCCACAGAACATAGCACGGCTGGTCAGCTTCAGTGTTAGAACGCAACGTCTATGCGCAAATGTGAAATGTGACTTCCTTTCGAATGATCTTACACATGGCCTGCGCCATAAAATCGAAACACTAGAACCGCAGAAAAGCCCCACTACCTACATCTAGGCGGCAGCCTTGAGAGCCTGGGTACGTTTCTTGGCCTCCTCAACAATGGAAAGCTTGATACCCTTGCCGCGAGGCAAGGTGACCCAGGGTTTGGCGCCCTGTCCCACAGTGAACACGTTCCCCATACGGGTGGCAAACTGCTGCCCGGTGGCGTCGGTCACGTGGATGATGTCAAAGCTTCCCTTATGCTTCTCACGATGCTGAATCACACCAATACGCCCTCTGTTACGCCCACCGGTCACCATGACGATGTTGCCAATGTCGAACTTGATGAACTCCACCACCTTCCCGGTCTCCAGGTTGATCTTGACGGTGTCGTTCGCCTTGATCAGGGGGTCTGGGTACCTGTCATTCAGAGATTCATGTCAAAAAAAGGGAACAAATAAAGAAGCTCAGAAAGAAGCCCACTAAAGGACAAACAGAAAATGGAGTTGGAGCAAGTCAAATGAGCGTAACGGTAACAATGCCAATACCTAATGGTGCGACCATCAAAAGTGGTAATGTGTGGGACGCCCTTGTCTCCAAATTGAGCGGCCCTGACCTTGCACAACTTGTACTGCAAGAATCGAATATATATTTAGATGATTGAAGCAATTCCAAAACTTACAATTTAGAATTCACACTTAAAACCCCAGGGTTCAGATGAAATAGGCTTATAATTACAATTTGGAATTTTGCGAGAACCATAACCAGTAGCAAAGAAAAATTTACAACAACAGACTGTCAATTCCAAAAAGAGTCCTCGCAAAGCGACGATGGTCTCAAGGACTAAAATTTACTCAAAATGCATGCATTATACAGGTACCTCAATAAAGTACATACCTTAGCCTCTTCAGCGCTGATATGGTGTAGGGTAAAGCGACCTTTGTTGTCGTACAACAAACGGAAGTTCTCGTTTGTCTTCGCAATAGATATCACATCTGGTCAAACGAAACGAAACGAATCAGAAAGATTTGGTAGGCAGACAGAGATAATATGACGAAGAGAAAAGATCTCTTCAACGATTGATCCAGCGCTACACTGAGATAGAACCCCAATACTAAGTGAATAATTACCGACAATGTCAAACCCTAAATTATTAATGAGAGGAGAAAACAGACAGGGATGCAAAAGGCAGGAAGGACGGGAAAACGAACTTACCCATAAACCCGGCAGGGTAGCACTTATCAGTGCGGACCTTGCCATCGATGGAAATAAGGCGTTGCATGACAATTGCAACCACTTCACGGTAAGTCAATGCATATTTCAGCCTGTTCCTCAACATCACCACCAAGGGCAAGCATTCCCTCTCCTTGTGGGGTCCTGGAGATGGCTTGGGGGCCTGAAATCAAATGGACATACCAAATACTAAATCACAGTTCAAGGAGCTTTAAATTTTGGTAGACTAACCAAATGACACTTTAAAAGTTAGTGAAGAAGTCGCACTTGAAAACCCTAAACTGCATATCGGAATATCAGCACATGAACTGTTCACTACAAAAAAATCCACAGGCAAGGGGATTGACAAGCGAGAGATGAAGAAGGTACCAGGGAAGACAGTAAAGTAAGGTGCATTTGATCATTTTGGTTACGTTGCTGATAAAACCCTAGACTTCTGGTCGAATATAAAACTTAAAAATTAGGTCAGAAGGCGGACTTACAAAGGCACCGCCCAACTTGTCAAGCATCCAATGCCTGGGAGCATTGAGCCTCTTCAAATGCTTCTTCAAACCACGAGCCTGTCAAAGACCAAAAAGAGCAACGCTTAGGTCCGAAATTTTTACGAAACACCCGCGGGTCCAAATCGCCAAACTGTCCGTCTATGAAGGAACGGCTAGCACGCAATGCAATTAGCAGCAGAGGCATCGTCTTTCTTCCACAAAACGCGCAAGAACACGCCCCAAACTATCCAAACCCTAAAAACGCCCCGTGACCAAAAGACAGACTAAGAGTATCCAAACACGCTGCAAAAAACACTGAAAAAAAGTAGTGAAGTTTCGACTCTGGAGAAGAAGGGCGAGCTCACCATGGTTGTTGGCGACGAGTAGAGCGATCAGCACGGCGAAGGGGCGAGCACAGCTCCGGCGTGAGGCTGGCAAGCTGAAAAGAGAGCACACTGTCTGCGGCTCCTTGCCCTAGTAGATCCGTGCTCATGGATGAATGAAAGTTACCTATCTCATTTTCTCGTTAAGAGAATGAATGGAATCGTCGTCCTCAGG
Organism: Climacium dendroides; assembly: GCA_950106755.1. Lineage (NCBI taxonomy): Eukaryota > Viridiplantae > Streptophyta > Bryopsida > Hypnales > Climaciaceae > Climacium > Climacium dendroides. The sequence goes on along the minus strand of OX467084.1, from coordinate 27,428,168 downwards.
GCGTTTCTTCAAAAATCAAAAGAGCACCCGTTCCGAACCACACGAACACCAAATTTTTAAACTTCGAGTTGTTGGATTCAAGATAAGGACATCATCATTGCACTCTAAATGACTTGTTATATGCATACCTTAAGATAGGTTGTTTGTTATGTTTGATACACATATTTAACAAATCATTAGGTGCCCAACGGCATTCGTAATACTACTTGAAAGCTCTTGGCAAGGAGGGTGCATGGATTTTGTTTCGTGGTGTTTGGACAAACTATGTGAAAACTATAGAATTTCAGTTTATATGAACTCAAAAATTGATATAAATTACCTTTTATTTTTTTTTAAATAATAACTTCCGCACCATAAGCCCAATTGCCACCCAACAAAGCCTTTACACACTTTCATATAGAAAGCTTTCTATTTGTACTAGTTTTGTGATGTTTGGACCTCCAATGTGAAAGTTATGATTTTTTTTAATTAAAAATATTGAATTAAATTATCTTTTACTTCAAAAATAACGTAACTTTCACATGGCATGTCCAAATGCCACAAATCAAAGCCCTTGCACTCCTTTGTGCATAAAACTTTCTATTCATACCAAGTACGCAACCTCTCACACTATGGTGTAGAAGCTATTAAATTTCAAAGCTTTAATGAATTTTTAAAAAATTAAAATTACCTTTTATTTTAGTTGTGGCAACAACATGGGGCATTAATATATTATTATTTGTGATTGGTATAAAATTAGAACTTTTGATTATTATCATTGGAAGAACATCAAAAAAAATTGTAGACAAAAAAAAAATTTGGATTTGAAAATGGACAATTGAAATAGAGCCTATAAAATCAAGCTAAAAGGCAAAAAAAACCAAAGTGCAATGGAAAATCATGCTTAAGAATGAAATTCCATAAAAATGACAATAAATTTCCAAAATTATTATTAATGGTAGGAACAAACGTAGGGGACTCCTCTAGAGATGTATTCTCCTCGAAGTGTTTTAGGGTTTGGAATGTGTCTATAGAAAACTCTAAAATTTAACTATTCCAAATGGAATGAATCAAAACTCCCCATGTAGACAAAATATAGTCTATGAGATACAAAAGATATATTTTTTATTTCAAGATTTTATAAATTTATCTTGTTCTTTGATGAATTAAAAAATATGCTTAGGATGGCATTACTTTGCTTCCAGGCATGACTCAAATAAAAATTATATTTTCAAAACAGTAATATGTTTCTTTGTTTGAAGAAAAGTTTCAAAAATCACAACAAAAAATGAAACTTTACAAGCCTACCCAAAATCCATTTTGTTTTTATAGGGAAAATGGAACTTTAGAGTTTAAAATGTAGTGGAGAAGTTGGATTTAATATAGGCCTCTCTTGTAAAATGTCGGTCAAGGGCTTCTACTTTCAAATTCAAACCATGACATATTTAGAGACTCTACTTCTTTTTTCTTTTGAATGTAAATTGAAAAGAATTTTGTGGGTTGCCAAATTTTCATTGTAGATTGATTTTAGAGGTCACATTCTAAGGTCATCAACGTTCTTCAATTTTGCCACTTAGTTTGGCAATACACTATCTATACAAAAATGGCTAGGAGGAGTTTTCTTCTTGAGTTCTATAATAAACTTGGTAACAAGTGTAAAGTGGAGTTTTATGAGTCTTGAATTCTCTTTAGTGTGGTGTGTCAAGAATGCATTTTGCTCCAATATCATTCAATTATCTTGGTGAAAATTGGTCTTTTCTCTTCCATCCAACTTCTTCTACTTCCTTGGAACCCAAATTAGTTCCCTAGTTTTCTATTGTATTCTCTATTGTTGTACAAAAATGAAAGGCTATTGTATTTTTTGTAAATAAAAAATCAATATTCTCAAAGTTGAAGTTGTTTATTTAGTAGATCTAGAATCTTTTCATCATTGATTTTGAAATGTGCAAGTGTCAACAACACAATCCTTTCCCTAGCAATAAGTTTATTTTGGTTGCATTACCTAGTATAAGAAGAATAGAATAGCAATGCACATATACACAATAGAGACAACATGCACTATTACAAAGTCAATAGAAACAATTGTAAACCTCAATTTTTGTATGTACTTAGGCCAAATTCACATTGAATCCAAAGATAAAGGGACAAAAGAAATTGAAGGTTTGAATTGGTTAAACTTGAAAAGCCATTGTTGGAAAATGAGTTCACACCATAAATGAGAGGTCTCAAACCTCTAAGAAAGTCCAATGACATGGGATGCACTCTTTTCCCGTGTTAGCGGTAGAAAATTCCTCAAATTTTGAGCCTTGGAATTACATCATGCCCACCTCAAGAAAGTGAGTCAACCTGAAATTTCAAAGATTCTTGCTACATAAAGGTTATTTTATTCTTATTTTTATTTTTGTCATTTCATACCCTCTTGGCGGTTTACACCAATCCAAAGGTCATGACCCCACAAAGGAAAAATTCTCAATGGCAAACGAGGGGCTTGGAGAGGGTGACTTCTCAATTTTTTGGCCCCTTGTTTTTGGTGTAAACCGGACCTTAGAATGCCCTTCCTTCGTTTAGGGTTTGACATGTCTGATTCATTGTAAAAAGCGTGATTCAGTATGCCAATTCAATCTATCTGATTCCCAAAGACTGTTTGGATCTGGATCGTAAGAGTGCCATGATGTATGTCACATTTTTGGGCGCTGGAATCTCTCCAATCTAAAGAAATTCACAATCATCTTCCATACAAAAATCTTGTTCTTCTTAACTAAGTTACTTCACTTACAATTTCAACTTTGTCAGGTAAGCCTTGTGGAGCAAAATGCCAATCCAAAGTTCTTGGGCATGAGGCATGACGGTGTCTTTATAAGACTCTGAACGGCTTGCATGTCTTTCAATTTGAATGTGGCAGCGGACATTCAGGATCAGACCTTCGACGTCACAAAAACTAACCGGTCATCCTTTCATTAAGGACTCACTGAAGAGCTACACAGTTGCGAGATCACCATCCGTGAGCTCGCTCGATGGCTTCAGAGCTTGGTTATGCCGGCCGCATCAGATCGAGCAGGATTCAATTCTGGCGCACGTATTGACTTTTGTTTCGTCAAAATTTATAAATGTGAAGGTAGGATCAGAAAGTTTTCTTGACCGTTGTGCTGGTGCTGGTGTGGATGAGAGTTGCGGTCAGAATGGGCGGTTTACAGCTAGGATGCGGATTGTTCAGCACTGACGGAGTAAGACCGATTTCAATGTGACTGAGATCGACACGCATAGCTTCAAACTTCCTGAGAAAGTACGTAAGAAACGGACCAAGCTAAGCAGTTAATTACCGCTACGCCACTGGCGACGAGTTGATTGTGGTATCGATCTGCTGAGTGGATGTCCTGCAGAGAATGACGTACTCGGCCGATTGCAGGGCATGTGTGAAGCAATGGTGCCTTGTAGCATGGGCGAGTCTAAGAGTGATTCCCGTTTGAACAGCGAATGTATCGTTTTCTGGCCAGCCAGTTGAGCGGCATTTGAGTAAGCTTTCCGCATGTGGCGCCGTTAGAAAGTCACTGTCGTCCTTGCCATTTAGGCGTAAAGGAATTTGAACACACGTATTAAGGTTGATTGTAAATGTTCGTCCTGTGTTTGTAAATGGGTGTTGGAGGAAGGTTTAACTAAAAATAGTATAAGGTGAAGGCACCCAAAACCATCAAAATAAGGAATTCAGCATAGTTGGAGACCTATTTTCTTAAAACTAATATTTTGTAGTATTAGCAAGAGAAAATCATGAATATTAAAAAAAAAAATAGATTGTTCTGATGTGATATGTAATTCTTATGATTTTTCAAAGTGGTGGGTCTCTAAACCACTAGAAGTGACCCAAATTTGAACTGTGCAAAATTTAGCTGTCAGCGAATTAAAGTTCAATATGTATCTTTCAAGTGCGTTAGCGAATAACAATTAAACATGTGTAAGCAGACACATTAATGGAATTCTAGGGACACTTTAAGGGCACTCTATGGAACAAGGATTAGGTACAGGGACAAAATTGGATGTTTCTACCTTAAAAGAAACTTGTCACCAAACTCTATCGGACCTTAGTTTTGGTGTTTCAAAGAGTTTCGTCTTGTGTTTTTCCCAAAACTCGGGCTAGTGGTCCCACATTATACACACTTTATGATTAACTCTATTAACTTATGATGTTTAAAAAATTTACAACTTTGAGGTAGTTTTTGTATAAATGATTTCTTGCTTGCAGTAATAATCTCAATTTTGTTCCAAACATTCAAAGTCCACACAATAATTAACATACTCAAAAGTACATCTAATATGACAAGAAATAAAATGTATTGCGGAAAACTTAAGGGTTAATAATGCCTCCATCAATTCCGATGCATGAATTTGGTAGCTAGGGTCTTTGCAATTGAGGAGTATGGGCCATTTTTACACTATGTCTTTAGCCCCAATGAATCCTCAAAAATTGATTGGTGGAGAGCTAAAATAGGGATTTAGAGCTTCACTATGTCCCAAGTCTGAAGTCCTACATTACTCGAAAACACCTACATGGCAACACTTTTGGGAAGTTTTGGTGCCTAAGAAGTAGGATATAGAAGTCAAATTGGATTTAGCCAAGTTGGAAATCCAACTTGACTTCTAGGGCCCCAAAAAAATTTGGAATATAAAAGCAAGAGAATAATATTTCCTCCGTCCCTAACTGATATTCCTACTAGCCTCAATTTTTTGTCCCAAAATGATCTTCTTGTTGCACTTTGTGAGTTGTGATGTTGAAAAGTGGTCAAATTTGGCTTTTAATTGCTATCTAGTGAGCTATCTAGGACTAGAAAAACAACTCCAAGCAATAGTTTTCCCTCCATCCATGCAATCATCAATCAAAAGACAAATGAAATGACTATAAGGATCTATCAACTTACATTGTTCGTTTTTATTTTTGCATCTCTTTGAGCGTTGCCCGATTGAAGGAGATGAAACTGTGGCAAGTAGTACAAAGGTTCACACATGGTCTTGAGCCTATACTAACTAACTACAAAATGGCACTTCACAATCAACAATTAAGTGTCTATTGATGGACCTTGAAAATGTTTAAAAAATCTTATTTTTCAATATTTCCAAATTGCATTTTGAAAAGGGTTCCCAAAACTCAAAGTTTTTAGAATACTAAGAGTGCACCAAACTCTACTTATAGCATGAAATGGATTTTTAAAATGTTATTTTTAAACTTAGATTCACAACATTTTGTTCAACAAGAAGATCATTTTGAGATGGAGGGAATACCATATCAAGCAACCTAGAAGGTTGAATTTTTCTCCAAATCTTTTCAATGCAAAGTTGATGCTAAAACTGCCCTCAATATGGACTTTTTGATCTATTTTAATTGCCATTTGATTATAGAAGAGACAAGAATTGGGACTCCAAGTTGAGACTTTGGTCTTCAATCTCTTCACACTATGATTGAATTTGAAGTCCTACATTTTCTTTTATTCACCTTCTACTCACAACCCAAGAAAGTTAGGATTTGGCCTTGAACTGGAACTTGAGGCTTGAGACATAGTGTGAAACATCCCTGAAGTTACTTAGATTTCCAAAAACGCGCAAAGAAAGCCAACAAATCTGAGTAAGGTGCCAACTGACTGTCGGCTTCTTCTTCTTCACAAGGTTCATTATATTTCTTACAGGAGACTTCGCAGAACTGTCGGTGTTGTGCAACCGATAATTGCCCAACCCAGCCGACATTTCATCGTGCCACCTTGAAAGCTTGTGGATGTTTTAAAATGGAGGTAACATCTGAGCCCTAGTAAGTTCAGTTAATACCGGTCAGTATGGAGGAGACGTGAGTGACCGAATTTATGGCAGGAATAGCGTCCGTCTGCACAGGAATTTCGGCAAAACGTGGAGTGTGATGACTTGGACCAACATGATGATTCAAACGATGGAAGCAGCCGTTTCATTTCCACACGGCAAACATTTTTCAACTTCTGCCGACTAAGAGCATCCCCACCAGCTCTTCCGTTTCTCTATCTGTTTACTGAGCTTGGGACATCAAATAGGGATGAGACCTCGCGAGTTCTCCATATGAGCCTCTGGATATAGAACTGGAGAAGAGTTTTACAGAAATCTGTATATTTTAGATATACAGGTTTTGGATAAAGGTTGGTGCGGTAGAATTTCTGTATCCCTATCTGCATATGAGGTCCTCTCCCTAAAGCTTTAAGGATAAGGAACTCACTGGTGGGGATCCAACCATTAGGTAAGACAAGAACTTGATAAAAAAATCACCAAAAATTAGGATGACTTTCATCCAAGTAGGAACGAGACAGAAACATGAACTTCAATCTGTTCATCGTCCTTAAAATGGACGTCGGAGCGTTCCAGGGTTAACTTATTGGGGTTCAGTATTCACGTCTTCATCACTGCCCACTCATTCTTGAAGAATGGAGACATAGCGATTTAGGGTTGGCTTCTCAAATGCAAAATATGCTTTTTCTACAAAGCCTTCACGACGTCCATTATTCTTCTGCGGAGGTGAATAACGGCGTGAAGAAGTTCACAAGTGAAATTTTTTACTAGAGCTCCAAAGTTTCACCCTTATAAATTAACTGATTCTACAATTTTTGATTCTCCATGCTTGACACACTAGAAAGAGGGGTCACACTTTCTTCACCTAGAATTGCTCCCTATTGGCTCCTATTTTCTCTCATCAACTTCTCATTCTTTTACAAAATCTGCTTGGTGAAGAAGGTGTGACTACTTCTAACATTGAATTTAGAGCAATCCTTCTTTTCTGTTCTCTCCAACCGAGCAAATTGCACCATGATTTTGAAACAAATTTCTACCAACTTTCACCAAATAGAATTAGTCAATTTTTTTTTGTCAAAGTCTTAGTATATTTCAATTTAAAATCCATCCATTAAGATGGTTTGTTGGTTTGTTGGTTTGGTTTGGTTGATATAGTGAGATCTCCTAGACAATGCATCTTCTAGTCATGTGCTTGGTGCCATTAGAAAGCTTTCGGCAAAGAGGGGTGCATGTTTTTTGTTTCATGATGTTTGGATCTACGACAGAAAAGATATTGAATTTTAAAAATTTTATGAGAAAAAATTAGAAAATTAATTTAATTTTGCTTTTGACTGTGGCAGTGGTACAAGAAACACTGATATGAATGAAGTTGTCAAATTTGGATGAAAAAATGCATGAACAGAACTAAAATAGTGTTTTTTGGACCAAAAGATGGATGAACTGAATACGGTAGTGCTTCATCAAATTGTAAGTGATTGCCATGGCTTGATGCTCCCTCAAAATGTTAAAAGAAAAGGTTGATTGATACAGACCTTCACAAAAAAATTCAATCTTTTATTATGTATATTATTGATTTTTCTTTTATTGATACAAAGGATCATTTCAAAAAAATATTGAAATTTCCATTGAAATTTGTTTTAAAATTCACTATTTATCATGGCAAAGTTCAATATATCAATATAATTGTATCAATTCTAAAGTAAGTTTTGAATTATGATTCCACATTGATTAGTGATAGGGCTCAATATTGACTTTAGTGAGATTCCTATCCATATTTTTTTATATTTTTAATGTTGTGATAATTTCATGTTGAGCCCTTATTTATGCAATTTTCTAGATGTATTTGTTTGTTGCTTTACAAGCACATTGTATACATTTGGGAGTTTGGGATTTTCTTCACATAATTTGAGGAGAAAAAAGATAAGTTAACTCTAACTTGAAGACAAGTGACAATGAAGCATTGTGAGAAGCTTCTCCACATGAAAGAGAGATTTATCAAACAATTGATTTAAAATACCTAGTTTAGTTTGGAATATCCAACTTATGTTAAAAAAAAATTTATATTCATTTTCAAGAGCCTATCCAAAACTATGCCCAAATTTATTTTTTAAATAAGTAGATACTAAATTAAAGATATTCAACCCAAATACATCAAAATTTAGGTCATGGTTTGAGAAATCTACTAAGTTTGATTTTGAAAAATTCTAATTAATTCATATAACATATGACTAAATGGTTTGGTATTGTTTTTGAAATGTTGATAAGATTCGAATGCATCTAATGTATGACAATTTGATAATAGGACTATTCTATATCGGTCAAGTATTTGATTGTAGGCCTTTCTACGTTTATATGCATGGAGGATACAAGTGAGTTGAATTTTCTACACGGTTTAAAAAAATTGAGCCCGATGTTGGTTAGACTTGAGCAAGACTTGAATTAACTTGCAGAAAATTCAACTCACATATTTGGATAAAAGAATGAGCCAAATTGGCTAAACTTGAGTCACAACTACATGGCCTAAATCATTCGAATATACTTTCAAATGTAATATTCAAACTCAGCTAGTAGTATGCCAAATTGGGTTATAGTTGGATTTAGTTTTTTCAATTCAAATGTGTGATAAGGCCATTCTAAAATATGGGCCTACTATGATCTTTTTTTCAAGCCATTTTGGCTATACAAGGCAAACTTTAATTTTATTCAAATTTCATCATTAGTTAACATCACAAGAGATTTCAATGAATTTATCTATTGGATTTTAAACTTTTTCTTTATAAAATATACTTCTAAAAGAGTCATCATAAATAATAAATAATATATTCCTATTTATTATTATTAAATCTCTTTGACTTTTCATAAGACTTGTTGATATTTGAAACATACATCTCAGCATTTGTATTTTGAAAATTAAATGGCAAAAAATTAAAGAGTTTATTGATAGCATATTCAAATCAACCTTGAGATCCAATTTTCAAACATTGTACATTTTTGGTAAGAATACAAAGGGATCACTTTTTGATGAAAGAAAGAGGAAAATTAAATATTTTATTTTCTTCAACCTTTTAGCATTTTATAGGACAAAAATAAAGAATCAATAGGTGAAAAAATATTTTTTATTTTCTAGGCAAATTTATTATATTTCTATTTTGTCTCCAATGTTTACAAAATTGAATTTTAGTTGATTTATTGAATGGACAAAAATTAAAAATACATAGAGGCTACATTTCCATTTTTAAGATGAAAATGTGGAAATGCATAAACCAATACTCCTCCAATTGTTATTTAACATAAAAACATACGATTAATAAATCATTAGCCCTTAAAATCCAAAGTTGGTCTTTGGTTTTGGGGGCATTATGTAGTTGGTGAATATTTTATTATTTTTTTCTATTTAAAGACCAAAGACTAGGTAGCAAAAAATAATTTTAAATTTTATATGTTTAATTTAGATTCTAGTTCATTATATATATATATAAGCATTTGCTTTGGATTCTTTCAACTATCATAAATGAATAAAAAATTTGACACTCCTCTATCAAAATTTCATTTCATTTATTTATTTAAAAATTTTAATTGATTTTCTATATATTTTATTTTAGATCAAAAGATATGTTGCTAGAAAAAAATTAGGAATTTTGGACACCTTTTGCTAAATCCCTTGTATGCTTTTGAAATTTGGCATATGTGCAAAATTTCACTCCTAGAAGAATCAAAAGTTTACTAACCTAAATGCGCAAGTTTGGGAAAAAAATGTTTTTCTTGATTGCAAACATTTTAGTCTTGCATGGTCAAAATTTTGAAATTTTTTCTCACATATTCCAAATTTTTAAATCTATATTTACACTATTTAGATTTCAAAAAAATAATTTTTCATTGTAAAAGAAATCATCAAAATTTGGTTAGGCTATTGCTAGTTTATATAACCACTTCATGTTCCAAAGTGCTTTACAATAAGGTAGACCTCTTATTTACATTTGAAATTCTGCATGTGAGTATCTTACAAGAGCTAGTACTTAATTGAAATCCGAATGCAAGAAGGCTTGATTTCTACTCTTTGGCAAACCATATCATGAATAAATATTCTTTTTAATGAAAGAAGACATCTGAAAAAATCTTGATTTCTACTTCAAACAATATAATCATTCAATTTTTTCACTTTTTTCATGAAAATGATATATATTGAGTTCACTTTTTTTATGAAAATTTCTAATATTAACTCACACACTTGAGTTAAAAAAAATAGATCCTTCAACTTTACTTGTTCGTTTTATTTATTTTGAGCTCAAATGCAAGCTCAAATGTCATCCAAAGGGGCATAGGACATCATGGCATTATAAAAAAATCTATTATGAAATGCCAAAGTGACAATTATAAAATGTTATAGTGGTGCTCCAAATTTTAGCATTCATCCATATATAGGATAGAAAAATACCACATTTGTTTTGTAAATATAACATATCCATCATTGTGTTTTCATCCACAATCAGGTAATTTCATCCAAGATTTTTTTTTGGAATTTGAAGTTTTCAAGCAAGAAACTTCACATTTAGTTTGTCACCATTTTTTAGCCAAATTCTTTTTTGGTGCAATCTGGCACGATGGTAGAAGCACCTAAATGTAATATTCATTCAAGATTTGCAAATCTTGAGGGTAGGGATAGAATAAAATGATGTGCGCTCATTAAAAAATGGTTTAGGAAACCAACAAAATTGGTTTAGTATTCTTCCAAGCTTGTATGAATATAATACTACATAGATGCACCTATTATAGACAATGAACTACTACAAAAGTAGACATGGAAACACCCAAAAGCAACAACCCCTAAGCTTGTACTATGATTGTTTTTATTGGCCAATGCAAAACGTAACCCCATCACTATGACACATTCATGGAAACTCATGTGTCAACATTGGTTCCACCTACCCTTTAGTTTAGAGCTTATTCTGCAGTGTTACATTTGAATGCACATACCATAATTTTTTATTTATTTTTTGGTGATATGTCGCCAATTCTGACATAAAGAAAATGATGTCCCTCCAAATATAATGCAATGGCATGCTACCAAGAACACAAGTTCTACAGTAAAAAAAACTGTTGGTACCATACCTTAAGTTGTTTCGCCACAAACAAAAAGCCTAAACAATCATAAAAGCCTAGACATAGGTGTAAATGAAAGTACTAAGAGCATCCCCACATGTCCTATAACTTGGATGAACTATTAAGAGGCGCCTCCAAAACAACTTCACCCGTCCTATAAAATCGATGGCCTCTTAGGAGGAGCAAGCTGACAATGCTCTGTGACTGGCAAAACAACCTCAATTTGCAGGCAAACCTACGGCTGGCAAAATAGGAAGCGAGAAGGTTGGCAGAGATTCCAGGCTCCTATTCTTTCACTCTGATTCATTGATGTGAGTAGTGAGGCTGGGGGTATGGCCTCTTAAGAGGCCATGGGTGGGACAAGCCTGGTAGCCTGGCTGCCAAACCCGACCAAGCCCCCCATCTTTGCAGGACGGGTGGCCTTGTTCTAAGGAGTCCGGACTCACCTCCACCGTGAAGTCAACCAGAAGCACCAGCAAGCAACGTGAGCATGCCGTGAAACTGTGAAGTCTTCACTCCGTGCGTAGAAATAGTCCTGCAATTGTGAAAGGGAATGAAAAAGAGAACCTGCCGGATACAAGCGTACAGTAGTACGCAATGCAGAACCGGAGTCCAATTGTTTCCGCTTCTACTTCTGCTAACACCTTGTAAGTTAAGCGACGGGCTCTTCAGAAGGTGGTTTCGGAAGTGGTGAGTTCCATGGAGGAGCTCGCATGTGCTGTTAGTACTCAAAATAAGGTCCAGCAATTTGGCAATAATCGGGTTGTCGCTTTGTCGTCGATACTCCCTACACAAAGTACCGGAACAACTTCAAAGACACACACAACACTCTGGCCGGGCCTCCGTCCAATTCCAACAGCAAAGCTAAGAGCAGCTCCAATGCATCACTGGAACAAGCACGGGGCTTGTAACGTCCTTCTCCCAAAAAAAACTGCTCCCCAGTGGAGCTGTCGAACGAACTCAACTGCATTTTTCGAGGCTCTGCACATGAGAGCCCTTGCTTGGCATTTCAAAGCGATCTACTGAGCATAGAAGAGTGCATTATTGAGCATAGAAGAGTACATTAGAAGCTAGATTCTCTGACAAAGATGACAAGTGGTGGTGGTTCTGGAGTTGGGGAGGGGAGGAATCAATCCGCAAAATTAAAAAAAAAACATGTTTTCCGTTCTTAGATTTGTGGGGACGGGGTTGCAAAGGACAAGTTACCGTGGTCATTTCAGTGTCAGCATTGGAGCTGCTCTAAGTGACTGAGAGTCCTGCTTGAGTTTCCCACAGGGAGCGGAACAGCAGACAACATCATACGCTTAGTCACAGTTTGGTTGTTGTGACATACTTTAATAGCCTCGTCAGTATTCTCAGATCAAGTGGGAGTGTGGGAGTAGGTCGAACAACAACAGTCAACTAAAGGTCCATTCCAGAATCCACGGCAGGAGAATTGGGACCTCCTTTCTAGAAACAATATCATATCATTGTTTACCAATGAGGCAGGAGTTCCTTTTACATCCTTGGAAAAAAGAGCGGACCTCTTGAGTGCACCAATTCTGTCAAGGTAGAAGTACCTATTTCGATCAGCTCCCTTGTGAAGGCTTTTCAGGGTAACCTATTGCGGACAATATTTGGATGCACCATTCATTGAAAAATATTCCCCTGTATGTACCTTCATCTCTCTTCCCTCCTTGTTTGGGGAGAAGTGTCAAAGCTTACCATATAATAGGTGAGTCTATGAAACCAAAATGAGTCCAAATGAAAAATCCTCATTACTATTGAATAAAATATCCATTCTTGGAAAAAAAATTGTTTTTTTTGTGCATGCTTCCCTATCCTCATGTTTGCTCTCATTGAACTCCATTTCTCTACGACTATCCTACACCCTGTAGGCTGAAATACTTAAATTATGACAAATAGGTACTTCTACCTTAATTTATAAGGTACATGCACCCAAATGTAATAAGAGTTGTTTATCAACACCTAAAATAAGCTCTAAACTAAAGTATAGGTAGATCCAATGCAGAAACATGTATGAGTTTACATGAATGCGTCACAATGATGGGGGCAGGTTTTGCATTGGCCAGTAAAATGAATGTGATACAAGCTCGGGGTCTATTGCTTTTGGATGTTTTTGTGTCCACTTGTGTTAATCTATTGTCTATAGTAGGTGTATCTACGCACTTGTTTGACAAATTTGTATTATAGTCATCTAATCTTGGAAAAATATGAAACTAATTTTGTTACTTTCCTAAACCATTTCCTAACAAGTATACATCATTTTATTTTGTACCTACCCTCAAGATTTGCAAATCTTGAATAAGTGTTACATTTAGGTGCTTCTTACCTTATGGCTCCTTAGCCAACCCCAATTCTTTAATTAACTATCTTATAAAAACTTGTTTCCATTAGGGCCCTCCAACTCTCCAAAAGTTAGAAACATTCTTAAACCTTCTAAACCTATGACCAAGGTTTGTTTTCAAAATTGCATATCGCATCAAGTTTTCAAAAAAAAATTCTTTTCTACTCATGGACAACCTAGATGGACCTCTAGTTCCAGTTACCAATGGGGTGATTGCAAGATGACCAAACAATTTTGATAGGGTTTTGCCTAATTGATTTATCCAAGCTATAACTTTTGAATTTTAAATCCAATGCTAGAAATAAAAAAATATATTTATAGATGTTTTGATTGTAATTTTATTCCTTATTTTTCAAAAAAAATCATTTTATATTTAAAATTAAATTTCTCTAATTTGTCACAATTTTGGGGGATGGTACTAGGTAATATCCAAATTTAATAATGTAGAGCTAAAAGTTTGGTGGTCTATTTCCACACTAGTAAGGCATGTTCTATATGAATGGCATCAAAAATACATTATTTTATATCCTCCACTTTCGTCCATATAGGCCAAAAAGGGACTCCATGGCACACACACTTCTAAACATTGAAGATGGTTTCAAGTTCATTTTTTTGGTAAAATCTCACCACGATCAAGTCCTCACAAATGGACAATTTTTAGTTTTTTATTTTATTATTATTGATTTATTAAAGATCGAAACGTTGAAATATCCCTATTCTACCTACAATTCTATAAAATAACATATTTTTGATGCCATTCATATGGAACATGCCTTACTAGTGTGGAAATAAACCACTGGAATTTTAGCTTTACATCATTAAATTTGGATATTTTCCAGTACTAAAAACAAAACCCCTCCAAAGTGTGACAAATTAGAAATTTTGAACTTTAAATATAAATTGTTTTTTAATTTTAAAAAATAAAGAATAAAATTATAATTGAAACATCTAGAAATATATTTTTTAATTCTAGCATTGGATTTTTAATTCAAAAGTTATAGCTTGGATAAAACTACTTAGGCAAAACCCTATCAAAATCATTTGGTCTTTTTTACAATCACCCAATAGAAACAGTCTTTAAAAATTGGTTGCCATGAGAAATTGGAACTAGAGGCTAAAGGTCTAGGTCTAGACCTCTTTAGCCCCCCAATTGCAATAGGCTTTAAGTCTCTTCCATATATCTTATAAAGTATAATATCTTTTTAACACAAAGAGAATCATTGCCTGGTTATACAATGTTATGTCATCTACCAACAATTCTATAGGATCCTACAATACAATAGCTAATGACTAGAGGATTTTTGATTTGATGAATCATTTGATGTCAATACTTGAGGTGCGTGATTTTGTTAAAACACTTGTCTAGAGTGTAACTTAAATTTTAGACCACTCCAAGATTTGAGTTTTTTTGAGTAGTTGGATAAGAACATCTTAACCCTCACATGGCATTTTAAGTCCTAATCAATATAATTTTTTAATGATGTATTGCCAAAATCACAATGTAAGGTAGCAACAATTTAACTCCTAATGACCTAAGGTGGGTGCACTTTCAAAACGGGTTGAAACTACCAAGAACTTGAGCAATTTTTTTTCTCATTTCTTCTTGAGATTGAATAGAATGTAATCATAGGATCTTTTAGTTTACATTGAGAGTCAGTACGTAAAAAAATAGATTATTTGACCATATAATTTAGTGAGTATTTAAATTTGAAGTTTTATTTGGGTCAATAGAAAGCAAGGGCCACTTTCAAAGAGTATATCTTAATAAAATATATTGGAATGATGACTTTTTGTGCTTAGTGAAAGACAAGGGAGTTGAAAATGCTCATTTAAAATTTCACAATATTTTTGAAATCCTTGAACTCCTTAGATTTGCCCTTTTTGAAGTGGTCAAGAATTGCATTGGTTGGTTGACATTTTGTCCATCATCACAAAGTTTAGACCTTACGGTTTGGCAACAATTATCGTACGGTCATTGTTATTTCATGGTTTTGCACGTTAATCGCATTGTTATTGCATCATTATGATGCATTACTTCGCAACATTACAATGCAGTTACAAGTAATGCATTGTAACGATAAGATAACAATGCGAAGCAATGCACCGTAGTAATGTGATAACAATGCAATTAACGTGCAAACCCATGAAACAACAATAACCACATGATAATTGTTGCCAAACCGTAAGGTCTAAACTTTGTAATGATGTCCAAACTAAACCAAAAAGCATGAGTTGTAAATGACACTACACCACTCAACTTTTAAAAATAAAGGTTAGGGATTCATCACATACTTTTTTATTATAATAATAATCCATATAATCCAAATGGATCAATATAGTTCAAAATTATAGTGTCTTCATCTTGCAGCTAAATGCCTTATGAGCAATTGTAAAAATCCCAATTGTAAAAATCCCAATATTTACGTTGTTGTAGTTAAATGGTTAAATCTTGAAAGAATTCTACATTTGCACAACAAAATTGCATATTATATGTGTACAACATTAGTCAACCTATTAAGATAATAAAAAATATTTTAAATTCAATCTCTCTTTTGTTGTATTAATCATGTCAATTTTGCATATTTCTTTATCATAGTGACCCTTCAAACTCCCTCCTAAGACTAGGCTTAAGTGGGTTCTTATACCTGATTATACTTACAATGAAATTTTGTTCACCATTTGGAATAAGGTGATTTGTAATTGGTCTATTTTCTCGCATAATTCTTTAATTGTTTCAAGTCAAAACTTGTCCAACACACCACATTTTATAATAATATTTATTTATTATTTATTAAATTAACACTTGAAGAATTTTTTTAACCCCTAATGTCTCAAGGCCTCTTTTACATCAAAAAACACTCAAAACTGTCATTTTTATAGCAATGAACAAAAAAAATTAATTCTTTTTGTGCATATCTAACCATAGGATCTTATACTAGACTAGTATAAGAATATGTGGCAGAAATTTCACAAACTTTGACTGCATAGATTGCAAGATATTTGTATTTAAAGTAAAGTAAACATATTTTTGTACCTTGCTCAACCACATTATTTGGCTTTAAACCTTTGTAACTTATAATTTTTGCTTTACAAATTTAGAATTTAGAATTTTATATAATAAAGAATTGAATTGAGATTCTAGGAATAAAAAAATATGCATTTAATTTTCATTCATTAAAAAATTATTAAGTAGAAGTAGGTTCAAGATTGAAGGAAAATCTAAATTCTTAATAATTCTAAGATGGAATTGAAATACACTAATCTCAATGGTGAGATTGTTCTAGATAGAGGTCTTAACCTTGTGAAACTTTTTTTTTAAATTATGAAAATTGAGGTCAAAAATGAATTCTACAAGTTATTTTTTCAAAAAGATATTCTAATTGCCCGAAAATTGAGATTGTCCATAATTTTTCTATAACAAATCTAGATGGAATGAAACAAAATTTGCCATGTACATAAAAATATAATCTATACATAGCAAATTTTTAAAATTTTTAACTTTAAGTTTTTTTAAATTTTTTTTCTACCCACCGAATGAAAAATGGGTTTTTTGTTCCATAACTTTTGCTCTTGGGCTCCAATTGAAATAAAAATTATATTTTTGGAAAGTTAATGTGTTTTTCTATCTTCACTAAAAGATTCAAGAAAATCATGACAAGTATCAAGAGCATAGGAGCCTACTTGAAATTCATTTTGTCCCCAAAAGGACAATGAAATTGTAGGGGTTAAAATCCAACTATTGGTTATTTTTATTGATTTTCTTGAAGTATGGCCTCCAAAAAATCTTCTAAATTTAGCATAAAATATCACCAATTTCAACATGATGAAAATAAATTTCAAATATTAATTTTTTCAACACATCTTGGAACAAAAGTTTCATCTTTCAATGAAATTATTTAGGAAAGTGGAATACCATATAACATGAATGAAAAAATTGCATGTTGAAGAAATAAATTGAGGAGACATTTCAAATAATATTTTATATTCCATCTAGGTTTTCTGAAAATATTACAATATAATATTTATTGATAATAAACACTTAACTATTGATACTTGATAGCTAATTGAAAAATATCAATTTATTTGTTTAAATGTTACAATAGGCAATCTACACCTAATACTTTTGATTTTTCCTACAATTATAATTAATTGAGCTCAAAAAGGACTTCAAATATCCTTTTTGTGAATATAATGATCATGATATGCATGATTGACTACAAAATAAAATTTGTCATCACTTTCATTTCATCAATAAAAATTGAATGACTATAGTTTTTTCACTTACATAAATATATGCATCTATAAAATCAAATCCAACTTTTCTATAAAAATAGTTAAAAAAATGTAGTTGCTTAAATTGACTAAGCTTACTTCCAAATCAAGAATAACATATATAACTTTGCAATGTGTATGAAATTGTGTAAAAAATCTTCAAATAAAGAGGATGATGATTAGAAGTTACACTAAAAGTATTATAAATAAATAAGAAACTTGAAGTCACTTGAACTTAAAAGTGAAAGTTTAAAGGATTAATTAGTATACTATGCATGTGTTGAACTTTCAATAATTTATTAAATTTTATAATAATTAAAATTTAAATAAATGAATAGAAATTAATTTAGAAACTTGATTTTCTTAAATCAAATCATATTTAAGAATGGATATTTTGTAAGTTACAATTGAGTTGGGTCAAAGTGTATATGGACAATTTTTAAATGTATAGAGCTTTGAGAGTGTGTACTTGAATGAAGTGCATAAGCAAATAAAATATATGTAAAAAAATTGATACGATAATAGAGTTATTCCAAAAGTCATGAAATGTCAACCTCTTTGTGATCCTTGTTTGCTTCTAATATTAGATTGCATTTGAATTTTACTCAACTTGTAGTTTGTTTGAAATATGGTTGTCATACTGGACAAGTTACTATTCATTTTTCGTCCTGTAGGACGAGTTACTATTCATCAAATGTACTTGAGAGGTACATTTGATGAATAGTAATTCCTCCTACAAGACAAGAAATGAATAGTAACTTGTCCAATATGACAACCATGGTTTGAAATGACTAGAAGGTATAATTATAACCTAATTACATTGGATTCTTTTCTTCATGAAATCAAGTTTTAGGTCTCAACATTGCAAATGGGGAAGTATTTTAAATCAAACTAAAAGTAATATATATGTTTTTTAGAGTGTTGGATAGATTTAATCAGTTACCACTCAAAATGACAACAAATTGTTTCATATTGGTGCTAGCATAATTTGGTACCATCCTCAAAATTTATAGAATAATACATTTCAATTCCTAATAAGGTAAGTTATCCTATTTGTATCACAATTATATTGTGCTACTTTGTAGTAGTAATGTACACTTCATATTTTGACATGTGCACCAATGTTATACTTGTGTATAGTGGCTCAAATATATTCAATTGAACTTGGCACAATTGAATTGGTTTATCTTTAATTCTTGAGTAATAGTTTGGGATCTTCCTAAAAATAATTCAAAGTACACATTTATAATTCCATCTTAACTTTTTGGAACTTCAATTTAATTCCATCTTAACTTTATTGGTATTAACTTGGTATTTCAAAATCATCTCCGACATCAAATTATTATGGTAAACCCATTGTTGTGAAGGGAAAGTATTTAAAATTAATTGTACCGGCCTTTGGAGACCTTGTAGCCAAAGCCAAGGTAGCTAAAAAAGGAGCTCTTAATGTGCAACAAACTTTGATAGACGAACAACACTCCTTGCCAAAGATTTTTGGTTTTGAAGAATTTTGTGCCAAGTATCAACAAGAACTTGACATTGCTCTTGAAGAAAATAAAGTCGAAAACATGGTTGTTTAGATGAACTACTTTACAAGTCTATAGTGAAGATCCATTTGATAGACAAATCATTAAATGTCACAACACCTAGGGAGGTCAAAGGACAACCGCAACATGAAAAACTAAACTTTGAACTCAATAATGTCTCTATTGGATAACATTGTATTGAAGTTGTGAGTGTAAGTTAAAACATTTTTCCATTTTGTGTTTACAGATGATTAAAAAGCTTTCAGTACAAGAGATTGATAAAAGGAAATCCAACATGTTCTTGTATTTTTTACCTCTCTTGATTTTCAGTTGCTCCTCCTTGTCCATTTTGTTGTTTTTACTTTTTGTGTTCTTTTGTTTCCTTGTATTTTATTCCTTCTATAAAATCACACAATGAATGTATTTGTGACTATTATGTTTGCTTGTTGTTTAATCTTGATCTAATTAAAAAATATATAAAATGAAAAAATCTAGAAAAAGTTGTTCAAAAAGAAAAAGAAATTGGCAAGGGCTACGGCTTTTGGTTCACTGAATTGTTTTCCTATCAATGGAAATTGTGTTTGTGTTAAAAAAAAAAGAATCACACTGATTCTTTTGGAAATAATAGAGTGAAAAAATCTAAAAAATATTATTGAAAAGAGAAAGAAATAGCCGAGGGTTGTTCCTTCTGGTTCACTATGTTGTTTCCCTTGTCAATTATATTAACAATATATTGATTAATAGTTGGGGCTTTAGTTTGGGTCCATATTGATCAACTTTTTCTTTTCAAAATTATTATTAGGTGAATGTGTTTTGTGTACCTAGCATTTTAGTGCACCAATTTGTGCCCATTTGACAAAAGCAATTGTAGAATCATAAGTTAACATATTTTTCTAATTTCATGATAGGGAGCTAAAAATATATTTCATTTTGATTTATTCTTTAAATCCATTATCAAATGCTCGGATATTTCAAAAAAATAGTAGGCCATAATTTAATAGGTGATGGTTTGAAAATTTGAAAATATTAAAAATACCATGAAAAGTAGTGCATTGCAACATAAAAGCTAGTGCTCCTTACTAAAGAAATGCCCTAATTGCATTATCAAAGTACTATATGTTGTGAATACTTGGGTTGGTTGTTGAGGCTCAATAAGTTAAAATCTATCTATTGCAAAAATTGATACATTCCATTCAAAACATTAACAATCGAAGATCACATTTAGGCATACACAAATTTGCCAAAATGACAAATTAGTAAATGGCTAAGCAATTTTAATTTTGAAGAATACTACATATAAGGATCAATTGAGTTGTGTCAATGATTTGTAAGGGGGCACACTCAAGTTGTAAGGTAAAATAGCCCATTGTGGTCACATGACCCCGTGGTGGACACCTAGAGAATGACCCTATTATGGGTTCATTTAGTATGTGAGATTTGGGCCACAATGCATGTCTTCCATAGTAGTATTGGAGTGATCAGTAACCTCATTAGGAACTTCCAATTTTTTAGTGTGAATTCATTATACGAACCGACTTTTTAGGCCTTCTATGTTGGAAAATATTCTGACTACTTTAGGTGAATAAGATGAGCATCATGGATTCAAATTTTTTTGGTTCTAGGGTAGTCCGTACACTCTTTTGGGCTATGATGCACTCAACACTTCAAAGATTTATTGTAAATTCATACTTTGTGAAAACAATATATAATTTCTCACAGTTCTCTTCATATGGGAGAAAAATTGAATTTTTTTTTATGAATGGCATGAGGCCAAACTCCTAGATTTGACCACCATGGACTCTTCTACCTGTACATATTTGGCAGATTTCAGGAATTGTTTCAACAATTTCTCAGGCTGTGCTAAAATTTCTTGTGATGAGCCAGTACTCCGAATCAGTTTTTCAACTGCCCCTCCGAAATCTTCTTGTCAGGAACATATCCATTTTTAAGCACCTGCCAAGAGACCCAATTTGGAGGTTTAGAAGGTATTTGGAAATTCATATTTGAATCCAAAGATTCCTCAGTTGAGTGAAGAGAAATCACGTAGAGACAATCTTTTACTTTTATCCTCACCTACGTGAAAAACTTAGGGTCCACTTTGCAAAGGAAGGCCCAAGTTGATTGTGACCCTTTCCTCAAATGGTTGTTTTCCTTATGTCAACCAATGAATAAATATAAACTTTTGTTTACATATATTTTTAGTGTAAATTGTACAACTGCTAATCATGAGAGCACCTATTTTCAAGTCTACTATGAAACTATGTAATGAAATTATACAACTACTAATCATGTGAGCACCTACTTTTAGGTCTATTATGAAACTATGTAATGAAATTATACAATTGCTAA
Source organism: Climacium dendroides (assembly GCA_950106755.1). Classification (NCBI taxonomy): domain Eukaryota; kingdom Viridiplantae; phylum Streptophyta; class Bryopsida; order Hypnales; family Climaciaceae; genus Climacium; species Climacium dendroides. The sequence continues at coordinate 27,406,802 of OX467084.1, read as the reverse complement.
TCATGTGGGCACCTATTTTTGGTTGTACTATATAACTATATAACATATCTATGTAAGGAAAAGATGCAATCACATTTGGTTTTGCAATAAATGATCCACATATCGTTTTGAAAAAATCTAGAGCCGTTGATTGTTGTTTAAAAAATTCCCCCTCACCTCTCCAATGCCATTGATTTCCAATTTAAAAAGTAAATAATCATTGTTGATTGCCATTGTGAGAGACAATCTTGGTGGTCCTTTAGGAGGTATGAGATAGAAGGAAAATCTAAATTATTAATACCTCTAAAATAGAATCAAAATGCACTAATTTCAATGGTGAGATTGTTCTAAAAAACTAACTAAACCATGTAGAACTTCTTTTTTCGAAAAATTATAAAAATTGCATTCATAAATGAATCCTACAAGTTAGTTTTTTAAAAGAAATGCTCTAATTGCCCGAAATAGAAGAATGTCCATAACCTTTTCATAACAAATCCAAATGAAATGAACCAAAGCTTTACATGTAAACAAAATATAATCTATGAGAAAAATAATTCAAATTTATTTTTTTGAATTTTGAATTTATTTTTTTGTTGCCCTCTCTCTCTTGTTTTGAGCTTATTTGGATATAATTTTTGTTCCTAGGCACCGATTGAAAAAAGGTTATATTCACATGAAACTAATCATTTTTCCTCTCTTCAATTTTTTTTTAAATCATGAGAAAAATTCAACCTGTAGGTACTTGCCAAAATCCCATTTGTCCCCCAAGGGACATTGGTCCTTTAGGGGTTAAACAAAGCCAATGTGTAGGGGGGTATTTTTAGACTATAACTAATCATACTTTCAAATCACAATCTCTCACAATGTACCCAAAAGAGGCAGTCTGCCCGCCTAGTGCCACCCCCGGGTGCCAAAAAATAGAGACCATTGATTAACATGAACAAAAAATTTGGCCCCCCCAAGCACCTTTGATTATATTTAAAAGTGAAAAATGTTGGACCATTGATGAAGTGGATTGAGATTCATTGATCTTGATATGTATATGAATACAAGATACATATAGAAATATATATAAACCATATAGAAATATATGCAATATGTATGAATTCATATACAAAATACAAATATGGAATATATATTGCATCCTCATAGTCATATATTCCATATGGAATGCAGACCCTACTGCATCCTAAAAAATATATGAGGGTTGGAAAAGAAGGAGGTGTTAAACTAACAAACACAAAATAAATGACTTAAAAACATTGACCTAATGGGAAACACAATTAATGCATTAATTAACTAGCCTTTGAGCTCATTGTGCAATTTGACACAATGACAATGAGCTCAAAAGAGATAGTGCAACCAAAAGATGCAAACATCTTTTGGGTATTAATAACAAAAGGTATAAAACATTCCTTGAAGCATTTTCAGATCTGTTTTCAATACACCAATTGTCAACTCCTAAAAATTACTTATTTATTAATACTTTGCCCATAAATTGCATGGTAAGAGAATCCAAAATTTCCTATTGACTTCTAATCAAATGTCAACATTGAGATTGATATATTAATTATGGGAACCATGGTTAGATGCTGGTTGATTTCAAATGTTGTGAACCCATAAACTATGCGAAGGACATTCTTTGACTAATGAATGACAAAGAATCTCTCCCTATAGGATATAAGTGCAACTATTCATCCTCCAAATTAACTTGAAAAAGGAGAATGTTTTCTACAATAGTTTGTCTTCCAATGAGTACTTTTGCATTTTCTGTGTCAACAATTCATAGGCTATCCAAATGATTTCCACTATGACTAGTCATTGTTTAATTCCTAAAGTCCCTACCAAGGACTCTTAGGATTTCGGGTAGGCTTGTGTGATCACAATTTTTTATATAATTTTTTGAATAATTTTTTGAATATAGAAATTCAAATTAGCTTTCTAGGAATATAATTTTTATATATTTCAATCAATCTTCGGAAATAAAAGTTATGCCACCATGAGTCCAAAAAGCAACTTCGAAGGGTAGCCCAAAAAAATCACAAAAAGTTGGACTTTCTTAATTTTTTATTTTTTTCTCAAAGATTATATTTTTGTCTACATTTGAAGCTTTGATTCATTCTATTTGGACTAATGATGAAAAAGTTATGGACAATCTTATTTTTTGGGCAATCTAGGCATCTTCTTGAAAAAAATAACTTATACAATCCATTTTCAAATGCAATTTTTACAAACTTTCACAAAAAAATAAATTAGGTAGGGTTCAATTTGCTTGCTAGAACAATTTCACTGTTGCAATTATTGTGTTTCAATTCCATCTTAGAGCTATTAACGCTTTAGTTTATCCCTTCATTCTTGAACCTACTTCTATTTAATAGTTTTTTAATGAGTGAAAATTAAGTGTTTTTTTTCTTGAATTTTATTGCCCTAGATTCTCAACTCAATTTTTCAATATAAAAAATTATAAAATCAAAATCAATAGTGCAAATATTTCAGGTTAAGAAGATTCAAAGTCAAAAAATCTAGCCAATCAAGGTATTAAATTAACTTGTTTTCTTCACTTCAAATGCAAATATCTTACAATCTACATAGTCAAAGTTTCTGAAATTTTTTCCACGCATTTTTCTACTCATGTAGTACAAAATCCTACGGTTAGGTATGCACAAAAAGAAAAGAAAAAATTCTCTTTGCAATAGAAATGGCAGTCTTGAATAGGTTTTGATGAAAAAATGACCTTGGAATTGTAGGAGCTAAGGGTTAACTTACCATAAAGCAGAATTTGTAAGCGAGTTTTAGCCCTTCCCAACAAAGCCACATCTTTAATGATCTTTTTTTTCTAGGGGGGGAGTCATATTCAATTCCCCTGAGCCTTCCAACCACCTCCTATAAACACTATGGTCCAACTGCAGTCCACGAAGCTTCCAGAACCTTAGGAGGCGGAGAAGCCCTGCTTGTGCTAATTTCTAAAATGTATATACGGCATTCATCCCCCCCAAAAGAACAATTCTATTACAACAAAGATGAATCTTCTTTTACATTTTTATTCATTAATAAAGATACATGGCTTTTACTTTTTCCTTGTGATTAATGTAAAAGTAGAATATCAAAGACACTACATAAACAAGCAACATACATCTAGTTTTTTTCACAAATTCATTCGGAAGGCTTAACATCATCTTCTTCTATCTTCTTCTTTGTGTGCTTCAACAACTTGTGCATTTTAAGTGTCCCTTTCAATTGAAAACCATTTTAAATTGTTCTAAGCCAAATCAATGTTTTTATCTCTTTCTATTAGTACAAACACATTTTTTATGTATTGCGCCATTTCCAATCATTGAAACAAGTCTTGGGTTATCACAAAGTGTCACAATTCACTAACTAAGTTTGCACTAACAATAGAATCAACAACAATGGGGATTAACATGAATGCAAAAAAGACCGCGGGTGGATTCAAGAAAACATACATGGTGAGGAAGGTCAAGACTCCCAAATCCAACTTAGTTGGTATTACAAAATCATCTCCGACATCAAATTATTATGGTAAACCCATAGTTGTGAAGGAAAAGCATTTAAAATTAATTGTCATGGTTGTACCGGCCTTTGGAGACCTTGTAGCCAAAGCCAAGGTAGCTAAAAAGGGAGCTCTTGATGTGCAACAAACTTTGATAGACGAACAACACTCCTTGCCAAAGATTTTTGGTTTTGAAGAATTTTGTGCCATGTATCAACAAGAACTTGACATTGCTCTTGAAGAAAATAAAGTCGAAAACATGGTTGTTTAGATGAACTACTTCACAAGTCTATGATGAAGATCCATTTGATAGACAAATCATTAAATGTCACAACACCTAGGGAGGTCAAAGGACAACCACAACATGAAAAACTAGACTTTGAACTCAAGAATGTCTCTATTGTGTAAAGAAAATCATGTCAACTAAAGATATGTATTAGAATAGTCTAAAGTATGTGCCAAAGGAGAAGTTAAGATGGAATTATAAAATATAATTCCATCTTAACTTTTTTTCAAACCTTGACTTTGAAATTACAAAATCTATAAAATTTCTCAACAATGTAATATCTTTGAAATCAAAAGTATGATTTTTATTTGTACAACAAAAAATTGTCTCTGATTGTAATTTTCTTCTATCAATACATATCAACCCAAACATAAAAGTATACAACCCTATCACCTAGCTAATCATTCCAAAATTTTCATATCCATTGATGAATGAGTCCATTTTTTGTTTTTTCAATTTTTCTCAAAGTCCTTCATGAAACACTTTTAGTCATTAGCATCTTTATTAGATTTAATGAATTGATCAAGATAGTTTAATTAAAGTTTTTTCTAAATGGAAAAATTAAAAAAGGGCTTAGTACAAGTTCATGTCTCCCAATTATTCTTCAATGAAGTAAGGATTAGATTAATGTTTTTGAAATTGACCACTAGGCTTTGACCTTAAAATCATGGTGACCCTTGCCTACATTTTGATTTATCCCTCAAACAAAACAAATTACACTTATGGAAGATACGCATGTTTTTGCAGGTACACTTTTAGAATAAATTAAGGTAGCTATTTAGTCCTTTAAAGACCAATGACATTTTGAAAGTCAAATCTCGATTTTCATATGTTCTTGATTTAAATGTCTTAACTCCTAAAGCCCCAAGGGTGTTTTTTGTCAAAAAACACTCAATACTCACTTTTGCTGCATAACCTAAGAAAACCAAAATAATACCTTTAAAAAAAATCTAACCATAGGATCTTGTACTCAACTTATTTGAAAACATGTGGTGAAATTTTTTTATCAAATTTGACCTCATAGATTGCAAGATATTTGCATCTAAAGTGAAGAAAACAAGTTTTTTGCAACTTGCTTGACTAGATTTCTTGGCTTTGAATATTTTTAACTGAAATTTTTTGTACTATTTGATTTTGATTTTCTAAGTTTTTATATTGAATAATTGAATTGAGAATCTAGAAAAAAATTCAACAAAAAAGCACTCATTAAAAAAATTGTTAAGGAGAAGCAAATTAAAGATTGAAGGAAAATTTAAATTGCTAATACCTTTGAGATGAAATTGAAATACAATAATCCCAATGGTGAGATTGTTTTAGAAAACAAATCTAACCCTGTCTAAGAATTTGTTTTGGAAAATTGTAAAAATTGCATTCACAAATGAATCCTATAAGTAATTTTTTCAGGAAGATGCTTAGATTGTCTAAAAATCTAAGATAGTTCATAACTTTTTCATCACTAGTCCAAATAGAATGAATAAAAGCTTCAAATGTAAGACAAGAATATAAAATTTTAGAATATATATATAATATTTTGTGTTGCTCGTTGACCTCCATTTTTGGCTTATTGTGCCATATCTTTTCTCTTGTTCATCAATTGAAATAAAAATTTAACATCCGCAAAGCTCTTGCAAAATTGCACATCCTCAAAAAGTTTCAAAAACATTCACTAAAAATTGAGACAATAAAAACCTACCTGAACCACGGTTGTCATATCGGATGGAATCTCACTGTTCACGGACAGAATCGGACCGATTAAGGTTGACCGGTTGCGAACTTCAGAGGCTTATAACTTTTGCAAAAATACTTCAAATCGGGCAAATGAGATGTTTTTAGGTTTGAAGTATTTGTCCCGGACCAAAATTGTCCTTTAGGGGTTAAAGCTCAATTAAGCAAATGTAGCTTAAGTAATCCATTTTATGTTCTTATTCCATTTCATGTTTTTTGAAAATTGTTAAAATTTTATTTTTTGGGACACTTTGAAGGTCCATAGTGTCTTGAAAACTTAAAATACACCACTTTAATTTGAACCTTCTTTTTTTTATCAAAATTCTTTTGGATTGAGCTCAAGAAGTGTAACAATTATACTAAGATGTTTGCTACCACAATCTCCATTATTTTCACAATTTTATACTATTTAAATTTTTATAATTTTTATGATTTTTATTGAAAAAAATATCAAAAATAGTATAAAATTCAATTTAATGTTTTCATTATGAAAAAATGAGGATAATTTTCATATATGTAGTATTATATAGGTCAAAAATATCAAAGTTTGAAATGTATATTTTAATATAAAAATATTATAATGTGATGAAGTGTAAGATGCAAAAATGTCCTTTAAGGGTTTGACTTCTTCAAGAAATCAATGCTAATTTTTTCCCTTTTAGAATAGAGCTAATAAAATAAGTCAAGCACTTTTTTGCTTTTTCAATAAGGTCCACTTCACACTACATCCCAAGTCCCAAGCTTTTTATAAATTCTCAAAATCTAATTGGTGGAGAGCTAAAAATTGGGAGCAAGCTAAAAATTAAGAGAGAGACAAGTTAGGACTTAGATTTGAGACTTTAGACTTAATACTATGAGGCTCAAGTCCTACATTTATTATTTTTTATTCACCTTCTAAAACCTAAGAAAGTTGAGATTTGGACATTTGGTTCAACCATGATTTAGAAAGTTGGAACAAGAGACATGGTGTGTAGGAGTCCTAAGAGCATCACCATTGTAGGGCCACCAAATCCTTACAACTATCCATACCAATCCCTATTGTGTACTTAAAAAGCTCAACATACCACCAGCAAACTTGGAATCTCTCCCATTGTGTTGTATAGTGCAAACCCTCCCTTTGTTGTCCTTGCCTTGTATAGAGGACGAGTAGGCAATGCTCTAAAGTAAGGTAGGTTGTTGTAAAAGTAACCACTAACATAGAGATACATTTAATTTTCTTCAATGTAATAATGGTGTACATTTTAGGAGGTGGTTGCTTGAGGCAACCAATGCATTTCAACTTCAAAACTTCGTAATTAATTCCACAAACATTTAAAAAATATGAAACAACTTGGGTTGGATGCCATTTTCATTTTTCTTCCTACAACGATTTATTGAAAATCAATTCAATCAAGGAATTTTTCTCCCCTCCCCAAATGCAATCAACTTTTGAACTAAAGTAGAATTGCCTAATACCACCATCCACTAAATTCCTCCACCTAGAGAATCCTCTCAATTTCATCAATGGCCCATCTATTACCGCTATTTTTACAACCCATTATCATGATGGCAATACACTTAAGGAGCAAAACACATCAACCCATGCTGTACACAAGAGTTTGTTCATGCTTCAACAAGGGTCTCTTCACATTTTATCATTTAGGCTTTGAAAAATCATAGAAAATGTACTTCTTGTTGAAATGTCTTCATTCTTTTTGCAATTGACTTTTCTCAAACTTTTCAATCTTTGGAAAATATGTGAACTCAGATAGAGCTTCTCCAAAGTACTTTAGATGACAAATCTGTATAGTAATGGGTAGTTCTACCTTACATTAGCTGTTCAATCTTTCTGGCTGTGCTATGGTGGTGATGGTGAATGCAATGCCTCCTCTCTAATTTCAAAGTTCAAAGAGTCAATAAAAAAGAATCCATACCTTATAATTTAGCTATTTGTTTTGTTTGTTACGTTGATATCTCCAAGACTGTACATCCCCTGGTCAAGTGCTTGGTACCGTTGGAAAGCCCTCGGCAAGGAGGGATGCACTGGTTTGGTTTTGTGGTGTTCCGACTCATGATGTGAAAGTTATTGATTTTTGAAGGTTTTTAGGAACTAAAAAATTAGAAAATTACTTTAACTTTTGTTTTTACTGTGGCAACGGCACAGTAAACACTACAGTCAAAGTAGGAATACGGTCGTTAATGGCATGATAAGTATCCGACATGCAGGCTAAATAATTACCAATAAAGTGGACCCAAAACACGGTAACGAAGGTTCGAGGAAGTCAATGTCAGATGGAACCACCCACGTAAGGTATCAACGGATGACTATAGAAAACTTATGATTAATAGTTATGGGGCTTTCAAATTTGGGCCCCCCCCCAAAAAAAAAATAATGAAAAAATGAAAGAAAAAAAAAGACTATATTTGTTTAATACACTAATTCCCCGAAGCCCCACCACCGCTCTCACGCGGCCCCTGACTCCTGACGCATTTCCCGCGACCCCGCCCCCACCATCGGAACCGTTTCCACCGTCGGATCAGATCCGCCTGAAAGTACGCACGGACTAGATCAACTGCCGTTCCAAGGGAACGCGGACGCCAATTAATTTCAAACCACGTTTCCACGTTTCCTCGACAGCGGCGTCCCAAACGGGATCCCCAAACCCCCCGACATGTTTGTGGACCTCATATCATTCCAGGATCTGAATGGGGATCTGATCTAACGGTGTCCGTCTAATGATCGGCGGCGGAAAATGTGTTTTCGAAGTGTTGGACTAGATTGGGGACTTGAATCGGGATCTGAATTGGGTTCGACCGACTGACCGAGTCCCTGCGCTCCGTGTGATGGAGTCGTAGCTTCCGCGGTGTTTAAATGGGGGAAAAGACTTTCCGCCGTGTTTGCAAATCTGCAGAGTGGCCTTATACGTAGTTGGAGCTCGGGTTTCTTGTGTTGTGTCTGTGCGCTTTGCTGCGAAGAGCTCAAAATTTGGGGTTAAGGAAGAGGTTTTTGGTTGAAGCTTATTTTTTAAGGTATGTTTGTGAGAGTTTTTGAAGACATGTTGTTTGTTCTGTATTCTTCGTGGTTCAATTGTGGATAGATTTTGGGGAGTCGTGCGCGGTGGGGGTATTTTCGTGTTTTTGAATAGTTCCCTGTTTTGCGACAATGGCTGAGAAGCAATGGTGGTTGTGCGGAAGGTGATTTGAGAGAGTAGTTTGAGGAAGTGGTTTGAAGGCATGTGTGCAGTTTTTGAGGGTGTGGAAGCTGAATGTCGGTGCTCTGTTTTATGTCCTGGTTCCATTTGACTGTGGGTTCGTCGGAGTGATGCTCGGCGGGAGAGTTTTCGTTTCTCTTTTGGAATTGGTTGGTTGGTTGGTTGGGCAAGAGACTGAGGTGCAATGGTTGTTGTGTGCAGAAGGTGATTTGAGATAGTGAGTTTGAGAAAGTGTGTTTTGAAGATTTGGTGGAGCGCCAGCCATGGGGTGCAGTAATTTATTGACCGGGTTTCTGAATCTGGCGACGTTCATATTGTCCATCCCGATCATTGCCTTCGGAGCATGGCTCTCGAAAACGCACGATACCGTGTGTGTACGTTTCTTGCAATATCCGATAATCGTGATCGGAGTGTTCATCCTGCTGATGTCCCTAGCCGGGATGATTGGTGCGTGGTGCGACAAGAGGTTCCTCATGTTGCTCTACCTGGTCGTGATGTTCCTCCTCATCGTCCTCCTCTTCTGCTTCACCATTTTCGCGTTCGTGGTGACCAATTCGGGTGCGGGAAATGCGGTCTCTGGGAAAGGATACAAGGAGTACAAGCTGGGTGATTATTCCACTTGGTTGCAAAAAAGGGTAGACAATCCTACTTACTGGTCCAAGATCAAGAGTTGCATAGCCGATTCCAAGGTGTGCAACGATTTGAGCACGAAATACTTAACCGAGACCCTTTTCGACAAAGCATCTCTTACTCCTCTTGAGGTACGTTTTCTTTTCCAGAATTTTATCCCCGACCGATTTTGTCGGTCGAAGTTTCTGCAACTTAAATTATGCTCTTTTACAATTGTGGGTGAGGTGAAGGCAACATGTACAACTTCGATTCCTAATCACTTCGTTTGCTCTGTTTCTTCTCGACAGTCTGGATGCTGCAAGCCCCCTACGTCCTGCGGTTATACGTTCGTGAGTCCCATTAATTGGACTGGATCTGCAACTGGTACCGACCCGGATTGCTTAACGTGGAATAATAATTCGACAGTGTTGTGTACGGATTGCAACTCTTGCCGCGGAGGAGTGCTGCAGAACGTGAAGTCGAACTGGCGTAAAGTTGCGATTGCCAACATTATTGTGCTGGTGTTCCTGATCGTCGTGTATTCGTGTGGATGTTGCGCGTATAGAAACAGCAAGAGGGAGGGGTATTCGAAGGGTTACCCGTAAGCTCTGGAGGTATCTATCAATTGAACTCGGGCAAGTGAAGGTATTCACCAGGGCTGGTGTATATCTTTTGTGAATACAGAAGAGTTCTGTTGGGTATGTACAGAACAAGATGAAATGAACTCGAACCCCACTAAAGAGATGGAACCGGAGACAGCCTTGATGTAGTTTATCGTTAGTCATCTCTAGCTATAATCTTGCTTTCAAAAGTACCTGGTGAGAATTTTGGCTTGAATCTCTGTGGGCAGACCGAACTTCATTTTGCTATCACATATGCCCTTACCCCTGGTCAGAGGACCCAGATGCAAGCTTAGCTTTGTCGAGGTGAATGAAAATGTTCATCACTTCTGCGTCGCTGTTTACCTATGGTGAAAGTTAAATTCAATCGGGAATATAATATATGCATGATTCAAGAATAATTCCTTCTCCTCGATTATACCCAGCTTTCGTTCTCCGTGAATAATACTTGAGGTTTCGATGATTTGATTTTGTTTAGTGTATATTTCCTTTTGCAGCCTAGTTTTGGTTTGACTTTCATTTGTGCCATATTCTATGTTTGCTGAAGAGCCGTACACGATGTTGGTAAGCTGTGTGTCCGTCTGGGGAGCTTGGGGTGATTCCATTTCTTGGAAATTCGTGCAGTTTGATAGGAAGTTACCAACGATTATACATATGTCGGTCTACATGACCGTCAGGATGTGATCTAAGGAAGATGTTATTTTGTTGCGATGTTATCATTGAGTCTGTCTCTCAGTGAATTCCACTCACTCGATGAATACAATTGTGCTCCTGTTTCAAAGTGAGTGCCTCTACCATCATGTCATTTCAGTGAACCATGTACTTGGCAGAAGTACTCACGAATTCCATGGTACGTGAATCATTTGCCTCAAAAAACGAAGACTTTGAGCAATTCAAATTTGGGTGTCCAGTTGCCCTCGCCTTCCTCACATCTTTATTGCATTGAGGATAATGCCCACGATTTAAACCTATTCAAACATTTCTGCAGTCGGGTTTCACCATACTTGAACGAGAGCTCACAAAGTTGTCAACAAGAGGTCAGTGCTCGAAGATTGGCATAGTACACAAAAGTGTGGCTGTCATGATATGTGTCGTATCATATGACAACGATGATTGAGGAATCCAGATACTCCGTAGTGTGCCCGAATCCTGTCTGCTCCATACTTTCATTTTGGGATCTGAATGTCGCAAATTGTGTTCCAGTAAACGAATGTTGATAACGACTCTACAAGTACACACTGATGCCAGATTTGCGTTCTGTTATTGATGAAAGGTTCAATTCATTAAGGTAGGTACATCCAAAACCGCCACTTTTTGCTACTGAGCCTATTTTCTATTATTAGACTGGTCAAATTTTCATATGTTCCAATGCACCAGATAACGTGGCATTTGGATACTGTATGCAAAAGTTATTAAGGAACAAAGTTTGGTTCTAAAAGTGTTTCTTCCACATACTTAGGTACAAAACTGATTTTGGAGATGTACAGTGGGGTACAGCTCAATTACGAATTCTTGCATTCACAGTGAAAAAAAAGTTCACTGCTGCCCACTTTGACGCCCTCCCGAGGGCTGAAAAATTAATATTTTCTCACGAATTTTTTTTTACAAGATCCTCTTTATGCTAATAACATATGTGCCAAATTTCAAGTCCAAAAAATTTATACAAAAAAAGATATTCAAACATGTACCAACATGTGTTGTTCAAAAAAAATTTCACTAATACCAACTTTGACACCCTCCCAAAAATTGAAAAAAAAAGTTTTGGCCTTGAAATTTTTGGTGTAAGATAAACTTAGTGAAACTAACTAATGTGCAAAATTTCAAGTTCAAAAAAATTTCCCACAAAGAGTAGTTCAACTTCTACCAATTGATAGGTGTAGCCATGAGAAACAATTTCACTATGGCCCAACTTTGACACCCTCCCAAGGGCAAAAAAATTGTTTATGTACCATGAAATTTTTGGCATGAGATCACCTCTATGTTGGTAATATGTGTGTGAAATTTCAAGGCCAAAAGATTTACTTAAAAAAAGATATATTCAAAATCTACCAGCATGTGTTGTTATGGAAAAAAAATTCATAACTACACATGTTGGTAGAAGTTGAACTACTCTTTGTGGGAAATTTTTTTGAACTTGAAATTTTTCACAAAGAGGATCTTGTAAAAAAAAATTCGTGAGAAAATATTAATTTTTAAGCCCTCGGGAGGGCGTCAAAGTGGGCAGCAGTGAACTTTTTTTTCACTGTGAATGCAAGAATTCGTAATTGAGCTGTACCCCACTGTACATATAGTATAGATGGTGGTTTAAGGTCAGTGGCACATTTGGATGTACCTACCTTAACCCTTACAGGATGGAGCCCTTGTGTAGTCAAACTTCAAAATCCTTCACTGTATGGTCCATTTTGCAACTAAATTTGTATGAAATCTTTTAAAGAATTTTTTTGGACATGAAATTCCATGTGCTCTATAAGTTATAGAAATTTCATATTCTATTGAGAAAACTTGAAATTATTGTGAATTTTTGACCAACATAGGAATGAAAATTCAAATCAAATATAGAATAAACTTCAAAAATTTGAAAAATTCATCATAGGTTTTCAATCATAGCACTTGGTACCACAAATGTGATGGTCAACTTAATTTATACTAGAATGAGAATGTATAGAAAACATTTTAGAATCTTTGACTACATGCATTGCAAGATATTTGGGTTCAAAGTGAAGAAAATAAGTTTTTTTTGGCATTGTAGCAAACTAGTTTATAAGACTTTGAATCCTCTTTAACTTAAAATTTTGCATTTCAAATTTTGCATTAATTTTTTATCATGAAAAATTTATTTGAGTGTTTAGAGATTTAAGTAAAAAAAAAAAGTGTAACATGATTTTTATTCTTCAAAAGAATGTTAAGTTGAAGTAGGTACACGATAGAGGGAAAAGCTAAATCATTAATCTTTGAAGGATGCATCCCTATGTGAGTAAGATAGTCACCATAAATTTCTAATTATTGAACCAATGGATGCGTTCTTTGTTTCTATAATGAAATCATCCATTGGACACTTTGGGTCCTCAACGTCCTTCAAGGGTTAATAACTCTCAGATGGAATTGAAACACTCTTATCCAATAGTTCAAACTTTTTTAACAATCTAAGTTAACCTCAAAGAACTTCTTAAGTTTTATTTTGAAAAAAGTGGAAATTGATCTCAAAAAAGAAACCAATACATTTTGTTTTCAAAGATGTTTATAGAATATTGATTGCAAAACAAGATGCTCTATTACTTTCTCATCACTTATCTAAATAGAATGTATATTTTTACTTTCCATATAGACAAAGATATATTGTAACCCAAGGTCACCTTTAGCATATTTTTTCATAATAATTATTTAAAATTAGAAGAGTAGTTTGGCAATTCATTTTTTATTGAGAAGTTATTTGATAATTATTAAATGTTTTTTTACTCTTTCTTAAAATTTGGCAACACTTCAAGAAACCTTGAAAGTTGAACGTTTTTCTTTATTGCATAGGAAAGTTAGTTGGATTAGGTAAATGGGCCTTGAAATCCCTTAGGGTGGTGTAATGGGGTTGTATTTTATTTTCATTTTTAATATAATTGGGCCTTATGTCCCTATTGTGCAAAACATAGAATAAAATTTCACCATAAGTGTCTAATATACCATACATAAATGTCAAATTTAGAAAAGAAAATGCCCAAATGATGTTTTCACATTACATTCAAATGGCAACAAAATGTTCAATTTTAGAAATTTTAGAAATTTTAGAAATTTTACATTGGAGTAGTTCTAAATTAGATTAAGTAAGCTTCAATTTCATTAGTTGGAAATTTGGAATCAAATTCAAAAATGATATATTTAATTGCTAAATTTCAAATAATAAAAAGGAGGTAGGAATTGCAAATTATAATAGAAAGGCATCTTTTGTGATTTGTAAAGTCAACATTTTTTTTCTAGAAAGTTATGTAGTTATCCATTGAAGGGTTTACAACACTAGAAGAATTTTGCATTATTCCAGCTAATGTTTTTTTTGTTAAATTCATCATAACTTTGTTGAAACTAACATAGTTTCAATATTATTTTAGTCACAATTTTGTAAATCTATATTATTTTCAACACAATTGTGTTAAATTTAACAAAAAAACATCAGCTAGAATAAAGCAGATTTCATTTAGTGCAACCTCCAAGTGCTACATATGTATTGAAAAAAGCCTCTTTAAAGGATTTGAATGAAAGTCATCCATTTCTTTAATAAAAATAAAGAATGTTTGATCATCCATAGCCACTTTCTAGATCTTTGGACAATTCATGGTTAAGTCCTTAGCATCAATTTTATCAACTTTAGAGTCTAGATTACAAAGGAGGCTTTGCATTAACCCCTAAAAGACCATTGTCCCTTCGAAGGACAAATTGGATTTCGGGCAGGTACCTATGGGCTGAAATTTTTTCATGATTTTTTGAAACTTTTTTTGAAGATAGAAAAACTGATGAGCTTTGTGGGAATATAATTTTTTTCACATTTGGTGCCCGGAAACAAAAGTTATGACCAAATAAGCTCAAAGTAGGGGACGGGGGGCAGTCTGGGCAGCCAAAAAAAAATTTCAAAATTTTGAATTTTTCTTTCTTGGATTTTTTTTCTTGTAGATTATATTTTTGTCTACATGGAAAGCTTTGATTCATTCTATTTGGACTTATTATTAGAAAGTTATGGACAATCTTGTTTATCGGGCAGTTAGAGCATCTTCCTGAAAAAATAACTTATAGAATTCATTTCTGAATACAATTTTTACAATTTTTCTGAAAAAAAAATTTTACATGATTTTGTTTGCTTGCTAGAACAATCTCAACATTGGGATTAGTGCATTTTAATTCCATCTTAAAGATATTAATAATTTAGATTTTCCTTCATTCTCATACCTACTTCTACTTAACAATTTTTTTAAGCATAAAAATTAAGTTTTTTCTTAAAATTTTCTTTTTCCCTAGACTCTCAACTCAATTTCCCACAATAAGGATTTAAAGCTCAAAACTTTGTAGTGCAAAAAATTTAAGTTAAAAAAGTTCAAAGTCAAATAATCCAGTCCCGCAAGGTGCTGAAAAAATTGTTTTTCACTTTAAACGCAGATATCTTTTAATCTATGTGGTCAAAATTTCTGAAATGTTTTCCACACATTTCCATACTAGTAAGGTATAAGATCCTATGGTTGGATGTGCAAAAAAAATAATTTTCAAATTTTTTTACTCTTTGCTACAAAAATGGCAGTTTTGAGTGTTTTTTGGCAGAAATAAGGCCTTGGTCCTTTAGGGGTTAATAAAAGTTTCCTGAGAGGATGTTTGAATAGGACCTTATTCAAAATCAAATCAATGCTACACACCATATTGAGCTTCATATTGCATTGATATAGGCATTAGAGAAAATCTGGATTCTCTAGAGGGCTAAGACACATCATTTGGATGTGTAAATATAGAAAAAAAATTTGAACTTTTTTAAAATTACACTTTGATGTGGCACCTATGGCAATCATGTGGTATGTACATTATTTAAAAAAAATTAAACCCCTAAATGCCCAAGGCTTTATTCAAGCTTCTTGGAATTTGTTCTAAAGTGAACAAAATATCAACATTTGATAAGTTGTATCAATTCTTCTAGAATTGTAACCATATAAATTCAAACTAGACGTGATAGAAATTACATAGGAAAAGAAAACACAACAATATCATTTATAGATTTAAAGATTATATTATTTGATCAAGAGGTGTAAAAATTGCAAAAGTGATTTTATTGAAGTCTTTCAATCCTCTTTTCACATGTCAAATCTAATCGATTTATGGCTTCTTAAAATCTACCCTACAATTTTCTTAAATGAATTTCTAGTGTAATTTTTCTCCAAGATCTAATGTATTTGAGGCTTATTTCCAAGAACCTTGAACACAAAGGAAAGTCAAGATTGCAACAAACACCTTTGCACAAATTCTTGAAAAAAAAAATCATAATTAATCAATTTCAAAATTGAATTTTTGATGCTAAATCTAGACTTTTAAAAAGAAATTTTCAAAAATATAAACTACCAAAACTAGCAACTTGGTTAGGTTTTATTTAAATTCAAAGTATTATTGACACTAAAATTTGGTACCTCGGGCATTTGGGGGTTATTATGTTTTTTTAAATTTTATTATTATTATTATTATTTTGTTGTACTTGTACATTTGACCAAGAAAGAAATGGCCCTATAGAGAGTGTAGATTTTCTCAAATGCACAATTAAACACTAAAAGTTCAAAATCATAGAATGAATTTTTTAGAATTTTGGGCAAGTTCCTATGATGTAAATTATGTAATTGGTATGAGCATTTTGAAATTGTGCTATAATTTTTTGAATCTTTTTTTATACTAAGGTAATGTATAAACTTTATGGAAATATAGTTCTTTTTTGTTTGATACTTAAATAATAAGTTAAACTTTTAATTTTTTTCTTCATAGATTATATTCATGACTATATAGCAATTTTTGATCATTTTTTTTCAATCACTTAGTGATATAAATGTTAAATGAAGACTTTTAATTTGTAGACAATGGGGGCATATTTTTGAAAAAATAAAATAGAGTGGTTTTGAATTCAATTTTCATAATTTTTTTAGAACAAAGATTCATAGGGGGTAGATTGCTTGTAACAACAATCATACCTTAAGTTTAAGATTGATATTTTCAAAAAATTCTGTTTTAGAAATATTGAAGATTTAAGTTTTTTTTTTAATCCATCTCACACTCACCACTTCTTGATATTTAAAAAAATGATTAAAACCTAATTATTTAAATTTGAAGTCTTTCTTTATTTTTTAATTTAATTCTGTAGTATATTAAAGGTTTATGAGACCAATAGATGTTTTTTACATGTTCCTTTAAGTAAATTTTAAAAATTCACTAATTAGTTTTCAATACATTATCTTATAAATTGTTAAAATTTAACTAAAATAATTCACAAAAAAATGAAGTTTGGAATTTTTGAAAGTGAAATTTGGTATGCTTGATTGAGATGGCATGGGAAAGCAATGTCAATCATGCATGACAAAAAATGGCATCTGTATTAAACACCATAGAAAAAAATTAAATGCCTCAATATACAGTTTTTAAGAATATTGTACCTAATTGTAGATACAATATAATTTATATAAGGTAGCAACTTAGTCTCTAGATTGAGCTCAAGTTCCTATATTTAAGAATTGCAAAGAATTTTACTAATGCATGTATGGCTTATACTAGGCCTAAAATAGAATCAAGTAGTCAATTTTCCATCACTTTAGAGAGGTTAGTGCCTTGGGGAAGTTCACCTTAAGGGAATCAACCCATTTCCAACCATTCAAGCAATTAAATATATTGGGAGCATGGATTTTTTGAGTACGGAAAATTTTCTAATTATAGAAATAGAGTTTGGAAGGATTTTATAATTTTTCAATTTTTTTTTGTCAAAACATAATTACCATGAATTTTTAGCTGAAGGTTTTGCTAGACTTATACTGTTCATATAGGTCTTCTACTCTTTTTATTTTAAACCAAGGGTTGGTTGCAATATTGAAAAACTTGTAGTCAATCATAATGCACCACAATTGCACCTGGAAATATGCCTTAATTTATTATTGTTCATCTCTATTGTACAAAAATCTTGGAGGGTCACTTAGAGTGTCTATTAAAAACCACATGCAAACGAAATTTTGAACCCCCTATATACTTTTTGAATTTTAAATAAAATCAAATGAAAAAAATATGAATAGATTTTCTTACTTTGAAAATTTATGTTTTGAATTATTGATATTTTTATTTGTTAATAATAATTAGTCATAAGTTTTTGAAGTAAAAAGATACACAATAGAATTAAAAAATAACTTTCACACTCCTATATTATATAAGAAAAAAATTGTCTGAAAAATGAACAAAAAATTCTTAAAAATAACTCTCTATTGAAAGCTCATTTTGAGTTGAATATTGATGCAATAGTCATTTAATTTTGTTCTCTAAAAATATTTGAGTTAAAAAACATGCCATTTTAGTGCATTTTAAACCTCTTTTAGAAATCATTTCATATTTTATTTGAATTTGAAATTTTGAGAGTAGTCACGGTTGTCATATCAGACGGAATCTCACTGTTCACGGACAGAATTAGACCGATTAGGGTTGACCGGCTACGAACTTCAAAGGCTTATAACTTTTGCAAAAATACTTCAAATCAGGCAAATGAGATGTTTTTAGGCATCTACAAAATTGTAGATGCCTAAAAACATCTCATTTGTCCGATTTGAAGTATTTTTGCAAAAAAATATAAGCCTCTGAAGTTCGTAGCCGGTCAACCCTAATCGGTCCGATTCTGTCCGTGAACAGTGAGATTCCGTTTGATATGACAACCGTGGTTGTAGTAAAACTAAATGCACCTTTTGAGATAAAAATAGAATACTTTATATTATCGATAATTAGTAATGGGTTGGCTCCCATAGTAATAAGTTCTATTGTATGAGGAAGACTGAAAGCTTAAGTTCTATTAGACACCATGTAATTAGCACATAAATGATGCTGCAACCATTTTTTGACCAATGAATGACAAAAAATCTTTCTATGTGGGATAAAAGTGTAACTATTCATCTTCCAAATTTTGTGTGAAAAGGAGAGGTAGATTCTACAATAGTTTAACTTCCAATGAGTACTTTTGGATTTTTTAAAATCAATGATTCACAAAATACCAAAATGGATGATTTTTATGTTCACTAGTCCGCCCTACCTATAGCATTGCTGCGGACACTTAGTATCCAATGGATGACTTCATTGGGCACTATAGGATGAAAAAAATATTTTTTTCATTCAATTTAATTATTTGGAGGATACTTGAGTATATTTCTTAGTGAATAGTATTGCGACTTTAGTCCCTCATTATGGTCTTATTGACTGTTTCAGAGAAGAAGATGCTAAATCCTCCGATCACCCTTGTAGTGTATTTGGGCCATTTATTGCTATTTTGTATTGATGTGAATTTGAGCCATAATAATGATGTTTTTTGAATCTGAGTCCAACACATGAAATGAAGCTAGTCACTTATAGTTTCTGTTGATTGAATACGAAAAGGATCGAAAAATCTAAATTGGTTCTTGTAAAATTTTGCCTCATCTTTCAGACTGATCTGCAATGTTCAGTGAAACAACCAGATGCAACCATTTTGCCGCAAATGGTTACAGGCGATGAGGCTAATCTTTCATAGTTTCATGAGATGCACAAGTCGTGGGGCAAGGGAGCGTTTTCGGTCTTAATATTTTCTACAGAGGGATCATGCTCTTGACATACGGCAGACTTCTCTATCTGCTTTGAGTCTGCGAGGTTTCTGTGCGCAGATGCTGAAAACTACTCGTCGTGCGTGAAGGTTTCTTTACCGGTCATACACAGGGAGAACGGGAGGGCCTTACTGGGGGGGTATAGTTACATACCCCAAAAAAACACCCCCCCCCGGTATCGCCCTCCCGGTCTTCCTGTGATATATATTTCCGTTGTTAAAATCCATTGCTTCCCTTTCAATACGTGTAGCTAGACTGAGGGTAGTCATTCTGTTTTGAAATCACGTACATGTGGGCGTCGATCAGACTTAGAACTGTATATATTGCAGTCGTCCCTTCGCTCGCTGTTGTCTGCATGCATGCACAGGTTCACATGGTTTTTGTTACATGGTTCTTGTCAAATGTCAATGCTCCTTCTCTCACTCCCATGTTGGTGCCGTTATTTAGTCATTCGAGTATCTCCTGTCCTATTTGTGGTACAGATTGTACGCTCAGATCCTTATGCAACTACCCGCGTGCTCGTTTAGTGAGATATTGAAACTCGAAACGCACATATACTCTGTTTCAGTTGTTACTCAGTTTGCTCTTGTTCGGTCCATCTGTAGATCACCAAGCTTGTACAGATGGACCATCATTAGCTAGATCCAGTACAAATTTCAAACTTGGTACTTCAAGCTTGGTGCATTGATGTCTGCCCTCTGCATGGGCCTAAAACAGTGCAAATTCACAGCCACTCAATCATTCTCATAGTCTCATACTGAATCCTCTGTCTGTGATTGAGAGGTTCTCATCTTGCATCCCTGCCGGCTCGAGATCAAACGATGACTCCAAATAACCCTAATCATGTGAAGGTCTATTAAAAGAACGGATTCATCAAGTCCCACAAGTAATTGTGCACTAAGAAAATTCATTGAATGATACATCCATTTCAAATGTTCAATGATCGAGTCCACTTTGTCCATGAACCATTTTCCACTTGCTGGCCAGTAAGTAAATAAGTCGAATGCGATTCAGCACACGTAAACGTCAAATCTAATGCTGCAGCAAATCTTCAACTGCAGTAACAAGTTAATTTCAGGCCTGAACTACAAATCGTATGTGGATGTATAGTGACGATTTTAACTATATAACTAATTATCCAATCGACAATAACGGTCAGACCACAATCGATGGTCAATGATCCGCTTCATGGTTTCATATGCAAGCTAGGTCTGTAAGCGAATCCCATTTTCTCCTCCCCGAACTGATGAATGGTGCCGTCGTCCAAAGATATGATCTGGGTCTGCGACTCTCCGGACACCACATCGAACGACAGCAAATAGTCCTCGCACGCCACCCATATCACGCTGCCTCGCGCCTCGCAGCTGAACCAGTTCCGAAAGAAAAACCGTTCCTGGCTGAGAAAAGACATCAAGCGCAGAGCACGAGAGTGATGATCAATTTGGTTCACAGGAACCTGGATCCGCAGGACTCCACAATCCACTCCATGTCCCTCCAGTTGCATGATGTAAAAACAAAGGGGCATGAAAGCAAGTTTTCTCCCAAGATCGTCCACACATTGGAGACGCTCCGACTTCCCGCTGTAAGGTAGCTCCTCTCCGATGAGCCAGGCGTCGTGAACCTTTGCAGGAAGGACCGCGTACAAGTCTCCCATACATTCCAAGATCTCGATGTTCGGCATTATACTCATGTCATAGAAAAACTCCTCGACGGCGTACTTGAGGGATGGGATATGGAACTTCCGAAGCGTGTACTGCTGGACAACTTGCCATTTCCCTGCTTCTGCGTTGACTTCGAAGAGCCGCAGAGTACCGGCGTTAATGGCTTTCTGGCGGGGCTCCATACCTGCATCGGCAGTGGTTGTGGATTGTACGTCTGCGAAGTAGAGACGCCCGCCCACATGTGCACTTGCACAAATGTACTCCCAATCAACAAATAGCAAGAAATGTGTCGAGGGAATACGTCGACCCCATGGACGCTCGTGCGAAAATCGCAAACAATTCCAGCTGTTGGTGGTGGACGTGTAAACGGCCACAAAGTCGCTGAGAGTGAGAATCACTTGGTAACAGTTGACCTCTTCGTTGACTACCAGGCTCGCTTGCACGCCATTCTTATAGACATCCTTCCACGACACCAATCCCAGCAGTCGACAATTAGCTGCCGGGAGTTCCCTGCATTCTCTCGTCAGCGGGTTGCACACCAGCAGGCGTTTCCAGGACTGAGGCCTGCGATTCCTTATTCGCCCATTCGACGTTCCCGCCGCCAGCTTCGTGGTGTCCGAGATCGACGAGGGGTTGGAATCGGCAAGCACCGGGTTCAGCCGCTTGCTGCGGCGAATCGGGACGACGCCACTACTGCCCTTGATCAGGAGCAGGCCGCCTGCGCTGGCAATGATGTCGTCATGAGGATTGCTGAAGTGCAGCCATTCGTGCGGGAGACGTGTCATGGGAGGGAGCGGGAGAGCCCTATCCGATGCGTGATGTGCGCTCGAGTGCCAAATTCCACACCACGACGACCATAAATCCTTGACCGGGAGCGAGGATAAAAGTGCTTCGACTTCATCTGAGGGCGTCGAGAGCGATGGATGTGCTTTCTTGGGCAGAAGATTCTCCTTTTTGAAGATGATCGGGAAGTACCAGTCTCGGGTGTCGTCCAGCATCCGAGCTTTTGAGATGCGTGCGACGTTGCAGGAATCCCACATTGACCATCTAGGGCAATTGAGTTGAGTCAACCTGCGGACGGAGAGGTAGGGCATCTGGTGCCACACTGCCAAGTCGCCGATGGTGATCATCTCCGATTCTGAATGATGAGTCTGCTCCTCAGGGTGAGTCATGGTGGCGTCGAGGGTCGACATATCTGCGAGTCAATTCCACGGAGTGAACACATATCGAGTAGTTCTGTATTGATGGGGTCGATCGAATTCGTCATCTTAGGGTTCAGGAGTGGTGCGGCAATGCATTGGCAATAGGACATGGAAAAGACTGAGACAGCCGTACTGAATGCGAACGGAGTGCAATCGATAGGCTATCGCAACTTCTTTTGGTTCGCTTTTTTCTTATGTTATGGGACAATGCGCATTTAGTCCTCCGATCCTTATCTTTTGGCAAACTCTAGTCGAAAGCAGGAAAATAATGAGAAACTACCCTTGGTCTAGATTCAAGCAGACATGAGATTAATGTAACTAAGTTACTCTTAAAGCGAAAAGGCACGCTAATTCCCTCGGTCAGAATAAAGAATGCAACAGTGAGACGAAAAATGCCTACACGACAACAGCGACTGAAAAAAATACCCGAAGTGATGTGACGGTAGACCGACAGTAGCCTCAGTGAACTCCAGAAAGAATTGCGAATTTTTCTACCGTGACGGTGGGAAAGTACGAGAAATGCTGGAGCATACTCTGCACCTGGAACTTCCGACGGAGGCGAGCAAATTGGTCGTGAAAAGCTGATGATGAGCTGATGGAGCCCGAGCCTACTTACACCAGAGGGCAGAGATTGCAATCCTGAGAACAAGAAGCAGGTCGACGAAAAATCATGAATTCTTAGCAATTACTCTTAAAAAAAAAACGTAGAACAATCGATCACTTGATTGTCATAGCAGTTCTGACAATGTGAGAAATCTGTGTGCTGGCTAGCAATCCTGTGGGAAAAGCGACATACTCACCGCCTCACTGGAGAGAGAATTGCAGGAAAGAACTGTGTCCGACAGCAAGTTAAACGCAAATGAAGCCTGAGACTTGAGAAACAAGGTAGGCGCTCGACAGCCAGCAACGGCAACAACTGCAGGAATTCGATGAAACTACAGCGGGGAGAAGGTCAGGAGGTCTTTAAACCCTGAGCCCTACCCTCCCTCCGAGCCCATATGTTGGGTGCCTGATGAACAGACGGTGCCTCAACTCAATAGTTTCTCAATCATCCAAAGTTTGAATCTTTACAATTAAAATATCATCCGCTGGTTAAATTTGAGGTGATAGAGATAAAATCCATTTAATTAATTCTACAAACTTTGCACCAAAATACTTGTGGAACTCAAGAATCGAGTCTTTTCATTTGATATCTATGGGCAATTTCATTAAAATGGCAAAATTCCTCTACTTTGGCAATTTTTATAGTTCAGAGTGGGTAGTCTGAAGTGTACAAACATCATAGATGTCTTAAATTTATACCAATCTTAAATGTTTGAAATCTATACATGTGATAGAAGTCACTTTTACAATTCAAATCATGCAGTCTGAAATCTATAGTAGTCATAGATCTCTTAAATCTATAAAAGTCCAAGATTTCTGAAAACTATACCTATCCTAAATGTCATTTTTACAATTTAGAGCGGGCGGTCTGAAAATGGCACATGGAATGTGCAATTCCGACATTTTAACGAAATTTCCCATATCTCCAAATTATGCTAATAGTTCTGGAATGCACAAAGATGAGAATATTAATTTGCAAAGTTTGTAAGAGGATTTGCTCATAAAAGCATCAAAGTTAAGGCTTCGGCAATCGGCACTAATACCTTTGCAAGTACCGAAGTATATTTTTTTTCAAATTTATAATTTTATGTATTATATATCAATTATATTAATAAATATAAATGAAATTAATTTCATTGCAACCAAATCTCGGTAGTATTTCTAGAACAAGGTTGACAAAAAGTCAAAAATGAATGTCCTAGGCAAAATTACATCCAAAATCTGGACATTCGAACGTCCAGACGCAAACGACACATCAAACTTTACATTTGGGAGGGTTAAAATTGTAGTCAAAAAAATTTACCATAAGATAAATCAATGAATAGTGGATGCATTGGTGGATCCATTGGCAAACAATGGATGGTAGTAGACGACAAACAATAGATGCATTGGCAGTTTTTAGGTTGACACTAGTGTGTCCATCTATGCACCAATCTACTTATTTGTCTCATGATATACTACCGGAAAGGTATTGACAAGAGCTTTCAAGTAGTGTATAATACATCTAGTTTGGACAAAAACTCTAGCAGATTTTATTCACCATTCATGGTTTGATAGTCCCTCCCTTCCATTCTTCTAAAAACCTTACCTTCTACTTAAATCATATGACCACATACATTTTCTTTCCATTTAAAAAAAATATTGGCACCAATATGTGTGATTTGTCCATTATTGGATACCATATTTATAATTTAAATTAATTTTGGTGTGAGATTAGAGCAATGTACTATAACTAGTTTATTTTTATGGTTCTAATTATATCTATAGGATATAAATTAGTTTTTACCACTATCTGGATTAGACAATTTGGGTTTTAGAGGTTAAATCAACTAATCTCACATAAATAATGGCCAAAAAGTGACATGGTAATGCCATCACATATTTATGCCATTCTAGGTCTATGGATAGGGGCTATTATTTTAATATTAATGGATTCCACATGCACATCGTTCTTGTATGACAGTGTGTATTGGACACCTAGCCCCTTATTTATTTTTGGAGGGGCTTATGAAACATGATGGTTCTTATGTGACGGTGCATATTGGACACCTTGACCCTTATTTATTTTTGGAGGGCCTTATGAAACATGAGGGTTTGACTTGATCTTTTTCTTGGCCGCCAAGGCATGTTCCAATGATCTAAAGTTAGGATTTCTTGAGAACAAGGTGTTCTCCCTTAGTTCCCTACGTTTTCTTCCATGGTTCCCAATTAATTCTTTCTTGGTTCCCAAGGCAGAGAATTAGTATAAAGGCTCAGTTGAAACCTTGTCTTAGCATCTTACACCTTCCTATTGTAGTTGCTAAGTTGGTTGCTACAAGATTTTTGGGAAGAGACTTTGTGTGTAAAGAAGGATGGCGCCTTTATAGATTTTTTATAACTCTCAGTCTGTTAAATTATGTTTATTGGTCATTTTCTTCTTTGAATTATTAAGTTGACAGGTGGTTTCTTTATTATGATTGCAATAATACACCGTTGTAAATTATAGACACCTTGCATATCTCGGGGAGATCACTCTTTGTAATTTTAGGTATACACCTAAATTAAGAGGGTATTTAATGTGGGGCTATTTACTTTAATTATTCTATTAAAGATGATCCTATTTTTACAAAAAAAACTATAGAAGGTATATCCTATGTTTTTTTTATAAATTCATTTATATGATTATTTTAGTTAACCTATTTTTCATATAAAACTTATAAATTTAATTTTTTTCATATATATATATATAAAATATAAACCAAAAGACCAATCTCTTACATTTATACTTAATTTTTTAAATATATATTCTATTAGTTTTATAATACAATTTGAAATGATGATAAATAAAAATGTGAAATTCAACTTTAATATTGAATATTTTTGAATTTTCTATCATATATACTAAACAATCCGGCATTGTGAGAAACAAAAAATTCTAGTAATATAACATGAAAAACATCAACATTGACATTTTAAAAGCACTACAAATTCATACAAAAATATGATCATTACTGCAACGCAAGGACCATATATTTCATCTCAACAAATGCATTTGCAATGGTTTTGAATTGAAGATCAAAATATAAAATAGTGTTTATAAAACGCTAGCAAGTAGTGAATGGGCCCTAAATTCTAAGCAATTCCTTTACATGTCATAAACGTGTAAACAAAAACCTTCATCATACAATATCAATAGCTTAACATTTTGTTTTTCTTGAAAGAGTAGATTCTTCCTAGATCACAATTATGAAGACACTAGTTTGGATAGACTAGATATCAACCAAAAAAACTCCCCCAAAACTCTCCTTGATTTATTGTATTGTTTACATATCATCATCTACACAAAATTATTTGTTCACATGTAAACTCATTGTAATATGAAAATTTTCAAAGGTCCTTTTTTCTTAAGGCTAACTTACTAATAAAAAATCCTACTATATGATGTTTTAGCATAGGCTAATTTATATATAATAGAGTATGTTGCATTTCATGGACCCTATAGTACTCCTAAATATTATATAAATTTTTCCTCTTTTGAATTAAATGGACCCTATCTTTTAACTCACGTAGTTTTCTAAAAAATTGACAATAATCGCCCTGGGTTGTATACGCAATTCTAAACTATTACATATTTGTTAAATTGTATGGGTGCAAGTGAGGTTCACAACTTCTTTAGTAATTTCACCTTGACAATTTACTCCAAGACCATGATTATTATTTTATGGGATACTAAAATCATGATGTATGCTAGTTTTAGTTATTGGCTTGATGATTTTTTAGGCTTTAAGCTACTTGAATTTTTTTTAAATTCTTCCTTATAAGGATTCTATTATAGTAATCTTTACTTGGTTAATATGAATTACTTTTTTTTTAGAAATACTAGCAGTTGGTGCTTGCTATGCTACACATTCACCATTAGAATTTCATAAGAATTTTTATGTATTAAATAGAATGCAAAGCAAGAATTTCAATAAATCTTCAAATAAAAATTACTAAAATTTTTATATAAATCTTTTTATAAATAAATATATATTGAAATAAATAATAGAAATTTAATGAATGATGAATGAAATACATGCAATGATGAATACGGTAAAAGATACATATACATTAGAATGCATTAGAAATTTGACTCAATTGTTACAAACAATGGCAACCCAAATAGAAGAATTTAAAGGAAAAACTTGTAAATCTCAAAAGCTTCGTGAACAATTTAATTGTTGTGAAATCCAAAATTGGTTCAATCTAATAAATTTCTCAAATCATTTGGTAGTAGCAACAGAAAATTGAAATTAGAAGCTCAAAGTTCATAAAAGCACAAAATCATAGAAATGCAAAAGAAGTATAAAGCCAAGAAAAGCAATGGAATTGCTACCTTTATAATATCACCGTATTGATCCTCTTTAATATCATCTCAATTGCAAGGACTATATTATTTTTATAATATCACCCTTTGTAAAAAGTGATATTATAGAAGTAATTGTGAACTACTACTCTATTTCAGTAATATCACATTGTGTGAAAATATGATTTCTATTTATGCATGATTGGAAATATTTTTATCATACTACTAAATCATAAATCCCTTTGTAATATCACAAATGCTACCATTAATACTAGGGGCTCATACTTGCTATGCTACGCATTCATTGCATCACAAAGTTTAGACCCTACGATTTGGCAACAATTATCATGCGGTTATCATTGTTTCATGGGTTTGTACCATAATCGCATTGACTTAGTGTATTTTTACACATTGAATCAGTGCGAAAACAATGAATATCAATAGCGTACGATTTATGTACTTTAACTATATGATTGTTGTGCAGTTTTGGCACAACAATTGTATAGTTAAAATACATAAACTGTACGCTATTGATATTCATTGTTTTCGCACTGATTTCGTGCATAAAAATACACTAAGTCAATGCGATTATGGTACAAACCCATGAAACAACAATAACTGCACGATAATTGTTAACAATCCGTCTATCCTTAAGTTTGAGATGTGTATCACATATTAGTAAACATTTGATATATTTGAATAACATACTAGTTATAATGATTTTGATAAGTCTTTAAAATAATTATGATTTCTATATACGTGTGATTGGAAATATTTTTATAAAATAATTAAAATAATTATTTTAAAGACTTATCAAAATCATTATAACTAGTAAGTTATGCTAAATGTTATTTTAAAATTCACTATAACTAATATATATGCTAGATGTTATTTTAAAAGATTTGATTTGAATTTTAAAATAACATCTAGCATATATGTAGATTTAACACATCTAAGAAAAGTATAGATTTCAAACATTTAGAATGTTTGTATACTTTAGACCACCCAGTTTGAATTGTAAAAATTGCCAAAGTAGTGGAATAGCACCATTTTAACAAAATTGTCCATACATGAAAAAACCTTTAATTAGATATTGATTACTAAATAGTGGTTAATATATATATTTAAACTTAGTATCCATTTGCAATTTTCTTCAACCTCAATATATCTTTGAAAATAAATACTTAAATTGCAACTTACAACATTGGGTGATTGTAAAAAATCTGAACTATAAAACTGCCATCTAGAACAAATGTAGATTTCAACCATCTAGGACAAGTATACATTTTAAACCACCTGGTCTAAACCAAAAAGTGAAAAAACTACCTAAACTGCAAAATGGAGCCATTTTAATGAAATTCCCCATGTTTTCTCTAATATTTTAGTGATAAGTAAGAAACAAAGTTTAGGTTAATTTACAAATTTTGAAATTTTAAGAGTTTACCATAAGAAAATAAAATGGAATTTACTTCTTTACTTCAATTAAGATTGTTATCTTTGCTTGATTTCTTTTAACATAAATTCTTGAAATTCCCATATAATTCCAATGCAAATGATTTTTGTGGTTTAGATTGCAGTTTTTTTTGGTTAGATTTCAATGAGTTCTTAGATGGTTAGTGATAATAGAGAAAGAATTGAAGATTCTAGAGGAAAAAGTGGATTTGACAAATAAAAGCATAGATAAACAAAATAATTTCAATATGGAGTGACTTGAGTTGATTGTAAGCGCTTTCAATCTTTCATTTACAATCTTTCATTTAGCATATAGTGAGGGTTGAATTTGGAAGTATTGACATTTGACGAACTTGTTGAAATGTTTTTACATTTTCTAGCTTATAAATTGTTAACATTAGAAAAATGTGGATTCTATAGAGAATCATTTTTTTTCTAATGTGCAAATAGCAAAATGTACAAATAAAAAATATTTAAATATCATACACCATTTGATTGGCTCAGAAAATCTCAGAAAATCTTA
This sequence comes from Climacium dendroides, assembly GCA_950106755.1. Classification (NCBI taxonomy): domain Eukaryota; kingdom Viridiplantae; phylum Streptophyta; class Bryopsida; order Hypnales; family Climaciaceae; genus Climacium; species Climacium dendroides. The sequence continues at coordinate 27,377,796 of OX467084.1, read as the reverse complement.
AATCTTAAATTGTGATTTTTTTAAAATTAAAAATTAAAAATTATATATATATATATATAACATGTGTGTTATATCTTCTATGGACAAGACCCCTTCTCCCAAGTTCTACACCTTGAATTTATAGTTGGAACACTATCAACTTTGAGAAGCCATATTTTTTTTATTTGTAATTTAGATCCTTACATCATTTAGACCCAAAGAAGCAAAGATGAATGCTTTCATCATCTTTTTAGGCATACATAGGGAATTTTGTTAAAATAGCACAATTATGTAGTTTTGATACTTTTATGGTTTAGATTGTACACTTTCAAATCTATATCTATTCTAAATGACACTTTTTCACTTTAGACTATGTAGTTTGAAATATGTACTTGTCCTAAATGTCACTTGAATGGTTTAAATCACGTAGTTTAATAATGACATATGAAATTCCCTATATATGTGCCATACTACTCAAAGTGATTGCAAGAAAGACCGAGTGATTTTGGTAGGGTTTTGCTAAACTAGTTTTGTCTTCTACTATAACTTTTGAATTTTAAATCCAATGCCAAAAATAAAAAATCTATTTCTACATGTTTTGATTGTAATTGCATTTAAAATTCAAATTTTCTAATTTGTCGCACTTTCATTTTTTGTTTTTAGTATAGGATAGTACCCAAATTTAATATACTAGAGCTAAAATTTTGGTGGCCTATTTTCACACTAATGGGGCATGTTCCATATAAAGGGCATCAAAAAATATATTATTTTATGTCCTCCACATTCATGCAAATAGGCCAAAAAAAGGGGCTCTATAGTGACCACACTTTTGAACATTGAAGATGATTCAAGTTCATTTTTTTTGTGAAATCTCACTACCATCAAGTCCTCACAAATTTTCAATTTTAGTTTTTTTAATTTCTCTATCATGGACATGGTTGTCATACTAGACAAGTTACTATTCATTTCTTGTCCTGTAGGACGAGTTACTATTCATCAAATGTACCTCTCAAGTACATTTGATGAATAGTAACTCGTCCTATAGGACAAGAAATGAATAGTAACTTGTCCAGTATGACAACCATAATTATGGATTTATTAAAAATCAAAACTTTGAAATATACCTATTCTACCTACAATTCTAAATGTCCCCCAAAAGGTATATTTCAACATTTAGATTTTAAATAACTCCATAATAGCAAAATGAAAAAAAATACTTAGAAGTGTTTGCCCTATGGAGCCCATTTTTTTGGTCTACTTGTACAAATGTGGAAGACACAAAATAATGTATATTTTGATGCCCTTCATATGGAACATACTTATGGGGTGCACTCCCCCTTTTTTTGATGTTAGCGTGCAAACAAAACTTTGGACCCCCTATATATTTTTTAAATTTTAAATAAAATTAAATGAAAAAAATATGAATAGATTTTTCTACTTTGAAACTTTATGTTTTGAATTATTGATATTTTTATTTGTTAATAATAATTAGTTACAAATTTTTGAAGTAAAAAGATATACTGTAAAATTGAAAAATAACTTTCACACCCCTATATTATATAAAAAAAATTGTTTAAAAAATGAACAAATTTTTAAAAAAAATAACTTTATTGAAAGCTCATTTTGAGTTGAATATTGATACAATGGTCATCTAAATGTGTTCTTTAAAAATATTTGAGTTAAAAAAACATGCCATTTTAGTGTATTATTAACCTCTTTTAAAAATCATTCCATATTTTATTTGAGTTTGAAATTTTGGGAGTAGAATCCTATAGTCATTAGTAAACAATGCTCAAAATTTGAAGTTAAAATTATAGTTTATTAGAAGCCACTTGTTCACATGTAGTATATTGTAGTAGAACTAAGTGCACCCCCGGGGGAACATACTCATATTTTAGTGATCTATTTCCATTAGTGTAGAAATAGATCACTAAAATTTTAGCTCTACATCACTAAATTTGGATATTTTCTAGTACTATAAACAAAATACCCCAAAATTGTGACAAATTAGATAAATTCAATTTTAAATGTAAAATTATTTTTAAATTTAAAAATAAAAAGGGATACAATTAAAATCAAAACACGTAGAAATAGATTTTTCATTTTTGGCATTGGATTTAAAATTCAAAAGTTATAGCTTGGATAAAAACTTGTTTGGCAATGCACTACCAAAATCATTTAATCCTTCTTGCAATCACCTCCTACTTCATATATCCTAATTTCAAAGTGCTATAGTCCCTAAGTGGCTTGGGAATCCTCATTTTTGTTAATCTTACTAGTTTCTTTTAAGGCTTACAAAACCACCCCTATGATTCCCATTGCTCACCAAAGTAATACACACACCTTATAGTGAAGGTTGTAACATGCATATTATCTAGTTGTCTAACTTGTCTTCATAATGTGATTTAAAAATGAAACTTTCATCCAATTTTACTATTTAAATTAGAAATTATTTTCATTTTGTGATTTTATAATAATAACTCTCCAATACACAATAATGGTAGTAACTTAGATAAACTTGCTTTTACATTCAATTATAAGAACTTCTATTTGTTATATTGAGACTTTTCACAATCTCATTTTTATCTTCGATTTGAAGATAAATCGCTTTATCTCTTTATTAGTATTTTTTTTATAAATAGGTAACAAAACCAACTTTAAGAATTTCATTTTAAAATCACTATTTGAGTATCACTTATTATTGGTTTCAATTGTTATTTTTGTAATCGAATTTATAATATCTAGCATCACGGTTGTCATATCGGACGGAATCTCACTGTTTACGAACAGAACCTGTAGATGCCAAAAAACATCTCATTTGTCCGGTTTGAAGTATTTTTGCAAAAGTTATAAGCCTTTGAAGTTTGCAGCCGGTCAACCCTAATCGGTCCGATTCTGTCCATGAACAGTGAGATTCCGTCCGATATAACAACCGTGTTTAACATTCTATCTCAAAATTTCTAAAAAGTCTCAATATAACGAATATAGTAGGATTGGATTATTTTAGGTACAAAACTACTTAAGTTAAATAAAATATTTTTCAAATACTAGGCAATATGCTTCTCAATGAATAAAATTGGAAAATTGCAACTGTTTTTTTAAAAAATTGGATGAATATAGAAATCATCATCCACATTTTGCATGTCTCATCCATGTCCGTGGATGAGAAGCATTCAATAATAAAAGACCCTTTCAATTGCTACCTTAAGTAATTCATGTTGTTTGTGCATTTGTGGAAAATCTTGAGAATGGTGAGAATATTGGCGGGAACTCCAGGCAAGTGAGTCAGTTTGAAAAACCAGCTGACGTATTCTCAAGCGGCTTCGATCGCCGGCACCGACCCGCGACGGCCATTCAAACAAAAGAAACGCCCGGATCGGAGTCCCCGGCGACGGCATTACCAGCCTTCACCTCCTCCCGAGTCGATCGCAAAACCTAGTTTTATTGTTTCCAAGACCAAGGCTTGGCCCAGGTCCGGGGGGCCATCGATCATATAGAGGCAATCCCATCCTCTTTCAATTCCCAATTCCCTTCTCCAGTTTGCAATTCTCTCCGGGAGCCGGATTAGTTGTTGTCTTCTTGCCGAGCGAGTGCTTCACTTTTTTCTCACGACGACAAGTTTCCATTTCCCGTTGTCACCGAGGATTGGGCCTGCTTTCGGATTTGGGTTCGACTACCTTGCAGCAATGGACTGGGTCTCGCAGGTAATTTGCAGTAACTGAGAATTTGTTCGTGTAAAGTGTACTCTTTTGCAACTTAAGTTGATTTGCATTCGTCGCATGATACTATGCTGCTTTTCTCTCATGTGTGCGAACCCGATCAGTATAATCATGCTTTCCCTCGTAGCTTCTCCGCTTAATTTTCTTCACGCTGCCCTCCAGGTAGTTAATTAGGTCCACTGCGTGCAGGTGCAGAGAGATAAATATCTCGAGAGCATCTCATGATTTTCCTGCCTTTGCGGACTAGAGTTTGTAAATCTGTGTGAGGAAGATAAAGAGTTTCATTAGTTAATGGATGCAGAAAAAGAGAAAACTAACGAGACTGTATTCTGATGATTGGCATCGCATGTTCACATGCACAGTCGCCTTGACAGTGCTGTCTTCTAAGTCACGGCATTGCGGACGGTATATATTAATACAGTCATCGCATGTTCACATTCGCCTTGTCCAGTATTGTTTTCTACTTCACGACAATGTGGATTTGTGGCATGGCTCCTCAACCCTAAACTCGAATGTCGAATTCGACCCATCAGTAACGTTCTAACGTCCTTGATTTGTATTTGTATTCCCTGTGACTAGCAGATCGAAATGTTGGGCGACATCATCGACCTTACCATGACTGGCTCAGAGGATGGCTCAGAGGATGAGCAGACTCATTCGGAAGCTGATTTGGCCACCATCGGCGACGTGACGGTGTGGCACCAGATGCCCCACCTCCCAGCCCGCCGTCTGATTCAGCTAAACTGCGAAAGATGGTCAGTGTGGAATCCCAGCCACAAAGATCGCATCGCAAAGGCTCGCAGGCTGGACGACTCCCGCGACTGGTACTTCCCGATCATCACCAAGAGGTGGATTCCCAAGCCTGAGGAAATTGTATCTCCTGAGCGCTACTGGACATGGTCTGGAATCTGGCACGAGAGCGCCCATCACGCGCATACTGCACGAGCCCTCACCCTTCCTCCCATGACCCACTTGCGGCAGGACTGGCGCTATGCCAGCTTCATGCTCCACCACATTGTTGCCAGTGAAGGTGGTCTGCTCCTTATTTGGACCAGGAGAGCGGAAGAGCTGATCCCGAGACGCCGCAGCCCTCGACTGAACAAGCCCGTAGCCGGAACCAACGTTCCCGAAACCTCAGCTCCGGATTGGCGCACCGTCAATGACCACTGGACGCAAGTGCCCCCTTATTGGACTCGTCTGCTAGTGTGCAACCCGTTGACGAAAGAATACAGAGAACTCCCAGCAGCGAATTGTGAAGACATAGGGTGGCACTCATGGCGACTCGACCATTCTTACAGCGTGCAGATACGCATGGTGGTCGACGATGAGGCCAACAGTTACCAAGTGATTCTACTTCTCATGAACTTCGTGGCGCTTTACAAGTCCACGACCAACAGTTGGAATTGTGTGCGATTACAGGAGAGTCGTCCATGGTGTCGAAGATTTAACCCGTGGGTGTATTACAGTGCAGCCGTACGTGTGCGTGGGCATATCTACGTAGCAGACGTACGAACGAATCACAATCCGAACGTAGGCTTCGCCGCCTTTCGAATCGACCCCATCTCCGACCCAACTCCAGCCGGTACTCTCCGCCTATACGATGTCGACGCAGAAGCTGGGACGTGGCATCTTCTCCACGAGTACACTCTCCGCAAGTACCACTTGCCGGCCCTGAATCCGGACCCCGAAATGTTCCCCTTTGACATGGGTGTCCTCAACAACGTGGAGCTAGTGGGATGCATGGGAGAATTGTATGCTATTGTTCCAGCCAGGCTACACGATGTTGTGACTGTGGGACTTGGCAACTTTGGTACTCGTGGACTGAAGCGAAAGAACTGCCAGAGTTTCGAGCTCAAGGAACCGAAGGAGCTGCTGATGCGTGAAGTGGGAGTCGAGCATATGTCCCTGGTGTTCTACGTAATGCAATTGCCAGCACGGGAAGGGGTGTTCGGGGACGGGGTGGACCATGCGGTCCTGCGGATTAATGTTCCAGAAACTTGGAATGTACAGGCTTTTCGAGATTATAGGGCTCGTAAGCAAAGAATGTACAACACGACTGAGGTGCATCGCTCGGGGGTCCCCAATTGGTTCAAATGCGAGGCGCGAGGGAGCGTGATCTGGGTGTCATATGAGGATTATCTACTGTCGTATGATGTGGTGTCGCGGAAGTCCACGACGCAATTGATTCCTCTTGACAGCAGCGACGACAGCGCTAATCATGTAGTGAGACTCTCTTACAGGCCAAGCTTCCATATGAAGCCCTGAACCTAGCTCCTTGGGGTACCAGTGGCAAGTTGAAAGCTTTGTGTGCAATTTCACAATCTTACCAAGGTGATGAAGCTGATGAAGCTGGTGATACATGACGACAAAAGCATCTTTCATTAAAATTGCAGTCTTTTCTTAAGTTTTTGGTTAAAAGATTAGTGAATAATCATGGATTCATGTTTATTGATCTGATAGGGGTGTGAGCCTATGCCTACATAATCAGCCCTGCCAGACAGCCTGCAAAATGCTTGATTGACATCAAATTAAATGGGTTTTATGATTGAAATGTGAGAGATTTTTGAAATGTTTTGAAATCTTCTTGATTGATTAATTGTTCCTGATTATTTTCTGTTTGATTGTTCCCTGGTTTAAATTTTTGATGTATTCTAGAAAATATTACTCTTAGGTTAAACTTAGAATCCTAGCTCCAAAGTTCCTCTTGATGGGGAATTTCATTAAAATGGCGATATTCCATGTGTCATTTTCACAGTGTGCCATTCCCATAGTTCAAACCAGGCGGTCTGAAATCTATTAATGTCTTAGATTTGTGAACTCTATACCACTATTAGATGTATTATATTAAGGAAAAATGTAGATTTCATACCAATTGGTTTTAAAAAATCTACATATTTCTTAGATTTCAGATATCTAATAATGGTATAGATTTCAAAAATCTAGGACGCTAGTAGAATTCAGACTGCCCGGTCTGAACTGTGAGAATGCCACAGAATAATCGCCATTTTAATGAAATCCCCATCTTGGCATTATTAGTGCATACTCTACACTTAATCAACACATGAAATTGCTTGGGAATTGGGACCCTGAAGGCTGGCAATCACATTTTAGTTCGCAGTTGCAGGCTTGCAGCTAGTAGGGCTGAACTCAATTTTGTTGAAGTTTGCGCTGTCAGTTTTCTGTAGAACGTGATGCTGACGTTGTCATGAGATGTTGCAAGAAATTAAGGCGGAATTATTTGATTGTGTTCATCATTGATCGACTTCGGATTGTGGATCTACAATTTCAGCTATTCCTTGCATTTGAAATTAATTTAACCCTGATTGGACCCATGGCCATTATCTGTCTATGCACTGTATATGGAGAACTAAAGAAATGGTGGCAAATAAGGCGGCAAGTTAGCACCTTTCAAATAAATTTTGGGATTGGGGACAAATTCTGTAGATATTTGAAGGGCTGTAATCTTTTACTGGTGTTCATTTGGCACAATATAATGTAGAGTTAGTGAGTAGGGCTGTCATATATTACACTGGCCTACAATCAAATTGCTAGAATTGGAGAAGCTGGCACGCTAGTGTGAGGAATGTTGCAGTAGCTTATTACAACTCTCCTGAAGGTAATTTGCAATTGATTTTTTTTTACAGTCTTGTACGAGCTTTTCAATTCTCAGCTTTGTTTACGTTGTAAGTTATTTGATTTTCTCTCTTACTTGCAATCTCACCTGCTTGCTTCAGGAAATTCGATTTGGCTTCACTTCTTCACTAATTCAGGACACGCTAACCTTGCTAACCTTGCATTTGAAGGGGGGATTGAGCATACTTTTCCCATTGGGGATACCTTGCTGCAGCGAACTACTTCGGTGCAATTGATCTTACAGCCTAGTACGAGTTTTTTAGAATTGCATGCTCATGTGTTGCATACTGCAGGGTTCTAGATAAGTGAAGTAACATGCTTGAGTCTCACTAGTTTCTCACGAGTTTCTTATCTCCGGGTAGAGTTTGTAAAAAACCTGCTTCGAGTCAGAAAGGCACCGACGGAAGAATGGTGCATTAGTCGATCGTTACAGAGAAAGCGAACTTTAGTAAGATTGCAGACTTTTGTAATACTACGATCACATTCTCGATCCACTAAGCGTTCTCTAGAACTAAGCATTGATTTCTCGAGGACATAGATCGAGAATTAATGCTAAGTTCGTAATTAACTTGTGTCAATGCAATGTCGTTGCAGTTCCTTGGTGTCAATGATCCACCACCAAGAAGAGGCACTTCGTGTGCTGGAGTGAATTTTTAAGGTGCTCGAGTTATCATTCGAAGACTCATACACGTCCAATTTCTATACAGAGGACTAGCAGAGAAGATTTCTCCAGCTCCCACCGGAGCCTCTCTAGCTAGTCCAGGTCTGGAAATGGCACGAGAGCGCTCACCACTTATCTGAAAGCTAAAGGGCCCTCACGCTCTCTTCCTCGACCAATCCGCAGCACGGATGGCTCTCATCGATTTGCCCTTGCTATTTCGTTGCCAGTTCAGGAGGCCTGCTCCTCATCAAGAAGCCTAATTTGGAACCGCCCCAAACACCAGTTTCCAACTCCATTGTCTCAGACACCTCAATCCAGGTACCCACGTGTAGGGTACTAGGGTGTGTAGGGTGTTTTCTGTGAACGCCTGGAACGCCTGGCAAAGGAATGCAGGGAGCTTCCGGCAGCGAATTGTCGACTCATGGGGTGGCCTGACTGGGACTCTATCTAGATTAAGGGTGTGCAAACCCACATGATCGCCGTGTGCAAACCCACACGAGACCAACATTCACCAAGTGATTCTCACTTTCGAAGACTTCTTGACCGTCTACAACCACCAGATGGAATTCCTTGCGTTTTCCGACACCTCGTCCATGGGCACTTCATCACCAGGACAGAAGCGATAAGTTTTATTGCTGGTCGAGCACACATTCGGTCAATTCGAGTATTATCCGGAACATGGAGCTCGTGGGATGCATGGGCGACTGATACAGTATGCAGTCTTTTCCGCCAGGCTACACGATGTTTTGATGATGGAGACGAATCGAACGAGCCCTCGATCCCGAGTCTCAGGATCGTCCTGGCGAGGAGCTCGTCGTCGAGTATATGCCGATGGTGTTTTTTGTCATGCAACTGCTGAGAGACGGTGGCGGGGGTGGTGTGGATCATGCGGAACTGCGGATACCGGTTCCTCAGACTACGAGTGTTGATGATATTGTGTATCGCAAGAGTGGTTTGAAGCGCCTAAGTATCGCGTTTGAGACGAATTGACTGGTTCGTCTCTGAGGCCCGAGGAAACGTGATCTGGGTGTTGTTCGATGACTATCTGCTGTTGATCTGTCGTATGATCTATGTGGTGTCGGGAAAGTCCACCGCCCTTGCCAGATCATTGCTTTATTGGACCTCAGGACAGAGGATTGACATACAGGCCTGGCTTCCATATGAAGGCCTGAAACCTGCGTGAATCATTCACAGTCAACTCTCAGTCGGTAGTTGCTGGTCTGTAACTATTGTAGTAAGTTGGAATATGTGCTCTCATTTCTGGTGCATGCAATTTTCTGTAGAAGTTCATTCTGATCGATGCTGTCTTAAGGAGTTCCAAGGAATAGTATATGCAGCCTCACTATGAGTCTGTCCGTGTAAATTTAGAAAGTAAAGAAAACTTCACACTTCAAGTTTTGTGACGAATTAGCGTAGGAGGTGCAAGCACATATTGTGTTCCCGGTGTCAAAATTTTCGGTGAGTTTCATTTTTCCAAGTGTTTCCAGTGTACGACACACAGGGGAAAGTGGGACTCACCGGGAATTTTGACCGAGGGAACACAATATGAGACCCTTGTGAAACAATGTTCTTTTTTTTGAATTTGTGCTAATTAAGGTCTCTTGGAAGGCTTGCACACGTCCAGACATTTTTTAATGAATCTTTTTTGAAAGACTAATGATTGGCAATTGTATCTAATTTTATGTTACCATAGCTTCCTAGTAGCTTGGTTAAAAAATAAATAATTAAAGTGGTGCTTAAACTCTTGGAAAATTATTGACCTAGTTTGTCTAATTTGACTTGCTCCATATAATCTTGCATCTCTTTTTTGTTTTAATTATAACCATATATTGCAAAAAAGTTTCATTGCCATTTTGACCATTTTAAAGCACAACTACACAATCCCTCACAAACAAAACATCTCTCTCACACACTGTAACAAACCTTGACACTTAACAAAAGCCTAATACACAAGGTAGAGAGTTGAGGGTTTGGAAGTCAACATAAGTGTTTATATAATTGCATTTTCTTTAAATGAAAATAATAATAATAATTCTAAAATTAGAAGAATAAATGGAAAATTTCATTAAAATGGTGATATTCCACATGTCATTTATGCAAGTCAAGAGTATATATAACATCACTTCTCAGCATGTCAACCTTATAGATGTGCCAATTTTGTCCCTAATAAGTCCAAATTGCAACACAACTCCCATTTTTCTTCACCGTGCTATCTTTCTATGAATTTCTTCCATTTTGTAATCCCCCTTTGTGCCATTTTCATGGAATAATCGCCATTTTAATGAAATTCCCTATACAACTTGAATAAATGCCTAGTTTATTACTTTACTTTAATTATATTTTTAAAATTTTCAATTTCAATATAATATTTTTGGATTGTTTAACTATTATTTTCACTTTAATTAATTATTAGACAAAAAGTTACCCAAGTTGCTTGGAAGCTATGGTAGTTATCTTTAATGGACTCTTGTAGTATTAGATAAGAATTTTTGAATTAAATGGCCATATTTCATTGCATCTTGAATTGCATTAGGCTTTTATTAACCCCTAAATGTCCAAAAGGCCATATTTGTTATATTGAGACTTCTTGCAAATTTTGAGACAAAATGCTAGATACTATAAATTCATTTATAAAAATAATAATTGAAACCAAGAATAAATAATGCTCAAATAGTGATTCTAAAATAGAATTTTAAAAGTTGGTATTGTTACCTATTTATAAAAAATACTAGTAAAGAGATAAAGTAGTTTATCTTCAAGTCAAAGATAAAAATGAAATTGCAAAAAGTCTCAATATAAAGAATATGGCCTTCCAAGGCCTATATTGAGATCTTATGAATTTGCTCTACATTGAAAAAAAAAAAATTTTGATAAGTTGTAAAAATTTTCTTAAAATTTAACTGTACAAATTCAAACTAGACATGTTAGAAATCACATAGGAAAAAACAAACCAACAATATTACTTATGAATTGAAAGATTATAATGTTTGATCATGAAGGTGTTAAAACTATGAAAATCTCTCAGCTCTCATTTTGCATGTCAAATCTAAAAAATTGGTCACCAAAAAATATAAGGTTGAAGGGCCTACCATGTATAATCCCAATGAATTTATAACTTCTCAAAATCTATTTTATAATTTTTTTAAATGAATTTCTAATGTGATTTTTCCTCCAAGGTCTAGTGTATTTGAGGCTCATTTCCAAGAGCCCTCAAAAGTCAAGATTGCAATGAACACCCTTGCACAAAATCTTGAATAGAAAATCATAATCAATCATTTTCAAAATCAAAATTTTGCTGCTAAAACTAGACTTTGAAAAAGAATCTGTCAAAAATATAAACTACTAAAAATAGAAAATTGATTAGGTTTTATATAACTTTGAAGTATTGTTAACTCTAGAATTTGATACCTTGGACATTTAGGGGTTAAAAAGTATCCCGAGTCTCCTGATCCAAAAATGTTAACCATTGAATCATTAATACCTTGAAGAATTGAATATTAGAATATATATTTTTAGAGTTGGAATATTTCTAAGAGCTCCAAGCTTGCTTCACGAAACCTTAGGCCAAACCCCAATAGAAGCAAAACAAAGAAAACAAAGCTTCTCTAGTATATTTTGTGCAATTGTGCACTATTTGAAATTTTTTTACAATATCCCTAACAAGTTTTATATGGCAATTGAAAGAAAAGAGCCTAAAACTATATTTCTAAACATACATGACATCAAATCAATCTTTGTTTTATACTTTAGTACATTGACTATTATGATAATTGAATTCATTAAATATTCCTATGATTAAAAAAATAGGTTTTCTTAGAATGTAGCAAATAGCAAACCCTCTTCTTAAACACCCTCTAGCCTTTAGGGATTAAGGTAGGAGGTCCTAAAATAAACTTGGCTCTAAAAATCATATCTTTTAATCTAAGGGTACATTTTTCTTTCTTCAATGCACCAATGCAACACTTCAATGTATAATTAGTGCACATTTTTGAAGGTAGATACTTTTAATGAGTATTACATTATTACTAAAAAAATATGTAACTAATTCCAAAAAAAACAAAAAAATATGAAATTACTTGAAGTAAATGCCGATTCCATTTTTCTTTCTAAGAAAATTTTAATGAAAAATATTTCAATGAGTTAATCTTTCCCTAAAATGCAATCATCTCTCAATTCCTAAACTCCTAGAGGGGTCTTTCCTCTAAAATGACTTCTAAACAACCATGTTTCTTAGAGTCAATCAAGTTTTGAAAGATTTGATTGTAGGATCTTGCTCACTCTAAACTCTCCAATCTTCAAAGAATTTTTGCCCAACAGATTATGAGATTGTATTTGTAATCAAAATTCAATTTTTACAAAAAAATTATTTTTTTCTAAGGCAAACACTACAAGAGAAACGCATCCAAAATGACAGAAATCAGCCCCTCCTAATCTACAGAAATTTGACGAATTTCAGTCAATTAAGACAAAAACTGTCCGAATTGACAGAAAATTGTCTAAATTGACAAAAAACTGTCAATTTTCTGTAGTTTAGGAGGGGCTGATTTCTGTCATTTCGGACCAGTTTTTGTCATTTCGGACAGGTTTTCTTGTAGTGAAAATGACTTTGGAGGGCCATTTTTCAAAATTTTCACAAATGAAAAGTTTCCCTTTTTGAACAAATGCAATGATGAGTAGTTTAGAATAAACATGCCAATTTTCAAAAATATTGGAGAAAAGATTATTTCCAAAGCGTTATAATCAATGGAGGTGTACGAGCCAGGAAACAAGAATACCACCTAAATAAGCCCATCAAACATTTATTCAAACAATAAGGCCTTGCCCACTTGCACTATCCAATCAGGAAATATTCTTTTTCTTGAGATGACCTCTCTTTGGCTAAGTCTCTCTCCTAAGACAATTTGCAGTGAGCATTGAACATTCCTTGAAGATGAAATTTTTGTCCAAATCAAGAGTTTTCTTTAGCTATGAAAATTCAAATAAACTTCATGAGAAATACATGAAATTTCAAAAACAATATATTTGGGCAATTTGAGAAGCTCCTAAAATTGGACAACAACCATAAAATGGTTGATTGGAATTGAGGAGTTAAATGAGGGGTTAAATACACACTTTAGGGGCCTCCTACAAAACTTATGTTCTAAAATGGCATAAAATTCTTTGAATCTTGTATTAGAAAGTTAAATATATCATGCTTAAGTTTATACCCTTGAGTTCACACCCTAAGGTCCAAACACCGTTTTTTGGCATCATAGCAATTTTGGGCAACTCATTACAAATGGAATTTTTATTTCTTTTCTTTGAAAATTTCAAAAAATATGTGTCTAAGGAGTAGTTTTAAGGCACAATAATTTTCATAACTTTTGACTACATGGTTAAAAAGTTATTGCATGGTATGTCATTTTCAATATTCGGCAAGGCAACTTGGGCAGTCCAAAAAACTTCTTCAAAAATCACTTTTTTAAGAAATAAAAATTTTAAATTGGTTCTTTAGACTTATATATAAGTAAAAGATTTGAATCATTTCATTTTGATTAATGACATGAAAGTTATGAGGAATTTTAATTTGTAATTGTAAATAGGTATAGAATCTTTAGACGTCATTTGTAATGAGTTGCCCAAAATTGCTATGATACCAAAAAACAATGTTTGGACATTTAGGGATTAAAGAATATTCCTTCCATACTTGCATATGCAGTGTGTGAGATTCAAAACCATTCTGGTGTCTCAAACTCTCTTGTCTAGCATGCAAAACATTTACTCCCTTTATCTCAAAAAAAAACCTTTGTAACGACTTTACTTGTATTTCTAAAAGAAACCCGTGTTTGCCTCTCTAACTTTCAACTACCTAACTATTGCTGAAACGAACCACTTGGTGTGCTCAATGATCTCTTGTGGGCATTCCACACTCTCTGATAACTATCCCCTGTGTTGCATACTTGATTTTTCCATATGTAGAATCTAGTAGATGCCATGTCAAGAAGATGTTGTTCAATTTCTCTGGTTCCATCATCTAAAATGCCTACTCGGTAGTAGACACTCAAAGTTCTTTTGAGTGAGTTGATGTTGGAGTGTTTGTATCACCCGAAACAACCCTAAATCCAAAACATTCATATCAGAGCTATTTGGTGGCTGTGAGGTCATGACAATGTTGAATCCATTCTTGGTGAGTGCTACAACCAAGTTGGTCTTTATGCCAGTAGAATGCGGTTTGGCATTATCTTATTGGATGATAATGGTCCCAATAGTTTTGTCAGGCCATGCACAAGGCCACTTCTCACAAGATCGCTAGCAACCCCTTTTCAATTAGTATCACTGTAGCGTAGGAATTGGCTTGGATCAAAAACCCAAGGAATTCCCTAAGGGTGGTTCTTTCGTTTGGGAATGGTCAAATAGTCTATCGTATTGTTTCTAAGGTCACTTTCATTGTAGGAATTCACTCAATTTAGTATTCTAAAGATTAAATTAAATTAAATGTGAATGTGAATGTGCAAGGGGGTACATTAGCCAATACTAGTATTCCGTCCCAAAACCCAATAAATGCAGACTCCATGATATGCTGTACAGTCTTATTCTAGTGTGCTAATGTCAAATAGACTGAATGTGTCAAATAATCGGGGTGGGTCAAATAGTCTCATACCCTATAATGCATTCTATTGACCTAATCAAATAGTCACATATAATATATAGATATGCCATCTTCTTTAATTATTCTTCAATTAAATTATTTGGCAGTTGGTCAATTGGTCCAGTAGGCTAATTAGCTACCGCTAATTACTACTTATGCAAGATGCAAAATCACAAGTCTGTAATTGTAATTGTCAATTGGTCCCAGTATGCGGAGTATGCAAAGGTAATGAATCTTATCTGTAATGTGCTCCAGACAATTAGACTTATCTTGTATCTTTCTCCCACTTCCGCTCCATCCGCTTTAACAAGACAATTGGTCCATTTTCCCAGAGCATAGACTCTCAGTCTATTACATTCACTGTCTATGGTCAATTGGTCTTTCTATAACTATAATTGATATCAATATTTCACTAATTGGATCTCTTTCCAATCTATTAGTAATGTCAATTTGTCAAGCACAATGGCTCCTATAAAATCTAACTGTCAATTGGTATTTCTGCTCTAACTTCCAACTACTAATCTTAACTTGTACAAATGTTCTATGAATTTGCAAATATCTCAATTTGACTACTTGACATCTCAACAACCAACAACCAAGGAAACAACAAGGACAAATTACTTGTCTTGTATTTCACCAACATGATACTCCTTCTCTGTAAGTCAATTTGTCCAAGATTGATAACGACATCACCACAAGTTAAAACATATAACAATTTGTCAATAACTATTTCAATAAACATTACTTAATTCTCTCGGATCAATAATGACAATTAGACTACAACAACATCCAATACACTTTCTCTCAAAGATGATTGGACATGTTCTCACTAACTGCTTGGACCTACAATACGAAATCGATCACTGTAATCTCAAACTAGACAATTAGTCTTCCAACTTCTCTCAACCTTAATCTTAAACTGAGCCTCAACTTCATCCGCTGAACTATTAGACTTAATAATTTTAAATAACCGCTTCACCAATCACTGGTTAACTTCTCGCAATTTTAATTATCTATTTAACTTCATACATCAACCCATACACGGCTGATTACACAGGCTCCATCCACCTACACAAATTGTCAATTTGACCTCTCACCAACCACTCCCTAGTTGCTCATTTTAGTTATAACATTTCAAAGACTATTCGTCTTCCATCCACTCTTAATGAACTCTCACTTTAAAATAACACCAATCACTAGTGATTTTGATCTACTTTCTCTCACAGACAAGTAGTCATCAAACATATCTCCTTACACCAATCACTGGCTAAGACTACCCATCTATTTGTCTCACAAAATTGTACTTTCAAGATATGGCATCATTCTTCCTCAATAACGATCAATTAACATCCATAGTTAACACAGCTCTCTTTGCTGGACCACTTGATTACCCGTCAAGCAAACTTGCCAATCCCTGGCTTCTAAAGAAATCACTACACACACAAACTAAAATCAGCCCTACTCTCCTAGCAAAACTGCCAATTACTGGCTTAAACGTCTATTTGACATACACATGCAGATACCCTCTGCATCAAAATAACAAAGACAACTTGACATTACACACACACCGCGTAACACTTAAACAAAATAAACAAGAACAACTACACTCACTGAATTGACAATTTCAACTTCCTCTTTGATTACACTACTTCTCACAAACAACCATAGAGACAACTGAACAAGTTCAATACTCGCTAATTGTCTACTTGTCTCCTTCACTAATGACTCACTGTACTCACAAACACAAAGACAATTTGACAAGATAATAGCTCACGACAATTAGACAGACACCAAAGAAACAAAAGAAAATGGAGACAAAGCCAATCACTAGCAACTGCTCCAAATAAACAACAACGAATGACGAAGCCAATCACTGGCTAATCGACAATTAGACTCACAAAGAAATAAGATGAATAGATTGTATTATTAAAGGAATGCACAAGTACAATAGACAAGGCAGCAATCACTGCAAATGCCTCTGAGAGAGAGCAAAATGCTCCTGACAATTAGATTGTTAACCGCAGGTTACGGCCTGTCTATTAGTCTTAACTATTTCTTTCTTATAACCTAACTACGCTTCCGACTGTATAATGGTCCTTTCCACATTACCATGTCTATTTGACTTAGTTCTTACTCAAAACAACTTTTAAAGCTAACTCGCTGGACCATTAGTCTTTTACTTTGAAAAATAACAAAAACAAAAATAAAAATGTGTCTACAATCACCATGACTTCTTCCTTCGTTATTCTCTCAATGCATTTCATCTCCATTGTACCACGAGGACGGTTTCTACTGTTGCATTTCGCCAGTTCCTTAAATACGAATGGAAAGATGCTGATCTTCCCATCAAACTTGCAATTCCTATATGAGTCATATCAAGGCCAAACCACAACAGCTAAAAACATCACTCTGGAGATGAATTGTTTGCTCTTAGTGATACGAAGTGGCAGTTCCTCATTTGGAGTTAGATAAAACTTGGCATTGCCTTTAGTGTTGTAGAACCACTTCTCACTAATGTTTCATGAACATTGGTGGCTTTTCATAATCTAACATCAATAAACAAAATCAAAAACGCTCAACCTTATTCGCATCTATCAAGAATGCTTTTAATGCATTAGAATGACGTTTGATCTCACCTTCCTTTAGTCGGCGATGAATGATTGCAATAGATATGTCCATCTTGGCGGCTATAGACCGAATGTTTTTGTGATAGACCAACGGTATCTCCTTTAACCAATTCACACGGAGCGCCTTCTTTGTCCTTCCAACATGACCTCACTTCAAGGATGAGACATTTGCACAAACCGCCCCTCTAGCAAGAGATTGTCTACCTCTCTTCCAAATCACAGAAATTGTTTCTCACATCACACTGAACCACTTGGCAAGCATCATCCAAGGCACCTTTGACAAGCTTATCAAATTCTTCAAGGTTCTTCACCTTCAATAATAGGCTATCATGCACTGCTCTACACTTTTCCTCGGTTAGATTTGGTTTCGGTTAGATCATTGTGTTGGAAACAACATTCGAAAGAAAACTAAGATTTGTTTCTTCAACATATAGAAGAACTTAGGCAACTAAGTGTCCTTGCCTTTCAACTACATTCGCACTGAGACAGTCTATATCAACTACTTCCTAAGTGTCAGCACTTATAAAAATCACACGAAATGACAAACTTCAGCGCCGCTTTCCCTTCCTTTCATGATAATCCTAAATCTAAATCTCAAGTTGGATTTGAAATAGTTTAAGAAAAACATCTTACACCTTTCAGTTACAATTAATTATATTTTCTTAATTCCAAATAATTTCTAAAACACATAGGGTTTTTTGAGATAGAGGGAATATCATATAAATAAATTGGTGCTTGAAAATGAAAATAGAAAAAACAAACTAGGCATTACAATACAATACAATGTATTATTTATAAGACTTAAGCTTACAAATCATTTTGGGCATTTTTAACCTTGGAGTGCTCTAACATCCATTTTTTGAACGGTGAACAGATTGAAGTTCTTGTTTTTGTCTCATTCTTGTTTGGATGAAAGTCATCCTAATTTTTGGTGATTCTTTATCAAGTTCTTGTCTTATCTAATGGTTGGATTTGGTAATATTAAAATACAAATTTTTCTAAAATTACAAATGCAAAAGTGTGACAAGTAGTCACATTGCATTGACTCTAGTTCAAAATTAGGATTGCAAAAATGAGGTCATAAATGTAAAGAACACAAAAATTTCAAAAAATCACCATGCCAAGAGAACCTCATTCTGAATCCATTCCAATCAATTTTGCTCAAAAAATGATAATATTTTGCCTATAATTTAATTTTGAAGGAATTTTGAAATTTTCCTTTCCAAATTTATTGAAAAATATTGGTGATAGCATTGATGAATCTATCCTTACAAATGAAATCTAAAATTCAAAATCTACAACTTTCCTTTGTATATCACTAGCACTTTATAATGATTGTCTCCAAATCGTCAATTCTGGAGAAGAGTCCAGACGTTTAGGGGTTAACTTAACATAAAAATATTTTTCGTCCACAATAGATAATTTATAGTATGCTGGAAACAATGAACTCTAGTAGATAATTTATAGTATGCTGGAAACAATTAACTCTAGTATAAGAAACACTATTATACAATAGGTATATACAGGTATCCTAGAAATTTTGAGAAAGGCAAATCTTGGTGATTATAAACAGTGCATAATTTACAATTAGAAATTTTAACAAATATTTTTCAAAGGGTTTTTGTTCCCAGGAAGGTGATCCCAGTAGCTCCAGTCAGAGGGCAACTAAAACCAATCAATAACAATCCCCGATACCTTTAATTAGCATCTGTAACCATAATCACCGTAATCCAAAGAAGAGTGCCGAAAAACATTTTCCAAAACGACAACACCAGCTCCTTAAGGAAATATCAGTTCCAGGAAATTGCATCTCTGCCAACAGGAATTACAGTGTCATCTACACAAAATAGAAACCAGAAGCCTATCCGCAATTGTCCTCACCCAGCATTGCCGTCTACAAACAGAAGCGTTTAAACAGACTTATCGCAAGGCAAACTGTATCATGCCCCGCCACCACACTTGGTCCCCGCCGATGTCACTGATTGCAATCAAAGATGACAAAATAAAATACTTGCAAGATATCAGTGGAGAATGGCATCATGAAACACTCTTGTATGGAGATATAATCGCACAAACCAAGTGCACATGCAAGAAAAGATTATGAACATCGCTACTTGGGAGATCCCCCCTAAACTGCACATATGCCTGCTAATAAAAAGGCAACTAAATGTCCAAGGTTTATAATACCAAATAATGCAGGAAATACAAACGAACAGTCAAAGCCGGTGAACTTTTAATCATTCGCCAACACCAGAAACCCCACTGTGATGTACAGCAGAAGCACTGGATACACCGCCAGAGCTTTCCGGCTCGAAGGTACTGCTGTGCTCACAAACGGATATGCAGCCCATGAACTCCATGCCAGAGCAACCAGTACCACCAAGCTCCGGAACAATTTTGTGCTGTTGACTTGGCACACCAGCGCACTAACATCGAGCGGAAACAAACAGTACCCCAGTACACTCAAACTCTGGAAGAAAATGATGCTACCCCCTAAAAGTTGCACGTTCAGCGTCAGCACTATGGCTCCTGCAGACAGTGTAGCGAACACCACGGCGAACACCTTCGACTTGTTCTCCGTTGCTGAGTATGACAGCGTCAAAGCAAGAAAGATGATGAAGAAGAAAGGCCCCCACAAATCCCAATCCCTCAATGCCTTGCCAGGGTCTTCACGGTACGGGTTGGGCAGCACCACATCCTTAAGATTGTTTGCCACTCGCATCAGATCCCTCTTCAGTGTTTCCCATACTGGCTCCGTCAAAGTGTTGTACTGAGGTCCTCCACCAAAACCTGCAACCAAAATTGCTGAATGTCAAGAACACCAGACCCCGGGGAATCCACATCAAGCCTACAAAGATCACATCTATCTGTTACATTTTAACTCTGGTAATCCACTTGAAGATAAACAATATCAAGAAGCACTAACACAATCACACAACAACCTTCACCGCCGTCACAACGGGCCGACGACACAAATTACCAAAATTGTTCACAGATCTAAGGCGCAACATAAGTGAACTCATTCTACAATCAATATGAAAGACATGATTGAATCTGCAGTAGATGTAAGGTGTCCGGCTTGACATCCCAAGTTTGTCCGGGTTAGACCCGTCCAACAGACCTGTTGAAAGAGTAGGCCCAGGTGGTGCAGGGGTGGAAAATGCTTGGCTGCTGCTCGAAACAGACGATGGTGGCAGCAGGGGCGCAGACACAGGAATCGTCGGAGGACTTGATGGTTTTCGCGCTGGAGGCACTGACTGCGGTACCTCCAGAGTGGCCGGCTGTACACTGATGTGGAACAGGCTCTCGATTTCATCGATATCCGACTGAGAAGACGCCATTCCGGATGTCGTCACATACAACGGCCTACAGCTGCTTCAGAGAATGGCACCACTAGAAGCAGGAAGCACTCACTCAGATGCTTCGAATCAGTCTATCAAACCCTGGAGGACACCAAGCGCACACAACAGAACATGCATCAATCATCCAGCAAGATGAGCGGCCGATACACTCAGGTCGCATTCTCATACTCATAGAAAAGCATAAATACACGTACTTAGAAATATAAATAAAAATTCAAAAAATGAAGACCGCTATGTTCAGCTCCTAACGCTCTACGAGCCACTTCTTTCGTGAATGCAAACAGAGTCAGTCGCTCCTGAGGATTTTAAGAAAACTCAGTTCCACTTCCGGTTAGGGTTTGAGAACATCCATCAGCCACGCACTAATTAACTTTGTCCTCAAACAGCGGCATACACGGCGGGGCTTGATACAGACGGAGATCTCCGCAAGAGTCCAGGAAAGTTAGAAATCATAACTAAAGTGACACACGAGATCTAGCATACCCCGTGAACTCACGAACTTTAAAGAACCAATTAAACTTGCCTGGCCCGCATTCCCAGCTACCGAACCATCGCCTATAAATTTAATCCCAAATGCTCTCCATAAGCAATTTAGGTCCTCCGCATGCGAATCTAAGCAATATTAAAGTCAGTTGAGCTAGGCTTGTCTCACACTCCATGAAAAGGAGTCTTCGAAAAACATCTTAACCCTAGAAAGCGGACCTACCTAAAATCCTCCTTGAGGACAAAAATCTTTGGAGAAAATGCACAGTAACAGTTTCTGTAATACAGCATCTAGTCATTTTCCGCAACCTTCACGAAAGTTGTCCAACCACGGAAAGCTCCCCTGAAGCCAAAGACCTCAAGAACATCTTCACCTCGACTATAAATGCCATAAAACTGACTGGAATAAAAAACAAGCAAAGAAGTTTCATATTCACTCCGAACACTCAACTTCGCAACAAACCCCAGGACATTCTGATAGAAACCTGCCAGATCACACCACAGTCGATGCCACCGACACCCGGATCTACCCTACCACTGACGAAATAATTCGACAGAAACACATTCCATGTAACCTACTGTCCACGCACTCGCGATCCACATCCAAGCCCTAAGTTGCGAAATCCTTTGAAAACAGCAGATCTGAGGCTACAGAAGCGAAATGAAACGCAAATGAGAGGCAAATATTATCGAATGGCAACCAGTTCGAAAGCTTAGAACTCACGAACGGGGACTCCCAGGATCCGATGCTCCTCCGATGTGGAAGCTGCAGGAGGTGGCGATGGCGTCCCAATGCAAGACGACGCAACAAAATTATCGAACGGAGACCACTTCGCCTCTTCCCCTTCTGCACACCATACCCTACTTGTGACGAAGATCACGAGACTGACGAGTATCATCCAGTTCTTACGTTATCATCCGTTTTTCCCCCTGACAACATGAAGAGCCAAAAGGTACTACGGAGTACAAGGTAAAATGGTAGAGGCAATTATTGAAAATATGAACATCAAGTTTTTCCAAAATGTTTAGGAAATGTACATGAACGAAAAAAATGGTTTGGGGTGCTCAAGGAAATCTCACTTTGATCATTTATATCTTTCTCTTGGTAACCTTGAAAATTCATTATTTTTTGTGCAACCATCAACAATTGTATTTGTCTATATGCAATAAATAGCTAGAGCTCTATGCTATCGACTAAAAGATTTGCCCTCTTGCTTTGAGCTTCAGAGATTTGGAAAAGGCGAATGTAACCTTTACGCGAATATTGGAGACTCCCAAGAATGGTTGGCGAGAACAACTTTAAAAAATAGCATGATTTATATTTTACAAGCATTTTTGGTTGCAAGAAGCAAACTCTTGAAGGATTCCTAAAGAGCTTTCCTATATTGGGAGACTTTACAGACAATTTATATTGAACTCTCTCCAATGACACTTATTATAGACAAATTGAATATGTTGAGAATCTATCAATATTGTCTATACATTGGATTGGAAAATTTCATATAAGTGTGTCCAAATAGGTAATTTAATTGCTAATTTTTTGGTTGGTTCTCAATGGCAGTATTATAGATTCTTTTCTTATACATTTTTAAACTCCTTGTGAATAAACTACATGAATTTTCAAAGTATTGAAATATTGATATTGATATTGAAAATGCTAATGTTGATGTTCTATTGATGTTAAAAGGAATCTATATTTTTATGATTAGCCATAAAATACAAATTTCTTAAATAAATCTTCAACTCTCAAAGGTCAACACTTTACTAAAAATACTTTTACTAGTGGGAATAAAATACAAATTTATAAATAAATTTTCCTCCAAAATAACTCTTCAACCCTTAAAGTCAAGTTTATTTTTATTCCATTGAAATACAATAAGTTGGAGATGTTTTCCAGATTTTTTTTATGTCCATTGAAATTTGTGTGTTGACATATAATTATAGGGTATACCATTTGCACCAAGGTTTGCACCCAGGTTTGTATCCATGGGGGGCTTTTGAGGCACCATGACTAAAACAAAATGAAACTAGGACAAAAATGAGGGAATCAAGTCAAGACAAAAATAATGGAATTTCAAGTCATGAGGCTAAAATTGAACCCTACACTCTCTTCTCAATTGAAGGCTTTCTTTGAGGTTCAATTAATTTACAAATCCAAGCAAAAAAGTTTGGTATTAAAAAATAAATAAAATATGAGAGCTGAAAGGTTTTCAAGTCACTCAACCGAAGGTATTTTTGTATTGACAAATATAGTGCCTACTTTGTGATTATGTAATCTATTTGAAGTCACAACAAAAAAAATGGTATTATGAAGCTATGACAAAAATAATGAAAATTTGAAGTTACACAACTAAAATGGAAGTCCACAAAGAATTCAATATCTTTTCAATTGAGAGAATTGAAATTTTTTTTAAAGGAACCAATGGGAACTTTTGAGGTCCAATTAAATTTGAAAACCAAAGCTAAAAATATTTGGAATTTCTAAAAAAATCTATAAAAGTTGAAAGGGTCCATTTTGCAACCATCAATTTTGTGAGTGTCTTTTCAATTGAAGGAAGTGAAATGTAGTTTGTAGAATTTTTAAATTCAATTAGTTTCTCAAAGAATACCATAAAAATTTGTATTGAACCTTGGGTTGAAAAAAAACAAGGGAGTTGAAAGGGTCCACTTTGTATTCACATGGTGTGAATCTTTGAGAATTCAATGTAGACTCTTGGTCAACATGCACCTTCAAAATCTAGCATGATGAATTCATAGTTGCCAAGACTTCAATTTCATCTAAATTCTAAAGATATTTTACCTTCAAAGGTTGAGCCTATAATAATTTTTTTAAACTTCATTTTGTAAGTACTTGTGAATGGGATTTTTTGTCTTTATTTTTCAAAGATGCCAATTATATGTCTTCTATTAGTTGTAAAGATTTTACATTATTTGGATCTTTTTAAAATTAATATGAATTTTAGAGTGAAAATTGAAACCACTATATCAAATGCAATTATGCTCAAAACATTTATATATAAGTGTGGAACATCGTTGTGCATATTTTCTTTGTTATGTCATTCTAAAATTTTAAAAATCATCACTCCATAGTTGAAAACCCATTTTTTCAAATTGTGAATCAATATTTCAAAAATAATTCCATATTTTAATCCCTAAAGTCCCATGGCCATTTTTTTGCCAAAACCACTCAAAACTACCATTTCTACTACAATCACCTACAAAATAAATTTAAAAAAATATTTTTTAGAATCTAACCATAGGATCTTGTTCTACATTTGTCTTTGATCATGTGATAATTTTTTTGTGATTTTTGACTGTATAGATTGAAAGATATTAGCATTCAAAGTGAAAGAAAAAAAATTCTTTCAAGAAGTCACTATGATTGCCTGCAAAACAAGAAGCTCCATAACTTCACATCTCTAATCTAAATGGAATGAATCAAAGCTTCCCATTTACGAAAATATAATCTATAAGAAAAAAATATTAAATATTTTATTTCAATTTTTTGTGGATTTTTTTTGTTGCCCAATCTCTTCTATTTTGAGGTTATTGTGGCATAACTTTTGCTCCTGAGCACCGATTGAAACAATAATTATATTCCCAGGAAACTCTTAAGCTTTTCTATCTTATGAGAAAGTTTCAAAAAGTTTCAATAAAAATTGAGATCATAGGAGCCTGTCCAAATCCATTTTGTCCCCAGTAGGGACAATGGGACTTTAGGGGGTAAGTAGAATTACAAATAACTAATAGTCATAGAGTATCAATTGAAAATTTGATTTCCAATAGATATTTAATATATGCTTTATGGTCTCCAATATTTGTGTGAAAAGTTCTATCATCAAGATCACCCACCTTCAAAATTGGGCCCTAAAGCCTTCTAATTGGCTAGACATCATTCATAGCATGGAAGTGGTAGAATCCTAGTTAAAATAATATAATTTTGGATGAATGGGCTTATATAACTTCATTTTATAGCTTTAGTTAGGTGGCATCAAAATTCCATGGCTTTAGTTGTCTCTATTCATACCTATTGTATCCTATATTTGTCAATACAAAAATATATACTGGCTAAATTAGTCTTGACCTAAAGGTTTTCACTAATATGCAATAAATAATAATCATAGTCTTTGATATTTGAAGATACACTATGTTACTTAAATATGATGGAAATAAGAGTCACTTGAAAGTTGATACAATTTTTTTTTTAAATTATTTTGCACTTTAAAAAGTGTGAGGGAAAAAAATATCAATTGAAAATTAAAATTACTTTTCCCACAGAGTATGAATTTGTGGTGAAATTTTAAAGTGTATTATCCTATAATCCACAAGTACCATTAGGTCACCAAACTAACAAAAAAACAAACACATTAAAGTCATCTTTCCTCTAAAATAGCCACAATGTTATTTTGAATCTATCACAATATTGAGGCCCTATTGTGGTCATCTCCTTTAATGATTTTACTCTCAAAAGGTACGATCAAGATCCTATTCTTACCAATAAGTCACTTCTAAATTATTGTATTAGATGAAATTTAGCTCCTCGACGAGGCCACAAGGGCCCTCAAGTTCTTGGATTGTAGGAACTCAACCACAGTAGTAGTTTGATGTGGCTATACTATTGCCACATCAAATAATAATATTTAATTAATTTTTAAATGTTTTTATTTTTTTAAATTAATTTTTTTTATGATAACATCTAATAGGCTTACTCATTCTAAAATTTTTACTTTTACACCTCAACAATGTTGATGAGGTCATTTATTCAAAAGTAGAGCAATTGGACTTCTTGCATGCCCATAATAGGACCATATATAGAGTGGTTTAAATAGTCATATGACATGAACAATGCCTATTATCTTAAATCAATAAAAGATTCACCTCCAAAAAGTCATGAATCCACTTTATAGAATACAATCCATCCTTGATATCAATTAACACTTGGGAGTAACAAAACTTGTAATACTTATATGATGTTAACATTTTAACACTTATGGGAGGTAGCATAGATAATTTGTAATTCTTACATGAATAACACTTATGTGACTTTGGAATTAACAACAATAACATCTATATAAATAAAGAATGAAAACACATCAAATATGAATGTCATCATATACCTAAGGGTAATGGAAGAACAAATTTAAAGTAGTTTGTTGAGATTCTTGTGCACGTCTCTAATGATATTGAAGATCTCTTTCTTTTGCACCAAAGTAAACTTAGAGCCTTTTCCATTATAAACCTAAACTTCTAGCCTCTTTAAATCATGAAATCACAAATTTGTCACAATGTTATAATATTGTTAAATCCTCAAATGATACAACACTAGAATAAAGAGGTTGATATAAGGGATCTTAAAGCTTAAACTTCAAAGAAATTGATGGAGTTTATGGCCACTATTGTCTACATAATTTAGAATGTGTAGTGCATAATGTAGATTTGATGATGTGTGAAGATATGTGAACTATATACAATATTTGTAATGCCAACCACAACATTACTTGTATAGTACATGATGGACCTAATTCAATTTCATCCAAGTTATAAATTTTTGTAGCTTCACTTTCATCCAAATTAACACTTATCGAGGTGAAATCATTGAAGAGGGAAGCATAATTTTCTTAAATTCTCCAAATAGTTAACAATTAACACTTACTAGTGTATTTTTTGGAGTTTTTGGAGGGAGCATGTGAACTCCCAATTTGTCACTTGGCACTCATAGTTTGTTTTTTTAAATTTTGCAATTTAAGTTATAATTATATACAAAAAGCCCCCCCAAAAGTGTAGAACCAAAATAGGTATATTACATGCCAATGTAGCTTTTGGTTTAAAAATGAATTTATTACCTAAAATGTCATAAATATCCACTTGTACATAGGTTTAAAACCAGAAATTGGGTTTTGAATGATATTGTCCAAAATGGCCTAAACCTATTAGTGCAGGCAACCTACCATAGCTAAATTGGTCTAAGGGAAGTCTAATGAAGTCTTTAGATTCCAAAAAATAGGTTTCAATTTCCCCATTACATCGACAAAATAGTAGAAACCCTAGTTGTTAGCCTACAAGAGTTACCACCTTAGAGTTGAGCAAGTGGAGGAATCTACAACCAACGAAGGATGTTCTAGAATCATTGGATCAAGATCATTCCAAGGATTCAAAAGTGAAATCAATTCTCCAAGATTCCCTTGTATATAAAAGATTTTCAGGTTACTAATATTGTAAAGATAAAGCAAATTTTTATCCTCCTTAGAATGTGCAAAGTAAGAATATGAGCTTGCACATACTTTGTGGAATTTCACGAGAGGTTCCACAAAAAATCTTGGAATTTTCTAGCTTGCAGAAATATCCCTTCTGGACGGTCAACTACTAAAACCTACAATGGAAAATTCTTGTAAATTATCCGGGTTGCAGTAAAATCTCACTAAAAATTAGAATAGATTCTTTTCTATTAATAATGGGCCTTAACAAGTTTCAAGACATTTTGATAGCGGAGGTATTCGTATTGGCAAGATTCTTCCAAATTTACAACGTGGAGGAATTTACGTGGAGTTGACTAGCATCCCGAGAGCATACAAAATTGGAACGAAGTCAACAAAGGGTCTTTTCTCACTCCCTTGAGACTTCCAAACAAATCTAGGTAGTCACCTTTGTCAGAAAAGGTAAACTCTAAAAGTTAGATTTTTAACCTTTTATTGCACTAGGTTGGTCCTAGTTTTCCTTGATCTTTTGGCGAAGTAAAAAAGGATGAAGGGTTCTTTTAAACTAAAAATGACCTTTTAAAGCCAATGGCATAGTCTGTTTGCAATTTGGAGTTAATCTCAAAAAGTTAGAGTTTTGGCTAGTTTAAAAAGAAAAAATCTTAGAAGATAAGAATGAAAATCTAAGAGATTAGGATGAAAATCTTAAGTGATAGGGTTACCATAGGAAAAAAAAGAGGAGGTGGATGCCCTAGAGGAGTATTAAAGGGCACCCATTTTCCTCCCCAAATACCCCCAATTATTATATTTGGGCCAATTTGTTTAAGAATCCTTGGCATTTTAAGCCAAGTAACCTCTCTGGTGTTTTTAAGGCCTTTTGTCCATTATTGTTGCTTCTCAAAGTTGTAGGAGGTCTTGGGGGTCCTTCTGCTTTGTATAACCTTCAATACTTCTTATTGTGGCCTCTTTTAGAACAACGAGTTTATTTTTATACTTGTACTAACTACGTGAAGATCCCTTCAGGTTGAGTTCTAGTTGGAGGTCATTGAACCTCCTAGTTTGCTATACTAATTCTAAAGTAACCCTCGCCATATCTTGGCAATGTTGCTTTGGAAGGCCTTTAGTATATAACATTGGAGTTGTGCTAACAATCAGTTATACTAATTGAGGTCAATTAGGTGTGCCTTTGTGAGTTCTAGTCTCTTTTCTCAAACTAACCTTGTGTAGACCTTATATGTGGTATTGTAGGCTCTATTATCACAACAAAGCTTTGAACCCCTTTGGAGTTAAGAGTCTTAGATTGTCTGTTAAATTAACAGATGGTAGAGCTTTGAACCTACAACTGGTCATGAAAAGTCTTAGAATTGGTGTTAAAATCCATTCTATGGCGAAACTCTGACTTCCTCTAGTGTTCAAATCCAAAGTTTAGTTTCCAAAACATATTGGAAATATTCCAAGGTTTAGCTTCCAAAATAAAAACACCTTATGTACTTCTATGGCAAAAATCTAACTTCCCCTAGTGTTCAAATCCAAAGTTTAGTTTCCAAAACGTATTGGAAACATTCCAAGGTTTAGCTTCCAAAATAAAAACACCTTATGTACTCCTGGCTAGTTTCCAAATAGTAGGTGTATGAAGGGTACCGCCCGTTATTCTTTTTTTAGTGAAGGATTAGCACCTGAGGGGCAGTTAAGAGAAAATGAATGCCAACCTAGCCACTGGCAGTACAAGCCTGACGACCAAGCAATTAGATGGCCACAAATTCGGTAGTGACAACCTCAACCATCAACAACTAGGCAACCCAACTACTTGACAATATAAGAAGACATCAACAACCCAGGCCCCATCCACTAGGTAGGGCAAGTGCCTAGCCCCTGTAGCACAGAGCCTACACTACAAGAAAACCTGTCCAAAATGACAAATTCGTCCTAATTGACAAAAATCAGCCCCTCCTAATCTACAGAAAATTGACAGATTTTTGTCAATTAAGACAATTTTCTATCATTTCGGATAGTTTTTTGTCCTAATTGACAAAAATCTGTCAATTTTCTGTAGATTAGGAGGGGCTGATTTTTGTCAATTAGGACGCATTTCTCTTGTAGTGCTAGCTTTCACAATACAAGCCCTGGCCACCACAATATAGGCATACATTCCATTTTTTTTCCTTTGAGCTCATTTTTTTAGGTTAAAAAGATTAAAAATCAAACCAAACCAAACCAACAAAGAAAAAAACCAACCCCAATTTAAAAATTAGAGTAGAGTACTCATAGAGGTAGAATAGGAGATTAGAATAGATTATTAATAGAGGTAGGATAGGGTGTTAGAGTAGATTACTAATAAAAATAGAGTAGAGACAAGTAGGAGAAGCTAAAAAGGTAAGAATGACTTAGAGAAGAAGGGTAATTAAGTTAAAAAGAGAATTGCCTCCCATAGGTTACACCGCTTCCATACACCAACAACGCCATTACAAGCTCTCAAGACCCAATAACCAAACTCAAAACATCAAAATGGAAGAGAAGAAGAAGATGAAGGGAGGGAGGGGGAGAGTTGGTTTAGAAAGGAGGGAACCACGAGGATAATACTTGGGGAAAAAATTCCAAAGATCATTTTCAACCATTAGATGGCGGATTAGGTAGTCATTGGGATAACCCGACACGTAAGTGGTAGCTCAAGCGTAAGTAGTGATTAATTCTTGCCTTGGGCTTCGTTGAGTAGTTGGCATCCCTCCCAACCACCACAATTAATGTGATATGGAAAATAGCATAGAAAGAAGTAGGGAAAAAGAAAAGGGTCCCAAAAGAAATGGAAGGAAAGAAATAGGAAGGACAAGTAAAGGTCAACAAGAGGTAAGAATTCACTAGATTTCTTAGGGTTGGAACAAGAAAACTACCATCCAGAAATTATCAAGCAGTTTGGCAAAATTTCACGAAGGTCAAATGGCAAGTAGGGAGTATTGGAAGGAAGCTTTAATAACTTCATTGCGGACCTTTAAAGCAAGGTAGGCCACTAATCCCATATGTTCAATTTAATTGTTTTAATTAGCAAAGTACCAATTAGGGTTGGAGACTAGGAGTAAGTTACATAAATGAGATAGAAATTTAGGTCATTTTTAGTATTAAAATCATGCATTAAAGGTCAAGAGGGTTCCAAAAACATAAAATACTCCTAAAACCAACCTAAAATAAGTAAGATATGAGTGGATGAAGTTTAGAAATTAGGATGGATGAAAGTTAGTAAATGTCGTCTATAAGGAACGAGGGTGGAACATTTGTTAGTGGTAAAAATACAGAGTTCAAAAGTGAAGAAAAAACTTGATTCCAAATTATAGAGTGACAGGAAATAGTGGATGAAATTTTAAAGCACCGATTAGAAGTCAAACTTCATCCACCCATAACTTTTACTAGTAAAGTCTAAATCTTAAGCATCGTAGCATCTTGGATAGCTAATTTTATTCCCTAAAAGAAACTAAAATCTAAATTTTAAAAATAATAAATTGATAGAAGGAGTTCCAATCCGTAGGACTATAGGGTAGAATCTTTTGAAGACAACCAAGTAGTATAATTAGAGTGTCATTCTATAGGTTAGCTTATTAGAAATCCAACACTAGATTCACCTTTGAAAACCAAATTAGACTCTATAAGTTATTTAGGGATGAAGTTCAAGGAATAGGATGAATGAACTTCATAAAAAGGTCTACTTGCATTGAAATTCACATTATAGGTAGTCTAGGCCTATTTAAGAAAATAGCCAAAATCCCATGGTGGCTTAGAGTTAGAAGTCCACTGAAGAAAGCAAATAAAGTTTCATAGTCCTCTAAGGGCTAAACTTCATCCATTTATAACTTTTAATAGAAGAATTGGATTAGCTTAAGTCTTATACTTTTGGAAATGGCATGACCTATCCTATAACTTTATGTTTTTAGTTCTTGGCTAAATCCATTTATACTATGGAACCACAATGGCCATAGGCATGTGGTCAATAAGCTTACTTCATGCATTAAAGTAGGTTTCCTTTTAGATTATCTTGCAAGATTGAAGGTACTTAGGAATTAGAAAAGATCCATTGCTTGGAAGGCACAATGAACCAATGTATAGGCACCTACTTAACATAGAACTTGCATTATACTGAAACTTGATTGTGTACATCTAATTACTAAGGATGTGTAATTAAATGCCCATAGAATACAATTTTCTTTTAACACATATGCAATTTTAACACTTATTGGGGTAACAAATATTGAGGGTGGATTGTATGAATGTCTTCAAGAACTTCAGGATGATGTACATCCAAGTATGTTGAATTATATTTTATTGTTTACTCTTCAACATTGAAACTAGCTTAGTCATTTTGTCCTTCATAATTTTTGTGCAAGATTTCAAATCAATTCATATAGGGACGGGAAGAAAAGAGAAACTTGATTGCAAGAACAAAGGACTTATATCTAGATTCTTCCTAGACATGATTCATTGTACGTGAAAAGCTTCAAATCTACATCTTTTCTCTTCTATGGACTTGTTGGACTTAAACCAAAGTTTGATAAATTTATAAAGTTAGTAATATTCAAATGGCAAACGAATTTTTATTTCAAGACTAGTAGTTGGCGCTTGCTATGCTATGCATTCACCATTAGAATTTCATTTAGAATTTTTATATATTAGATAGAATGAAGAGCAAGAATTTCAATAAATCTTCATATAAAAATTACTAAAATTTTCATATAATTTTTTTATAAATAAGCATATATTGAAATAAACAATAAAAATTTAATGAATGATGAATAAAATACATGCAATGATGAATACAGTAAAAGATACACATACATTAAAATGCATTAGAAATTTAACTCAATTGTTACAAACAATGGCAACCCAAATAGAAGAATTTAAAGGAAAAATTTGTGAATTTCAAAAGCTTCGTGAACAATTTAATTGATGTGAAATCCAAAATCGGTTCAATCTAATAAATTTCTCAAATCATTTGGTAGTAGCAATAGAAAATTGAAATCAGAAGCTCAAAGCTCACAAAAGCACAAAATTATAGAAATGCAAAAGAAGTATAAAGCCAAGAAAAGCAATGGAATTGCTACCTTTATAATATCACTATATTGATCCTCTTTAATATCACCTCAATTGGAAGGACTATATTATTTTTATAATATCACCTTTTGTAAAAAGTGATATTATAGAGGTAATTGTGAACTGCTACTCTATTTCAGTAATATCACATTGTGTGAAAATATGATTTCTATTTATACATGATTGAAAATATTTTTATAAAATAATTAAAATAATTATTTTAAAGACTTATTGAAATCATTATCATGCATTCTATTCAAATATATCAAATTTTTACTAATATGTGATACAATGAATGCATAGCATAGCAAGTACAAGCCCCTAATATTAATGGTAGCATTTGTGATATTACAAAGGGACTTATGATTTTAGTAGTATAATTTAAATTTGAAATGCCAAAAGTGAAATTTTTCAAAAATTTAAAATTTAAAAATCACATTATTTATTATGTGAATTTTAAAATTAAATTATTTTGAAACTCAAATGTTGAAATCTTTGGCCTTGGGATTTGGAATATAAAATGAATGATTCTCATCTAAAATTTGTTTATATTTTTTATAATGACATACATTCATATAATTGAGTTCAAGTCATAGTTATCTTTTCCTTAAAGATGAGGTTTTGCTTCCAAGAAACATAATATGGAAATTACATGCTTTATTGCATTTTTATTTAATATTTTTTTCCAAAACAAGATCATTTTTATACTTGGTCTACAATGCATCAACCATCATTTGAGTCTCATTATATTTATTTTGAACTTCTCCTTACATCTTACTTTAAAAAAATAAATTTTAAAAATCAAAACTTTAATTTCTTTTTTATAAAATGGTTTTCAAATCATAAGTAGATTGATCCATTGGTTACAAAAGGCCATTTTTAGTGTAAGAAAACCCATACCTCCCTTTCTTTCACTAAAAACTCATCAAAATTTAGCACCAACTTAAAACATAAAAAAAGGTAAAAACTCAACTTTTGGAGTTCACTTTTTTTTGAAGAAAATAATTAGCCTAATCTCTTTAGTAGGTGTGATGAAGTAAGAAACGACCCCACTTCAACCTCGTTCTAATTTTGTATGCCCCTAAGAAAACTAATCAATTCCATAAACTTCTTTTTATTTTATTAGTTTTGAAGAATCTTTTTAGTTTGGATAATTTGGGATGCTGAAATGTCATGA
Organism: Climacium dendroides; assembly: GCA_950106755.1. Taxonomy (NCBI): domain Eukaryota; kingdom Viridiplantae; phylum Streptophyta; class Bryopsida; order Hypnales; family Climaciaceae; genus Climacium; species Climacium dendroides. The sequence continues at coordinate 27,344,260 of OX467084.1, read as the reverse complement.
AAATTGTTGAAGAAATTTTCTAGTATAAAAAAATCTATCTTAATTTTTAGTAAGATTTTATTGCAACCTAGGTAATCTCTAAAAATTCCCATCTTAAATTTGGGCAATTGACCATTTAGAAGAGGACCTTTTGCAAGTCAAAAGATTTTCAAACATTTTGTGAAATTCTACAAAAAATGTGTGGTCTCATATTTTTATTATATAAATTTGAAGAAGAAGAAGAAGAATCAATTTTTTCTATCTCCTTTAAAAATGGATTTTCTGTTCTAAAATAAACTTAGAAATCCTTTATTTAACTTAATTTTCAATATTTTTGAAAAAGAAAAAGAAAAAGGTGTAGATTGTTTATTATAACATTTCAACCATTGGAATTGGTATTAATCAACTCCATAATTAAATTCATAACAATTTAGTATTTTGAATCATTTTCTACTTCTTTCTGTTTACTATTTTTTTTCTATATGTTATACAATTCCAAATGATCTGGAATTTTCAAGCACGTAGCCAACTTGCCTTCAAGAATGAATCCAAAGAGTCACCACCATTTTGGACATTTTTTCATAAAAATGTGACTTTGTACTGTGCAACTTCCCAATTTTTTGTACGGCCAAAAAAAAGATTGCAATCTATGTAGTGGAAATTTTTGAAAATTTTCCACACCTTCTCAAACCAATGTACTACAAGATCCTATGATTACATGTGTCCCAAAATGATTTTTTTTTCTAAAATTTGGTACTTGTACTAAAATGGACAATTTTGGAGCATTTTTGGTGAAAACATAGTCAAAAACCTTTGTAGTTTAAATTGTTCTAAATGGCAAAGCTTTGAATCCAATAGGTGATAGTTTAAAAGCCAAGTTATTACAAGTTTCTTTCATCCTATCAATCCTCTAAACTTCCCAATTCCTAAGTTGTCTATTTTTTTAACCAATCTAATCCCTTTTTTATATATTTATTTAATTTTTAATTTTTATTTAGAGACCAACTAAACTTCTAATTAGAAAAGATCAAAACACCATGTCTAAACTACCAACAATTGTAGACCAAAATTGAGATAGAGGTGTAACCAAAAGTTAGAAACAAGGGCCAAACCACTTGTTGGACTTTTGTACTTGGGTTCATTGAGTAAGATTCCAAATCTTGGAGGGGTTGTACAAGTCGGGCTTTTGGAGTTTTGAAATAGGTTGGGCTCTAGAGGGTTTTGCATTGGTTGGACTCTAAGGTTTTTGCATAGTTTGGATTCTCAAGGATTTGCATAGGGCTGGTTTTCTTAAGGTTTGTGTAGATAGACTTCGAAAGTTGAACAAAACACACAAAAGTTCACACAAAAATTTCAACAGAAAAAATCCAAATAGACTATCTATGTGTTAAGGTTGTGTCCAATTAAGTCATTTTGTCAAACTATTTGGATCCAAATTGGAGTCTTGTTGAGGTATGTCTCATTGAATGAGAGATGGATGTGGCCAAGTTAGGGATGAAGTTGTCTAATTGGAATTGTTAAGGAAGTTATCCAATTGGATGTGGGATGTAAATGAGCAATTAGCTAGAGTTTCAATCCAAGTTGGTATTGATTAGGTGGTTAGTCATCTCTCTTGATTTGATAACCACTTGTTTGGTCCCTATTTGGTCTGGTTTTCAAGTCATTTTTCCTTACCCATTGAGGAAGTTCCAATTGGCGTCCCAGTCCCATGTTGGCTGTGTTTTTGTTTTTTTTATGTGTGTGTGAGTCAATTGGAGAGTTGAGTGTTATGAGGTGATTAGAGAATTGAGAATGATTTTTTTTTATGTGTGTGTGAGTCAATTGGAGAGTTGAGTGTTATGAGGTGATTAGAGAATTGAGAATGATTATGTCCTAAGCAAGATGACTAGAAGTTGGAGAGTTTGGGAGTTTAAAGAAGAATGTGAAGTTGATGATAGTTAAATCTTATGGAGATATTTGGGGACCACATTGGAGAGTGTAGTTGCTTAATATGAAGCTTGTGTTCAAGTTGAAGATGATGCAGACAATGTTAAATTGTATAACGGTGATGTATTCACCAAATTGAGTTAATTAATATGATATAATTTGCAACCTAAAATGTTGTAATGTGGATGTGTGAGTTGGTGTAATGCGTGTTCAAATGGGAGTTCATATCTAATTGATGATAGTGTGTGTGTCAATGTAATTAATTTGTGTGGAAGTTAATTTGTAAGACTAATTGGAGAAGTTATAAGCATGTATTTGGGTGTATGGATTAGTCCAAATTGGGTTTGTATGTGAGTGATGTTGTAATAATGTTTTTGGCTATGGAATTTCAAATTGGTTATTAAATTGAAGTCAAGATTTGTCAATTTTAGATATCAAACCTATTAGTATAGATTTCCTACTTGACCGTCTCCCTTGGAACAAACTTATTATACTAAATGGGTAATTTCTGAATAGGTCATTATCCTTCTTCAACAGTTTGCACAAAACATTGGGGTCCTAAGTCTTTAGTGTTACTAATTTGACTGTGGCAAAAGAAAGAAAATAAAAAGCACCAAAAAAACCTCAACTACTACAAGAGAAACTGTCCAAATTGACAAAAACTGATCCTAATTGACAGAAATCAACTAGTCCTAATTGACAGAAAATTGACAGGTTTTTGTCAATTTGGACAATTTTCTGTCAATTCGGACAATTTTTTGTCCAAAGTGACAAAAACTTGTCAATTTTCTATCAATTAGGACCAGTTTCTCTTATAGTGAACCCTATAAAGAAGAGAGTAGAATGAATAAAGAAAAGTGGGGTTAGAAAATTAGTTTTGAGTAGACAAAAGAAAAGGGGTACAAGGGTGCAATTAAGGCTAGGGTTTGTAAAGTTTGACAATTGTAAGTGAGATTTTGACTTAGAATTTGAAAAGTCTATAAGAAAAGATAAATAAAGAAGAGTTGACCAAGGAGATACCAAGATAAACAAAGGAGAGTTAATCAAGGAGATGCCAAGACTTAGTAGGATTTATTATCAATGCTTATATCATGCCATTAGTTTGATTCCTAAATTTAATTTAAAAATTATTAATTAAAATGGAAGTCAATGTTGACAATTTAGAATATTCAAAAATTAGTAGGAAGGGAATAGAAGACCATAGGAACTAGTAGAGAAGAAAAAAGAGGTAGAATTAGACCAGAGAATGAACAAAAAAATTAGTTAGAGTTACAATTACTTTTGTAAACTTTTTATTTAAGAAGTATGCAAAAAATGAGGAAAAGCAACAAAAACATATTGTTACTGACATTAGAGGTATGTGCTTAAAACTTTGTTCTTTGATTGTTTGATCTTTTTGTAGAGTTAGGAATTAGAATTAGAAGTAAAATGATCAAGTCAGACTGTAAAAGTCAACTTTGCATTTAGAATCAATTATTATTCTAAAAATAGATTTAAAAATTAAGAAAAATATACTTGGATCAGTTGGATGAAGTTTAAAGCTATTTTGGGATGAAAAGTAGTAAAAGTCATCCAAATTAAGTATAGATAGAATTTAGAAGTTCAATCAAAAAGAGAAAGAAAAATCACTTTGAAATTTTTGTATAGTAAATTATGTTGGATCATTGGATGAAGTTTTAGAGTGCCAATTAGAGACCAAACTTCATTTGTCTGTAACTTTTGATAGGAAAATCCAATCTTTGAGTGCCTTACTTGCACGCTTACTTATTTGGATATCCAATTTTATGTTTAAAAGATTATAAATATTATAAATTTAAAAATAGTATATTATTAAGATTAAAAATCTAGAATAATTTTTATGAAATAGATGGTCAATAAGAATCTTTTGAATACAACTAAGAAAAAATTTGAAGTTAGAATCAATTAGGACATCTTTTGAAGATTCTATAAATAACTCAAATTTACAAAATAGGTCAAATTAAAGAGGATGAAGTTTGATCTTGATTCTTGAACAAGTTTTGATTTGGATGAAAGTAGTAGTCATCTACCTAATTCAAGTAAAATTGAAACCTAAAAAAATAGGATTAACTTTAAACTAAACTCCAAAATTGAAAGTAAATTTAGATGAAGACACTACAAGAGAAACTGTCCAAATTGACAGAAACTGGTCCTAATTGACAAAAATCAACTAGTCCTAATTGATAGAAAATTGACAGGTTTTTGTCTATTTGGACAATTTTCTGTCAATTCGGACAATTTTTTGTCTAGAGTGACAGAAAGTTGTCAATTTTCTGTCAATTAGGACTAATTGATTTCTGTCAATTAGGACCAGTTTCTCTTGTAGTGAGAGGTTAGTAGAAATTGATGGATGAAGTTTGGTAGGGTAAGTTAGAGTTACAACTTCATCCATGAATAACTTTTGGAAGGAAAGTTTAGTTAAATATTATTTTATCATTTTGGAAGTTTCATGGAATATATGGTCTACAATTTAGGTTATTTAGAATCTAAATTTGATTAGATTTTCTTTCTAGGTTTAGAATTTTGGTCCACATTGATCAAAATCAACTAAAACTTATGACTTTTGGAGATTGCATTTGTTTCAAGTTTACATTTAGATCCACTAGGACTTAGCACGAAACAAGATTTTTCATTGATTGGAAGGCCCCATGTAGGAATTCAACAACAAAAACACAAAGAACTTGATTGTGCTCATTCTATTTCAAATGCAGAGCTAAAACACTCACACCCCATGCTTTAAGGTTGTGCAATGTATGAAATCTTTTTAGTTTTCAAATTTGGTTCAATTATCACAAATTGCAAGTCATTGCACAAATCATTCAACTGAATCATGTAGATACAAAATGACTTACAAAGGTGCAAAAACACAAAAGAAAATGATTCAACAAGCTATTGTCCAAGACTACATATATAGAATTAGATCGAGACCACACTACAAGAGAAACTGGTCCTAATTGACAGAAATCAACTAGTCCTAATTGACAAAAAATTGACAAGTTTCTGTCACTCTAGACAAAAAATTGTCCAAATTGACAGAAAATTGTCCAAATTGACAAAAACCTGTCAATTTTCTGTCAATTAGGACTAGTTGATTTCTGTCAATTAGGACAAGTTTCTGTCAATTTGGACAGTTTCTCTTGTAGTGCCACAACCTTCAAAAATAAAGAATCTAATTAAGGGTTTATGATTGAATATTTTCTCAAATTTCCTTGATTTTATAGTTTCTTGTAGGATATTCATTTTGTTGGATTGATGAATGACAAATATATAATTGTTAGATTTCGAATTCATAGATACACATCACTATAAATATAACATTCAAAGCAATTAGCAAAGAATACACATTGATATCCTAAATCAAGTCAACTCTAAGATTTGAAAACATTTTCATCCATTGTGAGGATATCTTAAATCTAAGCAAGATGTAGATTTAAGTTTCCTATCTACTATGCATGTTTCATCATTACTTTATACTGAAGAAATCACCTTCCACGTGACAGGTTATTTGATGGTCCTAAATCGATGATAGAAAATATTTATTTCAAATATTTTTGAATTCATCTTCCACATGACAGGTCCCTTGATGGTCCTAAATCGACGTCACTTGATGGTCCTAAATCGACATCACTTGATGGTCCTAAATCGACGTCACTTGATGGTCCTAAATCGACGTCACTTGATGGTCCTAAATCGACGTCACTTGATGGTCCTAAATCGACGTTAGAAAATATTTATTTCAAATGTTTTTGAATTCAATTGACTCCTAAACATCTCTTTTGACCAAACTAGTCATTCAATGGTCCCAAATCAATATGAAAGAATATCTATTTTGAATATTTTTGAAATAAAGTGATTTCCAAATGTCTAAAAATCTACCTGAGAAGTCATTTGATCATTTTGATGGTCTCAATTCAACTTTAAAGAATATTTATTTCAAATTTTTTTGAATTTAGTTGCCCCTAATCATCTTTTTTGACCAAACAAGTCATTAGATGGTCCCAAACCAACTTTAAAAAATATGTATTTTAAATATTTTTGAACTAAATTGACTTCCAAACATCTTAGACTTCTACCCACTACAAGAGAAAGTGTCCAAATTGACAGAAACTGGCCTGAATCAGCTAGTCCTAATTGACAAAAAATTGACAAAAAATTGACAAGTTTTTGTCAATTTGGACAATTTTCTGTCAATTCGGACACTTTTTTTTTGTCCAGAATGACAAAAACTTGTCAATTTTTTGTCAATTTTTTGTCAATTTTTTGTCAATTAGGACTAGCTGATTCAGGCCAGTTTCTGTCAATTTGGACACTTTCTCTTGTAGTGTCTTGAATGTCTCCATCTACTTGACAAGTCATTCCATGGTCCCAAATCAACTTTAGAGAATATCTATTTTGGTTTTCCACTATTTTGCTATATTTTAAAAATTATCTATTTTGGAGAATATCCATTTCAAAAAATACACTACAAGAAAAATTGTCTAAATTGACAGAAACTGGCCTGAATCAACTAGTCCTAATTGACAAAAAATTGACAAGTTTCTGTCACTCTGGACAAAAAAGTGTCCGAATTGATAGAAAATTGTCCAGAGTGATAGAAATTTGTTAATTTTTTGTCAATTTTTTGTCAATTAGGACTAGTTGATTCAGGCTAGTTTCTGTCAATTTGGACACTTTCTCTTGTAGTGATATTATGTTTTAACCCTTAAACGCTGTCAAGGACAATTTTTTATACAATAGATGACAAAGAATTTTTCTACATAGGATAGAAGTACAATTGTTCATCCTTGGAATTTTGTGCAAAAAGAAAAGATCTTGCACAATAGTTCAACTTCTAATGAGTATTTTTGGTTTTTTAAAGTAGATGATGTTATACGATACCAAAAACAATGATTTCCACAAGCACCAACTTGGCATTTAAGGGTTAAATAGGAGACAACTTACATCAAAACTTTCACTACAAGAGAAACTGTCCTAATTGACAGAAACTGGTCCTAATTGACAGAAATCAACTAGTTCTAATTGATAGAAATCAACTAGTCCTAATTGATAGAAAATTGACAGGTTTTTGTCAATTCAGACAATTTTCTATCAATTTGGACAATTTTTTGTCCAGAGTGATAGAAACTTGTCAATTTTCTGTCAATTAGGACTAGTTGATTTCTGTCAATTAGGACCAGTTTCTCTTGTAGTGTTTCCTTTGTATATAGTCCATGTAGATTGTGCTCTCCAAAGCTTCATGCTTGTACAAACAATGTGATGATCACTACAAGGGGAATTGTGTCCAAATTGACAGAAAAATGACAGAATTTCGTCAATTCCTTTGTCAATTAGGAGGGGCTGATTCCACTCAATTTGGACACTCCATTGACAAAATTCTGTCAATCACAGGACAGAATTTGGTTGCAAAATCAATACTTTGTCACTCCATTGACAAAATTTTATCAGATGACTGAAATACTTTTAGATCAAATCATTTTAAATGAATAAATTTTTATTTTTATTTTTATCATCTATCAAGAATATTGACCAAAACAAAATAAAATCCCGGAGATAATTTATTTACTAAATTACTTCACTCCATGAACCATTTGTATTCAATGTTGAGAATGGGGAAGAGAAGCTCCTTATATACATACACATATGGAGGTAGGAGGTCAACCAATCCATATGGGATATATGAATTGTTGAAGTTATAGTGAAGTTAGAAACCCAAAATTTTGTATTAAAAGTACAATTTCAGACCTCATTTAAGCATAGTAGAGTGTCTTTTTTTAAGAAACTTTAAACTAAGACTAGTTAGAATATACATTGAAGTTTCAATTACAAAACTCCTTTTGACATTTCAAGTTTTGAATAAAAAGTTATGGACCAATTTCAAAGAGCATTTTGAAAAAATATAATAAGAACAATTTCAAACACCTCTTTGAAATTCCATAACTTTTGATTTAAAGCTCAAAATGTCAAAATTATTTTTGTATGAAAAACTTTAGTACATTGTCTAAATAATATTAGTTAAATGTTTTATGAAGAAACACATTATACTATGCTTAAATGAGGTCTGAACTCCTATATTTAACATAGAATTTCGGGTTTCTGACTGAAAACACTGTTAGAAACCTGAAATTTTGTGTTAAATATAGGAGTTCAGACCTCATTTAAGCATAGTATAATGTGTTTCTTCATAAAACATTTAACTAATATTATTTAGACAATGAACTAAAGTTTTTCATACAAAAATAATTTTGACATTTTGAGCTTTAAATCAAAAGTTATGGAATTTCAAAGAGGTGTTTGAAATTGTTCTTATTATATTTTTTCAAAATGCTCTTTGAAATTGGTCCATAACTTTTTATTCAAAACTTGAAATGTCAAAAGGAGTTTTGTAATTGAAACTTCAATGTATATTCTAACTAGTCTTAGTTTAAAGTTTCTTAAAAAAAGACACTCTACTATGTTTAAATGAGGTCTGAAATTGTACTTTTAATACAAAATTTCGGGTTTCTAACTTCACTACGAGCCCTCACAACTTCAACAATTCATATATCCCACATTGTTTAGTCGATTTCCTACCACTCCAAATATATAGAGGGAGTTCAGATGAATTGATATGTGAATTGAAGGTGTTGGTTGTGAGTCGTTAAAGGTAGCAAAGAAGTACATTTTCTCTTAGTGTCAGTAAAATATATTTTCATCATTTTGAATATAAAGTAAATTATATGTAAAATCTTGCTGTGTTTGTAGAAGACTTTCACCTTGTTTGTCAAAATTGATTAAAAAATTGACAAGATATTGACAAAAAAATCGACAAGAAGTTCTGATTGTCATTTGGGACATTAGGCTGTCATTTTGGACACTTCTCTGTCAAAAATTATGTAGATTAGGGCCCATTTCCCTTGTAGTGGATCTTTTTGTTCTCATGGTAGTCAAAGCACTACAAGAGAAAGTGTCCAAATTGATAGAAACTAGCTTGAATCAACTAGTCCTAATTGACAAAAAATTGACAAGTTTTTGTCACTCTGAACAAAAAAGTGTCCGAATTGACAAAAAATTGTCAATTTTTTGTCAATTAGGACTAGCTGATTCAGGCCAGTTTCTGTCAATTTGGACACTTTCTCTTGTAGTGAAGTCATTCAAAATTCTTTGGAATTTTCCAAAAGAAGATTTTCTTTCACATTTAATGATAATATAAATTAGCATTTACAATTCTTGATACTACTTGAAAGCTCTTTGCAAGGAAGGTCACTACAAGAAAACTTGTCCAAATTGACAAAAAGTCGTCCTAATTGACAGAAATCAGCCCCTCCTAATTGACAGAAAATTGATAGATTTTTGTCAATTTGGACAATTTTCTGTCAATTCGGACAGTTTTTTGTCCTAATTGATAGAAACTTGTCAAATTTCTGTAGATTAGGAGGGGCTGATTTTTGTCAATTAGGACGACTTTCTCTTGTAGTGGGTGCACATACTTTGTTTCATGACATTTGGACAAATGGTGTGAAAGTTATTGAGTTTCAAAGTTATTATGAATTCCAAAATTAATTTAAAATTTTTTTTAGTTTAGAAAAAATCATAACTTTCATGTCACATGTCCAAACACCACAAAACAAAGCCTTCACACTCCTACATGCATAGAGCTTTGTACTAGTTCCATGGTGTTTGGATCTATGATTTGAAAGTTATGGATTTTCTAATTAAAAATGATGAATTAAATTATCTTTTATTTTGGAAAAAACATAACTTTCATATGGCATGTCTAAACACCACAAAACAAAGTCCATGCACTCTTTGTGCATAAAGTTTTCTATTTGTACTAAAAATGCAACCTTTCATATTATTGTGTGAAAGTTGTTCAATTTCAAAGTTTAATGAATCAAAATATTTTTACTTTTATTTTGGCTGTGACAAGGGCACATGGCACACTAGTCTTATACTTTAAATTAGTTTTTTTTCAATTTGATATGCAAAGATCTAAAAAACTATGAGGTGACTAGTGGCATTCTTGATACCATTGGAAAGCTTTTCTTAAGGAAAGGTGCATGGACTTTGTTTTGTGGTGTTTAGACAATCCATGTGAAAGTTATTGAATTTCAAAGTTCTTATGAATTCAAAAATTGATTTAAAATATCTCTTATTTTGGAAAATCATAACTTCTACATTGCATGTCCCAATGCTACATAACAAAACCTTTGCACTCCTTTGCACATAAAGCTTTCTATTTGTGCCAAGTTTACGGCATTTGGACCTATGGTGTGAAAATTATAGAATTTTAAAGTTTTTACAAATAAAAAAATTGATTTAACCTTGAAACGATGCAAATTGTCTAATGAATGATTCAAGATATTTCTACCATAAAAAATTTCATCCACCATTTTTATAGTGGAAGGAAGGGCATGTAGAGTCATCAAAAGGTAGAAACCGTCTTCATTGAAGGCATTCTTTTAGGAATACACCAACAACCGCATCATCCCTGTGTAGGGTTTTTTTTTCTGGCAATTTGGCATGAAATTGCACCAAAATTTTCCACCTGGCACCACGCCTATAGAAAAAAATAGGAAAAAAAGGCATTTATCGCCTATTTCAGCGTGCGGTATTACAGCCCAGTGCAAATTCTGCGCGGAATGGGCATCCAAAATTTGGTGTCGTCGCCAATTGTTCTCACGCATCACTTCAAATTTTTTAGGGTTGTAGCCGTTTTTGCGCTAAGACGTCTCCTCCATTGCGCTCGCAGCGCCACCTTCTCTCTCACCTTCATGCATCTGAGCGCCACCTTCTCCTCACATTGAATGGACTAATTGCCACCATTGTGTTTGTATTGAAGTGTCTGTAGCCCACTCTGCTTTGCCATAGCTTCATAGGGAGCCATTACAAACCTGCATTCACAGCATTTACAACCACTCCGCAACATGTATGCATCTTAGTGATGAAGTTGTAGCCAAATTGATTTCCACTTTCCTCAGGGTTATGGCTTCACAACAAGAGAAACACGTCCAAAATGACAGAAATCAGCTAGTCCTAATCTACAGAAATTTGACAAATTTTAGTCGGAAATGACAAAAACTGTCCGAATCTACAGAAAATTGCCTAAATTGACAAAAAACTGTCAATTTTCTGTAGATTAGGATTAGCTGATTTTTGTCATTTCGGACCAGTTTTTGTCATTTCGGATTGCTTTTCTTGTAGTGCTTGCAATCATGGAGGGTTTCACAATTTTGGAACATTATTGTACATTGCAGCAGGGCGGTGTCATGGGGCTTCATTTAAGTACCTAGTTGCATTGGGTGCACTACAAGAGAAAGTGTCCAAATTGACAGAAACTGGCCTGAATCAGCTAGTCCTAATTGACAAAAAATTGACAAGTTTTTGTCAATTTGGACAATTTTCTGTCAATTCGGACACTTTTTTTGTCCAGAGTGACAAAAACTTGTCAATTTTTTGTCAATTCGGACACTTTTTTTGTCCAGAGTGACAAAAACTTGTCAATTTTTTGTCAATTAGGAATAGCTGATTCAGGCCAATTTCTATCAATTTAGACACTTTCTCTTGTAGTGTGTTCTGCCATGATCCACCCAGACCCAGAACCATCAGACCAGTGTTTCCGAGGCATTTCGAGGATGCGTAGGAATTCGTATAATTCGCACCTGGCCTCAAACTCTGTTAGCGGTCTTCGACTTACAAGTAATTGAAACAACGTAGCGAATTGGATACGTTTCTTGCGAGACTCCGTCATGCTACACCCTTGAATCTACTCCGCAACAGTGAGTGGACCATGAGCTGCATACAACAACATGCACTTCTTGTGGATTTCTCGTTACCCATGTTTTGAAATGGTGTCCCATTTGGGTGCCATCTGAACCGGTTTGCCTCATACAGTACTACCCTATGTGAAGGTCTGATTCAGACATAAATTAAGTGATTTGGGTAATGTCTGAATGTTTAAAATATTTTAAGAGTTATGTCTGAAATGTTGTAGAAATTTCTCATCCAAATTGTCTGAAAATTTGAATATTTCAAAATTTTGTAAGAAACTACAGAAAAAAATCATTTGTAAGTGAAAATTATCATCAATTTGATAATTATAGTTACCAAGTAAAATCACAAACTTTGACCAATAACCCATCTCCTAAATCCAACAACATATTAAAATATCCTAGACATTTGCCACACTATCATTCATTGTCATTGTAATACAATTATCACAAATGAATGCTAGTTCATTCTTTATATGATTGATGCGCAAATTCTATTAAGGAGGTTGGAGAAAAATAATGCTAACTTTCAAAACCATATTGAAAAAAATTTACAACACTTTATTGCAAGAGTTTGAAAGCTTCATGCTACAGGGTGAGGCATCTCAACATCATCTTTGAGACCTCCTCATTTTCAAACAACTCATCCCAATCCTCTTCTTCTTTCTCACACTCGTCACCTGAATTGGTAGAGGCTACATCACTAAATAAAGATGACTTGGTATGAGTTTCCATAGCCTCTAATTGAAACTCCTTCTCAAATGGTCTCAATAAGCCACATTTCTTCCATCCTTTTATGATCAAGTCAATTTCAGATCCTACACTTTTCCATGAATCCAACAACCAAGTGCACAAATGTTCACGTAAAGTTCCTATGCTGAGATCAAGTAAAATCTCAGAGGGGTCTTTACTTTGCAATTGTTGTTGGATTGAAGTTGCTGATCATTTTCTAAAATATGTTGTGAATCTGCACTTCAAAGGGCGTTGAAGTATTACATCTGCAGGTTGTAATTTGGATGTGCAATTTGCTGGAATAAACAATACACAAATCCAAGGATATTCTTGCTTGATCCAAGATAAAAAAGCCTCAGATTTATGAACAGACCAGCAATCCAAAAGCCAAATCATTTTCTAATTTGGAGGCAAACTCATTTGCACTACCATACACTCATAGTATGGATTCAATATGTTTTGCACAAACTGTTGGCAAGTCTTTAAATTGGACCAATGATTTTCTGTCATAGAAAAATGGAATCCATGGTCCAAACATATCCTTGCAAATGAAGTCTTTGGCAAACATCGGCTTGTTTTACCTGTAAATATGATTTGCATTGGAAGTAAGTGTCCATCAACATTTGATGTCACGCATGCAGTAACTTGTCGTTTGTCTTCCATTCCAATGACTTTGATGTCCTTCGAGCCTTTTTTCTCCCACGTACGCTCTTTTGCCATTGGTACCAAATGTATTCCTGCAATATGATCACTCGAAGCTGTGAGCTTATATCATGAAAATTTATGAAACTACTCAAATTGTTCAAAGCTATGAACTTATACTATAAAAATTTACAATACTACTCAAATTGTAGTAATCACGTTTTATATTATTGAACCTTGAATAATCAAATACTAAACCTTGAATAATCAAATACTAAACCTTGAATAATCAAATACTAAACCTTGAATAATCAAATACTGAACCTTCAGTAATCAAATATAAAACCTTGAATAATCAAATACGAAACCTTGAGTAATTACATATTATGAGAAGGATTTAGTTGAAGGTCAATATAACAGAACTTAGCATGACTATCAAACAAGTATAATTAAGAAGACCCACCATATCTTATAACTACAAAAAATACTGAAATTAGGTTGCCTTATAGTAGTAAAATTATTCTACAAGGCATTAAAGTCAATATATATATTTTTTAACTACCATTTGTATGCATAGAGGTTTACGAGTCCTAATCACAGCAATATCTAATTCAAAAGTGGTGAATTACTATATAATAAGTAAGAATATTTATATAGTGTATAATGTCTAAAAATTAGTGAGAGGCAACCTAATTTGACTATTATGTGTAGGTGTTTAATATTGACAAAGAAGGATTCATTGTAATCAGCACTCATTGCAAGCACATGAACACATATCAATATTGTATTTTGTAACTCAAAAACATTTAAATTCACTTATATGTAAAAGCAACTCCCAATTCTCACAGAGAATTGAAATATATTCAGTTTCACTAGATCAAATATAACTTCATTATACATTGGAGCTTTATCAATCATAAAAAAATATGATCTTTAAACTTTCAAATTAAATACAATCACAAGATTTTCAAACACACAAAGAACAAGGAAATAATGCAATACCTGTTTGATCAGTATTGATCAGTAAAGATGGAGGAATGTCATACATCTTCACCAAATAGGCAACTCGGAATGCCATAAATTTACCAAGGGTCTCCCAATCTGGGGGAAGTTTGCCATATGTTGTAGTAGCTCGCCTGTAGCTCCAGTGTAAGTGAACTTTAACAAATTTCCTCGTCCAATCCAAAGAAATTTTGAACTTTTCCAAAAGTTCAGGTGCATGATGATTGACAATTCCCTGGATGATAGTTTGTATAATGCCTGTATTGAGAGCTTGACCTGAATCTCTCATACCAAGTAGCATATCACAAATGATTTTGACCAAATCAGGCCTTGAAGAAAGGGCACCATCATGTGGAGTTGATGCTGTAAAGTGACTTTGTCGTTGAACATGAGGAAAATATTTTTTCTTCAGCTTTCCCTCTGGTGTAAACCACTCATACAATGATCCTCTTGAAAGATGCTCAAAAAGACCTTCACTTGATCCAGGTTTCCTGTTTGTAAATATCACATAATTGAAAACAAAACATAAGTACATGGACTTGCACAATCTTAAAAGATTTTTTTATATGACTTCATTCTCTCGTATCTATCGTAGGCAGCAAGATCTCTTAGCAAAGGTACGCTCTATCTACAACATGAGCGACTCACATGATCATGTTCTGAATTTTTTCTCGTAACAACACATTATTGATTGCAAAGGAGGGAAAATGATAAAGATGGTCTCCATAGAGCTAACTTACTACTTCAATACCATGAATGAGATTTAAATAAGATACTTTATGCACTTAATATCACAAATCAAGAATGGTGAACCTAAATACAGAACAAAAGGAACTAACAAAGGAACTAAAGTTGAATTGATTACGAAACACAAGTTGAGATTTCATCAACAAGTGGTTAAAAAAGTTGAGATTTGATCAATTCATTATGGAATGCAAGTTTGAACATATTATGTTTAACTTTTTAAGTTTCATCACCCTAATTAAAATTTGTATTTGAAAATGAGCTGTTTCAAACAAAGGTTATCATATTGAGTTGTTTCAAACAAAAATTTGTTTATATCACTCTAGTCCTTATAATTATATTACAATACCATAAAATCTCAAGATTCCCTAAATCCCAGTATTTCAAGAAAAATATTAAATTTCATAATGAAAGTTTGAAGTACCTGTGAGCAACTTTCAGGTAATGTAAGGCTGCAGATATGCTTCGATGTTGTTTAACAGCTGCTTCAATCAAGGGCCATTTCTCTGCATCGAACCAATTTGTATATGATCCTCTTTTCTTCTGGGTTTTTTTGGGAGCAACAAGTGATGGAGCACTTGAGGTTGCTGCAGACACTGGCAAATTGAGAAGTGTCATAGAAGATGAAGGAAGTTTACGAGGCCTACCAATTTTTTTTTTGATGGGTGGATTGCTAATCACCTGAACTGAAGCCTCTACTGGAGTTTCTTGGGCAAGATGCTGTGACAACTTTTGCAACTCTAATTCTCTCTCTTCTCTACTAATAGGCTTCACAAACTTTATCAAACAAAGCTGTAAGGAAGCCATGGTATCTAACCTCTTAATTCACTCAATGAATGAATTTAAACCCTAAACCTAAGCATCAACTTGAATGACTATTTCTTTCATCATCACCAATGTTTTCTTCCTCACTCACTTTTATTTTTTTTCTACAACAAAAAAAAGTTGGCAATTTACGTTTCTGTTTGCATCTACACTTCCTTGCTCTCTCTCTAATAGCATCAACAAGTGATAATGCTCTATAAGTTTTCAAAACACACGTACATTCACTACAACAAAAGCAGTGTTTTATGACTGCAAAATATGACTGCAGTGAGTCGTAAAATCAAAAAATACGACTCACGCAGAAATCACTGTAGATGACTCGGAATATGACTGACTCCAGTCGTTTAGAAGCAGTCGCTTCAGACATCAGTCATATTGGCAGTCATATTTTCCGAGGGGTATAAATATCCATTTTTAGCCATAGTATGCCAACATGGCGTATACTTTGACTTTCCTAGGGGAGTCTTGACTTTTTCTTGAGTTGCTCGGGCAAACAAAAAAATCCTACGTGGAATATGACTATGGTCAGTCATATTTTTGGATGACGTGGAATATGACTGCGGTCAGTCATATTTTTGAATGACGTGGAATATGACTGAAGTGAGTCATATTTTGCAGTGATGTAGAATACGACTCTCGTCAGTCATATTTTATAGAATATGACTGAGGTGAGTCATATTTTGTAGTAATGTAGAATACGACTCTCGTCAGTCATATTTTATGGAATATGACTGAGGTGAGTCATATTTTGCAGTGATGTAGAATACGACTTTTGTCAGTCATATTTTATAGAATATGACTTCTGTGAGTCATATTTTTGGCTTCATGAAGTTGCAAGTAGCTTCCAATGTCTTTGTTTCAACTTTTGATGCCTGTATATACAATTAAAGAAATGAGAGGTTAGTTTTTAGTGATTGAATAACAAAGCTTAACCTTCAAAGACTTACAAAAACACAAAATATTTAGTTCAAGTTTAGGATAGAAAGAATAAGATTAATGATGGAAGAAACAAGAAAAAGAAGATAAGTATTAAGAGTTAACAAGAATCAAAAGTTAAGATGCAACAAGGAATAAAAAACAACAACTAAACAACAACTAAGACACAACAAGAAACAAGAAGCAACATAAAACAAGAAACAACAATTAAGATACAATATGAAGCAACAATTAAGACATAAGAACAAAGAAAAAGCAACAACTAAGATACAAGAAAAAACAAGAAGCACCAACTAAGACATAATAAGAAACAACAAGAAATGAGAGTATAGATACAACAAGAACAAAAAAGAAGCAAGAACTATAAAACAAGAGGAAACAGAAAAAAAGAACTAGGAAGAAGAAAGAGTTTAAATGCAAGAAAAAGAAAGAATTTAGATGCAACAATAAGAAACAAGAAGCATGAACTAGAGAGCAATAAGAAACAAGAAGCATGAACTAAAGAGCAACAAAAAACAAGAGTTAAGATGCAATAAAAAGCAACAACAAGTGAGAGCTAAGAGACAATAAAAAGTAAGAAAGAAGAGCCACAAGAAGTGACGGCTAGGGTTCCAGAACCCTAAAAAGTGGCGGCTAGGGTTTCAAAACCCTAAAAAAATGACGGCTAGGGTCTGAAAACCCTAAAAAAGTGGTGACTAGGATTCAAAATCCAAAAAAGTAGGTGACTAGAATTTCAAAATTTTAAACAATGACTTCTTTATATTTTTTTGGAATTGCCCAAATTTTTCTTGAATTGCCCAAAACAAAAAAAAATCACTATTATATGAAAATATTAGTGATAATATGATTCAATGTTCCCAAACATGTTCCCAACGTTCCCTATGAAGTACTTTGGTATTTCTAATGGCCGTATAGTATACGCTTGTGACGTACAAGGCGTAAAAATGACTGACAGTCATATTTTGCAGTCATATTTCTCCCCAAAGTGTTGACCTTCAAGAATATGACTGCAAGCAGTCGTCAGTCATCCTCAGTCATAATTCTGCAGTCATAAAACACTGCCATTGTTGTAGTGATTGCTTTGCAAAACCAACACACTCTCTACATGTACAAACAATTGGAGGTCCCATAAGAACAATAGCAAATACTTGAAAATATCGCATTGAGAATCCATGGTGCAGTATAAGACTTAGTAGTAGCTTCAAAGTGATAAGAAACAAGATAACACAAATAATGAGAACCAATTGAAGACAAGTCATGTACCGCACCTGAAAATAGGTGAAGATGTAAGCCGCTGAAAGTCAGGACTCTCTAAATTGTTCAAAAGAATAATATCTGAGAGCTATTAGAAGACAAAATCCTATAAGTCTGCCAAAAAGAAGAACGGTGAGGAGCCGCCGAAAGAAAACACCCTGAGAAGCCACCGAATATGAGAAAGTTAAAACGCCGAGACGTCGAAACCCTAAAAAAAAAGTTTTACGTGCCGAAATCCTTCGCGCGCAAAAAGTAAAGTATTCCGGCACTTTGGTGCCGAATCAGACCTTCACGTACAGTACAAGGTTTGCATTGCACCATGTGCATGACTCCATCTTCTGTCAAAATTGCTTCGCTCCATGGCTCTTTGGCTGACCACTTACTATGAAATTTTCGATGAAGGTCATAGTTTTCTTTAGCTTCTTCATTGTTGTCGAAGTGGACGGTCCTGCAACCTTCGCACCATTCCTACGCTCACTACAAGAGAAAGTGTCCAAATTGACAAAAATTGGCCTGAATCAGCTAGTCCTAATTGACAAAAAATTGACAAGTTTTTGTCACTCTGGACAAAAAAATGTCCGAATTGACAGAAAATTGTCCAAATTGACAAAAACTTGTCAATTTTTTGTCAATTAGGACTAGCTGATTCAGGCCAGTTTCTGTCAATATGGACACTTTCTCTTGTAGTGATCTCTTGTCCAAGTATTCTTCAAGCTAAGGTAAAAAGCTTTATGTTCCAACATCTATTTGTTCATCTTCAAGCATTGTTGGTTTGTTGTTTCCTATTTGTTGATTTGTTTCTTGTTCGTTTTTCAAGGTTTTAGGGTTCAGGGTTCCAGTATCCCTTCCATGCATCTACTAACTTAGGCATCGGAGTAGTATTTTGTTGGTTGCAGGTGATGATGATGACACTGATTAAGTTAAAAGAAGATGAAGTTTTTTGCTACTTTATCATTCCTAGTTAGTCATTGTTTGGATTGGGATTGTACTAATGTGGTTGCCTAGATTGGGATTGTACTAATGTGGGTTGCTTAGATTGTGGTAATGTTGTCAATTTCTTATCTTATCTATCTTAGTAGTGTTTTACTAAATCAAGCATTGGAGTACTTGTGTTTGTTTTGCAGGTCTTATTGTACTAGTTGCAAAGCTAGGAGAATGAGGAGAATGTTCTTCAAATTGTGTTTTTGACTCTACAATTTAATTTTTGACAAATGTGTTTCATCTTCTTTTGAATAAAGTTGCCATTTCTACAATAGATGTTTGCATTGTATTGCTCAAATCTCTACATAATTTATAGGAATATAAAAAATATAGCCGAAAGCAATTCCTAAGTGCACATTCAGTAGCCCAATTTGCACTTAAGCTAAATTCTTGGTCGCCACTTCCTTCGACACCCAACATTCACAAGAAGCCAGTGTCATCAAAATTAAATGTCAAAATTTTACTATGAAGCCAAAGACTCAGAGAAAAAAATGGCCAATTCACTAGAAGAAAAAGCAGGGTTTTGCGACTGCGGTTTGCAACTGGTTTGTAGTCGTATCGGACGTTTGCGACTTGGTGATATTTTGGAGTCCGCAGTCGCAGTGGACAAGTCACATGAGTTGCACTGCAGTCGCGAGGTTGTTTGTCATTCGATAGGCAATGGAGAACTTCGTCGATGAACTGCTGTGACGTGGTTGCTGATGTCGAAGCTATTTCACTTATTTGTGTGCAACTGGTTTGCGACTAATGTGCAACTGGTTTGCGATTGACATACAACTGGTGTGCAATTAGTTTGCGATTGATGTGCAACTTGTTTGCGATTGACATACAATTGGTTTGCAACTAGTGTGCAACTAGTTTGCGATTGATGTGCAACTCGTTTGCAACTAGTTTGCGACTTGGTTATAATTTATAGAGTTGTAGATTATAGAAATCTACAAATTGTAAAAATCTACAAAGTGTAAAAATCTACAAAATATATAAATATTAGAATTTCACTATCAAAATTCATTACACAAGAATGCTATAACTTACCATTCTTATCTGTTCAAGCTGATGGTATTCTTGACAATCGATATGGGACAATTGAATCGATTTTCAGTCATGTTCTAGTTGCATTGCACTTGTTCTCTAGTTGCATTTGAATCGTTTTTTAGTTGCACTATAGTTGGGCTCTAGTTGCATTATAGTTGATTCCTAGTTGCATTTGAGTCATTTCTAAGTTGCAATCTTCTAGTTTTTAGTTGCAGCCTATAATCAGAGCGATTGCATTTTTCCACGGTGGACTCTACTTCGCGGATAGCTGTCCACATGGATAACTGCGATGAATACTGGATGTAGAATACCTCATGTCAATTCGTCTGTTACAATATCGTAACCCTATTCTTCATTTTCCGACTACTTTGCAACTACAACTACATACATGTGAAATTTGGTGCAAATACAGAGGGCTACAGTCGCATCTCAGTTGTATAGGACACATAGTCACATCTCAGTGGGTTGCAACGGACACGTTTTTCTTCTAGTGATTCAGTATGAAAAAAGCCATACCACCTATCCATTTTTGGTCACTGGTAAGAAAGAAGCACCCACCACAAAATGAAAAAAAAAACATTGTCCCTGTGTCGTTCTAGGATTAAATTATGTTTTATTTTGGAAAAATATAACTTTTACAACATAGGTTCAAATAATTCAAAATAAAGCCCTCGTATTCCTATGTGCATAGAGATTCTATTTGTATTAGTTTTGTGGCATTTAGACCTACAATGTGAAAGTTGTGGATTTTTTAATTTAAACTTAATTAAATGATTTTTTATTTTAAAAAAACATAAATTTTACATTGCATGTCCAAAAACCACAAAACAAAGCCTTTGCATTACTTTGTGCATAAAAATTTCTATTCAGATCAAGAACACAACTTCATACTATAGTATTAAAGTTATTGAATTTCAAAGTTTAGAAAATTATTTTTATTTTTATTTTTATTTTGGCCATAGCCATGGTACATGGCAAACTAGTTGGGATGATGTGTAGGAGGCTGAAGTGTCTAAGGCCATATCTAGGAGGTTAAAGATGGCTCTCTACAACCAATTTTCAAATTTTTGTTCAATTTTTTAATTTATAGTGTTGATAATTTTTTTGAAAATCAATATTTCTTGTTTCATTGATTGGAATGCCTTGAAACTTGCTTCAAACATAACCACTCTCTGAGGACTTTCTAATGACACCAAAAATGCCTTCATTAGCTTTTAGTGGTTTAGAAGATCTTCATATACATTGAACAAAACAAACAATCAAACAAACACCTCTTTTGATGGTATAGACCAGAGTGCCATATGCAATTGCCAAAACCATTTGTACATCATTTGTAATTGTGACAAAAGTGACAATGAATCTTTCTTTAAATTTCTTTTCATATCTATTTTTTACTCTTTAAATTATTTCCAGTCCTAGTTTATAATATTATGAATGATATCAATTTTGTATTATATTTTTTTAATAAATTTTTTTATATACAAAAATAGTATGCTAAACAGAATTTAAGAATAAGAATTAAAATAAAAGTAAAAATATAAAAATATAAAATGTATAGATAGATAGATAAAAATTAAAGTAAAAATTAAAAAAAAAAGTATAGATAAAAGAAAAAAGAAAAACAAAAGTGTAGGTAAAAATAAAAGTAAAGTAAAAGTAAAAGTAAAAGTAAAAATAGAAATAAAAAAATATAAGTAAAAAAGTAAAAATGAAGGTTAAAATAAAATAAAAATAAAAATAAAATAAAAAAGAAAGTCAAAGCAAAATAAAAATAAACATAAAAGTATCAACACAATGTCATGGGGGTGGAAATTTTCTATGACTCATCAACGTATGGCCAATTCAACAACCAACATCTTTTATTTTGGTTCATTTTTCTAATTTCAAGGGCAAAAAACATTTTGAAATTCAATATCTTTTGCCTCCATCATTCAAAACACCACGAAACTTGATTTGTACCCCCGCCTTGCCAAGGGCTTTTTGACAGTACCAAGCACACCCTCATTGGCTTGTTAATTTAAGAAATTCCAATGTTCATCACAAGTAAAATAAAACTAACATTTTAATAGTATAGATAGATAAAATTTAATGTATTACTAAATATTTTGCAACCAATAGCTTTTAGCAATGACCAACAATATTAAATAGTTAGATTCTTTATTATATTTTGGTAAAAAAGAAGTTGCCGTAATGACCAAGGTAGATCCACCTTTATGGTGGACATCAAATTGAACGATCAACAAAATAAAGAACTACCTATTTAACCTTGGAGCGCTCCAACATCCATTTTTTGGACGATGAAATAAAAAGCTACCTATTTAACCTTGGAGCGCTCCAACGTCCATTTTTTGGACGATGAAATAAAGAGCTACCTATTTAACCTTGGAGCGCTCCGACGTCCATTTTTTGGATGATGAACAGATTGAAGTTCTTGTTTCTATCTCATTCTTGTTTGGACGAAAGTCATCCTAATTTTTTGTGATACTTTATCAAGTTCTTGTCTTATCTAATGGTTGGATTTGGTGTTATTAGAATACAAATTTTTCTAAAATTACAAATGCGGAAGTGTGACAAGTGGTCTCATTGCATTGACTCTAGTTCAAAACTAGGATTGCAAAAATGAGGTCATAAATGTAAAGAACACAAAAATTTCAAAAAAATCACCATGTCAATATAAACTCATTTTGAATCCATTCCAATCAATTTCGCTCAAAAAATGATAATATTTTGCATGTAATCAAATTTTGAAGAAATTTTAAAATTTTCCTTTCCAAATTTATAGAAAAATATTGGTGATAGTATTGATGAATCTAACCATACAGATGGAATTTAAAATTCAAAATCTACAACTTTCCTTTGTATATCACTTCTAAAATATTCTTCCAAATAGCACTTTATAATGATTTTCTCCAAATCGTTAATTCTGGAGAAGAGTTCAGACGCTCCATATTTGATTGTCCTATTCATTCTCAACCTCCAAAACTGACCGGCAGAATTTTGGCCATAACTTTTGCCTTATTCCTCTCAAGGACTCAAAATTCTAAGCTTACTAAGGTGCGCTCACACAATCCTGACTTTGTGTGCTACTCATACAATCGAGTGCATCGACTCGGTTGGCCTCGGTCTATGACACAAAAGTTTCCACTTCCACTTAAAAAAGACACTTCCACAACTGCAACTCCATCTCAAAGAGAATGACCACGCCAGAGATTCCGCATATGGAATCAACCAATTCGACAACATAAAAGTCAAAAATCGGCACACAAATTCTTTGAGTCTTCAATAATACTTTCAACCATCGAGCTTCCCACTCGACTTTATTTCCAGTCACTTTAAACTGGTCATCTAGAAAATTGACAGAAGATTCCAACATCCTGTGCTTGTCTACTCGAAGAAAAACTTGCACAACGTCGTGCGTCCTCCAAAAGAATGGGCAACATGTTACATACATTATTAACAAAACGATATACCCTATATTCTCAGAACGGCGTGCACCCTAACTCCTGCTCAATTGATATCCGATGTAAAGGTCATACGCTCACCCTAAAGAGCTATCCCCAGACTTGTCTAACTCGAAGTATCATTTTTGTTACCAGGTAAGGTCTAATCTACTATTCCAGGTGACGCAAAAATTCAAATTCAAATGCAACCTCCGATGATCTAATGAATAAGCCAACCAAGTTTCTGATAACGAGAAGGTGCTAGGCCAAAGGACGAAGTGAAGAACCATCCGAAGAAAGTCTCTACACTGACAGTTTAGTGTGAGAGATTAGAATTGGTCTCAGAGACATCCAACCAGGCTGAAGAGCACGGAAGGAACTGAAACGAGCATCGAGTGGACCTGGTCTAAATGGAAAGGCTCAAGTGCAGGAGCACATCAAGCCAGCAAGATGACCAGAAAGGCGAGCAAGGCCGTCCCAACGATTGCCAAAATGACGCATTTCCAGTACTCGGACGACTTGTGGCTCTTGGCAGCACGGGCGAGATGGATGTTTGCTTGAACAGTTGATGACGCCGAGCTCTCTATGTTTGCTTCGATGTCGTCAATTACGTATCCCTGATTGGCAACAATCTGCGCCAAGTCCTTAAAAATCTCGCTCACTTCCCCTATTTGCTGTTGAATCTCTTGAATGCCCTGCTCCCGCTCTTCAATCACAACAGTATTGAACATAACCTCGGATTCATTCACTTCAGCAACCAATCGCTGCCGCAGCAAGGCGGCCTCCTCCTCGCGACCTGAAGATTCCGATTCGGGCAAGGAGGAAATGGGAGGAAGAACAGGGGCATACTTGCGCTGACGAGTCTGCGCGGCTTTTTGTGCGCTTTGAAACTCCAGCAACACGGCTTGAAAATCTTTTGCCAGCTTCGCATCACGAACCTTCTTACTGGTGCTCGAGGAAGTCTGATGATCTGTCTCGTTCGCCTCTTTCAGCTTCGCCACCGTCTCTTCCACAAGCAGGCTTATCTTTTGTTCAGTCGCATGCAGTTTCTCACGAAGTCCATGATTGTCCCGCGGCGTCCCAAGCTGGTTCACCAGACGCTTGTAGGTGGAAACACTCGTATTGATCCGAAATACCCCCCCTGCCACCACATCGCTGCGCTCTTGCTTCGGCAATCCAGCAGCGCTCGCCCCTGTCTCAATATCCTCGAAACTCATGACGCCACAACGGGCTCAAAACCGTCCCCCTCTCGTCCTCTTCCAAACCACCAACCCCTCAATCAACAACCCAAACAATTCCTCTAAAACCGCCACACCCAAAATCTGCACCTATATCGAAATTGAACACGAAATTCGCACAAAAACAGTTCGGAAAAGCGGAATCGGACCCAATTCTGGACCGATCGAAGAAACCCTAACGCGGATATTACAAGAACAACCAAACGCGCCCGAGGGTCCAAACCCCACGGCAGTACCCGCCGATTCGCACCATAGACTGGACTAGAAGTATCAGAGAAATTTGCAAATAGAGAAGACTAAGAAACAAAGTAAGGAGATGGCGATGGTGACGATTGTCGGTGAAGAACAGAGTGTGAATTTCGCGACGGGTTTCGCGAAAAACTGACGCGTTTCTGCAGAGAGGGCTGACGCCGGATTCCTTTTGTACAAGTTGGCCACGAAGCATGCGCCTCAAGGCAGCTCCGCACCGCATATGGATGAATGAGGAAGTGCATCCAATTTGGATGGATGGATGATTAGCAAGCTTCTGCCGCGTGGCGTAGTATGTTCAGTTTAACCCTTGGCATTGTGTGAATAGTTGGTTTTAAAAAAAATCCAGAAGCACTCGTTGGAAGTCAAACTATTATATAAGACCTCCCCTTTTTATGCAAAATTCTGAGGATGAATAATTGCACTTCTATCCTACACAATCTATCATTCATCAACCAAAAAATGTCCGCATTGTTGTTTATGGGTTTATTTAACCTCAAAGGATGGAACCCAAGACTATGTAGACAAACTTAAAAGTTTCTTACTCTATATCCTTCATTACTTTGCTACAATATTTATGAATGAATTCTTTTGGTTTTAATTTCAGAGATGAAATCACATGTATAATGATGTAAATCATAAAAAAATTCAAAAATATTTGTGAAAATTCCAAATGACCAAGAATTTTTGAATAAAAAATGAAAAAAATTCATATCAACTACAAAACATGCTTAAAAAAAATATAAAAAGTTATGAATAGAAGTACATTATAGAAAAGGACATTATGGTATTAAAAAAATTCCATGTTTAAAAACATTCCATTGCAACTCCATCTTTAGAAAAATACATAGGTCTTCAACTTTAAACTTCAATGAAATATATATTTACAAAAAATTTCAAAATTTTCAAGTGGAGTGAAAACTAAACTTTACAAGCAAACTTGAAAGTACCTCTCCATTTCTTTTCTACGTATGAGTGAATTTTTGGTTTTATTTTTTAGAGATGAAATCACATGTCTGGTATATGTCATAAAATTTCAAGTTTCTTTGTGAAAATTCTAAATTATCGTGAAGTTTTGATGGAAAAAAAATTCATATAAAATATATGTATATCATGTTTAAAAACTTTGAATTTTTTGAAGAGAAGTACATTATAATGTAGAACATTGTAGATAATAAAAAAAATTATAATATTCCATATTTAGAAATGTAGTTATAGATCTTCAACTTTAAACTTCAATGAAATGCTTATTTGATGGAATTTTTCAAAATTTTCAAGTAGAAACCATACTTTAGAAGCTTCATTTTGTTGATTTTGCCCAAAAGCAAAAGAAATCATTTTGAATGTTAAAATCAAGTTTTAAGGAAAAAAAGTTCAAAGTATTGAAATACACTATATAGTGTACCATTTTTTTCATAAACTATCTCACATAAAATAAAATAAAAAACTAGTTTTTTAAAATTCAATTCAATGATTAGATATAGCATCAAGAAAATTGCATACAAAAAATTGGACTAAAAGCATTCGCTCTTCAATTTCCCAAAAGTTCTTTGATCATACAAATGACACTTTTTATTTTTGGTGTCCTTCCAAGATTAAGAGCTTAATTTTGAAAAGACAAGCACTTGAGTATGGATTCAAGAACTTCCAATCCTTCACTTTGTTTGTTGCCACTTTTCAATTGTATATGAATGAAATTTAATTTTTTTAGTTTTCACTGATGGAATCACATGTCTTCTATAATCATAATAATTTCAAATTTCTATGAGAAAATTTGAAATTATTGTTAATTCTTTAAGGAAAAAATTTAAAAATTCATATCAAATACAACATAAACTCAAAAAATTTGAAAATTTCTCCATAGGCATATATTATAGTATATAGCAACTTGGTATGAGCCAAAATTACTATGTCATTGTAAAATTATAAAATCAATAAACCATGAATATAAGACAAATTGCAAATTGCAATAGATTCTTGAATTTTAAGAAGTGGAGAACATGCAAAAAAAGATAAATCCACACTATATATTCATCCACAATTTTGACAATTTTTTGGCTAACTACCTTGATTATAAGTCTCGTTCTTCTACAGTTAATCCTTCAAGAGCATTTCATGGCCAAATTTAAACAAAATTTATTAATTTTATATATTCAAATTCAAATTAGCTTTTTAAAAATATTTTCTATATGTATTATTATATATTTAAAATTTAACTTCATATTTTTATAAATAAAAATAATAAAATGAATTTTATATGATTTTTTAAAATATTTTTTTGTAAAAAACATAGTAATTACACAAATATTTTAAAAAGTATGAAATTTTGAAGAAAAAGGAAGATCCTAGTGACAAATATCTTGGTATAATTGGTGTTTTTCCTTGAGCTCACACCAAGAGAAATTCAATAGAATTTTTTTTAAAAGTGGTGTATTAACTATTATTAAGATGTTACCTTCAAAGTATTACAAAATCATAATTTTAATAATTAAAAAAATTGTATGAAATAAAATATAGATTATTAAAGCTAAATTTTTTTAGTTTAGCTTTAAAACATTTAAAATCATGAACTATGTGAAATTTGAGGTTTGACTTTCAAAATGTTTGCAAGGCCTTATAAGAATGACAATAGAAGCAACAAAAAATTCCACAATACTACCTAAATGGTTCTAATGAAATTATTTTGGATAAAGCTATTAACTTCCTCGAGAAAATACCAACCAAGTTGTTTTTCAATTTTATAATATTAACTTACACAATATTCTACAAAAAAAATTCCAAAAGTTGAAATCATAGGTCAACAAAATAAAAATAAAAATAAATCAGTAAAATAAAATCTTACCAAATTATTATTATGAGGTCAAATATCCTTTAAAGTCTATTTTAAGTATCAAATACTTGATACTAAAAAAATTGTTTATAATTTTTTATCAAGAATTTTGTGCAATGTTGTCCATTGCAAATCTTGATTTTTTTTAATGATAGAGTCTTTTGGAGATGATTGAGCTTCAAAGAAACTTGCATCTAGGAGGAAAAATCACATTGTAAATTCATTTAAACAAACATAGAATAGATTTTAAAAGGCTATATAATTTAATTTTTGAATATGGTTATATTTGTTATGTCTTTTAACTACATATTTTTTTCATGTTTTCAATTTTAGATGTGACATGTAAAAAGAAGATTGAAAGACTTCAAATTATTCTGAAAATTTTAAAACCTTCATAATCAAAGTTATATTCAAACATTAGAATTATTCAAACTACAAGTAATATTTTTTATTTTTATTTTTTACATGTGATTTATAATATGTCTAGTTTGAATTTGAAACTTCCATTGGTGCTTCAAAAAACTCTTCAACTCCCATTTGTATCTTTTGAAAACTTTTGATGGTTTTGCATGAATAAAGGTAGCCATTTAAGGTCCAAATATAAGTGGCACAAAAAGGCCGATGGCACTTTTGATTGGCTTCGCCTACTATAGGAGATATGACCTTTGACTTTTGGAAGAAATTTTGTAGGAAGAAAAATGGAATGGCATTTAATCCAAGTTGTTTTATATTTTTTAGACCTTTCTTGGAATTAACTTAGTTATGAATTTTTGAAGTTGGAATGTAGTGGTCTTTGAAAGTGACTAACTTGTAAAATGTACACTATTGGTTCTATTGAAGAAAGCAAAACGTACGTTTGTGTCATGATTACTTTTAGAACATGGTGGCTTTTAGAGCACACTATCTTATGCATTTACAAAGCATCACTATCCAAAATGCTATACCTACATTTAAACCAAACAATAATACTAAAACTTAGATATTGATGACATATGAGAGTCATTGAGAGCCTATTGTTGATTTTTAATCTATAAAGTTCCATTATCTCCTTAGAGGGCAAAATGAAATTTGGGTAGACCAAATTTTGAATCAATTTTTTAAAACTATTGCTGTAGATGTGTTTTTGCAAATAAACTTATAATTTTTATGTAATTTTGAATCATGATTTAAAAGTTACGAATAATTCAATTGAAAATTTGAAAGAAAGAGTAGAGCATGGGTAGAGAAATCTCCATTCACTTTAATATAGGCAACAAGAAAGGAAAGTCTTAATGGAAGTTGACTAGAGGGCAACAATTGGAGGCTTGAGGCATGTAACATCTTGTACAATTGGCAATCAAGAACAACTACATATAGGCCACAGAGGGTAGAAACCATAGGTTTAGAATATAGATGATAGGATATTATAGCAGACAATGTACATTGTGCTAAAACATGGCTGCAAGAATAGGTATAAATTTGTAGGAGCAACTTGCATGTTCTTCACAAGAATTGTCGTCATTGGTGGGATTAATGACTATTTATATCCTTTGACAATTAGAGGTGTTCAAGGGATAAAATTGAGGGAGCTATAAGTAAGATTTTTTAAATAAAATATTCTATAATATTCTATTTTCTTATTGAAATTAGAAAAAATTCTTATCAATAAACGATGGTCAAAGTCATTTGAAATCCCATAGAGTGGTTTTACCCCTAAAGGTTCATTGTCCCCTTGGGGGACAATTTGGAGTTTAGGTAGGTTTCTATGAGTTGCATTTTTACTTGATTTTTTTGAAACTTTTTGAAGACGTGTAGTTTTACAAAAGCTTTGTGATTATATTATTTTTGTTCAATCTAATGTTGGGTGAAAAAATTATGGGATATTTAAGGTAAATTTCAACTCAAGGGGTAGCTTGAGTTGCCAATATTTCGTTGACTGAGGCCAAGGGTAGATGCCATAGGCTACTTTGGTCGGAAGGAAGAAAGTTGAGGTGGGCAACGGATGAAGATTGTAACCATTGGCCACCCTCCAACATGTCAAAACCCCTAAAATATCATGCCATGGTGTCATAGCAAAAAATTCTAGAATCCAAAAATTAAATCTACAAATAAACAAGAAATACCAATGTCATTTGACAAATTTTCCAACAACAAAAAACTTGTTGGCAAATTGTAGAATTTGCTTCATTGGCATTTGATGAATGTATAGGGTGGAGAGGTTGTTTTTATAATGAAATCCATTGTTCATCATGAATTTTCAAAGGATAATTATGGAATAATTTGAAGATGAAAGCTTGACTGCTTGTAGTCAAAACTTAGAAATTGTGTTTTAAGTAGAATTTCAAACCTCATTTAGGTAACATGCGGAAAATTAGGCTAACTTTAATCTCAAAAAATACGTTTGAGATTTTGGTTCTCTAATCTTTTGAAACTATTGGCACAATCCATTTTCAATTTGGAGCATTTTTCCAAAAGTTAAAACAATCACAACTATAAACTAGAGTTTTTAGTAATTTGTAGTAATTTAAGTTTTTTATTAGGTAGTTTTAGATAATTTGAAAGGGAGAGGAGGCTTGAAAAAGTGTAAAAGTCCACTCCATCCTTTCACTTCGCACCCCTTTTTTCTTATTTTTGTTGTTGCCATACACATTGGCATGATGTTTGAGACTTTAATAAAGTTGTTGAATTTGCTTTTGGAGCCATTTTTGTTCCTTGTTTGTGAATTTGGAGCTTGTCTCTAAGGATGTAGGGGTCCCTTTGAGCTAGCCTTGTCCACTTCGATTGTGCTCGACTTCATTTTCTAACCATTGTCATATTTCTGTGGTTTTTAGAGTCATTTATGTACTAATAATTTCGTATTGAGCTCCTTGAATGGGATTTCACAAAACTTTGTAGAAATCCCCCTAGAGCCTTGACATTCAAAATAAGTGGTCCAGTCTTTGTCAAAGTCATTTGGAAGGTGATGTTTGTTGCAATCCTTCAAAGTCCCACAATTTGCTAATTATCAAGTATTATTTGTAATTTGGAGTTTTCCCTTAAAGGAACAAACCCTTGATTTTGTACTAACCAATTTCTTTGTTTTCCCGTTGTACAATAAAGCTATCACCCCATAACTAATTTTTAAGTGTCCCTATTTAGTTCTTTTGCATTTTTCCAACATCGCAAAGCTATTGTCTTGTGACTAATTTTTTTTGTTGTAGTTTTTATTGTAGTTTTCTTCCAAGAAAGGGAAACCCCAAAACCCAACCAGGTGTGGTTTTGGCCAACTAGTTTGGACCCAAATTACAGTCAACTTTGGGAACAAAAATATAATGTACACAAAATAGTGAAATTAGGTTGCCTTACTCAAGAAAGTTACCTCATGACTCACCACTTGTCTAGATGGAAGCACGACCAATTCTCTAAACCCGAGCCATGAACCAGTGCAACCAACCCATGCAACACACATGGTTCCTACATTACTGCATCCTTCTATCGTAACTATATGTATTTATAGTGTAGAATCACTACAAGAGAAAGGAGTGTTTTAAGTGTAGTCCTAGTAGTATTCTTTTAAGTAATGACCTTTAAGGCATCTTTTTAGTAAAATTTTACTAAAAACACATGTACTTTTAGTAAAATTTTACTAAAAAGACGCCTTAAAGGTCATTACTTAAAAGACTATACTACTAGGACTATACTTAATACACCCCTTTCTCTTGTAGTGAATGTTGAGAAATTAGTGTGGGACAACCTAATTTCACTATTTTGTGTAGATTAATTGGGTTCTAAAACAGTTCGTTGAGTTCCAAACAAACCAGCCAACCCAGGCCCGCCACGTGGCAGTTGTGGAAAGGCCAGTAGGTCGGTACAACCACTTGAAGGTCAGACCCAAGTTTGTCTAATAAGTTTGGTGAGGCTTTTTACATTCCATGCCATGTAGAAATACTGAAACAACAAAGAAGACCACATTGGTCTTTCCTAGAGTCTCAAAATTGGTTAGGTATTTAACCCTTAAATGTCAAGGCGGATGTTTTCCGTCTGATGAATGACAAAGAATCTTTTCATGTAGGGACAAAAGTGCAACTATTCATCCTCCAAATTTTGTGAAAAAAGGGAACGTCTTCTATAGTAGCTTGTCTCCCAATAAGTGCTTTTTCATTTTTTTTTTAAGCCAACAATTCATACAGTACCCAAACAGATGATTTCCATAGTGGCCGACTCGTCATTTAAGGGTTAAAACTAGAAGTCTAAATTTTGAATTTGGAAGCTAATATGGCCCAAAATTTTGACTGAAGTCGAATGAGTTGATTATAGCTTACTTAACCCCTGAAGGCCTATTTCAGGGCAGAAATTGTGAAAATTGTCACTTTTCAGGGCACTGAGGAAAAAAATGAAAAAAAAGAAGTTTTGCACTTCAAAATTTAACCATACAAATTTGTACTAGACTATTATGGAAATGTGTGGAAAAAATTTTAGAAACTTTGATTGCACGGATTGAAAGATTGTAACATTTGAAGTTAGAAGAAAATTAAAGTTCTTTTTTGACCTTATCCGACAAGGCTTGTAGCCATTATCTCCTCCTAGAGTGAAATTTTTACACTACACATGGTTAATTTTTTGACATTTGCTTCTTATATCATGCAAGTTACATACTTGCCAAATTTCAAAAGTAAAAGAAGACTTTTGCAAAAGTTTTACGAAGCTGCCCAAGCTACTAGAAAAGTTCAAAGTAGTATAACTTTTGATCCGGACACCTAATTGGAAAAAAAATTAACTTTCCACTAAGGGGGGGGGGGGGAGAGAATGGGGAGTATGTTTGCACCTTGTGTCAAAATTTAGTGAACATCTGACCAAAATTGTCTTCATAGGAACCTACTTGGATTTTCAATTGTTCGTTCAACAAGCAATTGTCTTTTAAGATTTCATAAGTTCATACTTTGAAACATGTGGCTCACATTTTAATTGCAAGTTCAACACCTAGAGCTTTGACTCCTACTTCTTTATACTTGATGTTTTCAAAACTAGGATGCAAAACAAGTGAAAATTAGTTTGAGAGCTTAGAAATTTGGTATTTAGAATGAAGAGAGAAGTTCAAAAGTGAAGGAGCACCGGCCATTAGGGAAGAGTTTGGCTCCTTTAAACATGTTTGGACTTTGATTAAAGACAAGAGGAAAATCTGAAATCTAGAATAGTTGACCTCTAAATTTAGTTGTAGTTGGAAGAAGTTAAATAAACTTGTCATCAAGGTTTGTTTGATTCCTTAAACAATTAGCAAGTAATTAGGAAATTAGATTTGGTAGGATTTGTATTTCAAAAAGCATTGTAAATGAAATAGAAAACTAGATGAAGGTAGGAGAAAAAGAAAAGAGTTAGGATACAAGGAAGGAATTTAGAATCCTTTAATTATTTGTACGTTCCTATGACATATCAAATTCAACTACAAGGGAGTACAAGACGGAGATTTAGGGTCATTATGGCGAGATCATGCTTATGATTCACGAAGACAGAACAATCATATTCACTGAGTTTGAAGTAAGTGTTTAAAATTCCTTTTCCCCATGTAGGTAATTTAAAGGAAACTTAATTTAAAGTTAGAACTAAGGTAGAAAGTAGATTAAAGTTAATTCTCAAAGTCCCAAGGCCATTTTTCAATCATAAACCACTCAAAACTACCACTTTTTTTATGTATATATATTTTACTTTTAATTACGAGTAGATGAAGAATAGTAATAATAGTGGATGAAAACTTTAAAAAGTCATCCAAAAAAATCCAAAAAAGAATATAAAAATCTAAAGTAGAATTAGAAGTCAAAACCAAAAGTAAGAAGAATTTCGTGAATGAAGTTTGAATGAAGTTTGAAATACAGATTAGTAGTCAAACTTCATTTGTGGATAACTCTTTATAGGATAGTCAATGTTTTAAGTGTTTAACCTTTTGGAAAGGAAATTCTAGTAACTTAAACCTAGAATTATTTTAATCCTAAAAATAGAGGTCTAAAGTAGTAGTTAACAAATACAAAATTTAGAAATTAAACTCAATTATTTGAAGACAACCAAATAACAACTTAGCATAAGGATCATTTAGAGGATATTTCAAGGTTTTCTAAACTAGTTTAAACTTAGAAAATAGATCTACATCTCAAAGTTCTGGCCTAACGAATTGTTAGCAATTACCATACAGTTTCTATTGTTTCATGGGTGCGTACATTAATTTGTAAGTTATCACATCGTTACAATGTACACGATTACTGCAAAGAAGTGGCATTATTTTGTCATCTGTATTAACTATGTGACCTCTGTACGATAACCACGGGTGCGTTAATGACACAAATTATGCACAAAAAACTATTATCTTTGTCGTGCATTTTATCTATGTTAAAGTACACGAAAAATTCATGGCAATAGCGTTATTGTTATTTGTACTAGAGTAACTCTTATTAAATGTTATCAATGTTTGAAAAAGTATTGTCAACGTTAAACTATTGATCACCCTTCTAATTAGCAGTAATTCTTTTTCACTTAAATTTATTTCATTTTGTTTATTAACTGATTAGTATAATCTAACAAATTATAACTTACATCTATATAATTGCACCAAATGTTGAACTAAATCCATGACTAGACCAACAAGAAACTTGATGATGTAGTGATAGAAATGTACAATTGTACCAAATGTTTGAATTAAATCCATGACTAGGCTGACAAGAAACTTGACAACGTAATGATAGATTCACTCCAATGGCACTTGGTGAGGTTGGAGAGTGGAGAGATCTTTTTTTATACTGAAATTCATTGTTTGTCATGACCACTCAAAGCATATGGGATAACTTAAAGATGAGAAGCTTGGTTGACCACTCATTGTCAACTTGAAAACGCAGGAATTGTGTTAAAACCATAAATTTGAACCACATTTAGGCATAGTAGAGTAACTTTTTTTGAAAAACTTTGAACTAAGAAAAAGTGGTAAAGTACGCCATGTCTCATCTCCAAAAATCCGTTTGACATTTCAAGTCTTCAATCAAAAGTTATGGACAAATTTCAGAGAAGCATTAGAAATTGTCAAAAAAAATTCCCTTCCAACGCCTCTCTGAAATTTGTCTATAACTTTTGATTGGAGACTTGAAATGTCAAACGGATTTTTGGAGATGAAATATGGCTTAACTTCCCAACTTTTCTTAGTTCAAAATTTTTCAAAAAAAATTCTTCTACTATGCTTAAATGAGGTCTGAATTTTTACTTTGAATACAATTCCTGTTTTTCAATTGACTTAATACTAAAATTGTAAGAGATAAAAAAAATGCAATGTTAGTGCAATAACTATGCATGGACTTGATGTTGTGTGATTATTGCACTAACTTCATATGTCTTAAATAAGTAGGAATGTTGCATGAAGTTAGTAGCCTATCACTAAACCACTGAAATCGTGCATATTTTGTCAAGTATAGTTATCGTGCAACTTTAACACTTTAGACTCAAATATGAATGATATACCTAAACTATACTATAATCATGAATGACAATTTCATATTGTAACAATATTTCCAAATGAATGAATGTAATATGAAAACAATGCCTGACGATAATCATACGATTACTATTGACAATTCGTGATAGAGGAACTTTGTGATGTAGATTGAAAGAGATAGTCTAGGATGAAGTTTTGACTTAGATAAGAAGGAATTTGGATGAAAGTCATTCATACTAAAGCAAATCAAGTCAACTCCAAAACTTAGAAAGTAGAAACAAACTTAAAACCAACCCAAAATCCAAATTTCATTTTATTAGTTAAATGAGTAGAAAATAACAGATGAAGTTTAGAGTTTAGTTTAGAAGTTAAATTTCATCTATAGATAACTTTTAGGAAAATAATCCAACGACAAATGAAGTTTTAGAATTTAGTTTAGAAGCTAACCTTCATCTATAGATAAAATTCAGGGAAAGAGTTCAACTTATGTAAACTTTACCGTTTTGGAAAGGGCCTAAAGAGCCCTAAAACTTAAGACATTTAACATTGTGCTTGACTAACTCTCACCAATCTTTAGTTTTGACTTGCCTTAGCAAAAACTAACTATTATTATTAATTTAAAATTGATTTGTTTAGGAATTGCACTTAGGCACATTAAGAAGTATGAAAAACAAGAATTTGTCCACTGCTTGGAAGGTGTAATTGGACGGCAAGCTAAGCACCCACTAGGAATTCAACTATGATAAAAGATAGAACCTGGTTGTGTGCATTTTATCCTAAAGATGAGAATAACTGAGTACCTAGAGGATACTCACTTGAACTTTTTCTTTTAATTTAGGCAACCAGTAACAAAGGGCTCTAATTTGATTTCAAACCACCAGTGGCCCTTTTAGATGGTTGGTGTCATTTCAAAAGTAAATATTTAATAAGGTAGAGGTCGCTAAAATGTCAAGCTATAAATTTGAGTTGAGATCACTGTTGGCCCTATCAGGTGGTAGTTGTTGTTTTTAAAGTACGTTAACCAGCTATGACAAATAGGTAGTACCAGCTATGACAGATAGGTAGTACGTAGGAAACATGAATCTTCTTGCGTTCAAGATTTCAGAAATTCTAGCTTTTGGTAAAAAAAGTCTTTAAAATCTTTAATATAATTAGATTTCAAAGATCTTTCACTCCACACTTGTTCAATCAAAGGTTTGGAAATGTACACCCACAAAGAGGATCTAAATCTAATAATTGCACTTTGGTCATTCAACAAATGTTAGATTTGAATTCTTAGAATTCCTCACTTTTGTAGTTTCATTTTGAATGTTCCAACCAAGTGAAACCAAAAATTTTAACTAAATGAACATTCCTAAACTCAATAAGATCCATCCTTGCAGAATCCCATGCCAGAAGTCTTGGTCTTTGGCAGCTTCAGTTGTCTCATAATTCTAGTTTTTGTGTTTATGCTGCTTTCTCCTTGAGTTGCTGCTGCTCATTGTATGCATTTGTATGCATTTGCGCTCTTGCAAGGTGCATGCAATTGCCCAGCCTTTGGACCTCTTGCAAGCTTGAGGGCTCGCCATGGCGAACAAGGCACCTGAGAAGAGTTTCCCCACAGTTTGTGGTGCTCCCGAATGCCAATGCAGAAGGATCATGGGTCAATTGCTGAACAACAGGACCCCGTTCTTCTTCGCCAACAACAACTTCACCATGAAAACGGGTCCTGTAAGTATGTGCACATTACTCACTTGCGTTTTGTCAGCATTGTAAAGAACATGCTTCGTTCTAACTTCTGTACCTGCTGTGTGTGCAGGAGCTTCCAGCTAAGTTTGTGCAACAGCATAAGCACGAAATGGCCATGGTAGTGACCTTGGAAACAGGAAGGAAGGTCTTCGCAGTTGAGCTAGTAGTTGGCGAATCGGGAGACGATGATAGCGTGAGAATAGGTCAGGGTTGGGAAGGTTTCATGATACACTCCAAATTCCACGTAGAGGACTTGCTGTTCTTCACGCTGCAAGGCCAGTCCAGATTCATCGTCATGTCCGTTCGCGGCCACAACCGGCGGAAGGCAGGTGCAGAACCACAGAAGCCCAAGGGGAGAGTGAAGTATTCGGAAAGGCTGTTGTCGGATGTGCTGGGAGGTAGAACAAGCTCCCGGGCGAAGCGTGCTGCTAAGAAACAGAAGCGCGGCCAGACTTCCAAGCCCCCAGTGAGAAGCCCTCCTCTGCCTCCAACTCTCGGTTCTGGAGAGGGAACTGTCTCCCAGGAGCCGATTCCTGTGCAGGACTTCAAGACCGACAACAAGCCAGCAAACGATCCAGGTAAACAATACGTCACTCAAGTAAGCTCACACGATGCTCTTGAGTCATACATGCCGCTCTTGGAGTCCAGCCACTCAGGCAGCGACGGAGACACAGAGATGGAGGAGCCGTTTGAGGAGGATCACAGCGACTACGAGAATGAGACAGAGTTTAAGATTCACAGTCGCAGGTGGCAACACAGAGGTGCACACTGAGAGGAGCATGCAGCAGTTGCTCGACACTCAGCCCTGCGTTCTAGTCTGTGGATAAAGCTGTATCGCCACCGTTATAGACTTGTTGCAGGATTTTGGTGTTTGCTATAACTAGTGTTGCTTGACATGGAGTATCTGAAGCTTCACTTAAGGTTTTGTGCGGATTAAGGTAGAACAATTTTGCACTTAAAGCTTCTACCTTAAGCTTCAGGTTGTGCATGAACAAAGGTTGAAGGATTTGCTCTTAAGCTAGCTTCAGGATTTGCTTAGAGTAAGGCACAAGGATTTGGCTCCAAAACTTCAATGAAACTCTCCAGCACTTGGCATCTGCTAGCTTGTGAAACTCAGTGTGGTTGAACTTTTGCCTTCCAAACGACAGTCACTTCATGAAACAAACACCATTGGCGTTTGGAAGCTTGTGAGTGCTACTCTTTCAACAATCTGGAGGTTCATTTTGGGTTGGGATAGCAGTTTTTTGGTCATTTGAAGTCGATCACATTGTCTAGGTTCGAAAGAAGATTTTGTTCTCGTCAACCATATTATTTCTCTCTTGTACGCAGCATTTCGTGTTCACTGAGTCTGATCACATTCTGCACAATGTTGTACAAGGATTTGAATTCATTACGCATCTGATAACAGTCGAGAGGTTAATGGACATAACGGTCAGTCTTTGTTGAAACGCTACCGTCTAGATTTGTTCACATTGAGAGTGTAAATGATCTCAATTAGCAGGAGGGCTGTGCGGTATAACCCTGGTCTGATTAGCAGAATGACACCGTTGCCTTGACATCGTTGCCTTTAAGCCTTGATAGACTTGCCCTTTTGCAATTGTATGTGTCGTCAATTTCGTTATATGTCAGTGGGGAATTCTACCAAATTAACGAAGTATTCGTTGAGGTCTGCATGGTCTACAGTTCTGGAAATCGTCAAGTCATCAACGCAGGCCACACGATGTGCACCAAATTAAAGCCAGGGTTACACAAACCCAAATCCCAGGAAAATATATGTCTAACGTACCCTGTGCATCTCACGCACCGGTGCGTGCAATTCCCGTGAGAACCTCTTTTGTCCCATTACAGAATTTCTTTTGCTTCCATTTTACCAATCCCTTACAAGTGTATGTACTCCGACATTTTTCTCTACCTGCATCTGCATCCGGAAACTTGGCATATGCTTGACCTTGGCTGACGTTGGGATTTGGTCTCTTTGTTTCCAATTCAAAGAGCATAAAGGTGAATGCAACCGGCCGTTCCGCGTGCATTCAACGCTGCTAGCTCGAAACACTTCTGAGGAATCCATTCTCAGTTCAAGCAGCATGAAGAATGTCCTCGGTCTGCACGCCCAATCGATGTGTTAGGGAGCCACACCGAATATCAACACTAAATAAGCGGTGAGCGTATTTTCTATCGTTAAGATGGTGAGATTTTCAAATATATTTTTGTTAAGGAATCCAAGAAGTTTAGAATTCACCAAACATTGCATTATTTAGTTATCGGGTGCAAAAGTTTTGGAGCATTGCATTTAGGCTATGCCCCAATAAGGTGTGGTTAAAGTTTCGAACATGAAGAATTTCGTCAATTTGCAAGCCTACTTAGCCAACGCATAAGGTAGCCAACCCTAATTGCAACTCTTAACTGTGAGTATAGTGTCTATTAAGTAGTAGAATGTGAGTCATATGTTTGTGTCCCTTTTAAAAAAAATTATTTATTGTTCAATTTCACACTGAGTTCCAATCATGAGTGCGTTAACTTCTCTACTCAATTCAGAAACAAAGCTAGAGCGACAATCTTTACTTTTCAGCGAGATAGCGACCGTTTTTTTTAGTTGCTATCCTACTTCGGGCAGTGTTGCAGGGCAGAATTGTTTTGCTTTTCTACAAAAAAGAATAGGAATATTGGTGTCATGACAAAGCATATGAATATTGGGTTTTTCAGGACAAACTTCCAAGTTCTAGAAAAGCCACCAAAGGTCAAAGATGTTAAAATGAAGTTGGCAAAGAACCATCCAATATCAGTAAAGAAAGTTTCACCAATTGCTTCTATGTGAGTAGGGAGCGAGAGGAGAAAAATCACCCTGTTATCCAAAAGACATGAGCATTCATAACAATGGAGCAGTCATATCAGGAGTAACTATAAAAGGTGTCATTCAGAAGGAAATTCTGGAATCTGTAAGGTATAGCATCATTTTTCGTTCCAGATGTAAGGCAGAAGATACAGGAAGGACACAATCGCATGATCTTATCCCACACAAGAGTATTGAATAAGTTAACCAAATGGCTTGATCGTCACACTACATGATCTACTTATAGCAACACGGTAGACCTCGCAGCATTTTGATCTCTTCATGAGGTTTCAAATTGGCAGCTCTTTCACTACTCAAGAATGCGATCCACCATATTCATCACGTGACTGTAGTATTCCCCTCCATCTGCACCAGTTCAAAAAACGTTAGCGAACTGCAGGCATACAACTAACTGATCCAGTAGTTACAACGTTATTCATCTGTCTGCTTGGCTTTTGTGCAAGAATGACAAACAAACTTGTATAATTGTACCCAATTTAGTCAAAAGCTCATTAGAGTATCTAATCTGTACATGGAAACACCAAATTTAAGAATCAAAAGGGCAAGAACTTACATATGACGGAATGGTTTAGTAAATGGAACAACTGGTACATCTGGTGACGCTGTTCAAATCCTGAAGCCTGAGGTAGCACTTGGTGATATGCGGAATAGAAGGCCGCAGCTGAGGAGCAACGGAACTTGTTAATCCAAGGTCAGGATGCAAGACTGTAAGCCCATACCATTCACATGTTTTCGAATATTAACTCAGTGCCAAGTGGCCAAAGTAGACGCTTCCATGTATACTGGAGTTGAAATAAAATGTGTAATAGGCAAGAATGTGTACCACTAGGAACAAGAAATCATATCCTGCAGTTTATTACAATGGAAAAACGCCTTGAAAGTAAGCGACTATTAGCTTCAAAGCGGACTCACAGTTTTAGATTAGGCACTAGGGATTGGATGAAACAGGTAACATGTGATGGAGAAACAACTTACAAAAGCCAGGGAAGTCCGGAACAGGTTTCCATCCTTCAAACGCAAGATCTACCAAAGAACAGTCCAAGAACAGATGAGGACCTCAATGTCGGGCACAAGAATTGCAAGGGCACAAAAAAGATGTCAAAGGGCTATGATGTTCCGACTGAAACAAAGGGCTCGCCTTGACCTTAACATTGACACAATAGGAGTCAGACGTACCGAACTCAGCATCGCCAATAAAACATGCTGGATCGAAAATTGCAACTTCTCCTGTAGAGACTAGAGCTGAATTTCCCATCTGATGAATGGTTACATTATCAAGACATTAGTACCATGACCAATGCACAAAACATTCTCTATCGAACCCTCGTTAAGTATCGCCTGAATTGGCATGAAAATGAATCCTTAACACATGAAAATGAATTCCTGACACCTTGTTTTGCAAGGCTAAGCTCAATTTGAACAAACGAGTCAATGTCGTCACATGTGAGAGTATCGTATGTTTGTTTCAGATTCCCAAGTGACAAAATAATTATTTTCCAAGGTGATGGTCGATTTAATAACACTCAAAGTCATTGGCAACAGGCCATGTGGCATAGAGAAATTAAGAACATCGTCACCATTTTGACTTAGTTACGTACAAAGTTGAAAAGAACATAGGATACGCCAAAGCGTTACGTTCCCTTGATTTGCTCTAATAGGGATCTAAAAAACTCTTAGTTGGGACTATTCTCAAGAGGTGACATGCTACTACTACTCAAAAATGTTATGAGGAAGAACCATAATATCTAGGACAAACAGACTTGATGGTCTCAAGCTCACCCAAAGATCACCATGGAGAATACTTGGCTTGGGATTGTGATCTTTAAGAAGCGCATGGGCTTTTTCAATCACCATAGTACCTTTTACCTCAAGACCCGCCTTCTCTTCTCCCAATCTACTATACACCCTCTGCAAGTAGAGTAAGATATAATTGTCAATCGGGAGACTGGCAAGAGACCAGTTGCACATAAAAGAACAAATTTAGAGTAGTTGCTAGATAAACCTCTTTCACAGTGATTGCGCAGACCCCATGAAACTCATTCAATGGCTTTACCTGAAATCTGTCTCTCAGTCGTTGTTCAATGAAAAATTCAGACCAACTCGAACTCCAGTGATTGTCCAGTGGAACAATTCCAACCCTGTTATCATACAAGAAACACAGGAAAAGGGAATTGGTTAGACACAAGAAGTATGAGAGCAACATTTTTAGGTCGCAGGTTCTGACACAATCTACTTCATGTGTCAGCATGGTAATGTAGAAGTGTAACCTAGTCGTCATTGGAAATCCAAAGTGGTCACCACACTCAGCCTGGTGCAGCCGTGCCAAGTCCTGGCCCAGTGCAGATTGACTGTTATCTTGCATCTGCAAAATAGAGAATATATCAATTCCTTCAGTACCAGTACAAAGAAGGCAATTGACCCCTAAGTGACCGCTTTTCCATATCTGCAATAGTTTCTTTTCAAAGCTTCAAGGAAGAGAACAAAATGTTCGAAAGGACAATTCAATTACTACATTTTGAACCATAGAAAAATGTTTTGAGAGTTACTGTAATAGACTATTCGCTTCCAAAGTGGACTTAATATTCTAATTTTGGGTACTTTGAGTTTAAAAATTGCCATATATTCAAGCTTGCACAACAAGGAAAGAAAATTCAGGAGGAAGGCACAACTGACCATGCCAAAGGGTCGAAACCGCAGATGTTTCATGATTATATACGACCCTCCATCTGGTAGATTACCACATCCCAGTGGGCTGGGTGCAACCACTGTCTTTGTCTCTTCTATTCTCTTTAGACTGTCAACAGCACAGCAAGGAATCTAATAATACTCTCCATGCAAAACAAAAACATGATGAGGAACGCACTGTATCTTAAAATGGACTCT
This sequence comes from Climacium dendroides, assembly GCA_950106755.1. Taxonomy (NCBI): domain Eukaryota; kingdom Viridiplantae; phylum Streptophyta; class Bryopsida; order Hypnales; family Climaciaceae; genus Climacium; species Climacium dendroides. Next base: position 27,301,795 of record OX467084.1, on the reverse strand, counting down.
TCTAACCACTGCGCAGAGACCGTTCTCACACAAATCTGGATATTCCTGTGACAACAATCTATCATTAAGGTCGCATACCTACGCTTCAGATTCGCCCACAAACATGCTGTCCATGTCGAAAGCCCTGAACAAAACGCGATGTCAGAATTTTTGGCAAGCACTCTCCAAAATTGCATCCGAAAAAATGAATCAAAGCTCACGAATTGTGCTTAAACCCTAAAACTAACCTGTTGATTTTCACGAAGAAGTCTCCGCCGGTGCAGTGAAATGCATACGACTCGTTGATGCATCCACTGAAGTGAATTTCACGCGGTCGACGCAGCAGTTCTCCGCAGCCGAGATCCTTCAAATGAGACAAAACGGTGAAATCTCCAGTGGTCATGCCAGTCCCAGCCTTCGTTGAGCTTTCCGAGCTGAAATCAAACCACGATGCTCGGCACTCCAACCTAAAACATCACAAGCCCTAATTACGACCCTTGCTCTTCTGAGTCCCTTGTCCCACAACACCAGAAAAAGATTGCAATCACCAAAGCAATATTCGGGAAAGAAGAGCTAAGATTAGCGTACCTGTGAGTACGAGAGTTCCTTGGGAGTTGTCGCCGCCGTAATTTGCCAAGCACTACCCTGCGTTCACCTTGGTCTCGACACTTTGGATCATTCGTCAAGCCACACACGCAATTTCGTCCACGCCAGCCCGTGAGATGCAACTGACGGGACGAAGTGAGGAACCCATTCGGGACGCAAAGCTCCAGACCTCGCATTGGTTTCGCTATGGCTCTCCGTCGCGTCCAATTGTGAGAAAGCAATAAGCTAACCACAGACAAAGAAGTGAGGAGTCGTTGTGAAAAACCCAAATTCTTATACCGCAAGGATTGCCACCGTGTGTTGGAATGGAGATCGATGGTTGGAAGAGCTTGAATGGAAATCGACCGTCTGGAGTGGTCAGCAGAATTTGGGTTATCTTCACCATTCACATCCTTGCTTTCACTTGCAAAGTAGAGATATTCAGTAATGTAGGATCAAAAAAGAAAGTTTGAAGACAAAACACCAATTGATGCACGAAGGAGCGCTTTAGCGTTCCCCCGAATGACCTCTCCGAATTATCCGGATTGGGGGCTCATCTGTGAGCTCGAGAACAATGAGTTCGTTCCCACATGAGAGACCACCGCATTTGCTGAATAACTCTTCTTAACTTAGGTCTTAAGATTTGCCTTCACCATTTGATCACCAAAAATCATTGCATTCACGTCCATTGGTTTCGAAAATAAATAGAGGATCATAGTATTCTCATTGCTCGAGATTATCTTATATCAGGCAACTCAAACTGAGTGTTCTTGCGCGAATTCAGAAGATATAAAATCATGGCGTTCTAGCTCCTTGGTTCTAGAAAATGTAGATCCTTCGTTGCTTGTCCATAAGAACTTCCACATCCATGCTCCAGATTTGCTCCTGTAGTAACTTAGTGTTTCTTACAACTGGACACTTGGAGCCATGGCGACAACAATGCGGGGGCTGATGCTTTGCTGCACTCCCTCCCGACTGATGAGTTCTTCAGATCTGAGAGACCGCTGCGTCAGGGCTTTCTTTTCTTTCACTTTTTGGTGCCAGATTGCACTAGAAGAAATAATTTGGCTAAAAAATTGCCAAAAAACTTGGATGAAATCATCAAACCACTTCAAATTTTTAAAAAAATTGGATGAAATCACCAGATTGTGAATGAAAACCAAAGTATAGATATGTGATATGTGCTAATGTGATATTTTCTATCCAATATGTGAATGAATATTGAAATTTGGAGCACCACTATAACATTTTACATTGCCACTTTGGCACTTCTTAAAAAAGGAAAAAGAAAAAAGCCTTGAATTGTGTCTGTCTCATGGGCAGGCATGGTAGAGAATGCATTGCGTTGTTAGTCATGCTATGATGAAAGATGCAATAGGGTGGCGCTTGGGTTTTGTAGGTCGATGAAAATATAAGATAACTATACCTAAAATCGCACAATTAAGCAACACACCATGGTTTCCATTATTATACTAATTTTTTTGGGGTGGGATCTTGTTGGAAGCGAAAAGGGGATTCTAGATTCTCTAAGAATGCATTTTTTGGACACCATATGAATAAACTATAAATTTTTAAAGTGCTAAAAATAGGATTTAGGGCAATCAACTAGTATAGACTCTCATGAATAGTGGAAGTACATTATAGGCAAGAATCTAGCCTATGCAGTTTTAGAAAGCGTGTAATTTAAGGTGCAATTACCTTACATCCAAAAAAAATGATAAGGTAACCAATCGTTCATTTGTACCTCACTCTAAACTAATTAGTTAAATCATCATATATTAAGGTAGACAAGCTTGTTACCACCTTCATTTGGAATCTGAATATCTTGGGGCAAATTTCAATAAGGTCACATATTTTTTAAAGATGTGCACTTGTTTTGTGAGCTATTATAATTCCTTGATGAAAATTGTAATTTCTATTCATTTCTAAAGTGATCTGTCCTAAAACTACTCGTAGAGTGGAGTCATTAATGTCCTATAAACAATCCATAACCACCTTGTTATGTATCTATTAGCACTCAAGTACTCACCAATCAAGGATTGACATGTTATCCCTTCTTGGCATTAAAGCACTGATTTTGTCATAATATAAATGGATTTGGATGAGTTTTGTACTAGAAATGGGACCAAAAGTAGAGTGGTGGAAATAGATAGGCGGCATTTGTTGGTTGGGCTATCTAATAGAAACATACATTTGAAAGATTTAGAATGAAAAGCCATCGTAATTAATGATGAAGCTTTTTATTTATATAGGGTCAAGGTTTTTGCTAATTTATAAGGCAAAAGTCTAAATTTAAAACAAATGTATCCATGTTAGTATGACCCCCTATTTACATAAAATGAAGTGGTAATGAAATTATTTAAAAAATTGAATGTAAAACATATTTGAAAACCTTAAAAGGTTTAAGAAGATCAATGATAGTTTGAAGATGGTGGGTGTATTATGCATACATTTAAGGTACATGAATTGTTATTTGTTAATTCTTCAATGATTCATTTTAATCCTTGTAGTTGTAGAAGTAGTGGCTTATTGCTAACTAGGTATTACATGTTACTTGTCCTAAATACAAAATCTAAACCATTTAATCAAACAACAAATCCTACATTATAATTGTATGATCTATTTTGCAACTACTTCAACTTTGCAAGTGAAGGGCATGAATGAAACATCTTTGGTGAATACATATCTTGATACATATTTTAATAGAATAATAAGATTTGGCAAATCTTAAATATAGAAATGTTTCACAATAATTTTTTCAAAAAATGTTGCATCTATTTGTAGAATTAGTTTGTGCAAAAGCTACAATTTATTAGAATGAAAATATTATATTTGGTAATTAACCCCTCAATGACTGTGGGTAGTCCAAAGATCATGAAACAAAACTTAGAAGAATAACTTTGGTAAATTTTTTAAAATGTAAAAAATTAATCATTTACAATCATATCTATATAATTTGATCTACTAATGCACTAACCAATCATTTTCAATAGAATTTGATACCCAAAATTGAGAATTCCTTCATGAATTGAATATGTGTACTTTTCACAAGAATGATTTTTCTAGTTCAAAATATTAAGTTTTAATTATGGTATTTTTAAATCTTTTTGTTTTACTTATTTATTCAAGTAATTTATTGGACATTTTTATAATTTAGAAGAGTCCTTTTGTGAGGTCAAATATACCTATTGCTATTGAAATATAGGATATTTGTAAGGATATCTTTTAAAAGTCTACATAGTCACAACAAAAAATCTAAAGGGTGTCACTCTTCTTATATATTTTGATAACTACAAGAACCCAAGGGGAGTTTTAAAAGGGGCTATAAATAATATACTTGAAAAAAATATTTGAAGGATATTCTTTTATTTGAATTTTGAATTACCTATACTAGTCATAAAATTTTAGTTATTTTACATAAAGGATACCCTATGTTTGAACTCTTCCAACTTTTTAAGTCCACTCACTAGTGGCACTTCAAGCATACGAATCCACAAATATTTAGATGAATGAAAAAACCAAGGCTTGGAGTACTTAGGACATGTTTGAATTCATCTATTGTTAAAATTTTGAAATTTTGGTACCCAAGGAGTTAAGAGATAAATATACTTGCCTCATACAAGGTAACTATAAGCTTTTCAAATTTCAAATTGAAATTACCTTGAATTTTTGAAGAAGTAAAAAATATTCATATAAAATACAAGTTACATTTAGAGACTTAAAATTGTTACAATAGGTGTATATATTATAGCATAGAACATTATATTTTAACCAAATGACTATCATTATATATTTAGAAATGAGATTATAGACTTTCAACTTTAGATCATAATTAAATATCTATTATTTTAATATTTTCAAAGTTTTCAAGCAAAAAAATAACTATATTTGAAAATCTTCATTTTTTTGTTTATTCAATAATAAGAAAACAACATTTGAACTTCAAAATCAACTTCTTTTCTCCAACATAAGTAAAAAAGTTTTATTTATTGCAAAATAAAGAACAAAAATAAGCAAGAAACTTGTTCAACAAACAAGTCTTTTTCCAAAAGTTAAAGTTTTAGACTAAGGTAGAAAGTTGAAAATCAAAGGATTAGGATGAAAGTCCTAATTGATAAGTTTACTTATAGAAAAATGAGAGGGGAGAGGTAACCCAATGAAAAAGCATTTAAAGGCATCCATTTCCCTCAAAAACATCCTTTGTTGCTACTTTGACTCCATTGATTGGATTTGGGCAAGTTTGAATGAAATCACCAAACAATTGTTTTGGAGAGTTTTTGTGCTTTGTTGTTGTTGTTTCTTAAGATTTCTTTGAAGGACATTGAAGGTCCTTCAAATCTTGCTCTGACCCTTCAAATCTTGCTCTTGTATGCACTTGTTGTAGTTGTTGTCTACTAATTTGTTGTTGTTTAAAGTCATTTTTACAAGTTGTATTAATCCTAAATTTCTCCCCCTCTGTACTTTGGTAATGCCACTTAGAGAGCCCTCTACTATTTTGCAAGTTGAGTTTACACTAACTTGGTTGTACTAATACCACTTGTGTTAGTTTGTGTTGTATCACATGTTGTTTACTAATCCACTTATACTAATTGGTGTGTACCAACGTATTGTACCTCATTATTATACTAACTCACTTGTCTATATTTTCCTTTCCTTTTAGACAATAGAGCTTTCACTTTAAAGGTTTTAAAAGTGTTGGTAACATTCATAGAACTCCCTTAAACGGTGAAGCTTTGAACTTATAAGTATTAATTTTGTTAAGTGATATTTTTCACCTCCAAGAGTCCAAAGCAACAAAGCTTTGAACTTGTAAGTTTTTGGAAACCTTCTAAATTTTCAAAAATTAATCAATAGTTGGATTTACACTTGATTTCCATAGTATTTTCCAAAGTTTAGTTTTCAAAACACGATTTTCAAAAAACCGAATTTAGTCTCCAAAAATTTAGTGGCCAAAAATCCAAAATTAGCACAATACTACTTTAATGTCAAAATTTAACATTTAAATCTTCTAAATATTATTTCCTTTTAATGTCCAAAATTACCACTTCAAAAACTGGGTTTGGGTGTTCAAAATTCAAAAAAAAATTAGAGCTATGATAAAAAAATTCAATGGAGAAAAAAAAAACATTTGAAAAAGGGCTCAAAGACCAAAAAATTAAAATCAATAATCAAGGGTAGAGGAGGCTTGTTCAATTGAAATTTATATATTTGGTGGGTTTGTCTAATAGAGCCCATCATGTGTCCTAACCCAATCATCATTAGAATCCAATATAGTTAGTATAATAGGAATTAGACCAACCAGAGCTTCCACATTGTTGGATAGAAAGAATTTGTCTTGGAAAAATATTGGGTTTCTAACTGCAATTAGATTTAGTTCAAGAGATGAAGAAATACAATAATATAAGAGGTAGGATGTATTACTTCAAAATAAAATAAATGCTTCATTTGTTGTATAAAAGGTCATACAATATAAAATATATACAACTTTGTATATGTAGACTTCATATATAATAAAAGACTTCATAGACTTATAAGACTTCATATATAATATATATAAGTGTCACATATCAATACATGTATAATATTTATAAGCCACAAGTACACATATATGTATATATTATTTATAAGTATCATATAAATTATACACAATATAATATAAATGTTGTAAAGTCCTTGAAAATATAGTGAGTGTCATAGCCGCTACAAAACTCCAAATCAAATGTATCTCAGCTTTACAAAAAATTTAAAAAAAATATTGTGCAACTTCCCTAAAATTCAAAATCAAAGAAGACATTGTCTATATTTTATACCTTGTTGAAGTTGACACTCTCAATTTCAAAAGCAAATGTATATTCCTTCACTTCAGAGCTTATAACTTTTACTTAATAAGTTCAAACTAAAAGTGTGATAGCTTTCTAGAAAGATAACAAAATATTACACCAATTTTTCAAATTTCAAAGCCAAATAAGATATTTTCTGTATTTTATAGCTTGTTAAAGTTTACACTTGCAATCTCAAAATTAGCTCCTCTCATTTTCACCTCCAAATCCATATTTGACATTTTCTAATAATAAACTAAGAGTGTGATACCTTTTTGAAAAATAATACAAATATATACAAAACACTAAAATTTTAAGTAAAAATCTCATATTGTCCAACTTTTATAATTATTCAAAGTTGCTTCTTTTTAATTCAAAAGAATGTCCTCATTACTTCACTTTCTAGCTCATAATTTTCACTTCATAATTCTAAACTAAGAAGGATACCTCTTTTAAAAAATAACAATTGAATACATTAACAAACTAAACTTCAAAATTAGATATTTCTTCACCAAATAATTTTGAGCGTCTAAAAATTGCACCCTTAAAATACATGGCTAAACCCAACAAATTATACGAAAAAAAAGTACCTTGGTTTGTGTGGTGGAGGTGGAAGATAAGGTAGAGAATAAAGATGACCTCATGGAGTCATGGCTAGCCTTACACCCATTGACTATCATTATTGACCACATTAATCTTTTTTATCTTTATTTAAAAGACTTATCACCCCAAGTTCAACTAGAAGGTAAATTATTTTTAATTTTTTTCTACAACTTTGTAAATTAAAAAAAAATTAAAAATTATTCCTAATATGATAATAAGGCCTAGGATCTAACAATTATCTTTTAGAAGTAAAAAAAAGGAGTTTTAAGAAAAGTGTCACTCTATTTGCAAAAATTTGAGGATGTATTTAATAGTAGCAAAACATAGTTACTCTACACAGTCTATTTAAGTCAAAGGATTGACTTGCCTTCTAACTAGCATTGGTGATCACGACTTTCTTCAATAAGTTTAGCCATGCAGTAATATTATTCAACATTAAAACCTTCAAAACATCCTTTAAATGCCATTTTTTGACTATCAAACTCGACACATCCAACCTTCAATAAGATCACCAAGGCCTGAGCATTTCATTAACCCCTAAACGTTTTTGACTATGTTTTTACCAAAAAAATTCCAAAATTGCCATCTCTAGTACAAGTACCAAATTTTTGAAAAAGAATCATTTCTGGACAGATCTAACCATAGGATCTTATATTAATTTGTTTTGAGAAGATGTGAAAAGAAATTCAGAAATTTTCACCATGTAGATTGCAAGATATCAGCATTTGAAGTAACAAAAATCCTTTTTTTGCCCCTACAAAAAATTGAGTAGCTGTACTTCACAAGGTTAGATCATTCTGAAAAAATGTTTAAAATAGTGGATACTCTTTGAATTCATTCTTCAAGGGAAGTTGGCTACATGCTTGAAAAAATTCAAATCATTTGGAATTGTACAACATGTAGGAAAAAATTAGAAAGTAGAAAAAAATAGAAAACAAATCAAAATACTAAATTGTTAACAATTTATTTATGGAATTGAAAATTGCCAATCCCAATGGTTGTAATGTTGCAATAGATCATATATGCCTAATATTTTTAATTTTTTCCAAAAATATTGAAAATTAAATTAAATAAAGGACTTCAAAGTTTATTTTAAAGTATAGATTCCATAACTACCCACAAACTACCCACAACTAAAACTCCTCATAACTTTCATCTCATTAATCAAAATAGAACGATTTAAAGCTTTTCATGTATAAATAAATCTAAAGAACCAATTTCAAATTTTTATTTTTTAAAAAATGATTTATAAAAAAGGTTTTTTGTTATCCAGATTGCCCGCCAAATGTTGAAAATTACATATCCTACAGTAACTTTCTAACCATGAAGTCAAAAGTTATAAAAATTGTTGGACCTTAAAGCTACTCTTTGGGCACATGTGTGAAAATTTAAATGAAAAAAAATAAAAATTCCATTCGTAGTGAGCTACCCAAAATTGCTATGTTGCCAAAAAACACCATTTGGTCCTTTAGGGGTTAAAGATTCTCATGTCATCATTTTTCTAAACAAGGTTGTTTTAGTGATTGAGAAGGCCTAGTTTCTTTTTGTGGAGGTACAAGGTTTAGTTCCTAAAAAAATTGATTTAGCAATTGTGACCAAAAAAAATCTAACTTCGACTCTAGTTGAGGTTCTTTATCTTAAGACTCCAAAAAACCCCTCTAATTTGACATACTAGAATTTTAAATTTGTACATTATAGATTTTGAAGATTTTGCTTTACAAATATTCTATAATTCAAAGGATCCTAGTAGGTCCAACCTTGAAAGTAACTATTTTAGTTCAAGAATGACCACTAAAGTACAACTTAAATAAAAATAAATAAAATAAAAATCTTCAAAAATTACTATGATTAGAATTAGAATTTTTGAATTTAAATGAAAAAAATTCTTGTAGAAATCACAAATATTCAATGTATTATACATTCAATTTTAAGAAAAACTTTCAATTTGAGGTTCTAAATTCAATTGAAAGAAATTGGTTAGTTTAGTAATTGATTTAGCTATATGCATATGATCTATGGATCAAATTTTACAATTTTTGTTTCAAAGTTGTCATTAAATTATTACTCTAAATTGCATTTTATAATACATCTTCACAATTTGGAAATTCGATTAGATTAGTCCGTAGTCCTTGATGCATTTTTGCTTGTCTTCAAGGCTTTAAAGTAGGATTTTAGAGTTCTAGAAAGAGAAAATATTTTATAAAAGAAAATATAAAACAAAAGATTGTCTTACAATTTTAAAGTTTTTTGGGTCCCACAAGGATACCTATGAGTGCTAATAAATACTATTAGCAGACTTAAGTCATTAAGAAATTCTCTTTTAGAAAGATAAATTTCTTTAATGAAAATTTATTATCTCTTTGGCGCACTAGAGTATACATTATTGCCTAGATGTATTTACATGGAACTAAATGAGATGCAATAGTATTATTAAAAACAAAAATAATTATTTCTTAAAATGATTTTTATGTCTATTTCTTCATGGAGAATATTGACAATCCCAAAGGTGATGAAAAATTCATCATTGTAACCCTTAGCTTCAACCTTACTCACTGAGCTAACATTAATTAATTCTTTAAATGGCCTTTGGTGTATTTGGATAGATGCATGAAAATGCACATGAAACGTAAAAGGATTATATATATATATATATATATATATATATATATATATATATATATATATACATTATTTACCTCAAATTCATTAAATTTATCATATAAAATGTTAGTTTTTTGAAAAATCAAACATTGATTTGGATGAATGAGAAGTATTTTGGTTACAAAAGCCCATGGAACCTCTTTGTTTATTATCTAAAATTTGGATGTTGGAGCCCTAAAGGAATAAAGATTGAATAAATTTAGAACTTAAAATTGTGTGAATTCAAGTAAATGGACAACAATGCTTGTGTATGAATATAGAAGTGCGAGCATGTATATAACTACATCTTTTACAACCATTGAAGGTGTTTATAAATAGCATAAACACATGTAATATAAATAACTATAACATAGTTATACTATAATCATGAAAGGTTTATATAATAGACACCTTTAACATAGTTATAAAGTCTTCTAAGCTCATGGACTCACGTTCTAAGCTCATATTATAGCAATTGAAATCAAAAAATTATCCTTTGCATTTCTTTATGCTATTTCAAAATAGATGGTTTAAGAGTATTGTAAGTACTGACACTAGTAAAATTGGAAAATTTAGCAACATTTTAAATAATATTCATTATTTTAAAAGATGTTTAAACAATTTTTTCTAGTAAATATGAAAATTTTATAATATTTTAAAATTTCAACAAACATGCAACATTTTTTAACACTTTGGACAACATTTAGTAGCAATACTGAATGTCAACTTTCAAATCATGTTTTAGTATTTATAAGCAACATTCAAACATTGCAAAAAATGTTGGCATCACGGTTGGCATTTAAGCATTAAATGTTGTAGGGGGTGAATTTTTATAGCACTTGGTGATAATAGACAACTCCATTTTCATTCAAGCATCAAATTACCAAATCTCCAACCAAGTCATCCTTCACCTAATTTGTTAATTGAACATCAACCAAGTGCATATTAATTGAATAGATAGATTGCTATTGCAAACAATAGCTTGGTCTATACAAGAGATAGGATTAGAATTGAATGATCCCTAAGTAAAAATTATTGTGTCTGCTATTTTGATCATGTAAGGATAGAGGATTCAAACATATTGGTGAGTGATCTTTTTGCATTTACTAGAACTAAAGATTGTACATATTCATCTGGTAAGAAAACAATTACATGGCTAATGACTCATCAATTTGGACTTGAAGCATGTCCTGCAAATAACTTATCCCATTTCAAGATCCCATTACACTACAACTATGTGTGATGGACTTTGCATTACATTGGGTAGAGCTACTCCTATTGTTTTAAAGTAACACTTTAAACCAACAAGGTACGTAACACCAACTTAGGATTCAAGTGAAGTTTGAATGTTGGGAGCCTCACAGGGTAATCTAAATGGTTAATCTTCAATACTAACTACAATACCAATATTAATTTCATGACTATCGAAGCATCAATTATTGTTGATTCATGACTCCCAACTTGTTGTAGGCCCCTTAACCCTTCAATCAACACTACACAGACATTTGGTGTCCAATAGATGACAGGGAATCCTTCTAATAGGATAGAAGTGCAACTATTCATCCTTAAAATTTGGTTGTAAAAAGGGGAGGTCTTCTATAGTAGTTTGACTTCTAATGAGTGCTTTTGCTATTTCTTAAGCCAATGGTTCACCCAATAATGAAAAGAGATGATTTCCAACATCACTTGTTTGTCCTTTTAAGGGTTAAAAACTTTGAAAGTTTACAACATAATTATTCTCTAAGCGTCATAAAGTTTTGATTCTACTCAAACACCTTTCACTACAATTTGCTTACCTACTTGAACAAAAAAGTTGAGTTGTGGAGACACTCAAGAATTTGAGTAGTGGAAGCACTTATTCAGGCAAGTTAAGGTGTCTCTCCGTTGGTGTTCATCCTGTGTTGTTATCGTGTAGTTCCACTATGTGGACCTAGTTCCATGAGGACATGTTTTTGTCCCAACCCTAAACCCTTAAATGCACGGGTTATTCTGGTGTTCTGGGACTCAGCATTGTTCTACAGCCAGTGTAAGTTGTTCCTTGGCGTGACTGCTTGTCGTGAGCCTATCTTCCCAGGTCTTGGGATCCACTCCAGTGATTGTTGTAGTCATTGCAGGACTTGCTCCTAGTGATTGTCGTAGGACAAGTTCCTGGTTGCATGTTCAGTCATTGAATTTCTGTAATGAATCAGGTTCTGGAAAGCCGAGGCAATCGACAAGGTGAGACTACGGCTGGAACTAGCTACTTGAAGAGTGGCATTCATAGCACACGACTGCCACTAGGCTCTCACGACGCAGGCCTAGTAACTGACCATTACAGACGGTGATCGTGTACCTGATTTCAGCAAGTCAGGTTTATTCCCGCTATACTGTAGCCAGTGGCCAGTGCTCAGGCTCTTGAGAACGAACTGCAGAGCTCCTGGAATGTGTCAGTCACTCTGTTGATAGCTGTTGGGTAGAACTGGACAGAGCACCTGGACTTTTCCGTTTCCCGGCCCGTCTGTCTGCCACATGCCCAAGTTTTACTTCCTCTTGCAGCACCTCCCAGATTTTTTGTCTTTGGCGCACTTCTGTCAATCTTAGCAACAGCTAGCCTTGGAAATTTATCACTAAACTTGCATTGTCATTCAAGTCATCCGCAGCAGCGAAACGGTAATAAAATGGGAGACTTCCGTCGCCAGATAACAGATTGAGAGCAAACGAAGAATATTAATCTCATAACAAGGAGAATGAACAATCACCACCACAACCACCATATAAATCGACAATCCAGAGATGTGGCCCCCAATTTTGACCATTGTAAACATGAGAAAAGGAAGACGAACGAAGCTCACAATTCTGGAATCGTCACAAAAGTCGAGCTACCTTAGAAATCCAAAGTTAACGTTTATTAAGTGAATTGAGGACATTCGAAGTGGACCATCGATGAAGACATTCAGTCTACTAACCGACGACCTCTTCTCAACCTCTGAAATAAATATGAAGAGAAAAATGAGATTCAGCTGTCCTCTGGTATCGGGAAACAAAACAGACATATGACCACAGAATCTAAAAACGGCCGCGACACCACTTGATTTTTCAACCATCCTCATCTGACCCCTCATTTGCACCCGTACTGTAGAGGCTTACATCCTGGCTAGGAAGAGGAAGAGCTTGCAAATTGCCGATTCCATGATCAAGATACCATTTCTGTTCCATCCCCTCACAGTGCTGACAAACAAAACCTCATCTGCTGCACAGTGCGCAGACACGAAAATTTCAATGTACGTTTAGTGCTCCAACAGTATGACTTCAAGAGTACAAGTTAGTGTTGTTCCAAAGAAAGATTTTGTGGAACAGATACACTGTTTTCGTTCCTTTACAATGTCCTTAGTGAATGCAGCCATGCAGGCCCATTGTGAGCAATTGCTTAATCCTATTCAAGTGTTAAGATGCTAAGCAAGTCTAAAATCCAACCACCATGTACAACAATCGAGCCTGAAAATGTACGTGTTCAGGTCAATGAATTTGTTGCAAATTGAATCTAAGAATCATACATTATTTAGTGAATTTAATACTGAACATTGCCTGTAAATTCACTAAATAATGTATGATTCTTAGATTCAATTTGCAACAAAATGGCCTCGGAAATGCATGGAATGAATCATGGAGAGTACTGAAGTGATCTTACGAGGCTGACGAGCGTCACTTCGCGACGAGCGCCACCCTCGCGCGCCGCCCGTCGACTACGAGTGCGATGAGCACTTGGCCGGCGCGAAGCCGATGCGATCCGCCTCCCGATCATACTGCACGAGGAAGTTCTGCTGCAACAGGTTCCCAATGGTGTTAAACCCTCCTAATGACGTCGCGAGGCCGGCCATGGCGAGGCACTGTATGTTGGGCGCCACGTCCACGAAGTAGTTCTCCGCCTGCGGCTGGAACACCGCGCCGCCTTCCAATTCAATCTCGAACGACGGAAACACTGGCTGCTCCACGCCGGAGACGTCGACGCACAGGTCCAGCCCTTGCACTGACTGCGCGCGCGGGTACGGCACCCCCTTTTCGAACGCCGCGAGCACCCGCCTGTACGCTGACGGCACCCAGTAGGTCACCGTGGTGCCAGAATCGAAGATGGAGCCTCCGTTGCCCAGGAAGTCGATGCTGAAGGCTGATTCTGGAATGGGCAAAACCTCCCATGCGACCATGACCTTCTTGATGTTGACGTAGTACAAGGTGGGGCTGGAGGGGTTGCTCACTATGGGCGTGTACTGCAGGTCGTGGATGGTACTGATGAGCTCGTCGCCGAAGATGAGCGACGAGCTCACGGAAGTCGGGTCGAGGTAGTTGACGAGACAGTAGGCGAATTTGTTCCCGTAGGCGTAACCGACTTGCGAGCCGAACGAGAGAGGGCCCTGACCGAGGCCCAGCACGCCGCCCGCGGCTGCGAAGCTGCCTTGGTTGTCGCTCCCGCACCCGAAGGCCACATTGTCGATGCGGATGCCGTCGACGGTGGCGCTCTCGAACGCGAACACGCCTTTGGAGCTCGAGGTGTCTCCGTAGCGATACTCATACGCGCACGCGCCCGGGTAGCGGAAGTCGCACGGGAAGCCTTCGGTGGCGGGGATGAGCAGGCATTCGGAGGAGAGGCAGGGGACGGGGAAGAACGTGGACGAGTTCGCAGGCGCGTACAGAGGGCTGTCCTGAGCGTAACATTGGCGACAGGGCGCGCATTGCACCCACAGCAGGTCGGAGCCCGAGTCCACGATGAGCGAGAACTTCTGCGGCGGCGTGCCCAGGAAAAAGTCCACGAAGTACTGCCCCGAGCCGAGCGTGGAGCCCGACACCACTGGCGAGGTGAAGTCGTAGTCGCGCGACGGGGGGCCTTCAATCACCGCCGTGATGGCAGGCGGGTGGGCCGAAATCGCCGATTGCCGTTTCGTCGTTTCGACATCGCGCGGGATGCGCTGTCGCTGAAACGAAGCCAGCCGCGTCGCGTCGATGGCCATGTCCTCCCGCAACGCCTGCAGCTTCATGGAATATATCTTGCGAAAGGGGGAATCCACCGAGTTCCGATGCAGCATCTTCACCTTGAACCCGCTCTTCTCCGTCCTTCGACTCACCCCCGCCAGCTTCCGGCTGCGCTTACCGCGCTCCACGCCTGAATTACCCAGCTGGCCATGAGGATGATCACTCCCCACACGCCACCCAATTTTCAAACCCGCGCCTGTGAGCTTCAAATTCGGAAATCGGCACTCTTCCACCGTGTACAGCATCAGAATCAACAGCAACGCCCCGCCCAACAACAAAACCAACACTTTCAACGCGGCGTTCGCCATAGCTAGCTGAAGCGCGCTCCTCCCTGAATCAACAGCACTAGAAACGAAAAAAACGGCATCAATTCACGAAGCTTGCTCGCAAAATATCGATTTGCGAAAAGAAAACTTCCTTCTAGCGAGGCTTCCCCATAGCGTAACGCTAGCTAGAGAAAAAAAACAATAAATGTACAATTCTCATGACAAATTAAACGGTCAACAACGCAGGAAAGCATGTCGGCACCAGAAGACAGAAAGCCGCCAGTGCAGGTCTGTGTGGGTAACCGCTGGCAAATTCGGGCAGCATCAACTGTACTGCAACCTCAGCAGCTAGCTGCCCCACACAAGGCTCAAGTGCGCGCTTGCAGCAATCGGAGTGGACCAATTCATGAACTCACTCAGACTAACCTACAGTCTCGTGGTCACAAACACAACTACCGCCTGTGCAGAACTCACAAGCGCAAGCTCACCTTCGTAATCGGATGTTCGCGTTACCGTACCAGCCGGCGACTGATTCCCGAGTTTGGGTCAGCTGCTGGGAATTGAAGCCTGTCACTTGTTCCTCTCGCTCGCAATTCCTGACTGCACTTGCCACTGACAAGCAAAGTGAGCTTCGAGCAGTTCCAGGGCGCTGATGTGCACCAACAAGTACAACGAGTCCGGCTGCATGTACCAGCTGGTGAAATCGATGCACCTGGAGATCGAGTAGTAGTACTAGCACCTTTCGTTTGTACTGCAGAGCAAGCACGCAATCTCCACGGCGAGCTGGGAGCTAGTTTGGTCGCTACTACTGATCGTCAACTGCATCTAGTAAGACAGTGCGTGCCCTAATGTGAAGCTCCACCGCAGCAGCCGCAGCAGCAAGCAAACCAACCCAACGATGCGTAACTTTGCTGCTGGTTAGCACACTAGAGAAACTGTGCCCTAATGTGCTGACTAGCTCCCTCCCAAGTTTTTTAATTTTCACTCCCCATCATGGCTGATTTGGGAGCATTAATTAAACTGAGTAGGAGTGTGATATTTGATATCAACTTGTGGCAGGGAGGAGTAATTAGGGCTGAGAAAAAATGAGTGGGCAGGTGATGATGTGCCCTTCGTAAAGCTTAAACTTACCACCATGGATTTAATTCTGGGAGCCTTCTGAGACGAGCGAGTGACACTGTCGTCGCAGACTATCCGCCCAGCTACATACTAGTCTGAAGTTATACAGTAGTTGGGCGGAGCTAGCTGTATACGGCAATTGTATGATGGTACTGAGCTTACGTACTGTTGGGAATTTCAGTTTATGTTACTTACTGGGTGAGGCCATAAACCTTGGGAACATGGGGAGGGCCGGTAGTGGCAGCCAATGGAGCATTGATCAGTAAGCATAGCTGGGAATTAGCCTCTTTGTTGCTCTTGAGAATAAGTGCCTGCACACCATGAAGAGGGCAGTTGCTGAAAGTTAGTAGATAACTTACTGCCATTGAATCGAACAGTAAGGGAGGAGGTTCCAAAAGCGCCCACCTCCTCAAATGTACACTATTTGTACGTGTTGCTTTTTTTTATAGCCTTTAGCAGTGTACAATTAGTGTTCATTTGAGGAGCAGGGGTTTGATTTTTGATTTTTTAATATTGGTGAAAAGGCGATATTTCCTTGGGTTGGATTGGAGGAGAGGCGATTTGTGGACAGATTGTGGAGTTCTTTTTTGGTGATGATCCACAGATTTGTGGTGATGGGTTTGGCGATATATTTTTTTCTTTTAAGTGTTGGTTGGCGATTTTATTTAATTTTGAGATGCATTTTTGGCGATATGATAGTGTTTGGGTAGATGGCAGTTGGCGAACTCCGTGAGAAGGCTTTGCTGGAAAATGCTTGTTTAAAGTGAAAGTGGTTGAAAAACCGGAAATGTATTCTGAAAATTTGCATTCGCTACCTACGCACAACACCATGAATGGAAATGCGGACCTGCACCCACCCCAAACCCCCTCCGATGCCAAAGTAAGTCATTGGAAGGAATATTTACAACAGAAATCAAGAGCCAAGAGAAGTGGAAATTCTACCTATTCCAATCTCCACCGTGCCCTACAACCACCCTATCCCACTCCGATGCTAAAGTCAGTAGAGCAATCCAGGAATATCATACACAACATGTGAAGATTACATTCATAACAAAAAAAACTAATGTGAACTAGGTACCAGTCTACCACATACGGAACTGAGGGAAGGTAAGCTATTCACAACTTGCCTAAATATGAAATACAAAAAACAATCACGCAAGGCTAACCACATCCTAAGGCTAGTAAGACTAGTGAATGAAGGTAATTCAAAATGCACTGACTTGCTCTAAAGATCAAGAGGCAACATAGCAACGAAGGAAATGAAACGCAACTTCTGACACAAGAAGTTATGCAACCCTAAAACGCAAGCTTGGAGGCGTCGATTTAAAAGATCATGGAATAACATGGAAAGAAACCTTCTGCTACACTTACCAATGGAAACACATTGCATAAACTGCATGCAACTGCTTGGCCACAGGAATGAGGAGAAAAAGCTACATACCATAATGCTAAACTTGATGACTATAGCTGCCGCATACTCTTCTACTTGGAATGAGCTGCAACCTACCTACCTACGAGCTTGCCAAATATCTCCCTCTCCCCCTTGTAACAAACCACTCGTCAAAAACTCTTTAATAAGGGAAGTTTTCGAGATTGTAGATCCTTTGCGAGTACATACCAACCACAATCTGGATGTGTTCATTGAGACTATTTTAGAGTTTTGATTTCAAAAAACTGACACTGGAGAAGAGCCGCTCATCTTCCACCGAGCCAATCACGTGGACCAAAGCCATTTCGTCCAACTTCAGGAATTCTCTAAAGTTCTGGGTCAAGTTGTTGTTGCTGTCCAGCACCCTCCATATTTTTGTCAATGGATTGACATCAAAAGGGGGGAGCATTGTAGTTCGTGAATTTGACTTCATACAAGTCTTGAAAAGGCCCCGTTGTGACATGAGTGTGTCCCGGTTGATCAATGGTTGGATGAGCAACTTTTGCTCTTTTTCTCCTAAAATTTTACCGTGGCCATAAGCATCCATTAGAACGTGAAGATGTGAGTCAAACTTCTCCTCGGCTGAAGCTTGCAACCAATACTGAGGATATAAGATCCCGAAAGCGTTGAGGACATGATGAGTAGGGAACCGGTCGTCCAATTCTTGCACCAACGTCTTCGCTGCAACTACAATACAGTAAGTAACAACTATAGTTAGAATAGGGCGGTAATGAAACGAACATGGAAAGAAAGGTTCAGTAAATGTGAGAGCAATCATGTTTGATTTTGCTTACCCGTACATTTAGTCTTCACCTGAGAGAGCAATGACGCCCATAAATCACGATCCACTAGCTTTCCTTTGTGTTCAGCATGAATCTGTTCGCCATGACAGACAAAAGAGAGAATCACGGAGTCGTTATTCAAGTTGCATAACCACTTGATGTGGATTTGTTCGTGGGAACAATCAAGATTGTTGAAACCCTAGAATTCATCGGAGGAAAATGCTGTCGTTGTGTCCTCATACATTCGATATAGAGACCCCTGACACACTTTTACAGCCGCAATGAAATCGCAAATATAAACATCTCTTTTCTGCAAGAAGACCACCAATGTATCGATGGCCTCCAGCAGTGGCAACAAGGCACACATGCCCAACACCGTGTACGAATCAAGTAGGAGGACAAGGCAAGCCTGCATGGGAAAACAATGAGTTAGCAAAATCAAACATGCTACTACTGCAACAAGTAAAACAAATTTTGGACTAATTTAATGTGCATGTTGTGTGTTGGACTTGTTGTGGCAAAGAAGCTGCAACAAAAAAAAATGGAATTGTAAGCTACCTCATGAATGGTTTAAGATTAAAGAAATTATAACATGAAAAGGATTTACGATAAATGAAGGAACACATGCACTAAAGAAAAAGGTACCACACTCACCTCAGCTTTCAGGTTCTCATTCAGGTCAGCGGTCATTTTATAAATGAGCGTTCGATATTCAGAGAGTAGTCTCCATAAAGGCTCGATTAAGCTCACCCAATGGGTTTTGACATTTTTCAAGAGCTTTAGGCCCTTTGTCTCGGTGAGCTCTGCCAACTGCTTGAATTCCTCCAACCTCTTCGGGTTTTTACAAAAATAGGCGTATGTAACAGACAACAATTTTTCAATGGATCCGAAAATGCCAAGTTCGGAGAGAGCCTTGAAGGCCAAGTTACAGCGATGTATAACACAATGAGTGCCGATCATGAACGGTGCATACTTTTCTTTTATCTGCAACGTCACTCCCAAATGGTTGCCTTGAAGTGTCGAAGCTCCGTCCGCACCGAAGCTTAGTAGCTTCTTAGCAATACCTTCAATATTCAAGCCACCGCCACTAGCGATAGCCTCCATGATCAGCTTCGTCAAATTTTCAACGTTGGGTGAGCACTCTACACGCTGCAAAGACACTAGGAGCGGTACCCTCATCCAATCTTGAACTATGTAAACATGGACTGACAACCAACTGCTATTATCTACAACAGTTACTTCATCTACTGTGGCAGCAATGTAATGTGTTGACTGAATCAACCTACACGTCTCCGAAACAACCTGATTATACATATATCCCGCCATCACCCACCCAGAATTATCGCACCAATGTGCAACCGGCAAATCTAGGACGAACAAGAACTTATACAATCGACTCCAAGACTCGTACTCCAACATTGGACAATCATCAGCAAGTATTTGGAAAAGGGTAGCAAATTGGACCCGTTTCTTTCGAGCTTCCATCGTGGTGCATTCGTTGATTTGTTGTAGTAGAGTTGGTGCTGGCCGAGCTGCATACAGGCGTAAGTTTTTTCAGTGCCTGCACTGAGTGGCAATGTAACTCTCCCCCTTCTTCACGTTGAACTGCGGAAGATCCTTCTTCGCTACTCGTTTCCCGTCGTGTTTAAATAGAGTGTCTGATTTCGTTGCCATGATGCAAGGCTTCCTTTCGAAAGCAATACAAACTTTGCATTTTACCATTTGCAAGATGCCGTCTTCCGCCATGATGCCCTCCGCCCACGATAGTTTCGCCGCCCAAAGGGTTTGAAACTTTCGGTGTCGATCATACCGCTTCTACGCCTTGGATTTGTTGCTTTCTGACTTGCTCCGACTTGTAGTACCTCTCTTCTTCGGAGGAGATTGAAAATCCGAGTCGTTGCTTGAACCCTCCGAGTCATCGGAGACTTCACGCAATGTGCCATTGTCACAATTCTCAGACTCAGACGATATCTGAATCAACAAAGACTTGGAACTCAAAATCCTTGTGTCTCCAGAGTTAGAGGAAGAATCAGGTGAGACATCGGTGCTAACAAACAATGACTTGCTTGTTGCCAAGGACCGCAATTGGCCACTTGAATCAGGACTTGGGTATTCGTATCCCGAATTCGGCTCTACTCCTAGCACCTCTGGAAGCACGCCATCAAGAACAAGGGACAAAGGTTGTTTCCCGCAAACACCTCGGCTAGACTCGAAGTACGCTCACATGGTCTTCTTAGCCGTCTCCACTCTCTGCTTTTCAATTGCCTTTCCTTTCCGCTTGATCTCTGTCTTCTGAGCCAATGCAAGCGCCTCTGCCGCCGCTTCGTCCGCTTTCTTCTTAACTGCCCACGCGAGGGAAGCAGCTCGCTTTGCCTTCGTCAATGCATCCTCTGTAGAATTCTCGGTTCCCGAACCCATCTCCCAAGCTTGTTAGTGATCCCGCAACGTCCAAAAAAGTTTGAGCGCAAGAGCAAAATGTAGATAGAAAAAGCCAAACGGAAATGTACAAGTGCAACACAAAACGAGAAGAACTCTCCCTCAAATCTGCACGCCACACCCTCGGATCTCTGTCACTCTCAACAACAACATTGCAACGGTGGTGTCTTTCAAGGCGCACCTTCATTGCTATAAATTCTTCAGCAAAAGCAATGGAATTCAATAAACACACACAAATCATGACAAGAGAAGTAGAGAATCTTCCCTGCGCTACGCTGCTACGAACTCCACTCGCATAAGTAAATGGCGACATTGAAGCACCGGTCTCGCCAACAATTGGCGAAATTCAAAGCATGGCCGGCACAGTACATGGCGAAGTAAGTGAACCCGACGGTGTAGCGACTGGCAAAGAACGTTGCTGGGAGGGAGAATCAATGGCGACAACAACAAATCTAAGAACATAAATTGGGAGAGAAGGTGGGGGAGTGGGCGATAATGCCGCGGTGTAGGGCGCCCAACCCTAATCCCGCTAGCGACACAGCCATACGCGGATGACGGGATGGGCGCCGCCCTAGCCGCTCCTCGTCCCATCCAGCAGTCGTAATGGCAAAAAGGACCTTTTTAAAAAAAATTGTATTGGCATTTTGCCAGGTGGAAATTTGTGGTGCAAACTGGTACTACAGTGCCAAATTTAAAAGGGTTGTTGAGGAGGTGGGTGATTTTAGAGCCCAATGCCATTTCAACTTCAAAATGTCATAAACAATTCCACAAAGCTCAAAAAATTTGAAAACAACTTGGTTAGATGCCAATTTCACTTGTCTTTTAGGGAAAATTTACGGAAAAATATTTCAAGAAGTATCACCTCCCCAAAATTTAGTTTCAGTTCTTAGGTGGGCAATTTATGGACCTCTTACCTTAGTGAGTATGGAAGTGTTATTAAATTTCTCTAGAAATAGAATTAAAGGCACCACTGAATTTTGTGTTACATTGTGCTCATTTCCATATTTTCTTAGTTTTTTTACAATATTCATGAAAGAGTTGAAATTACAAGCTACATTTGTGAACACTGGTTGAGAGTGGTGTAATGAATCTCATTTCACTTTTGGAGTTAATAATTTTTTTTATTAATTCCTACAAGTCAAAAAATGGTTTTGGAAGAAGAAAAGTCCAAAACTGCTAATAGATGCATGGTCCAAAATCAAAAAATAAAACTTTTTTTTAAATTCCAATTGTATAAAGGTGTATTGCACAAGGAAGGCAATGTGTAGAAAAAAATTTAGTCCATTTGATCACGTGGATTGAAAGATTATAACATTTGAAAAGAGAAATTAAACTTTTTCATTCTTGCAAGATTGAATCAACAAACTTTAAATCCCATTAGCTAAATATTATTGCCCTACACAAAAATCAAGAGCTTTACCATTCATGAGTATGTGATGTCAAATTCATTCATGCAAAACTTCAAATGCAATTGAGATGTCTAACTTACCCTAAATCATCTTGCAATACAAGGAAGTTATTTACATGTACTAACAATACACTTGTCATTTTTTGATGATTTCTTGTGCAATGAGGAAATTTTTTATTTGAAATCCAAAGAGTAAAAAGTAAGAGATAAACATTTGGAATATGTGAAAAAAAATTCAAAAGCCTTGATTTCATAGATTGCAAGATAATAGGGCTTGAAGTTAGAAGCAAATGTTTTTTTCACAAAAAAACAACAATATAGCTAACAAAAGTTTGACTCTTCTTAGAATATGATATGAAAACTATATATATTTTTTAATAAATGTATGCCATATTTTATTAGTTACATACATGCCAAGTTTCAAAAGTCGACAAGGGTTTTAACAAAAGATGCCAAAATTGCTTGGGCTAAAAAAAGTTTAGGGCAACATAATATTTGATCTAGATTTCCAATCAAATATATATAGATATATAGATATATATTCCCACTAAAGGGGGATATGTTCACACCTTTTGTCAAAAATTTGTGAGCATCCAACCAAAATTTACTTCATAGGAATCTACCCAGATATTCAATTGTTTATTTAATGAACAATTGGCCTTTAGAGGTTAATTCATTTGTAATTACCAAGTACTACAAATACCCAAACGTTGAATGTGGAGGCTAAGATATCCTCCTTGAACTTACCCCTCATCCTTATTCACACAAACTCAATGTCCAATCTTTGTCTTATTGGAGGGTAGGAGATCCTATTTGCACTACAATTCAAAAGCCACCCTATTTGTGCCACATTGTATTGATAGCATACATTTGAATAATACACTATAAATGCACGATAGCTATGAAGTGGCACCAATACTCACATGGTGCAAATAGGGTCTCTTACTATAACTCAAGGACACTTCATACTTAAGGCCAGACCATTTTTCTCGAGGTTGATTGCACAAATTTCAACTCTTTGTCCAATTACAAGTGAAGATCTCAACATTTTGTTCAATCCTAGTCAAGTGAGGATTTGGGGCATATTATGTGTACAACAAATTGGTTTGACCTCTAAGTGTAAAAGTGTCCCTCAAACACAATAGTTTTGAAGTTTTTCTTGAGTTGGAAGAAGGGCCCAGAGACAAGAGTCTATATAAAGGAGGCAACCCATTTCCAACCATTGATTCATTTTCATAGCTTAAACTCCTTCATTTCTAATCAGCTATTACTATTCCAGGTGCCAACTCACATACATCGTGGCCAATAGGAGCAACAGAAAATGTCCAAGAGGTGTACATTGAAAGCAAGAAATGATCACAACATGTACATTGAAAGTCACAATGATCACCTTCGCTGGTTTTGTAAGTAACCTATGGTTGGAAATTGGTTTGCCTACAAATTCAGAATGGGACAAAGAAAATCTCCATCTTCATGAAAAAAATTCATGATAATTTTGTTCATGAGGGGCAAAAAATGTCAAAAATGATGGAATCCTTCCTCAAGTCTATTTCTCTACACGGTTGAAAAAAAATTGCCTCAACCTTCCCATAGCACAGGTAGGCTGAATTGCTTCAGTGGTTAGAAACAGCTGATACTGTAGTATCTGTTTCCAGTTCCCACGTTCGCTCTGCCTCTGAGTTACTGTATCCCTGGCGGCCCCCCTGAAGTGGGCTTGACAAACGA
Source organism: Climacium dendroides (assembly GCA_950106755.1). NCBI lineage: Eukaryota > Viridiplantae > Streptophyta > Bryopsida > Hypnales > Climaciaceae > Climacium > Climacium dendroides. The sequence goes on along the minus strand of OX467084.1, from coordinate 27,278,000 downwards.
ACAAACCTACAACACTCTCACTGACAGTGAGCAGCTCAGTTCAGTTGCTCTCAGTAGCGAATTAAGCTTAAGTTACTCGTTTGTCCACCCAAAGACAGCTGCTCTGCAAACCATGTCCAAGAGTCGACACTAGAAGCTCACCGCAATACGACTCTTTCCCTGACACGCTTTGTCCCATCCTCGCAGCAGCTGCAGCGGATAAGTCGCTCGAATCTCTCTCCGTGTCTCCGACTTGTATATAACTTATATGAGTTAAATTTTCTTTGTCTTTGTTGGGAGGGCAACGGAAAATCATAACTTAACAGTGGGCACTATGCTGTTTTTGCAGTATGACTTATATATATAACTTATATTCAATCTGAGACAATCCTCCTCCCTGTCTTGAGTCTTGACGTGGGCAGTGTGTCGCACTGAAGCTGACAACACGCGAGAGGCAACCACACGAAGCAACCAGCGAGGAGCTTGACCCGCTCTCGACTTCAGTGTGATCACCAGCTAGGAAGCTGCCGGGGAAAGCTTTTTTTTCCAGTCACTGAATTAAGTTATGAGGTGGGTGCCCGGACAAAACCGTCACTTTTTGCTGCTGTGCCTAGTTACGATTATTAGAATGGTCTAATTTTCATATATGTATTCTTGTGCGCAAGAGGAAGGAAGTTCCAACGCACCAAGTAATGCAACATTTGGATACCGTATGCAGAAGTTACAATGGGTCTAATTTTTTTTTGGGTATGTGTTTTAGAATCAATTCTTCAACATATTGTTTTTGGAGATGTATATAGAGTGATGATGGTGAATACAGATAGGATGTGATTGTAGGTGTACCCACCTTATTTGGCCATGCATTTTCAAAGAAATATCCGCTTTTGTTGTTGAAGTGTAAAAACCTTGGATACCAATTTCAATGATCAAACTTGTGGAATCGAACTTCCAAACATACACATACTGATACCACCACAAAAATGGGGGGACCTCAAAACTAGAGCCATTGACAAGTAGACACAGTAACTCCAAATACAACAGAAGGAAATCAATGATAATAGCAAGTGTGATTTATTAGTGCATTTCTCCTTTACCTTGGCCAACAAGGTGGACCAAACCTCACGATCCACTAGAAGGCCTTTATGCTCAACGTGTATTTGCTCTCCATGGTAAATAATGACAACAGTGATGCCAAGATACTGTTCAAGTTGCAAATCCACTTGATGTGGATTTGCTTATGATTGTAGTTGTGAAGATTCTTGAAACTCTAGAATTTGTCACCACTATAGGTTGTCCCTTTGTCCTCATACATTTGGTAGAGGGAGGATTGACACACTTTAACGGCAACTACAAAGTCACAAATGTAGACATCCCTTTTAGGGCAAATTGGACAAGCATGTCGATTGCCTCTATGTTGCGACCCAAATGACACTTTACAGCTTCCAGCAGTTCACTAAGTTCACCACAACCCGCTTACAACATCACTTGGTCACAAATTGCTTAACACTGCACATACCAAACACACACAATGTTAGTCCGCATTTCCAACTTATTTTGCCAAGTCCCTATCACCGGAACTGCTAGCACACACTCCCATTGTGACACCGGGCATGTCACTTAGTAATATGGGATGGAACTTCCACCTTAATGTGCAAGGACCCATGATGACACTACTCACTATGGTTCTAATTGTCTTTGAGTGTCACCTCACTCCATACTAATCTTTTTTGCATTTGCTATTCATTCAATAAAGGTAACCGACACTCACAACCGCGGTTGTCATATCGGACGGAATCTCACTGTTCACGGACAGAATCAAACCGATTAGGATTGACTGGCCGCGAACTTCAGAGGTTTATAACTTTTGCAAAAATACTTCAAATCGGGTAAATGAGATGCTTTTTGACATCTACAATTTCTGTAGATGCCTAAACCATCTCATTTTCCCGATTTGAAATATTTTTGCAAAAGTTATAAGCCTCTGAAGTTCCCGTCCGGTTAATCCTAATCGGTTTGATTCTGTTGAGATTCCGTCTGATATGACAACCGTGCTCACAACTTAGGATACATCGAAAGAGGTCTAGCAAGGAGCAAGACTCCACCCAACACACAAGTGTCCCATAGTGCCTTGAAGTGGTGGTGAAGTCACCACCACCAACCATGAGTTAGCGGAACTCACCAAGGTTTCAAGAAGGAGAGAAGAGGGAGACTCACCCCTCCTATAGTACTCTCTGTGGTATTTGGCAAACCCCCCCTGTCCTAGGTTGAAGGAAGTCCTTGGATAACCTTGGGTTGTGGAAGACCTCCCACTTCCACCAAATCACCAAGTTACGTCACCGTTTGAACTCCCGAACTTCAAACCGGCGTAACTTTGCGCTCAGAGCTTCAAATTCAACATGCAAGCCCATTTTAAACATATATGCGACGAGTAAATGACTATGAAATGCTCACTCGTCCCATTTGGACAAGTTCTCGCAAAGTTATAGCCCTTTAAAGATTCAAGTTCACTAGGGGAGGCGTCACGCCTTTACTACGGCTATTCTATTGGCCATAACTTTTGACTCATGTTTTAGAACCTCGTAATGCTTGTCATTTTAAGTTCCTTGTGTTCATAACTTTTGAATGATATATCATATGCCATACTTTCTTATGGAATTCATTGAGAACCCCTCACACCTAGCCCTCAAGTGTCCCGGCGTCACTAGGACCTAGTCAACTTTGGACGGCCATAACTTTTAGCTCTCAACTCCAAATTGCACGTTCTTTGCGCCATTAGAAGCATATTGTCAAAAACTTTTCAAAGATGTATGACACTTTACCATTCACTTCAAAACTAGGGCGTCATTACGCCCTGTTTGATCGGGAGTCTCTCAAATCTCCCTACTTAGTTTATTGCAAGGCTTGGGAAGTCACCCTCAAGGTCCTCCCTTGCGCACTAAGGTTCATTGGGCACCCCAAGTAGATAAGGGCGTGACACTCTAGCAAGGAAAGGAGCGCACACATGCCAAGTAGGGTGAAAGGATCAAGCAACAATTGCAAACATTCTTGCACATAGTTTAAGCTACATGTTAGTGTTCAAACTTGTTCTCATGACACTAAATTTTCAATTTATGAAACCAAAGTGCATTGACAACAAAAGAGAAGCACAGTTGCAACAATGGAAAAAAAATAAAAAATAAAAAACGAGGATATAGTAGGCCCAAAACAATTGGAAACAAATATAGAGTAGAAACAATATTACTATGGCAAGAAATAAAAGGTAAAGAAGAAGCCAGTAAAGGAAAATGGACCTCAACCTTCCTGTTGTCGTTCAAGTCCGTAGTCATTTTGTAAATCAAAGAGTGGTATTCTGACAATAAACAGTGCAGTGGTTCAATTAAACTAACCCACCGGGTCTAGACGTTTTAGAGCATTTTGAAGCCCTTTGTCTCTGTCAACTTTGCTAGCATCTTGAATCCAGTAAGCCTTTTTGGACTTTTCAAGAAATAAGTGTAAGTTATAAAAAAAAACTTTTCAATGTTAAAAAAAATGGCAAATCCCAACAAGGCCTTAAAGGCCAAATTACAATGGTGGGCCACGTAGTGAACACTAATCAAGAAGAGTGCATGTTTCTCTTTCAATTGAAGAGTTACACCAGGCCGAGTACCTTGGAGCATAGAGACTCCATTTGTACCAAAGCTAAGCAACTTTTTCAAAATATTCTTTCCATCCAAGGTCCCACTAGAACAAATGACATCTATAATCAAATTAATAAAGTTGTTTGCATTTGGTGTGCATTCCACACATTGCAGTGAAATCAAAAGTGGAATGCGAACCCAATCCTGCACAATGTAAGCATGGATTGAAAGGAAACAAGTGTTGTCAATTGTTGTTACCTCATCTATAGTCACAACTACATACCTTGTAGCGTTGATCAACCTTTTTATTTCCTCAATTACTTTCTTGTACATGTACCCAACTATTAACCACCAAGAACTATTGCACCAATGTGCAGCAGGTAAATCAAGGACACCAAGTAGTTTATAGAGAACTGGACACAATTTGAACTCTAGCATGGAATAACCATCAGAAAGCAACTAAAATAAAGTGGCAAACTGAACCTTCTTCTTCTTAGCCTCCAAACTAGTGCAATGATTGACTTGTTCTAGGATGGAAGCTAGAGGCTTGACAGCATACAATTGCATATTTCTTTAATGTTTACATTGTGTAGTCACATACTACTCACCGACATTCACTTTGTACTGAGGCAAGTCATTTTAGCTATGCGCTTTCCGTCATGTTTGAAAAGCATATCCCATTTCAGTGCCATGACATAAGGTTTTCATTCAATCACGCTGCAAACTTTACATTTCACTATATGCAAAATTCCATCTATTGTCATGATTCCTTATGTCCATGGGAACTTTGCAATCCAGACAGTCTGAAATTTGCAGTGACGGTCATAACGAGTTTGAGCCTTTGATTGAGAACTTATACTCTTGCTGCAACTGCAACTGTTGTTATTTTTCTTCAAAGGGGGAGATTCAAAATCAGAGTCATGAGAATTAGAGTCCTCAGAGCCTCCATGCATTTTGAATTGTTAGACTCATTAGAGGATGTAGAAAGAGTGATCATTGGCGACTTCACATCGATAATGATCGTGTCCTTAGATCCGAATGATGAGTTGGGAGTTCGTCCGTATTTTCAGACAATGAGATGTTGGTCCCTTGAGCCACCAAATTGGCTCCTTTGTTTTCGTTCGGATACTCATCCCTCAAAATTAGTTCCGCCCCAAGCACCTTAGACATCACCTCGTTGAACACCAAGGAAAGTGGTTGCCCTACATTTACACCTCATGTTGAGTGGAAGTAGGACTTCATCATTTTCTTCCGCGCTTCGCTCCTCCGCAAGTCAATGAATTTGCCTTTAAGCTTCAATTCTCGGTAGGCGCCTTCTAGCGCCTCCTTTGTGGCCTTGTCCACAACTTTCTTTACGGTGTGGACAACTTTCTTCACCACATCCGCTTTACTATCATCATGCGCAAACTCCATCGCCAATTACAAAAACCCAAAACCCTCACCAACACAAACAATGACCACGAAATACAAGATTGTGTGAAGAACCTACGCAGAAAAGGTACGCAATTAAGCTTTCCAAGAATGCATCCCACAACACAAGGACTCAAGGCACAGAAACCAAGACCTCCTTGGGATTTGAAATGCACACTATCTGTGCAATGTGCATGTTGGCGCTACACTGCCATATCCACAAACTCAAAGCAATCACACAATGAATTAATGATCAACATTCAATAGTGAGAAATGGAATTACAACCAAGCTCAAAGCGTACACCCTACGTTGCACTACTCCTTGGCAAATGTGTACCTCTACTCACACAAACCCTGGCGAAACCTATACAACCATGACGAATGTTTTGGCAAAATTATCCCACCACAAACCTACTACACTGGCAAATTGCACGAGATCAATAGCACCTAATTGCAAAAACAATGGCAAGAAGTGGAGATTAGTGAGTGCAAAAAGTGGGCTTAATGCTATAGTAGTTGTGACAATCATACTAAATAATGTGTGACGCTTTATATTTCTATGTATGACATAGATTTTCACCGTGGTTTTGAATACATAGTAAACAACTCTAAAGTCAATCTACATGACATTCTTTACTTAAAGTTTTCAAAGCTCTAAATTTAGAATATTTAGATTCTAGTAGTGTGATTTGTTAATCATAAAGTGCATTAGAGAGAAAAATTAATCAAGCAAGTTTGATCCAACTTTTAAGATGTGTAAAATGTAGAATGACTAAAATCCAAGCGTCTACCAAGAAATATAACCTAATAAATCTAGTTAATAGAAAGATACTCCTTGCACAATGTTCAACATTGTTCAATTATTGTGTTCTAATTTCAATGTCTATTTGAATGTTTTAAATTCTAATTGCAATTGTACATTTGTTTTAATAGAAAAACATTTGAATTCTTAAGTATTGAATATAAAGCTAGTATTGATAATTTATTGTATGAGAAATCTAGTGAAGCTTTATACATCAATTAATTTTTTGAATTGGAAATAGAATCATAGTTTGTTATTCAAAAAATAAATTTCTAAAATTTTATATGATTTTGGTTACTTTTTAAATTTAATTGTCTTAAAATTCATTTATTTAGGTAAAGATCCATAAAGATTTCTTACAATTTATCGGATTGATAAATTTTTAAACATCATGTCTAAATTTTTTTGATGTCAATGTAAAAAAGTTGAAGAAATCATGTTTTATACAACACATCCAAGTTTTGTGGTAAATCCAAATGTCACTTAGAGCATCCCTACTAGCAAATGGCATGCTATTGGCAATTTCTCTAACTTACTATGTCCTTGCGACAATGAAGCTCATGCCTCTCCATGGGGCCCTTACCAGTCATACTACTAAAATCATAACTCCCTTTGTAATATCACAAATGCTATCATTAATACTAAGGGCTCGTGCTTGCTATGCTACACATTCATTGTATCACATATTAGTAAAATTTTAATATATTTGAATAGAATGCATGATAATGATTTCAATAAGTCTTTAAAATAATTATTTTAAATATTTTGTAAAAATATTTTCAATCATGCATACATAGAAATTGTATTTTCACATAATGTGATATTACAGAAATAGAGTAGCAATTTGCAATTGCTTCTGTAATATCACTTTTTACAAAGGATGATATTATAGAAATAATATAGTTGTTGCAATTAAGGTGTTATTAAAGAGGATCCATAGGATGATATTATAGAGGTAGCAAAGCCATTGCTTCTCTTGGCTTTACACTTCTTTGCACTTCTATGATTTTGTGTTTTTGTGAGCTTTGAGCTTTCATGATTTCAATTTTCTAATGCTACTACCAAATGATTTTGAGAAATTTATTCAATTGAAGCGATTTTGGATTTCACAACAATTAAGTTGTTCACAAAGTTTTTGAGATTTATAAGTTTTTCTTTTCAATTCTTCAATTTGGGTTGCCATTTTTTGTAACAATGGAGTCAAATTTCTAATGCATTCTAATGTATGTGTATCTTTTATAGTATTTACCATTGCATATGTTTTATTCATCATTCAATAAATTTCTATTGTACATTTCAATATATGTTTACTTATAAAAAAGTTATATAAAGATTTTAGTCATTTTTATTTGAGGATTTATTGAAATTTTTGTTCTGCATTCTATCTAATACATAAAAATTCTTATAAAATTCTAATGATGAATGTGTAGCATAGCAAGCGCCAATTGCTAGTCATACTACTAAATTCATAAGTCCCTCTGTAATAGCGCAAAATGCTACCATTAATACTAGGGACTCGTGCTTGCTATGCTACGCATTCATTATATCACATATTGGTAAAAATTTAATATATTTGAATAGAATGCATGATAATGATTTTGATAAATCTTTAAAATAATTATTTTAATTATTCTATAAAAATATTTTCAATCATGCATACATAGAAATCATATTATCATACACAATGTGATATTACTGAAATAGAGTAGCAATTCACAATCACCTCTGTAATATCACTTGTTACAAAAGGTGATATTATAGAAATAATATAGTCGTTGCAATTGAGGTGTTATTAAAGAGGATCCATAGGATGATATTATAGAGATAGCAAATCCATTGCTTTTCTTGGCTTTATACTTCTTTTGCATTTCTATGATTTTGTGCTTTTGTGAACTTTGAGCTTTCATGATTTCAATTTTCTATTACTACTACCAAATGATTAGAGAAATTTATTAGATTGAACCAATTTTGGATTTCACAACAATTAAATTGTTCTCGAAGCTTTTGAGATTTATAAGTTTTTACTTTAAATTCTTCTATTTGGGTTGCCATTTTTTGTAACAATGGAGTCAAATTTCTAATGCATTCTGATGTATGTGCATCTTTTACCATATTCATCATTGCATATATATCATTCATCATTCATTAAATTTTTATTGTTTATTTTAGTACATGCTTATTTATAAAAAAATTATATGAAGATTTTAGTAATTTTTATGTGAAGATTTATTGAAATTCTTGCTCTACATTCTATCTAATACATAAAAATTCTAATGAAATTCTAATGATGAATGCGTAGCATAGCAAGCGCCAACCGCTAGTAGACTACAAAACCATAGATTCCAATGCACCAGCCATAAATCCAATGTGCGAGGTTGCAACGCCTCTATAGGTTGAAGTATAGGGACAAAAATTTTTACCACCTTGTGTAGAAAGTCTTTAATTGGTGGGAAGGAGGAAGAAAACCAACCACTAAATTTCTTGTTCAACCAATATTATACGGCTTGGTGGAAATGCTCTTTGAGCTTAAGTTTCGAATTGGATTCAACCTTAACCTTTAAACTTCAATGCTCGAGGACATTTGGCATCCAATGGATGACAAAGAACCCTTCCAACAAGTTCGACTAGTCATTCTTAGAATTTTGTTGTAGAAAGGGGAGGTCTTCCATGGTAGTGTGACTTCTAATAAATGTTTTTGCAATTTTGTAAGCAAATGATTCATACAATAACCAAAAGGATGATTTCCACAATCACCACTTTGTCCTTTAGCCCCTAAAGCCCCAAACACCATTTTTTGGCATTATAGATATTTTAGGCAACTCACTATGAATGGAATTTTTTTTCTTTTAATTTTTCACACAACATGCGGTCGAGGAGTAGCTTTAAGGCCCAACAATTTTCATAACTTTTAACTATATGGTTAAAAAGTTATTGCATGATATGTAGTTTTTTGCGAGGCCGGGCAGTTCAGGTAGATCTAAAAAAATCATTTCTTAAAAAAATAAAAATTTGAAATTGGTTCTCTAGATTTAAATGTAGGTGGAAAGCTTTGAATCATTTCATTTTGATTAATGAGATGAAAGTTATGAGGATTTTTAGTTGTGGGTAGTTTGTGGGTAATTATGGAATCTCTACTCTAAAATAAACTTTGAAGTCCTTTATTGAACTCATTTTTTAAAATTTTTGAAAAAAAATAAAAACATTGGGTGTAGATTGTTTAGTACAACATTACATCCATTGGGATTGGCATTTTTCAATTCCATGAATGAATTCTTAACAATTTAGTATTTTGAATCATTCCTGACTTTTTTGTATTTATTGTTTTTTTCATGTATGCTATACAATTCCAAATGATCCAAATTTTTTCAAGCATGTAGCCAACCTTGCTTTGACCTTGTGAAGGGTAGCTACCCGGTTTTTGGTATGGCAAAAAAAAGAATTTCTGTCACTTCAAATGCTAATATCTTGCAATCTACACGGTGAAAATTTCTGAAATTTTTTCCACATCTTCTCAAACCAACATACTACAAGATCCTATAGTTACATGTGTCCAAAAATGTATTTTTTTATTATAAATTTGGTACTTGTACTAGAAATGGCAGTTTCAGAGTGTTTTTAGTGAAAACATAGTCAAAATCGTTTAGGGGTTAAAAGGTTGATGTTAAAAGGAATAAATATGAGCACCCTTATAGTCAACTCTACCTAAATATCAACCTCTAGAATAAGTGCATGAATAGCAACAAAGGTTAGTAGAAATGTCGTAGGAAGAAATCATCGAGCATGTGTTGTTTGTAAAAATCTAATTTACTTGAATTCAACTTCCATTCCATTTGGTTAAAAAAAATCATAACTTAAAATGTAAGTAAAAGCCAATACCGGTATACGTTTTGACAAACTCAATTACATTGGCCAGTGTTACTCAAATCTTTTCGATTGGCAGTAACTTTTGGCTGACGGTACTTAAAGTTACTGGACACCGCAGTGCTTTGATTTTGTGCATTTGTCCAGGAAAAAACTGTCCTAGACAGCCATTCTCTTTTTGGCTGTGTAACTTAATTATTGGGTTGTCTGTTCGGTCTTTTGTTAGTATTGCATATTATTTGGGGTATCTACTTGATGAGTTCAAACTTTTAGGAGGCCCGTAAAGTGCTCAGGCTCTAAAAGTGTTCACCTCTTGAGAAAATATGAAATGACTTGGATTAGATGTCAATTCCATTTGTTATTCAAGGAAAATTTACTGCAAAATATTTCAAGAAGTCTAACTTCCCCAAATTAATATCTAGCGCTTAAATGGGTGCTTTATGGGCCTCCTAACTTACTTGACCCAAAAACTAGAGGCAAAGACCAACAAGAGTAATAATGAGCCTATTTGAAGTAAGAGGTAAGGTGGGTATTTCCCCCCAAATGGTTAGGGAGGATTGACCTCCTTATTGCCTTGTGTTTTATTCTTGGTGAAAACATTGAAATTTTTAATTTGCCACCCATGATAAAATATGAAAATTTTGAATTCATATTTTGCAATTATTTAGAGCCCCAAAATTAGTTTAAAGAGGTGAAGCAATAAATAATTTATGCGGCACAAAATAGGGGGCAATGATGGATTTTATACTTTCTTGTTGGCAAATGAAAGGAGGTTCCACTACACTAAAGACTACACTGCTTAGATACAATATACAAAAGTTCTTGAAGGGTCAAAGTTTCTTTTGGTAGAAGTTCTAAAATTGTTTCCTCTACATAGGTATAGATTGATTTTGGAGATGTACACAAAGTGATATGGCAGTTTTAAGCAAGGTGTGATTATGAGTGTACCCTCCTTAAGGATGAGAGTCTTCATCGTAACTACACTTGTATGTCTTTGAATAAACAATTGAATTTTATTCCTATTATTAAATTTCCTACTCCTTGCTAGGATCTTGTTGAAAGTCAAAAGAATAATAAATTTTTTTCTTATGCATTTATTGGAAACCCAAAAAATAAACTGAAAAATTTTAAAATCTTAGAAATAGGTGTTTTTAAAACCAACACTAAACTTTTACGAATAGTGGGAGTACATTTTATGCAAGAATCTATAAGAATTGGTTTTAAAAAGGTATCACAGTTAGGTAGAGTTACCTTATTCTATTGTAACCCCAAATTTCATCTCCTAAAAAATGTACATAAACTATTCTTTTTACGTTCTTTTCCAATCCCAAATTTGAATGTATTGACTATTGACATGTTACATTCTTGCTTTTGGATCTTGTAAACTATGGAAGCATAGGGCCTATGATTAAGTACTCAAACTTCAAAAACCATCATTAAATATACTCTAGTTTGATGTTGTTTATGAATGATTTTTTTTGTTTTATTTATCAAAGATTAAATCACATGTCTAATATACTTCATAAAATTTTGAAATTTATTAGTGAAAATTTCAAATTACCATGAATTTTTGAAGAAAAAATGAAGAAAATTCATATAAAAGACAAAGAAGCTATTTTTTTTTTAAACTTTGAAAATATGAGCACACTATAGTATAGAAAATTATTGTATCAAGAACATTTCCATGTCACTCTACATGAGAAACATGGTTGTAGATTTTCAAACTTCAAACTTCAATATAATACTTTTCCTTACAAAATTTTCAAATTTTTCAAGAAGAGTAAAAACTGCACTTTAGAAGCTTCATTTTGTTATTTTTTTTTCTCTTTAAAAAAATAAGTCCTTTTTATTATCAAAATCAAGTAATAAGATTTTTTTTAAATACACTATATAAGTGTACCATTTTTTGAACTACTACATATAAAATTTTAAAAACCACTAATATAATATGACTCAATGATGTGGATATAGAATTTATAAAGTTGCACACAAAAATGAATGAAATCATTCGTTTTTAAACAATATGAAAAAGACAATTTAACCATCCAAATGACACATTTAGTCCTTGGCATCCTTCTAGGGTGAAGAAAGTTAATTGAAGTGGTTGGTCATAGGTATCAAGTTTAGTTTGTTGTTTGAATAGTGTTATTTATATATATATATATATATATATATATATATATATATATATATATATATATATATATATATATATATATATATATATATATATATAATTACTAGTAATACAATTGTTGCAATAATAATTTGATGGTATGAAAAACATGCATTAGATGAAATTTGAAGTCAATAGAAGATTGTGGGTTCCCATGAGTTCCCAAATTGCAAAGAACTATGAGAACTTTACCAAATCAACAGTCTAATCTGGTCGAGACCTTGCCAAATCAGATAATATTTATTAATTAATTTTAAATATTTTTTTTGAAAAAAATCATTTTAAAATTATTTTTATATTCTGATGCATTCTCAACCTTGGAAAAAGGCCTGAAATGGCCCTCCCGAGGCCTCAAATTTCATCTACTATTTTCTTACGGTGTATGTCACTAATACTTTCAAATTTTGGATGAAATGTGTAAGGATTAATATGTGATGAAATTGTGACATTGAATCATAACATTGAGCACTTAATATAATAGATGTGTGTATATTATATTGATGATGTATGACAGTATGAGCAACTTACAAATAATAATTATACTAATTTAAAATGTTGAAGATATGAAATCTTTAAATTTTGAAAATTCAAAATTTTATAAATTTCCAATTTTCCAATTGTAAATCTATAATTGATAAATTTTAAAACTTTAATATTTTTAAATGATTCAATTTCAAAATTTCAAATTAATCAACTATGCTAAATTTGCAAGTATTAGTGGATGATCACATACTCATTCTTATACATTTCACCATATATTTTTAAATTTTATTAATTTTGAAGTTACTTGAAATTTAGTAGTCCTTACTACTAAATTTTTATTGATTACAAAACTATCACCAATACAAATAGTTTCTAGGAAAACGGGTCAACTGGAGTAATTTTTTAATTTTTATATGTAAAAGTCAATCCCTTTTAACTTCTTGAGGAGTTTAAATACTTTACATTTATTAAAGCAATTGTCATGGCCAAAAATCTTTTAAAAGTTAGAATATGTTCCTTTTATCTTAGTTTGCATAAAGAGGTTCTTCTTTCACAAGTCAATATTAATACAATGCATACACAAACACTATCTCAAATGGGAGTTGTTTTCAACACTTTTTTTGCAATTTTTATAATGTTTTGGACAAGTGATAAAATCTAAGATGACATGAAATTCACAACATTTGGATACTCTTTTTGACATCATAGTGTTGAGAATAATTTCAAAATAATGTCAAAAAATTATATTGTTTAAAAAAATGATAAAAAGAGTGTAAAAAATTATCAACAATGAAGTCAAAATAATTATCTAAAAGAGTGTCTATGAAGTATTAAAGTGTTGAAGAATTGTTAAAAAAGTTATAAAAAAACATTGTCCCAAAAAATAGTTTTTACTTTGAATATTTATAATTCAATCCACAAAGGTTCAAGGAAAAGAAATGGCTTGAATTTAATTCAATTTCCTCTTGCATTTCAAGAAAAATTTAACAAATTTTTTAGAGAGGTCCTATATCTTGAAGAAAGGAGATTAGTGATGCAAAAAATGCAATATATTGTAGAAGCCTCATTTCACATATTGAATTACAAACAAATCTTCAAAATCACAAATGTAGCAAAATATGAGATATTCTAACCACCAATCATTTTTATTTTCCTTTTGGCTACTTGAAGTCACCTACAACTTGTTGCAATCCTTCCTTCTCAAAATGAGGGAATCTTGTAGTGCCTCTCTAATGATGTGTCTATAAAACACACCTACCACCAACCATTAGGTTAGGAGATAAAAGATTTATTCCTTGCAGGCACTTGGATTTGTGCAGAGGGTGAATAATTGGACAACCTCGGAAAAAAGTATAATTTCTTTATTTTGTTTTTTTGTCATTGTTTTTAACAATTTTTTTGAAACGTAGACCCTACTCGCGAACAGGTGCCCAGCAGAAAGGTTACTCGAAAGGCCATAGCCAGTGCACACTATTTTTCACATCAAGAGGACGAGTGGACTCATAGGTTAATTTTCAGCAGGATTGCAATGAGAGAATTGTGAATAAATATATGTTTGTCCTCATAACTTGCCGACAATCAAAGCCGGCGTTTGCTAACTTCGTTCCCAACAGCGTCTGTTCAGAACATGACACTCCTTTCATACCAACTATGATGATATGAGGGTTTGAGAAAATTCGTCCACAACATACCTTCACAACCTCTGGCACTTTATAACTACTCACTCTCGTGAGATAGTATCTACTATTGAGGATGTTAGCTGTATTATACAACTCAAACTAGTTTCAAAATCAGTGGGCCGTCGTTCTCATAATATTCTCTGTTGCATCACGGAACGAAGCAGTTGAAGACCCTAGATTTTTCGACGGTTTTCCAGCTTAACAGACTGCTAGAGTCGGTGTAATTGCAGTATAACCATGCACTAGGAGCTGAGTGACAAGGAAAGAACTTCGCCAATACTAAATAGCTGAGGTTTTGACGTCCCGACTATTTGAAAAACAATCTGTGTGTCGGATCTTACTTTGGACTGCAAACAGGAGTCTGAGCGTTGCTTCTTACTGGACAGGTTGACATTGCCATCCCGATAGTCACGAAGAGTAACCAGAATGAGAACCTTGGGAGTCCCTGTCAAGATATAAATCATTTCGGTCAGAAATAAATGATGCGTCACTAACATTTGCTGAATTTGGTTACAAATCCAAATTCAACCCCACTGATAAAACAAGGACTCATCCAAATCAATTTTAGTAAATTTAAAATCGTGAGAAGCACAAAACCTTCATGCTTGAGAGGGGAGAAATAGAGTAATTACAGGCATGCACAACACAGTTATGAGTTTCAGTTCCTTCACACAGCTATATGGGGTGACTCCATTAAGGTGACGAAACTCACCAAATATATTGTTAAGCCAGCTCTGCCGATGGGTCATAACCATTTGGCTAACGGCCGATCGCTTTGCAAATGCTAAGATTTGAGTGTCGCTCGACCGACCCTTAAATCCCTGAAACTCTCCAACCACAATCTTGCCATCTTCAAGCTCCAGCCTGCGAAGTCAAGACAGTACGTCATTCCTTCTCATCCTTTCAGAAACTCACAACCTGATAACTGAACGTCATGAGATATACGCTTGGAAACAGGGAAGAGCTGAATGAGAAAAAACCAGACTGTACATTGCGTATCTCTCAAGAATGAGATCAAGGTATCCAGATGTAACGCGTTCTACAACATCTACACTAGGCAGCTGGTCATGCAAGAGCTTCATGATCAAAACCACACAGTTCTTCCAAACCATATAGAAGGCACATTATTTCCTTACTTAATCTGGGAGCTTCCAGACCTAATTTGCGGTTGTAACAACATGCCTAAGAGTAAACAAACGTGAAGCACATGATTCATACCATAATTACCAGGTTCAGTAGATCAGCGAAAGCTTCTCGATTCACGAAGTGTTTCTAGTGAATCCATAAGCCATATGCATACCTATCCCATGTTGGAGCTGTGCTCAATATATAATGAAGCTGCTTTCGCTCCAGTTCTGACAGAGTTCTCTCAGCCTTTTCACTGCTAAGTGCATTCTTCAGCCATCCTGAGTCCTTTTGAACTAAACTGTTCTTAAAAAAATGCTCCCATTGATCGGCTGAGATCACTTCACGCTGCATAGTAATGGCCTGTTCCGGCCTAATATGGAAAAACAGCACATGTGAATCAGTGTTTCATTCCCCATTTCTCATGCCCATTAACTCGGTTCAACTAGATTTCATTTCGCTCTTCAAACCCCAATCGACTCAACTAAGGTCCTATTGTAAACAAAGGGACATTGACGTGAAATGCAAGACATATGCTTCCGATAATATAATCATGAGCATAGAGAGATTCATAAAGTCTCCAGTACCTGCATCCTCGATTGACAAGAAACACTTTCTGCTGCATAATTCCAGCAGGTAAAGTGATCCCTCGTCTTTCAATGTAAGACTCTAGCAGATCAACGCGGTAGTTCAAATCCTCCAACTGCAAGGAATACCCTCATCGCCATTGAATTTAACATGATAATCATATACATACCATAACCACATCCATATATTAAAGCAGATGTAATGTTAAAAGTGGCGGCTTGATTGCGGAAAATTAATCTATACTTGAAAGACTGGGAAGAACACATACCAGATTTGGATGCACTACGGCTGAACCATTATTACGAATCTGCACCCAGCGCCCGTCATGATTGAGATGTAAAGACCCTGACCAATTCTTCACCTCTACAACAAAGATGTCCCTGTTCGACAAAACGAAAGTTTGATGTTACTTTATCAGTCATGTACTCGGTTTGACAAGAAAACCACTAGAAGAGTGCAGCCATGATGAAAACATCCAAGTGAACTTCGAATAATCAATCGTCTAGCAAACTAGCACAGAAGCAGTATTACATGTCCAGTAGGGTTGTGGAGAATTCGCAGCCTCAATCAGCCAGGCTGGAAATAGCGGTGGAAATCAGTCAACAGAAACTACAATATGAAGAAACTTGCACAAAAATTGGAGGGCAGTTTTTCGATGGTTGATTCTATCCTTGCATTAACGAATACTAACCTTTTTGTAAGAAGAACTATGTCAATCTCACGACGTCCTCGGTTTCCTGGATCAGGAAGGCGCAGAGACTGGTAGACCTCCACGCCGGGAATTCCTTCAAACCTGTTAAAAACGTGAAAAAGGAACCATCAATTACAGCTTGACAATATTAGGTCAAAGAATCTTTGGGGACTTTACGTCGAATTGCATAGCAACGTAGAACTGCCATGATCTCGCTGCAACTAGTGATATCACCAGCACTTGAAAGCATCTTCAGAGCCGAAAAGAAACATGAAAATGCGGACAAACAAGTCGAGAACAACAGATACCACCACGATCACAAAATGCATCATGGAAAACGAGGCTTACAATTTCGCAACCCTGAGCTCCGCAAGACGGCCAGCGCGATTGCTTTCACTATCTTCTCCATTCTCCAGCTCCCGCACGAAAGATGGAGCGAAGCTGTACACAATGGACCGGAATTGCCGATACAAAGCAATAGCAGCAGCCGTGGCGGCGCCGAAAAGGCTCACCCGCACCGCCACGGCTATGGCGCTGCATGATCTTGACCGACTGTCACGACGGTGACGATGATCATCATGCGGTCTCGACATTCCACTGACCTTCAAAGTTATCTTCCCGGATCTGAATTTCCTAGACTCCCTGTTCGCTTCCCCTAGACATACACTTTTTAAGCAAGGTTCTCTTTCTTCCAAGTTGTACACGCAATCTCCACTGCTATATGCACCTCAACCGTTCCAAATTCCAACCCGCAGCATCAAACACCAGCTCCAAATTGTCTTCAAATGATCTCAAATTCACCAGAATCCGTTATTCCCTCGCCCTACAACGATCTCGTTCAAATTTCCCTTACCAAATCCCGTAACCCGATGACCGCCGAAGCTCCGGAAATTTGAGCTGGAAACTAACCGACAAAAATCCTTCTGCACTACAATTGAACGCAAGACTCCACATCCTCATGCCGCACAATCCTGCTTGTCCCGCAAGCGTTTGGACCGACTGCTTGAACACGGTCCTCTCCGGGTATACCCCACAGTGCAGAGTCGGAACTGCCCCCCGCCCGGCGTTTCGACGGATTTGGTCATAGAACCACCCTCCCTTTCGCCGGGTCGTGCACCACCTGGGTATCAGGTATGCCGATATCAGGATGGTATCATGACGGCAGCATGAGGTATCAGATGGGCATGAGGTGAGTATCGGGAGATGTATTGAGCGGGTATCTGAATGGCTTTGAAGGAAGAAGGGGTTTGGAGGGGCCAGTCTTCGTGAAAGTGGAGCGTGATGGGGAAGGACGGATGTGGACGCTCGCAAATCGTCTCGCAATTGTGTGTGAATTACGGAGTATTATTTTTCGTCGTTTTGAGGTTGCACCTAGCGGCGTTGTAACATCATGGCATCAGGGTGAAGTTTGCGTCGAGGTTTGGCGGGGCTACTGCTGTGAGGTGAAAATTTGCAGCTCGGAATTTTCATTTGGATATGGAAGCTTTGTACATTTGAATTGTGAGATGTCGTGTCGGCCTTTAAGTAAGGCTGTGGATGTAGCTTTTGGGAATGTTGGAAAATCGGGTCAGAAGTTGGATTGCTGCCATTTGCTGTCGTGTGCGGAGGGAAGTTTCTTTTGGACCAGTGGATGCGATCCTGAATGGTGTCTTCGCAGTGGAGAATCTTTTTGGTCCAGTCGTTTTTTCAAGACGGTGTTCACAGGATAAGAAGCATGGATCGTGTGAATCTTAATACGTAAGGCCGAAAACCACTAACAGTCGTGGAATTAGGTTGCGATTTCGTTACAACTTATCATGCAGCTGAATTTTTTTCCTGTGAAATTTGCGTTTGGTGTCATGGTGGACACTGGATAATTCTATAGTAGCTCATGTTGACACTGAGTGGACGGATTTACGGTAGTCTCTCTGACCCGTTTGTATGGGTTGTGACTATGTTTCGATCTTCAAGGATTTAAGTTCTGCACTTTTTGGAATTCAATAACTGCTGGTTTTCGTAACGTATTTCGATGCTTAAACAGTGCCGAGCAGTTACGCAGTTAATGAAGTTGTGGAGGACGAATTAGGCATTGTGGCAGGGTGAAAGCGTAAACCAGAATTCTCAATAACATTTATTTTATGGCAAAATTAGAATTGTCAAATG
This sequence comes from Climacium dendroides, assembly GCA_950106755.1. Taxonomy (NCBI): domain Eukaryota; kingdom Viridiplantae; phylum Streptophyta; class Bryopsida; order Hypnales; family Climaciaceae; genus Climacium; species Climacium dendroides. The sequence goes on along the minus strand of OX467084.1, from coordinate 27,259,447 downwards.
CTGTCAATGCCTCTGACTTCATGAACCATGCAATATTTGTTAGTTAGTGGAACATGACAGCAGCATGCTAGTTTGTTTTTGATGATAGCTTTATCAGTCGTGTTGTTTCTTATCTGCCGTGTTGTTCTGCAGTTGTCATTCATGTTTGCGAAATTGATTCCATGAAATCCTTCGGCGCATTGACGTCCTTCTCTGTGAGTACTATTGTGTATTGGAAAGGGTAGGAGAGAACAGAGTAATGGATGGAGAAGATCAACAGGCGATGGGAAGAGGTTCACGGCTTGCAGGCGAAGTAGTTTTTGAACATGACAGTTCCCAAACGAATGACGAAGTTCTGCAGATTGAGGGGGATGGAGAAGAGAGAATGGAGACTATAACGGAGAGTGGATACTTTAAGTCTGAAGTTGCAGACGGTGTTGCTCGCCTTATTAGCCATGTTCAGACAAGCAAAATTTCAGAGGGGGTATCTCACAATTTTGAAAGTTCTCATATTACAAGAAACGATCCCAGTTGTCTTTGTTCAGGAGAATGCTCAAATAGCTTAAGAGATGATGCTCCGACTGGTGCTGTGTGGAACAAAGATGCCAGCTTCCAGCTTTCGCACAGAGAAAGACTTCAGCTCGAGAAAATGGAAAACCTTGAAGGGAATGCTGAAGCCTTCAACGGAGAAGATGTAAGTTGCCTGGCCCATTAGGTACGCTGAAAACCGGACATAGTGCGTTCCAAACCATTGAATTTTTTTGAATTTAGGGTTCGAATTGGAAGAGGGTAGGGTACGGATAGTCAGATAGTCAATTCACTAGGTGACGAGGACGGTGGTAGTGTTTTAATTTAACGTTTGGAATTAGAGATTTATGATTGTTGTTTTCTGTGATTGAAATTAGGGAAATCACACCATCTGTTATACGACGCCATGTCTGATCAGCGAAGAGGGTCATGGTCTATGTGCCCAAGACTGGTCAACGCGCTCAGGTTGTCCATTTCAACATGTTGGTGCAGCAAACCACGGGGAAGACGAAGACTGCCAAGTGGTTTTTGAGAGAAAACTGAGCTTTGGGAATCGAGAGAGCGATCTAGATATGGATGAAACTATATGGCAAGCTCTTCCGGAAGATGTGGAAGATAGAGTTCTGGCTTGGCTTCCTTTGGCAAGTTGTGCGCGCTTCCGTTCTGTCTGCAAAAGGTGGTTTAACTTGATGAATTCCGAAAGATTCTTTCAGATGCATTCCAGTCATGCCTCTCACGAGACCTGGATACTCTCCTTTGGAGATCAATCACTGGACACAAAGCTTGGATTCAAGTATAAGGGACAAGTTTTTGACCCCGTTAGCAACAGAGCGTTCATGCTCGAGTTTCCATTCCTTCCTGAAAATAGCGTGCCTGTTGCCTCAGCAGGAGGTCTCGTATGTTTCTGTTGTGATTCAAGCAGCAATGGGGAAAATGATGTAAGCTTTTATGTATGTAATCCCATTACAAAAGTGTGGAAGTTCGTACCAAGCCCATGCTCCAGAGTTTCCATTGTAACTCTGGTTGTTGATTCGGAGTCGGGTTTTATGGGCTACAAGCTTTACGTGTTTTGCGAAGCCTCAGTTGTCCGCTGGCTTTGGGTGGGGGTACTTGACCACTCGGCAATGGAGTTTGACTCCAAGTTGAACCGCTGGAAAGATATTGGCGATGTTCACAGTGGCGAACAGTTTAAACCTGGGAGTGTTTTTAAAAACGGAAAGATCCATCTTCTGTCCTCAGAGATCGTTGAAGCTCTTGATGTACAACAGGGCAACTGGATAAGGGTGGACGGCGCCCCTGCTTATACATCCTGTGCGACCCTCCTTCAGCGAGAAGATCGGCTATTGGTGGTGGGTGACATGGTACATCATAACGTGTTTCATCTTCCGAACTTGACAAGTTATGTAGGCATTGTGATCTGGGAGTTTGATCCAGTGACCAAAGACTGGATTGAAGTTTCCCGAATGCCAGAGTCCATGGTAGACAGTTTCTCCTACTCTTCATTCTCTTGTGTCATTGTAGGAGATCTTTTATACCTATTTTCTAGGAATTGTAGGTTACCTCGTATCATGGTCTATTCCTTTTCCCAGCAGTTATGGTCTCGTCGAAGTAACAGGTGTGAGGAAGCCACATCCAAGGTGTTCGCCTTCAATCCTAGACTGGATGCCTGTGCATGAGCAAGTAGTCCGCTTCTTTTTTTTTTTAAGCAGGGATAAAGGAAAAATAAATAAATAAAAAAGCACATTTCTATCGCAGTGATCATATTTTTCTGTAAGTGCAGTAATTGCTGCAGATTCCAGTTGCTATCTCTTCCTTCCGAGGAGTTAGAAGCCCTTGGTGCTCCGTTCCAGGTTTGGAATGCCAAGTGATCATCAGCTTCGATGGTCACCTTCCCATGTATATTCTGTAACTTTCATATTAAGCAACTGCCTTGGAGGAGTTGGAGCCCAAGCATTTTGGAGTAGCTGAACAGGACGCACGGTTTCTCGGTTTGCTTGTTTGCTTGTTTCTAGAATTTGTCCTTCACAAATACAGATATGTATATCGGTTTACAGATGCTCTGAGGACTCTATCTATGTAATTCAAATAGGTGGTTGTCATCTCACCGTATCATGTTGCAGAAGATGCTTCTGACAAGCCGGTGCAATCTGTAGCTTTCTTTTCTTTCATATTAAGGTCCACATCAGTGCAAGTGCATACGTGGGAGATGTTTATAAGCATCGGGACCTATGTCTGCACTGGCATTCAGGGATCTTGTAATTGGGATTTAAACGAACCCATCAACGTGGCCAACTGGAGTGAAAAAAAGTACGCCTCCATTGGGTGAATTGTTTATCATCTTCTGTTTCATGTCCATGTACCCACCCCTATTTCAGCTTCCCAGCTAAAACGCCATTGTTTATTACGCTTATGCCCTCCATGGAACTGGTTGCCAAGTTAAGAGGCCAGCAGTTACTGTCTAGATTAGAAGGGGAGCCTATGACCGTCTCTCATCCATCCCGAACTATGCATCTCTCATCCATCCACGTTGCATTGTGGGCTGAAGACCTAAAGCTGGAGACCAGCGTCACGAGCCTGCTTGCCTCGACCCTGGCTCAATGTTTCTAATGTCGGACCCAAGTCAAATCTGTCACCCGCCCTTTCACTTGCCTCGGTGTAGCTGCGCCATTTCCCGAGCTTTCTCCCGACCTGCAAAACGCGCCATTCCGTGCAGATTTCGGTAAGATACCCTGGTTTTGGCTGCTCGCTGTACCGCTCTTTGTCGAGACGTTTCTGTTTTTCCAGCTGGCAGTGGAGAGAGAGAGAGACGGATGATTGAGCGATGTGTCGATACGGCCTTAGGTTTACATGGCTTTGTAGATTTGTGAGGTTGGCACGACTATTTTTAGTCTTTGCATCGCTCGTGTGTGCAATTTCGTGCAACCTCTCGGTTTACAGTGTTGCAGTGGTATTTGATTTTCTCGGAGTTGCTTGGGATTGCTTTTCCCGACTTTGTTTCCACCGGAAGACGTGTTTGGTCGAAATCTCCTGTTGGTGGGGACCTGCTGGTGCTCTTGGTTCGTATGCGATAGTTTCTCTTCGCCTAAAATCTATTGCAAGTGTTGAAAGGTGCAATTTGGCATGAAATTGTGAGGTTCGTGGTGGCGGCATCCGTGGTCCTTGCCACGCACTTCGATAAACCACAAACCCTAATTGGTGTCAAAAGCAATGAACAGGGTTAGGTTTTCCGGTGCACTGTTTTCCTGTGCATAGATTTGGTTTTTTTGTGGGGTGGATCCGATGTTGGTATGAACCCTGAGTAGGTTATTTTTTTGAGAATGTGGAATGGATTTGCTACTTGGAGCAGGGGAGAAATGCTTTAGCTTCATATCAACGTTGCCGACAAATATGGAGAACCAGACCTTCAAGGATGTTGAAAAGGCAGAAAGGAAGCTGGAGACGCTAATCTAGCTTTTGGAGCATACAAGTCTATGACTACGGGGGTTTGCTGGTGGCAGCTATGGATTGGCATGTTGTATAAATTTCGTGCCCCAAAGAAGTGATGGAGGAAGATTACGGTGGTCAGAGGTCAGACACGGATGTGTCTGCACCGATGGCCCCGGGTGTTTCCTCATCCCCTGCCACTCTCATCTCCAACGCACATGAGGTCTCTCTTCCAAAGCATTCGATCCTTGGTGTTGGAGATAAGAGTGACTCGGGTGTTTTATCTTCTGAGGTGCCGAAACAAGTCATTGTCCTGGCTGAGAAACCTGCCGAAGTTTCAGAGGACGGAGGGATCCTGTTAGCTGACGAACTGAAGGCATACGATAAGGTCGGTGAATACTGCATGGGTGCCGGCGTAGATATCCAGGAGGTGTCCACGCGAAAAGGAGCCGATATCACAGAAAGTCGGCAAGAAAATTCCAGTTTGGATAACGGAGCCATGGTGAAGGAGAACGGGACTGACGTCAAGGATCTGGGAGTGTTGTTGGCGGATTCTCTTGATGATGACCAGCCCTTGTGCATGGTGTTTAAGAAGGGAAAGTTGGGGGAGGATGCTCTAGTGGCACTTGTTGGTAGGAAGCCGACCGAGGAGCGAAGTTCTTCTCCCCAGATTGTTTTGCCTTCTTCTGTTAGTCCGCCAGGAATGGACAAAGTAAAAGCTTCTGTAGCAGAGTGTGCAGAGGGGGTCGTTAAGAAGATTAGGCACAGTGAAGGGGGTGCTGTAAAGTCTGTCACGTTGAAGAACCGTCCAAACAACGGACTTGAGAGGAGTAGTAGGAGAGGGAGCATGGAAGCGCGTAGGGCTCCTCGGCATGCTAAGAAGCGCAGGTATTGTTTATGTCCTATTGTCTATTTCACAGGGATCCCCTTTGATGTGTATTTTGCTCTTTCTTTCTCTTTTGTGGATTATGTTCGAAAGAAAATTCTGCTTCTGTAAGGTTTGTTGCGTTGCTAGGGTTTGATTATATTGTAGTTATCGGCGGCGTATCGTTGCAAAGATTTCTCATATGCGCTATGTTATTGTAAGTTCGCGAGCCATCTTGCCTTTCGCAATATGTTGCTGACGTTAGGTTCTCCCCTACTTTAGTTTTTCTTTCGATGTATGTTTATGCATCATATGCTTCCCTCCCGTTATTGCGCCAACATTTGTAGCGGAGCTTTACGTCCTTGTCTCATTGAACTCAAATAAAAAGTCTTTGCAATCATCTAGTCGCGCTTTCCAGCGTAAAGTATGCCTGCGTCTTACTTTTATATATTTCACGATATGTGTTAGTTAGGTTTTCGCGCGCCATTCATATGGAGTTTGTGCACACCAGGTCCTTCCTTCTCCTTTCATACACTGACATAATCATCTGTAAATGCTCCCTATCAGGCACGATGATATGGCTTACGAGGGCGACATGGAATGGGATGTTATTATGGGAGTGTCGGAGCCGCCGACGGATTGGAACTGGCACCCGGAAAAGGATCGCCTGAGTAGAGGGCGCGGCAAGGGTGGTTTGGCGCTATCTTCACACGGTCAGGTATTTCCTGGGGAGGCTGCGGCGGTTGCAGCAGGTCTACGAGCCCGGACTCTCAGTGCCGCTGAGAGAATCTGCTTCAAAGATGCCCTAAAACGACGAGGAGGCCTTCAGGAGTATCTGGAGTGCAGGTCTTGCTCTATATCTACGTTTAGTTGATGAACCTGATGTGACGGGTGGTGCACTTTCTTTCTGCTAGAGGAACTTAGGGGATAGCTATGTGATTGTATGCTTAGCAAAGGTCCTGGCGACATTGTGAGTCTTGCCTTGTGTAGGAAGATGTAAGCAATGATTCCTTGTTTCAGGATGTACGATTCTGGTTTAAAGAGGGAAGAACTTCGGGATATGGCAGGAATCTAGTGCTAGGACTGTGGGAGAAGGACGTGCAGCATTTATTGATGGTGACCGACTGTGGTGTATCGGAGGAAGCATTTGGGGAGGAACCGGCTCGAGCTTCTCTCGTTCGTGAGATATATCGATTTCTTGATTACCATGTAAGCTTAGTTTCAATGCCGTAGCCTTGCATGCTTTTCAGTTTGTAGCCAGAAAATCCAGCAATGATGAAAATGGTTTGAGTTCAAGTAGTTTCCCTTTACTGCGACCTACTGCTACGTTCATCAGTTGAAAGTAATTTTTTATGGAGGCAACCGGCGGGGTGGTCAGATGTATCATGCATTTTCTTTACTTTCTTTAGAGACGCTCTGTGCTGGTGATCGTGTTCGCAAATTTTAGTCCATGGTGTCCAGCGAGAAATGGTTGTTTGGTAGTTGACAACAGTCCAGGACACGCACCTCGTCTGAATGTCTTCAAATTGCTGATGGCATGGACGGCCATGTTCATAGTGATTTGTTATGGATTATGAATTTCTGTAGTTACGATTCTAGATTGATGTGAGCACTGGTCCTTTGTTCATGTCCTGCAGGGCTTCATCAATGTAGGTGTAGCAACCAAGCGGCAGAAGCACACACTGTCCTTGACTGGTTACACTCCCCACTCTGATGGTAGTTTGACAGCAAGTCAGGATGGCGATTCAATGTTTGAAGAAGCAGAGATGGAGGTGGCTGAAGAGATGGCATTGATCCTCGGTTAGTTGATCGCATCTCTCCCCTACCTATGGTGGTCCACCGACATCGATATCTAGGTTTGATAGGTTTGTGTGACCGGTGACCAGGTTTTGATAATTGCAACATTTCGGAGTCATTTCCGATTGAATACCTCTAGCGAGTGGATAGTTGATGATTTAACCTGCGAACCTGAATGCTCGTGGGTATGGTAATGTGTTGAAGATCACCTGCACTTTTACGTGTAGCCATCAGTTGTATAGGAGCATTTGCTTGTTGGCTATTCGCTTGCCATCGATCACACTGCGAACGTCCTTTGCCTTCCCAAGTTTTGGGCCTGAATTGATTGCTACCTCTATAGAATTTTAGGAGGACATGCGATTGTTTTGTATCTTTGAGTTTTCCAGTCTGCAGAGGTATTTACTCTTGGGGAACATTCTTCAGGTCAAATTCGAGGAAATCCGGCTTCGGTGATAGTGAAAGAGGAGGGAGATGGGTCAACGGGGATCACCGAAAACGGAAGCAGTGTCACACATTCGCAGACGAAAGGAGTTATCGATGGAGAATCATTACCTATGGATATTGATGTTGGTCCAAACGTGGACACAGTAGACTCCACCTCGGAGATCGACCAAGACAACAAGGAAGATTGCAAGACGCTGCTTTCTTTTTCGAGCAGAATGGTTTACAAATCGGAGATTGTCGAGAAATCCAATAACGACGGGGAGGTGGAAAACGAGTTTGATGATATGGCTACGCTAGACCAAGTATTCGCCCGCAAGCGCCCCGGGTTGAGCTCGAAGATGAGTCAGGGTACGACAGAGAGCGTGAAATCCAAATCGCTCGACATGGGGCTAGTCAAAGATGAGCTGGACGAGTTCAAGAGCGCGCAGGTGTTACACGACTTGCACAAGTGCGACGCACCTGTGGAAGGGCTGGTGGCGCTGAGGGCAGCAGCACAACTGGAGAGAGAGCGCAGCTTCAAACTTCAGCAGGAAGGTGCGAAGCGTGTGATTGTGGTCGGTGCCGGGCCTGCGGGTCTCTCTGCGGCGCGGCATCTGCGACGGATGAATTACCAAGTTACGATTCTGGAGGCTCGGCATCGCGTGGGCGGGCGGGTGTTCACGGATAGGAAGACGTTCTCTGCACCTGTGGATTTGGGGGCAAGCATCATCACAGGTAAAATTGATTAGGAACGGTCACGTATGTAGGACGCAGCAGGGTTGTTGTCGTGGTGTCATGTTCCTCGCTTTGGATTCGATGTGGAAACATGGTTTTATTTTAGTGGAGATGTATGTATTTCGTGCCTAGTAGGGCTGGGTTTGTTGAAGTGAACGTATGAAAGGTACATTGCAGAAGTTATAGAATATGATTGTGAATTACGTTGGTGGACTTGGAAAATTGAGTTTCAACTCATCCCAGAAAGAAGTAATTTTCTGTCTTTGATGCAGGTGTTGAGGCCGATGTGGCAACAGAAAGAAGGGCCGACCCATCTGCCCTTCTGTGCAAACAACTCGGTTTGGAGCTGACCACTTTGCGCGGAGATTGCCCGCTTTATGACTCCGTGACGGGGGAGAAGGTCGCTCCCGATCTCGACGCCGCTCTAGAGGCTGAATACAACAGCTTGCTCGATGACACGGTGTTGTTGGTTGCTCAGAATGGGGATACTGCGATGCGCCTGTGCCTGGAAGAAGGTCTGGAACAATCTCTCACGAAACGACGTGCTGTGCGTGGTGCCCAACGATCTGATCTCTCCGATACAGGAGGGGACCCGGGAGAGGGCAAGTGTGGGATTGAGGTGGAGAGCGAAAGTCTGTCATTGGAAAAGCTGTCGGTGGAGGAATCGCGGAGGGTGGTAACTACAAGCGATGTGATATGCGAGACACTGACAGCAAGCGACCCTTCTGAGAACCTGGCGATAGCAGAATCGGCGAGCGACGAGCAGGCCGGTACGAGGTTGGAGGGGTCGACCTTGAGAAATGGATCGACTGCCATGGAGCGTGGTAGCGTGGATGAGCAGAACCTGAGCCAGTTGGAACGGCGAATCATGGACTGGCATTTTGCAAACCTGGAGTATGGATGTGCTGCGGAGCTGAACGAGGTGTCGTTACCTTACTGGAACCAAGACGATGTGTATGGAGGCTTCGGGGGTCCTCACTGTATGATCAAAGGAGGTTACAGTCGACCCATCGAGGCATTGAGTGAAGGTCTGGATATTCGGTTCGGCAGGGTCGTGACGGAGATCAGCTACAGCTCGAGCGAGGGGAAGGTGAAAGGGGAGGTGAAGCGAGAAGTGAACGTGGCAGCAGAGAGTGGGGAGGAGTTCAGAGGCGATGCAGTCCTGGTAACCATACCGCTGGGTTGTTTGAAAGCCGGGACCGTCCAGTTCAGTCCCCGATTGCCAGAGTGGAAAACTGCGTCGATAGAGCGACTGGGGTTCGGGGTTTTGAACAAAGTGGTGTTGGAATTTCCGACGGCTTTCTGGGACGAAAGTGTGGACTACTTTGGAGCGGCGGCCGAGAGCAGGGAGCTTCGGGGGAAGTGCTTCATGTTCTGGAACCTGAAGAGAACGAGTGGATACCCCATTCTGGTGGCGTTGGTAGTGGGTAAGGCTGCAAAGGAAGGAGAGAGAGGGGAGAGCGGGGAGCTGGTGGAGCACGCTGTTAAGATTCTGAAAAAGCTTTTCGGAGAGGAAGCAGTGCCGAAACCGTGCGCGTCCGCGGTGACGAACTGGGGAGGTGACTGCTACAGTCGGGGAGCTTACTCGTATGTGGCGTTGGGGGCGTCGGGAGAGGATTACGACATTCTGGCACGCCCAGTGGATAATTGCGTGTTCTTTGCAGGGGAAGCGACTTGCAAGGAGCACCCGGACACGGTGGGGGGTGCGATGATGAGTGGTTTACGGGAAGCGATAAGGATGATGGACATCATGGAGAATCGCGGAGATAGTATGGCGGAAGCGGAAGCTCTGGCGGCTGCTCAGCGACAATCCGACAGTGAGAGGAATGAGGTGAGCGTCGTTGTTTTCACGGTGGGTGGGGTGGGGGTGACGGCATCAGAGATTGACGGTGCTGGAGTACTGGCGAGCATGACTAAAGTCAAAAGTAATCAGAATTCCTATTCCTGTTGTTAATCATGTGTATCGTTTGTGCAGGTAAGAGATATGATGAAACGGTTAGCAGCGGCTGAGCTTTCGAATGTATTGAGGGGAGACACGCCTCCTGTAAATGGCGAACAGGGACCTCTGAGTCGTTCGGAGCTTCTGAAGGACATGTTTGGTCATGCAAAGACGACAGCAGGACGACTTTTCCTAATCAAGGAGATGTTGCAACTGCCAGTCTTTCCTCTTAAGGCATTTGCTGGGACAAAGTCTGGCCTCGAGGTTTTGAATACCTGGATTCTGGTACATGTTATGACACTTAGTTTGTTGATGTTGTCTTTTAGATGGGCTTTTTGTGGTTTCTAAAAGGCTTTGTTGCTGTGTAGTGGCTGGTGTGCCATTGGTATTTCGTGGTTGTGGTGGGAGATTTTTTTCTATTATTGTTTGTCATCGCATGCGAAAGGACCATGATGAAGTCAGATTTGTAAATGTTGGAGGTTTTGGGTAGTTTATTGCTTTGTTGCTATACTTCCATTTCGCTGAATGCCGTTTTAGGCAGTGTTTAGTTACCTGGGCTTATCCTTGTGAGGTGCCGTGTATACATCAACATTGGGATGGTGCAAGAATTCTCGGAAAATGTTGGGGATCATCATTTTGGGTTTATTTTTTGTAGGATTCTATGGGTAAGGATGGGACTCAACTCCTTCGGCACTGTGTTCGTCTTCTTCTCGTGGTAGCCACCGACTTAGTATCGATTCGCCAATCTGGTAAGATTCTTCATCTGATTGCAAAATCAAGCTGTCTTCAATCGACCTGGAGATCAATGATGTATGAGTTACTAACGTAGGGATACTTAAATTGGACAATTGTATGAAAATGGACAAAATGTAGACTTGTCTATCACATTCTAGAATGCAATTCAAGGAAGTTTAAAGATATCTCTCATGCTCTCTGGATAATCGATGTAAGAAGTTTGTAGACTTCAGATCTAAAGTGAATTCAATTGGTTTTGTCTAATTTTGAAGCACTGTCCAATGAATCGTACATCTATGTTATGCAGACTGCGTGGGGTCCACTTTCTTCTTAGATTTCACTGGATGCACCTCCTCTAAATTTGCTCTGTTGGCTACAGGGGTGGGCAAAACTGTGAAGGAAAAAGTGTGGATGCACACAAGTCGTGATATCCGAGGCGTTGCAGGGCAACTTGTTAAACTCTGGATTGAAGTTTTTCGAAGAGAGAAAGCACAAGGGATGATAAAATCTGTCAAGAAGTTCTCAGGAAATTCATTTAATGCAACTTTAGGGAGTCAGAAGTTAAAGGTGAAAGATCCTCTGAAGTCCTCTATGGGTACCGGAAAACCAACACCTCTGACTCATAATGACGTCAAGTGTAGACCTTCCATCCAATCTGCGTCACCAAGTGCCGAATCCAATAAGGTGATTATTTCTTTCAAGGGAGTCGATGTGCATTCTTCTAGTTTATTATGATTGAGAATAAGTTCTGTTTCACAATATTGGTGATCGTTGACAAATTTGGAATGAAATTGTTTTTTGCAGGGACTGACTGGGGAGGAGTTGAGGAATGAGGACCCTAATGGGGTAGCTAATCCAAGCGCAGAGGGTGTGAGAGAGAATACTCTATCAGGAGATGCCGAAAGACCTCTTTCTGATATGGAGATCGAAGCCATTGCAGCTGCTGAGCAGGCACATGCTGCAGCAGCTGCAGCTGCGAAGGTACTCGTCTTTCATCCTAAGCTGGTGTGCTAATCGAGTGGACTGATTTGGTATTGTGCCTAGAGTTACTGCACTGTACTTCGTGGATTATGGAATTTTTGTTGAAAAGTAGAGCGTTGGTGGGAAAATAGCTTGATTACCTAGAATCAGTACTACCTGTGAGAGCGCTCGAGGGATATTTTTTTTGCCATTATGAAATGACACATAGCTAGTTTGCATTGGTCCCACGTCCCTTGTTGAGATTATTTGAGTGAATGTTTTTGTAGGCCTACGCGGAAGCAGAGGCACAGCGAACTGCTCTACCGCAATTGCCAAAGATCTTGTCGTTTCATAAGTTCTCAAAGCGAGACAAGGAGGAATCTGCGGACTGGAAGAGAAAGAAATGGCTTGCAACCATAGAAAACTCTCCACCGTCCAAGGGTCCAATACCTGCAGGTCAGGTCACACTTACCCAATACATCCTGAATTTCGGTTTCGTGTGCTTCTCTGATGACGTACTATCAGTCACGTGTATATCGCGTTAACGCTTCTTTCTAATTCAACCTTGTTGTTCGTCCTTCAGATTATGAGCACAGAGGCGTTCGAGAAAACAGACGCTTATCTAACGATCAGGCGAATGGCTGTGGACCTGCTATCAGCCCACTTCAAACCACACTCCACAAAGCAGGGGAAGACTGGACTCCGACTGTTGTAGTTGCAGAATCGTGTGCAGCGGAACACGACACGCAAGCTCAGCCTCAAGAGGCTTCTTGTGATCCGAGTGGTGAACATGCGTTGGGTTCAGGGGCAAAAGATACTGCCATTGTTTGTGATTCGACAACAGATCCTTCGCCAGCTGCCAATGACGTTGCTGTTTCCCATAGAGAACCTGGAATAGGAAGAGTAGACGGCACCAGCGGAAGGCCACCAGATGAAGTGCGGATGCAATCTTGTCCCGAGGCAGCAGATCGACGAGGGGGGGACGCAATCAAGAAGGCTGTGTCAGATTATGTGGTCCAGCTTCTTACCCCCTTGTACAAGACCAAAAAGATACAAAAAGAAGACTTCAAAGCTATTGTGAAGAAGTCCACTGCTAAGGTAAAATTCATGTTTCCAAATTCATATCTTCTGCGTAGTAATTCTTAATGATGATCAGAATTGTTGCTTCTCACTGCATCCAGGTAACTTCTTAGATCCTGGGCATGTAGTCCTTTAAACGATAAAATACAGTATGGGATATTTACTTGTGAGCTACTACCTCCATTGCTGACACTGGTCGTCATTTCGTAGGTTATGGATCGGAACTCTTCGAAGGAGAACGCTTTGGCAGTCTCAGAGTTTCTCAATCTCAAGCGGAAAGTCAAGGTGAGCCGAGCATTTAAAGTAGTGTGAGATGGGTGTCGTTATGCCGATTCTGGTTTTGTTAGGCTATGGACTGCTTGTAATTTTCCGCCTTATCCACATGACTAGAACTGAGTGAGTTATTTCCCCCTAATCCTGATGTGATGCATTGACGCATGCGTAATGTGAGTTTGCAGATACGTTCGCTGGTGGATATGTTCATCGAGAGGCATTTGAAAGGTGAATCACATTGATTGTACTCGTTAGTCTCCCATGGTGGGTTGCAGATACAGTTACTGCTTGTTTAGCATAATGGTAGAAAACTCTAGAGAATTGACTTAGGGGAACATCTTTGAAGTGATTAATTGTCGTCCTGTTATTCTTTGACCCATCTCTTTGTAAGAATGGTCTACAGTGCATTATCTCTGGTACCTGGACGTGAGCATATCAGCAGTCTTGTACTTCGTTATACAATATTTTTATGAATTTGCTAGAACGGTATCTTGAAATTGGGCCCCGTGTTCCAAAGTGTCGGTGTCAAACATTTAGCATATATTTAACTATTGAGAGGGTGGGAGACAATTCTCTGACAGTTTATAATCATGAGATGCTTAATTAGAATTGCCTCGTGGTCCGAAGTCTCGGTTTCAAACATTGAGCATATTTGTTAAGTATTGAAAGGGTGAGAGATTGTTTTGTTTTGTTTTGACACAAGTGAAACCTTTACTTCACTGCAGAGAAGGTACAGCTGTCAATCAGGTAAACCCGCCGAGCAGAAGAGTGTCAAGCCTTTTGATTTTTTTTGTTTTTTCCCTAACGACTTCAGCATCTGGATTGATTGCCCCGTCTCCACACTTTAGTTGCAACAGGATCGTGGAAAACTGACCAAATAAGAAGCGGCGTCTTTTCGTGGCCTCATGGGATGCCAAACATCCTTCCAGTTCGGCTGAAAAATTTGGTTGAAGTAGACCGCCCCATTTGTCAGTGATTGGCCGTTGTAAGGTGGTTTGTGGATTAAGTAACCGCCTTCCCTTCTTCGCCGTGTATGACAGCAATGGTGCGTTGTCCTTCCACTGCCAACGAATTGGGTCAAAAGTAAGCGTATCCAACCGCCCCCCATATAATGTGAATTGTGTGAGATCTTTGCCTTCTGCGACTGTCACGACCCTCCACAGTCGGATGAAACCCAAGTGCACCGTGAGTTGAACCCCTTCGACTAGCTGGCGGAGATGGATGGGGCAGTAGCTGCTTAGTGAGAGGGCCAACTCAATATCTCAAAACCCAATTTGGAATGAGAAATATGTGCTGCTCCTGAGCATAGCTGCGGTTGGAAACATTCCTGAGGTGCATTGAGCAATCGGAATCCGAGTATCTGCTGCTTGCTCCGTAAAAATGCCAATCCAAGTCTGATCCTGAGAGCTGCGGCTTACACAAGAAGCTGCCTCCATTTGAGGTGGAAAATTAAGAACCCAACCCTCATAATAATTCGCGTCTTGGTAATTCCGCCCAAGGTTTAAAGTTGCCACGATCGAAGTCCCAGACATTCCTGACCGTGTTTAAACCTGCTAAAGCTATGCTGTCTGGCCTTGAGCAGAGCCCTCCAGAGATTACTGTTAAATACCTCTTCGTACGGGCCGCCACAAGTGACGATGATTTCACCAATCGTCGCTATGCTGCAAGAATTTTCAATTCTCGACTTTGGAACCTCGAACTCTTGAAAAATCATCAGTACCAACATGCATGCCAAGGTCGGGGGCCATGCTCCTTCCCTTGTGCTGGGTTTCATCTTGGCAAGGTGAAACTGCAACAGGGTCTTAAAAGAGATTTGTATCTCCGGGTTCCAAAGCATGCAAATCCCACTTACACAAAAAAGCCATAGGTAATGCCTTCCTCAGGGTCAAGTGAAGTTAGACCACCGAAGTTACGATGGAGTCTACATAAATCCTCTTACTCGATCCTGTTTAGAGTATTCAGCACCCGTCCACAAAGAGCTTGCCAGCTTCGATTTAATCCGTGTAACCACTTTCACTTCCAGTCTAGATGGACGTAAAGAACCATAGGATGTACAGAGTTCACGTTGGTGGCACGTCCAGCCAAGGACAACCTTTGAGTAGTCCAAAACGCCAACTTGCCATCGATTTTCTGTAAAAGAAATTGATCTACAGTTGGATTCCAAAAGGTGAACCAAGCAATTTGGAGAGGTTGCGGACTGGCAATCGAAATCTGATAAACAATTGGGTGGTTCCTTGCTTGAGAAACCAGGAGGACATAGACTTCCTCCAGCTTGAAACCAATCGAGAAGCTAATCGAAATCGGTTTAAGATGTCAATTAGCCTCATGAGATTGGAGCGTGAACTACGAATTGAAAAACTCGTATCATCAGCGCATTGCGCAAGAAGTTGTCGTTTACTAGCGTCTGGTAACCGAATGCCTCCAGTTGTCCTTGCCGCATAGCCTCTTGGTAGTTGCATTAAGAGACTCTCCTATAAGAAAGGTAGGGCGCCAACGAGCACCCTTGCCTTACTCCCCTCTGGATTGGACAGGACTTGGTGTAGCGCCCATTCAAGTATCCGCAGAGGCACCTTGGAGAAGAAACTTAACCATATTGATGAATGCATGTGGGATACCCACCTTGTCCCTGACTTGGAAGAGGAAGCGCCAAGAGAGGCCTTCTTAAAATCCAGCTTGAGGAGTTCCAGGTTCTGATTTGAATGTCTTGCCCATCCGATTCTCTCATGCTGAAGCAGGACATTATCTAAAATATACATGCGAGGCAGCAGGAAAGCTGATTACTCTGCACTGATAACCTCCATGAGCACACTTTGCAACCATAATGGAAGTGCTCCGGCAAAGATCTTGTATCAAACATTCGAAAGCGCAATTGGTCTCCAATTGGACAGACTTTCTCGTAAACCGCCCTTGTGGATGAGCGCAGTGGTTCCCTTCGTCACCCCTGGCGCAAAATTTACGATTTTGAAGTGAGCCTTGGACCATCGATGTATAGCTTGGGTTCAGAAATTTCGAATGCTCTTTAAATAATTCTACCGTCAGGGCCTGGACTCTTTTCCAGTGCTAATCGCTTGCAAGCGTCTGTAGTTCCTCTGGCAACATCGGTGCTGCTACTTGAGCACTCATAACTTCCGAGGTAAGTTGTGGAAGGTACTGTAAAAATTCTCCCTCGACCACTTCTGAGATTGCTTCCTCTGTGTACAAAGCTGGATAAAAATCTATGCACAATTGTTCCAAATGGTCGCGACTGTGCAGAAGAGCGCGTGTATCACTTTTCAGTGCTGAGATTGTTGAGGCAGCAGGTCGTTCTCGAACTGCAGAGAAAAACTCATGGGAAACCATGTCTCCGGTTCACTTCCAATGGATACGGGGCTCCTAACCGCCTGCCTGAAGTTTGTCAAGCGAATACCTGTAAACCCCAGCATTAACCTGGTTATTTGGATCAGCTTGAAGGTTCTCTTGTTTTCGTCAACAAGCATGACTACTAGCAAGAGAGTAGTAAGCAATGCACAGCTCATAATATGCAAAGTCGGCAAATTAGGCTGGCATCATTTGCAAATTGAAAGCAAACAAGGACTAGCGAGACACAGCCAAAGCATTGTGCTTTTCCATAAATGATAATAATAGTCTGTATTTCGCACTACAATCTCGTAGCGGGAACGTTGTTGGGAGTAGGGCCAATATACACAAAAATGCCCCACACCCAATAATAATGTAATGTACACCTCTACCTCAGCAAATAAGCAAACAAATGGCAACCTATGGCTTCCTCCTCATGGGGGGAGAGACTTGAAAAACACACCCCATCCCGTGACAATGACTTCTCTACCATCCCTTTTCTAAACGAGACGGTGGGTATACTGACAAATCCTGCTGCTCCCACGAAGGCCGTTGCACAAATTTCTCTACACTAACTCTAAATCTTACACTATCCCTAACATTTCTCATCCACAAGTCCAGAGGCGGGGAGTGCAGATCTCGGCACATTCCCCTTTCACACAAGTCTGTGGGCTGTGTATGTGCGGGAGGGTTTGACTCGAGGTCTCTCCACCCAAAAAAGGGGGAAAAGCAGTCACCACCCACATATGGTTAACTTGAAGAGCTAGCTATCAATTCCCTTTAGCACCTGCTAAATGTCAAGCCCCATAGCGCCTTGATACATGTGATGGTTATCGTAAGCCAGAGCAGCGTTGGCGTAATGCTTCTTATCCATAGCTCCTGCGTTTTTCTGTCACAAAGCAACAAGACTATTCAGCACACAAGAACTGCCAGAATGATGAAGAAATTTCACAAATTTACCCTGGAAAAGGACCAGACCTATCACCAAGGTACTTCGCCTAAAATGATCCGATTTGGGGACCAATTGGTGCATTTTTCGTTTCTACAGTAGTCATCCATCGGCCACATTTTGGCCTCAGCGTCCTTCCAGGGTGAAAGCATTTGGATGAAAACGTACTGATTGTGTTGGCCCCTCGTCTTTGGTGCTACAATCCCCGCTGCCTCTACTGGTCACACTCGAGGCCTTGCTCGCGTTTCCTGTCCGCAACGTCTTCTCGCCCATGAGCTGTCGCATGATGGCCCCCTCTTCCAGCTCAGGATTGTTATGCCAGTAGCTGCCGAGAAACGTCTTGGCACCATCAAGGCTCGGGAAGTACGGCGGCTCGAAGTAGATCTGAGACAGCGCGTCGGCCGCCGAGATCTCCGACTGCACGGTGGCTTTGTACTCCCCGCTGCCCATCACGGCAATCACAAGCTGCTGGTACGAGAAGTAGAACTGCCTTACGGCCGCCTCCACGGCCTGAAAGGCTTGCAGCAGATGGATGGTGGACGAGTGGTGCGCCAGCGGCCGCCCGAACGGGGGCACGACGTGCGTTCGCATGCCGTGCGAGTGGAGAAGGTCCATCACGGCCTCCTGCAACCGTGGACCTCCTTTGGGATCCGCTTCCACGCCCACCACCTTCGGCACCAAGTGACGAAGCTCCTTGCAGTCCCGCGTGACTTGGCGTAGCCGTGTGGAACGCAAACAATATGCTCCTGGAAACATCATGCACCGTAACGCTATCAGAACATAACATGCTTCAGCCATGGAAGCACTATACCATTTTTCTGTTTACAGATGCTACGACACTGCACAAACGTGACGTCCTTTAGCCATGGAAGCACTATACCTTTTTACTGTTTACAGATTCTAAGAGCCTAAGATACTGCACTAACATTCTTTAGCCCCATTGACGAATTGCATCCTTTCAATTCCAAGATGCTAAGGCACTGCAATAACATAACATTACTTTTTCCTATTTACAGATGCTATGATAACGCACAAACGTAAAATCCTCCAGCCATGGAAGCACTATATTTTAGCCATTGAAGCACTGCACAATCACTATATATACGTGCAAAGATATGGCAGTAACTAAATATAGTTCCTGCTTCGTCCTATAGCCACTTACATGCAATCATGTGCACCTATGCTTACATCATATTCCTTTTTTACATTCCTCAACCTTCCTCTCATTAAAATCTTTAGATAAAAAAATGGGAGAATGAGTACAATGGATACTCAACATTCAAGGTACTACAGGGTGTCACAAGGCCTCCCTAAAGGATGATGGAAGGCTGGGCATCGATTTGAATTCTCGTCAGAATTTGCAAACGTCCCCATTACGCATCCGAACAAGAATATGACAGGTTGGGCATTGAATAAAAACATTGCCACGGGGTTCTGATCTCACCTCCACCAATGTGTTCGGTGCTAATGGCAGCCCCGTCCTGCGAAATGGCAAGCTCCTCCTTCAATCGCATGAAATCGTCCGGGTCCATGATCTGGAGCAAATCCATTGTGGAGATGAGGAGCTTCCACACGCGCTCTACAATCCAGCAGCTTTTGGCGGCTATTTCGAAGTTTCCGGATTTCACCTTCTCCTCCAAACTCTGCAACAAGCCGGAGGCCACCTCCAACCACGCCTCCATGATTTGGTGCACTGTCGACAGAGTATGATCCTCCGGATGCCCGGGCATCGATTGCCGGCATGCATACACCTGGTACAGAAAAACATGACCAATAGCAATCAGTTTCCGTGGGTTTCAGGCCTCGAGAGGAATGAACTTTGAAAGAGAATGGAGCTCAACTTGCTACATTCCAATCGCAACATTCAAAACTTCTGAATTTGAACCGGGGATCAAAAAGACAGAGTCTATGGATAACCGGGAATTTCAGACCTGAAGGAATGGACATTGGAAAAAAAAAAGTGGTTGAACTTGCTACTTACCAATCACAACATCAAAAACTTTGAGGACCCAAAGCGGTACTTATCATGTTGAACTAATCAGACGCCTATTTCTATTGGTACTGGATTACAGGGTCTAGAAGGAGTCGAAAAAAGCACTCCTGAATGCAGGACCCTGGCACTGGACCTTCCAGTCCAGTGCCAATGGAAATCGACACTTATTTCAGTCACCAAAAAGATGATGAAGAATAGGAGAGATGACGCACAACTCGATGATCAATTCAATGCAGTGGCATTACCCAAGTGGGAGAGACGATGGCAAACAAGCTTAACGTTGAAGCCTCTCGTATCCACTCCCAAATTGCCAATCGCACATACGATGAAGTGCAGCACATTTGATCCAAGTTTGAAACCCACTAATTTTGCAAACAAAGTTGCCAGAGAGGTTGCAATAGAGCTGACCTCCAGGGGCTGGCAAACGGCATCGTACTCAAGCACGGGCTTGCCTGCGAGGTTAGGCTCCCCCAGTCCGAGCGTGAAGGGCGCGCGCGCCATATGCCCTTCGATGGCGAACACCAACCTGGCGCTCACGTTCTGCGCCGTCCGCCACGCCGCCAGTCGCGGCAGCAGGCTTTCCCTGCTCACCTTGCTCACGATCGGTCGCGACCCGGCCTTGTGCCACACCACGGTCTCCGTCCCCACAAAACTGGCGCTCGCCACCTGGGGCTTCGACGTGGGCGCCCCGTCGCCCCCGTCGCTGTCGCTCTCCACCATGCACGACAGAAGCTCCAGCTGCGAACTTGCGAGCGATTCCAACCGACGGAGCCACTCGTCGCGGTCGATGTAAGGTCGCGTGTCGCACAGCACGCCCGAGATGAGGCGGAACACGAGCTCCAGGCTGTGAAGCGCGGGGCGCACCAGGCGTTCCTGGCGCCACTCGCACCACGCCCTCGTTTGCCATAGTTGTGTGAGAGACGGTAAGTGCAGGTAAAGCTCGTATGCCTCCACCTGCTCGGGGGAAGGCTGCACGAGAGCCTCCATGTCGCAGTTGGCGAGGGAGACGGACACTGGGGGACGCGAGCAAGATGCACAGTTGGATCGTGGCAAATCACGTTCAAACTCCATTTCAAACGGGTTAAAGAATCGGAACGCTTGCAACGTCGATGGCATAAAACAGCGATAAAACTCTTCTCGGAGACGAACCCCAAATCGCAAACATCGCCTGCTCAAGTCTAGCTACTACAGCGTGTGTCTGTACCAATTCAAGCTCTAAATGGACACAAGATTCCAACGAGCCGCCGGCCTGCGAAGGAAGTGATTGCCAACCACGAATGTGACCACGAGCATCAACGATCACTACGAAACTCGAGTTCTCAACGCGAAGCGCTTCTACCATTCACAAAACGAACACATGCACTCACGTGTCGAGCATATTTCTATCTACCGTCTGGGTTGTTGCTTGGGTTGCTTGCTCCGCATTCTCTCTCGCGAATGACCCTTCGAAGGACCCAACCCCAATCGAACCGAATATCCTTCCGTCTACCCCCCGAACTCGGAAACTGACGCCAGACAATTCTTGCACCTCCGACACGGACAAGCTGGCTCCTTGGTGGTCTGCGAGTGAATATCCCCGCGTCTGGATCAAAGGCCACGCGCAAAGGCCTGGGACATATCCAAAGGGAGAGTAAGAAACTGGGTCTTTTTACTACAAGGATCCGCAACAGGAGTGAAGAATCCCAACGGCAAAGGGAAATGCATCCCAAAAGGATTTGCTTTGGCTTGCAAATGGATAACCACGGCCACCAGTCTCCACGTATAAATCCGATTCGTTAGTTGGATGACTTGGATCCCGGGATTCCGAAGACCCGCAGCAAGTGCGTGTTGATAACCATGGATGGGGTCGTCACGCTTGAAGTCCACGACTCCACGGCGCTCTCCTCGTCACGGCCGGGCCACCATAGCCTGGCCGCCTGGGGTGGGATCTAGGAGAGGGATAGATGCTGGAAAGTTGTGTATGGTAGGTACTAGGTAGCCTTCTGGGGATTGGCCTCGCTTTCTGCGGGATGTACTGCCGGGTTACATTTTGGAGACGTAAATCTCGGTGCTGGGGAGTTTAGTACGAGTCAGGTGCGGATTCGCCCCGGGCGGGTGAGCTGGAGGGGTCCACCTTGGCGGTGCTATTCGACGGGGTAACTTCAAACGGGGTAACTTCAGTGACGCAACACTGATTCACAAAAGTCACACTATTTTGAATTAGTGCAGGTTGAAATATTATTGTACTGCAGGAATTTTCACACTACTAAACTTTTGCTGCGATATTAAGACTCCATTCTTGAACTTCAAGAGAGGGAAATTTTTATTTCCCATGAATCGACACTTTAAAAAATCTTGAATGCAAGCTTGCCATAAAGTGTAGGCCATTGTACCACAAATATTATTGGTATAGTGGCACTGTAGAAAGACCTAGCCTTCCTATTCATGAATGTTATGAAATTTTCTACATGACACTAATTTTCACTGCACTAATAAGACAAACTAATGTTCTTGAATCAATTAGAATAAGTTTGAGATTTTGAATACAAGGCTTTACCAAATTTTAAATAATCACTAGTTCATATTTAAAATTTGTACCAATGATTCATAATCACTAGTTCATATTTAAAATTCAAACTAGTTCATTTTAAATAATCACTAGAAATTTCATAACTACCTACAAACTAAAATCCATCATAAATTTTAGTTTGTAGGTAGTTATGAAATTTTTACTCTAAAATAAACTTTGAAGTCCATTACAACCATTGGGGTTGGAATTTTCAATTCTATAACTAAATTCTTAATAATGCAATATTTTGAATCATGCTCTAAATTTTTGTATTTACTATATTTTTCAAGCATGAATATAAAAAATTTGTTGAAATTTTTTATATATATTTCCAATTTATTTTTTCAACATATTATGGAGAGTAATAAGTTGTAGGATCTACACATTTTATGCAAAAAGTTTAAAAGATGAATCCTAACACTCTGGGGAGAGTTGAAAATGCTTCTTTGAAATCCAAGCATTGTCATGATCTTGCAATTCTTAATGTTTCTTATTTTGAAATTTTAGGAAGGTGTACTCCAACAAGTTAACTAAAGGATCTTAAGTTGGATTTGTTAATGAATAAATAGACAGAGAGAGAGATGAAGATTTTAGCCTTACTTTGGGTTTGAGTACTTTGAAGCAATTTTAGGCATAAAAACATGGAATTCATTTAGGAGTTAACCTAACTTAGCCTAATTATTTTTTTAATGCCTTATCATCTTGATAGGCTAAATAAAATGATAAGGCAATGTAGTGAACAACATATTTTGGATTATATGAACAAGTATAAACAAAACCATCATTATTGATCCAAATAATAAAAATACAGAGCCCTCTTTCATGCAATTAGGGTACAAAGGTTAGTTTTAGGCACCAACAACTAAATTCAAGTGAAGTGACACCCCCTAAAAAAGTTTGTACATAGAAATTCAAATCACATTTTTAATAGCGAAAAGTGAGAGTATTGAACCTAGTACATCTTAGCAAGTCACAATTCAAACTATAGAAGTAAACGTACTATTCTCACCTCCTTGCCCCTCCTACATGGCTTTAAGATAGAAGTCACATTATAGGAAAGTAGCACCTCCTACATGGCTTTAAGATAGAAGTCACATTATAGGAAAGTAGCTCCACATGACTCGTGAGTGTTAAAACTATGAATAAATAATATATAGTATTGGCCTTGTCACTAGACTTAACTAAAAAGTCAATGCGAAAAAGGCTTCAACTTGTCATTATTACATCCAGTTTCTCAAAAGAAATAAAGCCTCCTAAGATTAGATGGCAAACTTGTAAATGTGAAACCGTCTCACATTAAACCATTTTAGGTTCTAATTTTTGTGTTTCTTTTTTTATCAAAAACTTCCTCAAGAGGCTCCTCCATTATATAAATCATTAAAAATAATTATAGTTTTTAATTTGTTCTAGTAGACAAGCACAAATGATCAATCTATCAAATGTTTGTTACAATTTCATTTAGATAAGTAATTGATAGAACCTACAAGGAAAATGAGAGGACATGACTCACATGTGCTTAGTTTTTAACCTTAAAAAAACAAGACCTATGACCAACTTAGTCACTGAAAAATTGCCTCAATTTTAGACCAATAGGTGCATTTTTGCTTCTATAGTTATAGTGAAAATCATCCAATTGAACACTTTTAGTCCTTAGTGTCATTTTAGAGTTAAGGTTACTTGAACTTCTCAATTTAAGTGTAGCAATGTCTAGTCTACATAGGCATGAAAAAATTGATGGAGATGACTCTTCATAGGGTGCAAAAATGGATGCACATGGCTCTAAAGACCAATATCAATAGTCAATGCTTTTATGAATTGAACCTTTGTGATAATTTTATCCTTATCATGTAAGGTAGGAGATCCTTTACACTACTATGTATGAATGTACTTACCTTGCTTGAGACACTACTCACTTTGTCCATTACGTGACAATTCATAATTTTTTTTGTCCCTCCCATACTCTTGGGGGTGCTCCTACTATATCTCTTTCACAAAGTTATGCCTTCAATTGGTGAATTTTTTTTTTACTCCACTCCTATGCCTTCAGGTAATTCAATTGCCTTCCAAACTTGAGATGCAAATTTTCAATAAAGTAATTGCACCTAATATTGCCTAAAATTTTGTTGGATATTGTGGGGAGTTAAAAGGGTATTTAAACTATTTTACATTATATTTTAAAAATAATTTATGAATAAACAATGAAATTTCAAACAGTTGAAAACAGGTGTGCCCAAAATCAACCACAAGCTCTCAAGCTCAAAAGGTTTATATTTTAATCAAGAATGTTGATAGAATAGCTTTACAAACATCTAATAATTGGATATAATTACCTTAAATAATCCACCTTGGAAGGGGTTTACTTTATTTGTAATCCACAAAGAAGAGTAATAAGGTGTGTTTTGAATGTGCATTCTATGAACTAAAGAACAACAAGAATAGTAGGATGGGGAGGCTTTGTCCCAAAGAGAGCTAGTGGAATGAAAGAAATAGGGTGCGCATGCTCCATTTTTTGCAATGTGAACAAGGGTTTGCAATGTGAACAAGGGGGTCTGTAGGAAGTACACACTTGCAAAAATTGAAATCATCACTTAATCTCTATCCCTTTGAGCCAAAAATAATAACTCTAATAAGGTAGTTTCACATAATTGTGACCCTTATCCAAAATCAACCTTAATATATTCTTGTCTATAATATATAAACTCTAAACATAAGAATTTAGAAGCAATTTTAGGTAAACTATTTACGACAATTTAAATGAACATAGTTCATTCATATAGACAAAATAATCTACATTTGTCATCCAAATATAGTAGTAGTCATAATTTGGATTGATTGCTTGTTTGAAGCATTTTTGAACTAAGGAAAGAGGTCCTTAAAGTGCCCATTTAAAAGTTAAAAATTAATTTGGCATCTAATCCAAGTCATTTCATATTTTTAATTATGAATTTTAAAAATTAAAACACAATAATCAATAAAAGTGTCCACCTCCTAAAATGTACATTATTTGTACATTGATGGTGCAATGAAGAAGCAAAATGCTCAAATAATGTACATTTCAGGAAGTAGATGCTTTGTAGAGCCTAAGTGCTTTATGGACCTCCTACATTATGTCAAAATTGCAACTACCAAAGACACCCTTAGTTTACATTTGGCTTAATTTTAAGAAGAGATAAAGATAGAATATTCATCTTTCAATTATTTATGGAATAAAAAAAGCACTCAGTATTGGTTATTAACATTTTGTACAACTTGATGAGGCCAATCTAAATAAGAAACTTGTTCATTGTAGTTTTACTACACTTAAAATTATAATTTTTGTGGGTTCAAAATTAGTGGGCCACAATTACATTGTGGGTTTGTAAACTCTTCAAATTATAAAGATTCTTTTTACATTTGTTGACTATTTGTAGTGGCCAAAGCAACATCTATATAAATAATAGCACCGAGAATAACTACACTAATTTTTGGAGAAAGTAGTAGGCCATCAGATGATGAGAATATTTAACCTACATGAAGGTCAACTTCAACACCATTAAGTAGTTTTTGACCAAAAATACCACATGATTTTTTTTATGTTCTCTTCAAAAATTCTCACAAAATTGATTTTTTCCAAAAAAAAAACTAAATTTTTTGCAAAGTAAAGAAGAAGCACATAATTTCATCTCTAAAAAATGAAAATGTAATTTTCCTTTATCACATAGTTGCTTTATGGGAGCATACATAGTAATGGAATTTAACCTCCAACTCTGTGGTCATAGGCCCAACATTCTAGAATTAATCTTTAAATGTCGAGGTGGACATTTTGTCTTGCAATGAGTGCTTTTATGGGGAATTTCATTAAAATGGCAATATACCATGTGCCATTTTCACAATGTATTAGATTTCAAACCACCCGGTCTAAACTGTGAGATGTCAAAGTCATAGAATATTCGCCATTTTAATGAAATTTTCCATTTTTACAATTTTTTAAGCCAATGTTTCACACCGCCATAAAAACTGATGATTTCCAAAGTCACCTTGTCATCGTTTGAGGGTTAATGGGCACTTTGGAGGACATTTGCAATGAAAGTCTACTTGTCTGGAAATGAAAAATGGATACAAGGACAGGTTTGCATGTTTTCACCTTTTGGATAATGTTTTCAATGTCCATACTGGTGCTTTAGAAAGAACTCAAGGTGACTCCAATTTTTAAAAATGGTTCTCATGGGGTATGGTAACTAATTATTGGGACAACAATTCAGTTGGAGATTGCCATATAATTTCCATTTTGCAAAAGAATGATTTCAAATTATTATGATATCCAATAACTTTATTGTTTGAATATGAATTCTCCTTTTGAGTACTTATTGTAGGGAATTTTTGGAAGTAGTAATTTATGGTAGTGTATGTGTTTGGGAAACTTAAAGTTGAAAAGCCACTTTTGTTACACCCACCACCTAGAGTTCTACAGTATGTATTAATAATAAATCTCATTGATTTCTTTTTTTCTGACAGAAGCTTGGTAAAAGTATCTGACCTGCAGTTGGTGTAAGTTAAATAAATAAAAGTTGACTTTGGGCACTCATGATGACCTTCCATTCCACAAGTTTCATGAATCCATGTTACAAACAAAGCCTCACACATGGTTGATGTTGTTCAATTAATTTGGCAGGGGTTCATCCGATTTCATGCTGAACTAGTGTGCCGTGATAAAAAGTAAAAGTAAAAAATAATTTTTGAAAATTTTAATTCATAAAAAATATCAAAATTCAATATATTTTTATTTTTATGCTGGGAGTTGGAGCACCTCAAAACAAAGCATTAGTGCACCCCTTCCTTGTCGAGGGCTTTTCAATGGTACCAAGAATGTGGACGAGGATGCACAGTTCCGAAGATCTCACCATAACAAACAAAACAAACAAACAACTGAATATAAGGTATACTAGTGTGCCCTGTGTTGTGGCCACAACCAAAATGTAAGTAAAAGTGATTTTCTAATTTTCTAATTCAATAAAAAAAAAATTGAAATTCAATGATTTCCACATTGTAAGTTTAAATGTTATGAAACAAAGTCCGTGCATCCTTCCTTGCCGAGGGCTTTTCAATAGTGCCAAGCATGTAATTGGGGGACATATTGTCTAAGAGATCTCACTATAATAAACATTCAAACTTAACATACATATATAAGGCTAGTGTGTCATATGCCGTAGCTACAATATAATAAATATTATTTATTTATTTTTAAACTTTCTGATTTTGTAATTTATAAGAAATTCAAAATTACAAATCTTTTTGGTTGTGAGTTACAATGGCATGAAATAAAGTCTGTGCATCTCTTTATAGAGGTTTTTTTTTACAATACTAAGAACACAATCGGGAGATGCATAGTTCTTGAGATCTCACTCTAATAAACAAACAAAAACTAAATTACGTATGGGTATGTGTCCTTATATTCCTACCCAATCATTTTAAATTGGATAACATAACATCATCATATTTAATAAGGTATACAACCTATTTTTAATGTGGGATCCATTTGTACAAGATAGGGTGATCTGCTATTTTTATAAATGAGGGGAATATAATGTTGACCAAGGCCTTCACTATGTATGTAATGAATAACACACTACACCTAATGAAGTTGCTAAGACTAATTTCTAGTTTTGCATTTCTTGGAAATAGGTTTGCCCACACATTGAAAACAAGTTGGACTATAATCTATACTTCCCTTTACTTCTATTATTCCCAAATTGATGAAAAATTAGCAAAAAATAGTGCAATCTTCATTCTTTATGTTCCCTAATTGAAGAAAATTATCCCATACCATTGCTCAATCGGACATACGCTTAAATGCTTAACATTGTTAGAAACATGAAATATGTTGTATATTATAACCACTTATAGGTAGATCAACCAAGAAGTAGGTGCAACTGATTTCGTAGAAACATAATTCATGTAAGATTTGGAAGTTATCAATAAAGTGGGTACCCCCACAACAACCACTTTTTACTATTGTGACTAGTTGCTCTTATTCAACTAATCAAAATTTATACTTCCTTGTTGGTAAGTAAAAGGAGATTCCAACACGCTAAAGAATAAAACATTTGGATACTATATTCAAAAGTTAGGAAGAATCAAAGCTTTTTCAAGTACATGTTGTTGAAATTGTTTCTTCAACATGTGTACTTATTGATTTTAGAGATATATACAAAGTGATGATGGCGGGTTTTTAAATGTCCATCGGGCTTCATTTGTCTTTTAAGGGTAAAACTAGATGACATTCACTTACCTAGAGGGCATGCCAAAAGAAAATAAAAAATCCCCTTTAGGCAAGTCTTGTTGCTTGTAACACATTTTGTGTAGTTAGAACATACAAATATGAATAGTGAACAACACTTTGACTTTGTAGCCTAAACTCAATGCTTGGCAAGCCAAATTCATTATTGAAGTGGATTTTATAAGTTGAAACAATGCAAAAAATTACAAAAGCCACTTTTTGTCAACAATTATCTCAAAATCAAACCCAAAGGACACGTCTACTTTGACATTTAAGGATTAAGTAGAGTGACTCCTAATTTCAAGGATGAATAGTTGCATTTTTGTCCTACACAGAAAAATTTCTTGTCATTAATTGGACAAAAAACATCGACCGCGGCGTTTATAGGTTAACAATTAGGTTGCCTTGACAATTAGGTTGCCTTACTCAGGAAAGATACCTCATGACTCACCACTTGTCCAGATGGAGGCACTAAACCCGAGCCATGAACCAGTGCACCAACCCATGCAACACACATGGTTCCTACGTCACTACATCCTTCTACACTACTTGTACATATTTATTTAGTGTGGAATGTCGGGAAATTAGTGTGGGGCAACCTAATCTCACTATTCAGTGTAGATAAGATAAGGCAGTTGGACTTCAGTTTGCGTCGAACGAACTTCCAGCCCCAGGAAACCTGCTCCACTATTATGCCAGAGAATTAATTAATATATCAACTGAGCCAGTCAGCTTACTCTCAGCCGGGACGTCAAGAATCGTCGCCGCGTGGGGACTGGGCCGCAATTCAAAAACTCACCGGCACCACCCGTCTCCAGTGGTCCGGTGGTCCGGTAGCACGGTGACAGGACTCACAATACCTGATAATACCCTTAAGAGCATCCCCACCCATCTGGCAAAATGCAGAGTGGATTTGGCTGGCATTTGGCCAGGCCATCCACTTTTGCAAGCCCAGTGAGGAGCAAGGCCCACCCATTGGGACCATAGCCTGTAAACAAGCTCAGAAAAATCAGGTATATGGTAAGAATCAAACAGAGCATGGTAAGTAATGATAGCCAACGGAGACATACCAACTCGGCTGTGGCATGGTAGGGGGGTAAAAAACAGCACGAAAGAAGAGGTGGAAAGGCGCTTCCAGTTTGTCTCTTCCTGTTTTGCAGGCCAAACCGTGGCTTGCAAAACCACCCCAAAATGCAAGCCAAGGCCCACTTGCAAGCCCTCTCTTTTAACAAGTCATCCGTTTTGCAAGACGGGTGGGGATGCTCTTAGTACTTAATAATTAATCTCTCCCTGGCCCCTCTCCGCCGCCTCTATGATGGTGGAAAAAGTGCCCCAGTTCAGTTGGCGTGTCAGGTCGGGACACATGGTCACTTGCAGTGGAGCAAATCCATTTCTTCGGCACTTCAGAGTCAGTCAGGGCTAACGAAGGACGGATAACGATGCTTTCTAGCTAGCCACGTCATACCTTGGGAGGCCCGACAGTGCCGCCCCTCGACGCCGTTTCTTTTTTAAATGTTAAAAAAAGAAAAGAAAGAATGATCAGGAACGGTAGTACAGTACAAGCTTTCATTCGCAGTGGGCCCTGGAGGGTGAAATTACCCTTGGGAAAACGCATGAATTTTTATTTTGGGGGGCCACACGTGATAAAATTTGAAAATTTTGAATTCATATTTCCTTGGAGAGTCCCCAAATGAGCTGTAAAAGCGATCAGTCTCTAAAAGCGATCTGGTACATTTTGCCTCTAACATGTACCAGAAGTGTACATTTCAGGAGGGGGTCGCTTTTAGAAACCACTGGGTTTTCAACTTCAAAAATTCATAACTAATTCCATGAAGATCCAAAAAATATGAAACGACTTGGGTTAGATGCCAATTCCATTTTTCTTACCACGAAAATTTACTGAAAATTATTTTAAACAGTATAGCTTCCCGAAAATGCAAATCAGCTCTTAAAGGGTTGCTTTTACAGCCCCCTACCTTAGGAGGTGAAGAACATGGAATTAACACAACAGAAAACAGGGAGCTTAATTTTTTTACAATTAAGGTAACAGGCTCTGAAATTGCACAGGCTCTAAAACCGCCCGCATCCTCAAGATGAACACTATGTGTACATGTTTTTTTTTCATAGCCTTCAACAATGTACAAATAGTCTGCATTTTAGGAGGTGGGCGTAGGCGATTTTAGGGCCCTATGCTATTTGGACTTCAAAATTTTATAACTAATTCCACAAAGCTCCAAAAAAATATGAAACAACTTGGGTTAGATGCCAATTCCACTTGTCTTTCAAGGAAAACTTACTAAAAAATACTTCTAGAAGCTTCGCTCCCCCAAATTACTTAGGTGGGTGATTTCTGAACCTGTTACCACAAAACTTACCATGTATGGTCTACTTTGAATGATAGGTTTAGCATTGTCCTTTTCATTCAGTCAAATTAGTATAGTTCAATCGATTGAAAATAATGTGATTTTTGTTGGTGTCACAAGCAACGATAGGACAAATTAGAGTAGCCATTGCAGAATATGAGTCATTTTTCATCTATATATCGATACTTTATTCAATCAATTCAATCAGACTTTTTTGTGAAAATTTGAAATGATCATTATTATTATTTTTAAATGTGAAGATTATTCATATCAAATATGAAATTAACTCAAAAACTTGAAAAATTTCTCTATGATACTGTGGAATTATTTATGGAATTAGAAAATCAATGGACCATAGTTGTAGGCCCAAAGTTCAAATTGAAATAAAATGTTTTATTTTTAGAATTTTTGAAAATTTCAAGTTGGAGTAGGAACCAAACTTCATTTGCTTCATTTCATTAGTTGGGCTCAAATTCAAAAAAGATCATTTTTGTGGCTTAAATTTAAATTAAGAGCAAAGAGTTTGAAATTGTCAAAATACACTAGTCGGTAATCTATGGATTAAGCATCTCCCTATATGAAATGTCAACAATACCACAAAAGTGAGTATTTCCAACACTACCTTTTTATGATAGTATTCAACCACTTCCTACAAAAATTTGGATGAAAGGCCATTTTTTGGCCTCCTAGGCGTACTAGGGCTACCATAATCAAGATCTAACCATTCAACCAACAAAGTTTCGAATGCTAATGTGAAAATAGACTTTGTAATAAATAAAATCCCATGCCACTCTCATAGCTCACTAAGGGCTTACTTTCAAATTACCTTAGTGTTTTCTAAAATCATTTTGGAAATTGAAAAAATGATAAAGCAATTGTTTCTTCAATATTCACTAGTATGCCTTTTGCCATGGCCACAAACAGCCAAAATAAAAGCAAAATTAACTTTGTAATCTATAAAAACTTTGAAATTCAATAACTTTCATATCGTAGGTTCAAACTCCGCAAAACAAAGTCCATGCACTCCTCCTTGCGTAGGGCTTTCCAAAAATACCAAGAGCACACAACTAGGGGACGAATAGTTCTAGAGGTCTCACTGTAACAAACAAATCAAATAAATAATCTCATATAAAAAGTATGGATGTGAAAGTATATTGTTGCAATATTGCAACAATTTGCTTTTAATATTCTAAAAGTACAAGAACGGAGCCCATTACAATGCAACGGCAATGCAATACGACAAGGGCACAATGAAAAAACTAGATGAGAAAAGTGGGATGAAAGTGTGACCATTTTTGTGACATTGAGTCATGAGAGGGGGCGTAACCATTTGTACTTAGCATAATAGATTGTTCAACCATTGAAATAGTATTGCAACAATATTGTTGCAATGAGGGACTTTTTCCCAATGAGTACATCAAAACTGCTAGGTGATAGCACCTAGTTAAAATTTGCTTGTCGGTCTTAAAATATAATAGTAATCTAACTATTTTGACCGCAAGAAAATGAAAACTTCCTCTATAAAGAAAATAGCCAACATCTCTTGTCTATAAAATTTTAAAAAAAGAATTTTAAAAAAAACTCTGCTGTATCACCTAAGGTAGTTCATTTTACCTCTGCTGTCTCTTTTTAAAAAAAAAAATTATATATATTAAGCTAGCCCTGGTCGGTGTGAACATGGGAGAGTGAGTACTGGAGTGTTGATCTGGACCATAATCGGCGAATGGCGCTTCAGCTGCCGCAGGACGGACGGCCAAGGCTGCCAAGCCTACTGACGTTAAAAAGAGCCGTCCGTCCGCCCGCCCAATTGCCGCTAAAGCCCCCGCCAGCCAGTCAGCCAGCCAGCCAACCAGTCCCCACGCCAAGTGAGTCTTCCCAATGATACTCCATTAGTGTACCTGGAAATAGTATAAAAAGAAACTGACTCATGCGAAGCTGTAACTGTTCAGTACACCTACATGTGGTAGACGGACAGAGTCAACAGCCAGTACGCCAGTAGGCTTATCCAGAAAATCATCGTCGTAGGCCTTCCTGGCTGATGAGCGAAGGAGGGAGTGAAGTGCCCAGCCAGACTCCAGATCAGGATCTGGACCTGTACCAGGTTGTTGGACAGACTGGGGGGACCAACTGAACCGTCCGTTTTCGTTCATCCGTCTACCTGGTACGTACTTTCATCCATACTAGAACTACACTAATGATGGTAAATAGTGTTACCTGGATTTTTACCCCGGTCACTCTAAACTTCAATTAGTTGGCATTTAGTGTTGTGTTCACTTTTTTGAGCAATAACTTTTTTGAGCATGTAATAGGTTTCTTGAGTTCATATGTTTTTTTTTTGCATTTTGATGAAATAGTTAGGTAACACTAAATGTAAACTTGTAAAAAATTTATACCCAATAGTTGACAAATAGGGTCTATGTTGACATTTAATGTTGGTAACATTAACCGGATTGTTGACAATTAGTGTTATGCTTTGTGATTAGTGTTGCCAACACTATTTATCATCATTAGTGTAGTGTGCCTGTGCCGTTGTTGCAGCCAAAGAAAAGTAAAAGTAATTTTCTAATTTTTTAAAAGCAAAAATAACTTAACCATAACTTTCACACCGTATGTTCGAATGTCTTGAAACAAAGACCATGCACCCTTCTTTGCTGAGGGCTTTCTGACGATATTAAGAACACAATTAGGGGATGCATGGTCCGGTAAATCTCAACGTAACAAACAAAACAAACAAACAAATTTAAGGTATGGATGCCCAGTGCCAGTGCCACAACCAAAATAAATGAGAAAAGAAAAGGAAATTATTATTTTGTAATTTGTAGAAATTTCAAAATTCAATATCTTTTCAGCTTTGAGTTGGAATGCCACATGACAAAATTCGTGCACTCATTACAAAGTTGAGACCCTACAGTTTGTCAACAGTTATCATGTGGTTATTTTTAGATATTTAGAATTAGCAACACTAAAAAAAATTAGATTTTTAGAGATAGTTGTACATTTTTTAAAATTTCACAAACAATCCAAATTTTCTATATT
Organism: Climacium dendroides; assembly: GCA_950106755.1. Classification (NCBI taxonomy): domain Eukaryota; kingdom Viridiplantae; phylum Streptophyta; class Bryopsida; order Hypnales; family Climaciaceae; genus Climacium; species Climacium dendroides. The sequence continues at coordinate 27,226,229 of OX467084.1, read as the reverse complement.
TATTTCCAAAATTGATCTACATGTACAAAGGATACCTAGTCCAAGAGATCTCATTGTAACAAACAAAACAAAACAAAAAAACAACCCAATTTAATGGATGGATAAGATTACTATTTGAAATTGGTAAACTTCATCCAACATTTGGCAAATCTAATATTCCTTAGAGATGTTTTGTACAATATCATCCAAAAGAATTCCATTCTTTTCCCAGTGTATTGGTAGGCATCACCAAATTTAGGTGAGATTTGGGCAAAAATTTGGTGGAACTTTTAAGGTTGTCTATAGCACCATGTTGGCATGCTCTACTCAATACAATATTCAATCCAATCTACCAAAAATTGAGTTTTATCCATTGTTTTCCAGATTCTTTTTTTCTAACTTAATTTGCCTTTAATTTTCCATTTTATTTAATATAATTCTTTTGGAAGAAAGTGAGTGGGCATGGTTTAAATTTTAAAAGATGGGCATATAACCACATCATGATGTTGCAACCATTTTCAATTCTAAAGTGAATGTAAATTATTTTTATTCGCTTTTGACTAAAGGAAAGGAGGGCTACCTTGTGTCATCAAAGGTAACCTTGGTGAAGTTTGAGTGGCTATCTTACTTGACAAGTGAGTCAAGTGTTATAAGAATGGGGCCTTTCATAGTGTAGTTGCTTGTTTTTGACATTTGAGATCACACGCCTTCCATGAATTATAAATTTTTTAGATTTGTTTGTAATGATTTTGAAACTAATGAGACATATGGGAGAAAAAATATCGTTATAAATAAAAATTATACTCTAAATTTTGATGATTTCAATTTGGCCATACATTATTTTAAAGAAAATTATTCAACCATAAATCAAATTTCCATTTCATTCTAAATTTTGAGAATTTACATCACCATACTCAGGTTGGAGGCCTAAACTTCAACTTGCAATAACAAAAATATTGAAATGTAGAATTTTTCAAATTTTTCAATTGCAAAAAAAAATCATGATTAGCAAAAGTAATTTCAACAATTGAGTTCAAATTCAAAAGAGATTAATTTGATGGTCAAAATTAGTAAGAAGATCAAGACATTTAAAATAAATAAAATATGCAAATTTCAATTTTGACTCTAGAACTATGTCCTTTTGTCAAATTTGTCCTTTAATCCTTTAAGGACAATTTTGTTCCTAGCAAGGTAGCCTAGAGACTCTTCCATGAAATTTTAGGACATGGACATGAGTAATTGAGTAGGTCAACAACTAAATAAATGAGAGCAATCAACCTAAACTTAGTAAGACACATAAACAAAAAGAATTTTTTTTTTAAGTTTTAATTTTTTTTTTAAACTTAAAATTTTAAACATACAACCTTCGAACGTTGCAACTAGATGGATATGATACAACAACTAAGGCAACCTAGCCGTGATAAGCCCCCAAATTATACACCTTGGATATCCATGTCAAGAACAAGTGGGAGAAACAAACTCCCTTCCCATGTACTAATACACGGAGACCCTATACAGGCAATGTTAAAATGAGGAGTTGAACCAGGAACCCTCGTAGATTCCTTATGAAGTTCCTATCACTTGGCCATCACCCAGGATAACCCTATACAAGCAATATTAAAATGAGGAGTTGAACTCGGAACCCTCGTAGATTCCTTCTCAAGTTCCTATCACTTGGCCATCACCCAGGATAACCCTATACAAGCAATGTTAAAATGAGGAGTTGAACTCGGAACCCTCGTAGATTCCTTCTCAAGTTCCTATCACTTGGCCATCACCCAGGATAACCCTATACAAGCAATGTTAAAATGAGGAGTTGAACTCGGAACCCTCGTAGATTCCTTCTCAAGTTCCTATTACTTGGCCATCACCCAGGATAACCCTATACAAGCAATGTTAAAATGAGGAGTTGAACCGGGAACCCTCGTAGATTCCTTTTGAAGTTCCTATCACTTGGCAATCACCTAGGGTAATTTTAGGTCATTTTGGACTAGAACAAGGAAAGTTTTTGCTTCACTGCATCCTTCTCCACATGACCCAAACTTTAGATCAAATAATCTCTCTTATACACATCAATAAATTAGCCATTTGTGTTTTTCCAACGGACCAAATACAACCAGACCACCTGCCTAATCAAGGAACCATTTTGACCACTGCATTGACAATTTTCATTGTTCGACACCCAAGTGGCACCACCCAATTGAATTTTTTTTTGTGGGTGGATGGGCGGGCTTAAATTGCGCATGAAAGTAAATTTTTCACATAGGTAACTTCTTATTAAAATGAACCGCGGCAGTTCAGTTGGAGTTTGGAAGCCCCCGCCTACAGCGCAGAATGTTTGGAACCTGCCTGTCTGGCTGAATGATTTAAGGTAGGTACACCCAAATGTGCCACTGACCTTAAACCGCCATCTATACTGCATGTACATCTCCAAAATCAATTTTGTACCTATGTGGAAGAAACGCTTTCACAACCAAACTTTGTTCCTTAATAACTTTTGCATACAGTATCCAAATGCCACGTTCTCTGGTGCGTTGGAACCCCCTTTCACTTGTCAACAAGAACATATGAAAGTTTGACCAGTCTAATAATAGAAAATAGGCTCGGTAGCAAAAAGTGGCGGTTTTGGGTGTACCTACCTTTAAGTTATGTGGGGATTTCTGCAGCCCAACAACCTTCCCAGCTCCCACAACTGAACTGCAAAGGCTGCACCTTCCACTTGTACCCTGGGGCAGTACTTCAACTTGATTGGGACTTATCCACTTCTCGGGGAAGGCAAGTACGGTGTGCATTAGGGGACTTGGGACTTGGGACTTGCGACATGGGACTTGCAACATGGGACTTGCGACTTGGGATATGGGATATGGGACTTGGGACATGGGACATGCGACATGAGACACACTTTATTCAAGAATGTCGATGGAAATGTATAGGACAATGCCGGAGGAAGAGGGCATTTTGCAAAATAAAGGGCCGACGAGGAAGGTGGAGCCCGACGATGGAATGTCCTTTATTTTGCAAAGTGCCTGACAACAAGAGTCATTTGCCCGGTGTAAATCGCAACCAGAAAATGCCCTGTACATGTAGAACATGATGAACTTTGGGATGTCGGATGAAATAGTCGTAATGTTTGATTATGCAGGCAAAACTACGTAATTGGACATTATGACTTGATTGCGCAACATAACATGCTTGTAGAATGTACTATAAATTTTATGGTGGGTGTTTATGTGTGACGAAAGGACAACCAAGATGCTACTCCCATAGTTTCTTATTATAAATCACAAATTTATTTTGAGACAGCTAGAGGAAGTGTGATTTCCATAATATTTATGGTATTCATTGACAGCAAGGCAATATTCGTGATGTCTTTGGGAGTCATTAACCCTTAAAGGACGGATTGGTGACCGTGGGAATCATCCCTTTGGTTACCGTGAGAATCATTCGCTTACAAAATTATAAAAGCACTAATTGGAAGTCAAACTATTATAGAAGACCTCCCCTTGTCACCACAAAATTCCAAGGATGAGTAGTTGCACTTTTATCCTACTGGAAGGATTCTTTGTCATCTATTGGCACCATTTAAGGATTAAGGGCATACTAAGCACAAAGGACTCCCAAAATAAAAATGTAGTAGAGGGCAAGTGTTGGAATAATGGAATTAGAAGCAAAATCTTTTTGTTACGAAGTTCTTACTTTTTCTTCTTTGAAATTTTTTCACAACATGTGTCCAAGGGGTAGCTTTTAGATCCAACAATTTTCATAACTTTTGACTACACGGTTAAAAAGTTAGTGTATGATATGTACTTTTCATTGTTTGGCAAGTAGTTTGGACAATTGAACAAATTCTTTAAAATTTATTTTTTAAAGAAATAAAAATTTGAAATTGATTTTCTAGATTTATATATAAACCTAGAATCATGTAAAGCTTTGAATCATTCCATTTTGATTAATGAGATGAAAGTTATGAGGGGTTTTAGTTTTGACAATTGGTTTGTAGGTACTTATGGATTCTCTACTCTAAGATAAACTTTGAAGTCCTTAATTCAACTCAATTTTCAATATTTTTGTAAATTTAAAAAAATAAATTAGATGTAGATTGCTTATTACAACATTGTAACCATTGGGATTGGTGTTTTTTCAATTCCATAACTAAATTCTTAACAATTTCATATTTTGAATCCAAAGAAGCACCACCATTAAGGACATTTTTCAATACAAATGTGACCTTGTAAAGTACAATTGCCTAGATTTTTGCAGGGCCCCCAAAAGGATATTTGTCACTTCAAACGCTAATATCTTGCAATCCCCACAGTGTAAATTTTTGAAATTTTTTCCACATCTTCTCAACTACAAGATCTTATAGCTATATATGTCCCCAAATGATTTTTTCCCTAAAATTCAGTACTTGCATTAGAAATGGCAATTTGGAGCGTTCTTGGTGAAAACATAGTCGAGGAACTTTTAGGGTTAAGGTAGAAGTACCTATTCTTGACAGCCCCCTATTGTCAACAACACTTAGATGTATTATTTATTATCTACTCATCTTTCTTCCCTCTTTGTTTACAGAAATGTATCGAAGCTAACCATAATAGCTGAGTCTATGAACCCATAGTGGATCTAAATGAAAAACCCAAATTTATATTGAATAAAACATTCATTCTTGGAAAATAAAATTCGTTTATTTATTTTTTGCATTCTTCTGCATCCTTATTTTCGCAGACATCAAGCTCAATTTCTCGACGAATTTCCCATATCCTACAGGCTGAAATGCTCAACCCTCTACATACTAAGAATTCATGATTTTAAATTACATACTTTGATTGATTATATTGTAGAAAGTATAATGTAAATGAATTTTTATTTATTATATCTTTAGTTTGAACTAAGAACATTGCATGCATTGATTTAAATAAATAATTATCTAAATAAATTTTAAAAAAACCATGTAAACTCTTCAAAATTACTTGGAAAATTATGAGGCTCAATTTCGTCTTCCTAGTCATCAAAGGGGTAAGTTATCGGAAATAGGTACCTCTACCATATTGGGGAAATGTAGTAACTAAGCTTACTGAGGTGCATCATGTCTCTGTGCCTGATTTCAGATCTGCCTGTCTGAAGGGAAGTAGAAAATTTCCCACTGACAAAGATAATGCCAGAAAGTACACATCATCAACTGACTGACTGAACTCGGTGTGTGTGAATAGTATATTTCTCCAGGACATGACTCAGCGTTGGGGCCACAGAGGATGGACCCATGTTCTTAAGTTTACTTATTGATTTAACCCCTGTTTCAACCCTGCAGATAAAATCTGCAAATTTGAAAATTCATACTTTGCAATGAGAGGGAGGCCCCAAATTAGCTTGGAGGTGTGATGAAATTCAAAATTTAGGTGGCATAAAAGAGGGGTAATTTTTATAGTTACCCTCTAATGGGGCAATACATGGGTCAATCCTCCTTGGCTCATTGTTGGGGGTATAGTTTTTGAGATTTACCATTTGTAGTTTTCTTTTAACCTTTGAACATCAAGGCAGATGTTTTGCATACGATGGATGATAGAAGATCTCTCTCTATGTAGGATGGAAGTGCAACTATTCATCCTTGGAATTTTGCAAGAAAAAGAGAGGTCTTCTACAATAGTTTGTCTTGCAATCATGAAAATTGATGATTTCTAAAGTCACCATGTCGTCCTTTAAGGGTTAATTCCCATATTGAATTGTATTTTCAAGTACCAAGTCTATTTTTCTCCCTTTGTTTTTTTACTCCAAGGAGATAGACATTTTATAGATTTTTTCACCTTTTTTTTGGGTCCAATGTTTTCAAATTGCAACTTGTTTTTTACCCCAATTCCACTAGCTAGCAATGAACGGTGGTTCTCCCTGAACATTGACATGGCTCTTAAAATCTACCCTATTGTTTGGTATAGTGCATACTTGTTCCACAATACTATTATAGTGGTGGCAATACAGATGCTATTCTAGGTAAGGTAGGAGGTCTATAAATCCCCTATTTAAACCTATTGACCTCATCAAAGACAATAATAGATATTTCAAGGAGCATGTCACTCATTCCTAGATAGGAGATGCATTTAGAACCTAGTTGATTTAAGCACCTCCCACCTTAGTGTGGATTAAGGGAATGTGATATCTTCACAGTAAACCCAGAAGGACTAAGGAGTTCACTTTGGGATTTTTGAAAGCTTAGGCAGGTTCTATTGACTTAATAATTTGGAATTTTTGTATGAATTTCTTTAGGATGAATGCTTCTCATCATAATCTACGTATGAAGATTTGTTTTATATCATTTCAATAAATATTGCAAAAGTTAAAAGTATTTTTTCAATTTCAAAGTCAAACCAAGTAATATACACATATATATGAATTGTATTGATTGATACCTACTAAAAAAATTGAATCATTGAATTCTAAGAGGTAAAAGTTACAAGGAATTTTATTTTATGGGCAATGAAGGTAGAAAAAGCATATGATGTCATTTTTTGCTCTCAATTTTGTAAATATTTTAAATAAAAATAAAAATAAAGGATATTCATTATTCATAAGAACATTTTCACAATTGGGATTAACAATTCTAAAATTCTTCCAAAAGTTATTAGCATATTAGTCATATCTTTCATTTAGTAACGCCTTCCACTTCACAATTTAAAAAAAAATGAATATGAAAGTTTTAAAATTGGTTAATTTTTTTAATATATATTTTCAAACTGTTTTCCAACTCATTGACTAAAATGCACAAGTTATTGGACATAAGTGTTTTTTCCTAAAAATGTTGAAAGACAAAACTTCTCCTTTTGGAAGGACTAAGAAAACCTACGCTTTGAAGTTTAGGCACATGAAACTTGCAATTGGTGGGGACATTCACTCTAAAATTTTGGAACACTGTACTCCAACAAATTAACCAAAAGATCGTATGGTTGGTCTTGTTAAAATTAAATATTGATGAAAATTGTTGGTGGAGATATTCACTCTAAAATCTTGGGACAATGTACTCCAACAAGTTAACCAAAAGATTGTATGGTTGGTTTTGTTAAAATTAAATATTGATGAAAATTGTTGGTGGAGATATTCACTCTAAAATTTTGGGACAATGTACTCCAACAAGTTAACCAAAAGATTGTGTGGTTGGTTTTGTTAAAAATTAAATATTGATGAAAATTTTGACCGTGCTTTGGGGATAAGTATGGTTGGTTTTGTTAAAAGTTAAAATATTGATGAAAATTTTGAACGTGCTTTGGGAATAAGTATTTTGAAGCAGTTTTGGGCCTCCAAACATGATGGGCCTTTAGGGGTTAACATATTACTACAAACAACACTAATTTGTATCATTTGCGTTCCTTGGAGTTGAATTTCTTGGAGAATGGGTATCTTGCTCACTGATGCGATTCGAAGTGTAACTCTGTGTACTTATGCTTATTCAACCCAGCAATTCAAAGCACTGGATTTCAAAACTCTATTCACTACGAAAGTCCAAAATTTTGAAGCTTAAAAAGTAGTTGGACACTGCATCTTTGGCAAATTGAAAATTGACGATCATAACAAGTAGTCCCATGAGGGTAGATTGTGAGATGTTCATGGCTACTCTGTTAAGGGCATGGTTGTAGAGAAGGTGCTAAAGTATGAATTGGCCATCTCAAAATCAATCGAAATCTGTTTGCAAAGGCATTTGTTGCAAGTTAGATTTTGTTTTTCAAGGTTTTATAATAACCCAAGAGATGGCTATTTCAGAGGTAAGGTTCACAAACTTCATGAAGTAATATAAGGTAATTGAAGTTACTTCAAGCTTTGAAGCGGAAAATATGCGTCGAAGCTATTTGCCTCACAATAGCCAATGTCAATAAGTCACACCCACTAATTGTCACAACCAAAATTACAACACCAGTTTCTATTTCATATGAATGTTCTTCACTTCTTCTCCACCTTCTCTTCAGATACTCGTGGATACTTTCAAATTGTGACATCGTCATAGACTTGTAGAAGACGCTAGATTTCTTCTCCACAATATAAACAAAAATTAAATTTCAAATATAATAGGGAAATGGCAAATACAAAATGAAAGATTTTGACATTCAATTACATATTCATAGGCTCCATAGGATTGAAGTAAGGTCACAATACAACCTCAAAGTATCATTGATTATGTTTTAAGCCCCAGAACTGAAGCATGCATACAATAATGCACACTGGCATAATTAATCGTTCCCTCTTCACAATTAATTGTCTCTGCTCCTGCTCTCAACATCAGAGAACCTAAATCTAGCCTTCTTAAAGTACATAAATTCAAGCCAGAGGAAATTCCTCCGCTTAAGAGGCCTAATCATAGAAGAAGATTCTTGACTCCATTCTCAAGAGCAACAATGAAATCTTTCAACTACACCGTTTGCTGTACAATGTTATAGTTTCAGTCAACAAACAGAATAGCTGGAAAAGCAGGGCCATGTAACAAACAGCCCCATCTGCCTACGTCGTATACATTGAACATCTTCTAGTGTACATGGAGATACATTTAACCAACGCTTCCCTCCAACTTCAAGCTCATCAACTGATTCACCTCAGCTGCGAATTCAAGAGGAAGCTCTTTGAAGACATCCCTACAGAAACCTCCAATAATAGCAGCCACTGCCCTCTCTGCATCAATACCTCGCTGTTGGAAATAAAACAACTGATCTTCACCAATTTTTGAGGTGCTTGCTTCATGCTCCACTCGGGCAGATGGATCCTTCACCTACATATGCAAAATAGGAGAGCGGATCAATAAGCAGAAGACCTCAGCATTGAATATGCAGTACATCAGGAAAACCAACGAAGAAGTAAAGTGGCAGAACAGGATCTGTGCATTGACTAAATCACAAGCAATACAGAAAAGGAAGGAAATCTGCAAGTGACTGGCACATACTGTGATATAAGGGTAAGTGTTTGCTCCAGCTTGATCTCCAATAAGCATAGAATCGCATTGTGAGAAATTTCTCGCATTATGGGCTGAGGGTTGAACCTGCATTGACACAGCAAAGCAAGGTCACACATGACTATTTTGAGCACATAAAGTAGAGAACCCAATTGTGTGCGAGTCCTTTTCTTGAAATCACCCATTTACAATGCAAGTGTCATCCAAAATACGTGAGTTGTAAGATTAGCTTCTAGGTTCTATAAGACTCATCCATGAGATACATCATAGATGTAGTACTCATGGTTCAAGGGTAGTCTAGGCTCATGATCGAGACCCTACAAACTCAAACGTCAACAATTCTACTTTGGGACAATTGTTATTGAAAAAAGTGTCAATTCATTCGGGAAGAGGAAGTATATTACTGCTTTAGAGTCTTCTCGAAACAGGGCCAAGCTCTCACGATTATCAGTGATTAAAACTCTAGCGAAAAACCAAGAACTTTTAGACACAAACCTGCACAAGGCCCCTGTAGCAGTTCACGGATCGCCCTGCCGAAATCCCCTTGGATACAATCCGACTCCGGGTGTTCTTCCCCACATGAATCATCTTCGTTCCCGTGTCCGCCTGTTGCATATTATTCGTCAAAGCAACCGAGTAAAACTCTCCAATCGAGTTATCCCCTTTCAACACCACACTCGGATATTTCCACGTGATCGCCGACCCGGTCTCCACTTGCGTCCACGAAATCTTCGACTTCGCCCCGTCACACAACCCTCGCTTGGTAACAAAGTTATAAATCCCCCCCTTCCCATTAGCGTCCCCTGCAAACCAGTTCTGCACAGTGGAGTATTTAATCTCCGCACCAGAAGCACAGTAAAGCTCCACCACCGCAGCGTGAAGCTGGTTCTTATCATACGCCGGAGCAGTGCACCCCTCCAAGTAGCTCACATACGCATTGTCGTCACACACGATGAGCGTTCGTTCAAATTGGCCGGTTTCCATGGCATTGATCCTGAAGTAGGTCGAAATTTCCATGGGCGACACGGTGTCCTTGGGGACGTAACAGAAGGAGCCGTCACTGAAGACGGCCGAATTCAAAGCAGCATAGTAGTTGTCTGCAACAGGCACCACCTTGCCGAGGTACTTCTTCACAAGCTCAGGATACTCTCGAATGGCTTCAGAGATCGAACAGAAGATCACACCTGCTGCCATGAGTGTTTTCCTGTGGGTGGTTGCAATGGAGACGCTGTCGAACACGGCGTCCACTGCCACATTGGCCAGACGTTTCTGCTCACTCAAGGGGATGCCGAGCTTGGCGAAAGTCTCCAGAAGATCAGGGTCGACTTCGTCTAAGCTTAACTTGGTCTCCTTTTCCTTGGGCTCCGAGTAGTAGCACACGTCCTGGAAATTAATGGTCGGGTACTTGTTGTCCGACCATGTAGGCTCCGTCATCTTCTGCCACTGCTTGAAGGCGTTCAAGCGAAAGTTGAGCATCCACTCGGGTTCCTTCTTCTTGGCGGAAATTAGGCGTACGGTTTCTTCGGATAGGCCCTTGGGAATTGAAACTGACTCGATGTCGCTCACGAAACCGTACTTGTAGTCGCGCTGCAGAAACTGCTGGATGGTGTCGTCGCTGGAGCCCTTCGCCGGAGTCTCGTACACTGCAAAATTTGGAAACAACCTAAAAAAGCTTGCCAGAAACAAACCTCTAGCTCACATACATGTGGATACAGCAGCGAGTCCAAATGAAATTCTACGGAATTCTATCCACATCGCTTGAGACCATGACCCACGCCTCAAACATTGCAGAGGCAATCACGTATGAAACACGCCATGTTACCCTAAAAAGTTCGCCCAGAGTTGAAATTTGCAAATCTTAAACCACTACCACCAAAATTGAGACCAGCGGGATACAGAGATTGTCCACACTTTTGGTAAAAGCGACTCCAAAAGAAATTTTATGCAATTCTACCCACGTCGATACTGTTAGAAACAGAGAATCAGGGAAATTCACACCGCAAACACGCCCTGGCACCCTAAAGAGCTTGCCCATGGCCGAAATTTCAACCCCAACTGCAGATCATACACATGCAGCTCCAAACGAACAATTCTCTGCAATTCTATCCACATCGTGAAACTGGAGAAGCGACAATTACCTGGAGAAGCAGCTTCCTGCACTTCGGCAACGATTCCAGTCGCGCGCGACGGCCGCGCCGAAACCCCAACAGGCTCATACGCGCGCTTGCTCCCGGTGCTCACCTTCCTGAGTCCGCGGCAGACGGGCAACGCGTGTCCGCTTCCCAATCCCACCAACGACGACGACGAGGCGCCATGCCTGCACCTGCAAGCCGCGGCGGCAGCAACAGCAGTTGGGGTCGTCGCTACCTTCCCGACGTCCACCACCATCGCCATGGCTCCTTCTCTTCCTCAACCTCAACTATCCAACTCTATCCACACACAAAAAAACACAACCAAATCTTAACAAACGTACGCAAATCCCTTCAAATCCTCACCTTCGGAACGTGCCAGACACAAGAACTATGCAACAACGGGATAACAAGAGAGAAAAGAGAGGGCGGTGAAATATGATGAAAGGCAACTTTCGGAGCCCGAGAACTTCGTTAGGAGTCCCACCTGGCGAGCAAGGCGGCGACGTTGGACCGTTGATGGGACCCATCTAACGACGGAGATTGCATCTCAGGTGTTGCCAGTGTGTGGAGAGCGCATGGGTGGCTTGGATTGTGATTGCTTCATCGGTTGGTACAATTTGTACTGGCCAATGAGCTTCGACTCTTGCGATTGTAAGAGCCCTGCAACAGAAAATGGGTGGATTGAATGTAACTGCTGGTCCGGGAATATTCGGTTCCATCGTCAGCCTCGCAGACAAGTGCCGAAATATCTGCATCCCGACAGTTGGGGTTGGCCGGGTTACGAGAATAATATCTTGGGAGTGGGGTCGGTTACAAGTGGAATGGAATTAGGGTTACAAGGATGGGGAATGATGGACGTGTAAATTGCTGGAGGTCTCAGGGAGTCAGGGTGCGCAGGTCGTCTTGATTCTTGAAACCCTAAGTGTCATTGTGGTGCATAAGTTGTACAGTCGATCGATCCATGCCTGCGATGCACACACGTATGTGGGCTTACCAACTTCCACATCATCCTTTCACCTTACATCTGCCGCGCTTCGCCAAGAACACGCAACCCTTGCATGGATCAATCAATGCCGTCAGTTTGGAAGGGGTGCTCTACGCCCGGGGCTTGTGCTGCTGGGGTTAGGGAAGCTCCTTTGGGGGTGACAGTCATCCCACATTGGGCTGAGTTTAATGATGAAGTCTCCGATGTTGCAATTGATGTTGCAGCAGCGAATGTGACCGTCTTGTCAGGTGAGAGGAACCCGACGTGTTTCTTTTTGCTTTTTTGAGTGATGTCAGAGGTTTCTTATTCCGTGTGTGTTGTTGGAGAACGTTGATTTCGCTCTTTTTTGGAAAAGGGAGATCAACCGTGTGTAGGCTCAATTTTGAGGACAAAGGATGTCAGGGTAGGAATGTGGAGAGCTTCGTCGATTGCAATGGCCTTTAAGAAGCTCAACAGATGTGATGCGTTATGATTTGATATGATATGATGGAAGGCAGCCAGCGAGTGGAAGTGCAATGTTGCTCCGGATGATGATGAAGCTCGCTGGAGAAGCATCTTCCTGCAGTGTGTTTGTCCAAGGAAGAGCTTCTTGATAGGAATCTTGATAGAAATTCGTAATCAAGTAGAGTGTCTACTTCTATTCTTGCCTGATCCATACACTGAAACCACTTCATTCTTACCACCCGGGATCCCAACTTTTTCACTATGACATAGTTTGAATTTGTGACAAGTGTGTGAATCAAAGATTGAGTGGCGACAGTGGCGACTGCGGAGGGTATTCTTGAAAATCGTTTTATACGTCATAGTAAAGATGTTTGAGTATATGGTCATTGAAAATTCTCTTGCAATTGGCAGTCGGTTCTGAAGGCAGGTGGAGGAAAGGGCTAGTGCATTGCGTGTCAATGCTGTGAAAGTGAAGTCACAGCACGGGCTACACCCAGTCTTTCGGAAATAAAAGGAACCTGGATAGAATTACTTTCATTGCCAAGTCCATCAGGAAATGCGTGCAATGGAGCCGACTTCACTTGCAGCAGCATCACCTGGCGCGTTGAGATACAACTTGAAAAATGCGCGAGAACCAGGCGAGCCTTGCTCCTTTCTTCGGGAGTTTCGGAGCGCTTGCGCTACGTCAGTGACGACACTACGTCAGATCGCCATGGCCATGGCGGCCGAGATGCAAGCGGGTCTTGACCGTCCTGGCGAACGCAGACTCAAAATGCTCCCCACTTACCTCGAATGCCTGCCCACAGGGTACCACACCTAATTGCGAAACTGTCACTGAGCATAATTTCCAGCATTAGAATGATCAGAATTTTACATATTCTTGTTAGCAAACCAAAGAGGATTTCAACGCACGGAAGGACATATTATTTGGATACCACATGCACAATTTATAAGGCTTATTGGTTGATGATCTAAGACTGAAACAACCTCTGATGTTGATGTTGTGCACATTCTCAATATCAATGTGTACTCGCTGTGCAACAATTTGGAGTTTGGTAGGTGTGTCTACCTTAATACTTTTCTTTGTTGAATGAAAATGCAGGAAAGAAAGAGGGCTATACTATGCGGTAGACTTGGGGGGTACCAACTTTCGAGTGTTGCGAGTGCAATTAGAAGGGAAGGAAGGGCGTATCGTGAAGCAGGAATCGGAAGAGGTTCCTATTCCACAGGAAGTAATGACTGGGAGTAGCAAGGTAAGCAGGCACTCGATTCAGATCATAAGGTAGAAGGTACTATTTTGCAAACATTTTTAACCAATATGTAGGAGTATGCTGTCATTGTTTCTCTTACTAGAGCTCACCGGAGAGATCACTTTGGGTACTACAAAGAGTCAAACTCTCCTCCGATCAAAATTCTCACTATGAATTTCTAATGCAATCATTCAAGTTGGAGGTTGTAGACCCCTAAAGAAAGGACAGTAGACAATCTCATTTTCATTTTAAGATCAGTGGCCGTAGACATTTAGCAAGTCATGCTTACACTTAACTTGCTAATTGAAGTTTTACCACGTGTATTGGAAGAGACGAGCTGCTGTTGGTAACAGGGGTTGTTATAGGAGAGGGAACCGAGTCCCTAACGGTTTTGTATTCTCTATCTCAGTGCCAGTATTCTTTTGGTCAGAAACAACAATAGTTGGGTCTGTCCTTCTCTGAAGCTGAATGATTAAAATGGTTGTTTTATTTCTAATGATTTTTGAATCAGTTTGTTTGTTGTAACCTTGAGATAAATCTTGCTTGCAGGACCTTTTTAACTTTCTTGCTGAGACTATAATCAATTTCGTATCCAAAGAAGCAGCCCTCGGCTTTGAGGCAAGCAACCAGCAACGGGATATTGGCTTCACGTTCTCATTTCCTGTGAACCAAACAAAAGTCAACCGAGGCGAAATCATCGAATGGACAAAAGGTTTTTTAATTAGTGATGCGGTGTGTTCTCAAACCTCTCACTCTAATAATCTTCAATGAAAACTGCCCTGATTGATTATTAACCGCACCCAAGTGGTCTTATATTTTCGTTATGTTTATTGCAACGATTGACTTCGGGTTACTTCATGGTTAATTTGAGTGTCGAATCGTCTATTATTGAGAATGGTAGTGGGCAGGTTGGCAAGGATGTGGTGGAGCAATTACAAAACGCTCTTGCTGAAGTGGCCGCGGAACAAACAAGAGTCATTTGCTTGGTACAGACCTTACTAACCTCCTAAACATCCTTGTGGTAGCTATGTTTGCACTTGCTTAATGTGAAACTAGGACTTCATGTGAAACTATGAGACATCCATTGCTGTAGTGGATGTAGGGTTTCAATTGGAATCTAATAGTCGATTAGTAACTTTCAGAACATAAATTTTTTCGCTTCCTAAATGATTTTTTCAACTCCTAAAGATATGAAAGCAGTCACCTTTGACCATTTGGGCACTTGGGGTTATCATCCTTTGATTGCTAGGTTGCCATCGGACTTTGCTCAATGTTTTCATACCATAATGATTCCACAAGTGCTTAACTCGAATGCAGGTGAATGACACAGTAGGGACACTAGCCCATTGCAGATATTGGAATGAGGATGCGATGGTGGGTATCATTTTGGGCACGGGAACTAACGCCTGCTATGTTGAGCGAGCTGACGCTATTCCTTGTTGGAATAACTCTTCAAATAATGACATCTCGACGGTCATGCCCTTACTTTGTCTCTGGTCGTCAGGAATTTGTGTTTAGTTCTAAACATCATTTGAAACTAGTCGATTTCGAAACATAGAAAAAGCACGTCATCATGACACAGGTTCAAGGGGAGTCTTTATGAATTTTCTGCTACTGAAGTAGTAGTAAGTGAACACTTTGACAAGATTTGAACACGAGAATTTAGTGTTGATTCTGAGTTGATTGAATGTCTCTTTTAATGTCAACAGGTTATCAACGTTGAATGGGGAAATTTTTACTCCAATAGTCTTCCTCGGACGTTTGCTGATGTGGAGTTGGACAAGGATAGTTTGAATCCTGGCCAACAGGTGAGTTTGAAATTCAGTGGACCGTTTTTGCACTTGCAATACTGAGACCAACTTTAAGATGTTAAGAACTTAATCCCTGATCAAGCCAATTACTGTATGAAGTTTATTGTTTATGTATGTTTTAACTGCAAGGCTGGGCAATCTTTTTTGTAGGAATTCGAGAAAATGATTGGTGGCATGTACATGGGGGAAATTGTGCGCCGCGTGCTACTCAAAATGGCCGAAGTGACATGGCTGTTTGGGGAAACAGTTCCAGAAAGTCTCATGGAGCCTTTCTCCCTCTCGTACGCTCATATGAATTCAGCTGTGGCTCGTTCCATGTTTTTAATTGTGGGATAGAGATTCAGATGTCGGTTAAGTAATTCTCTTGCTGAACCAAGTCCTAATTTGAACTTTCTTTTCCCTTGATTACCTTGAGATACAGTAGTGGCTTAACAATTCTACTTCTTCATCTGCAGCACTCCCCACATGTCTACCATGCATTGCGATGATACGCCTGGCTTAGAGGTGGTGGAATCAGTACTCAAAGAAGTCATTGGGGTAACTTGTCGAATCCCGTAGTCTGGTTATCTCAATTGGCGATAGGGATTTATTTTTCTCGGCATTCTTTGTAAGATTTTTCTTGGTCTCTAAAGTGCTCCTAAGCTGTTCGAAAGGTTGTGATATCCAATAACACCGAGATATGTTAAACGTATGTTGGACCCGTTATTCCATGGCATGAATTTTTTATTTGTAGTAGAATCGTGACATTTGGTCATAGGAATAAGGGAATTCTATGATTGATGAATAGGGCTTCAATTAGTGATTATTACACAGAAAATTTGTACTGAAGATTGCATGGAAAGGGACATAAGAATTATGCATTTTCCAGTTATTAGTTTACTCAAGCGATCATCCTTCATCCTTCATGCAATGATGTTTGTGTCCGTAGTATGAAGTTTTTTTTATTAAATTTCAGCGAAGTAACATCTTATTGCTATAAGTGGCATGTTTTCAATATTTCTGAATTCCACTGCTAATATTTGACTTGACCTCTTTTTCTTCAGGTCAAGGACACAACGCTAGCTGCACGAAAAGCTGTGTATGACGTGTGTGACATCGTCGCAGAGAGAGGTGCTCGACTATCAGCTGCAGGAATTGTAGGTATACTGAAGAAGATTGGCAGATGTGGACATAAAATGAACTGCTGCCTCACAACCAGTTCTAACTCGGAAGCAAAGAAGACAGTCGTAGCCATAGACGGTAGTTTGTATGAGAAGTACACAAAGTTTCGTGCGTACATGGAAGACGCAATGAAGGAAATGCTGGGTGAAGACTATGCCGACAACGTGACGACCGTGCTTTCCAAAGACGGCTCAGGCGTTGGGGCTGCGCTTCTTGCAGCAGCTATTGCCACCGATTCAAGAAGAATCACAAGTTCATGATACCAAAAGCCAAATGAGAAAGTGCCTATTAAGTAATCCCTACTTCTTTCCCTCGTAGATTCAAGACGCTCTAGAAACTCTGAACAATTGGAAGTGATGATAACAGAAACACAAATATTGTTGTCAATCAAGGGTAGAGGATGCAGCTTGTTTGTAGAACTGCAGAGATGCATTCTGCGCAGTAGACTTTCAATCTTAGTTCAATCAAATTTAAAATATGATGGTCTGAAGAATATTTTGAAAGAATCTTCAATACTATTCTGCTTCTGGTACACAACAAATCTACGCGGGGCATCATTTATGATATGCCCAACGAAGAAAAGAGCCTTCACAAGGCCGTGCAGCTCTTTTCATTCACAACACATCCCGAGCCTCCAACTCTTTCAGAAGACTTCCGGAGACGAATCATGCCAGAATTATTTGCCTAGTCTCGCACAACTCCGGCTACAAAACAATAACTAATTCGCATGTTTCGCAGATGTGACATGGATTTTGCCATACAGCTGCCAAAACTATTTCATAATGACCTTGGAATTAAAATGTGATGCCGAAACCAGTCAACGTGTAAATGGATATATTATGTTTCAGAAACCGACGTAAGCAATTGAGAACTGTATTTGTACGCAACGTAAAACTGAACAGCTCATGAAGTTAAGTGCTCGTTTCCTCGAGTAGCTTAACCAGAAACTGAAATACCATAGATTCATAAGGATGGTGTTCATTGTATAATTGAACACTACATACTACGAAGCGACACGTAAAGTACAACCTCTTATTCTCTACGTAGAGGGACTCGGTGAGCCAAAGAATGTGAAATAATCGTAGACTAGTCTAAAGTTCCAGGATGGAACTCCGCAAGCAAGGCTGCACAAAGGTCCTGATTTAGTCCAACAACTGTCTCGAGTATCCTAGACCTCTGCCAGTTATCTATTACGGAGTACATAAGAAGGCGGCAGCACACTCCAAGACAGCATATCAAAACTCAGAAACAGGATAAAAAATATTAACCTAATCCAAGGCAGCTTTAGCGTTACGGTACACTGATGTGATACCTTCGAATAGGTTGAATGATCCTGTCGAAGGCACCCTTTCATGTAAAGGCCTGCCACCTTCTTGGGAGGCAGCTGGAGTAGTAATCGGCATTACCTTCGATAGAAGACCCTCAACAGCCTCCTTCCTTCCTAAAAGAGCACCTCTAATGCTCTTCATTCCGCTTGGTCCTTCGCTCGAGTTGGAATCCTTCAGTCTTGGCGCTGCAGGGTTCTTCTTCGAGAAGTCGACTTTGTCACTGACATCGTCTCTTGTTCGCCTCCTGATGGGTCTTTCCTTACTCGATAATTCGCGTTCTCTTGATATTTCCTTACTAGGCTTCATCAGAAGGCTGGTCTCTGTCGATTCTGGCGCATTTGTCGACCAACAGGAACCAAGTAAGTGGTTACAAGATTCTCGTGTGCAACCACACGACCTGTAATCCCCCGTGGAATGTCGCCGAGAGTGAGCTGAGTTTGGTGGGTGGTGCACAGGCTCAAAGGATGCATCGCCGGTTTCCTTGTCAAGGTTAATGGTAGCCATTTCTACGCCATCTTCTCCAGCTGCGGAAGGTAGACCGTAATAGTTTCGCAACAACGCCATTGTCGATGTTTCTTGTGCCTTGCTGCTTAAAAAACTGTGGTCGTGGCTACCAGCAGTGTGCAGGTGAGAAGTGGATGGACCATTCTCAAATCTGCAAGACATGTGGCCACCAACCTATCAGACTTTTTTTTAGAATTAATTCTTAAACATGTAAAAACTGTACATGCAACTGTGATTCTCAAATCACAGTAGGGATTTCCCAAAGGTAGAGGATACAAATACCCTTGGGGACCTGGTCGCATCTCTCATTGACTGACCCCTGTAACCAACAGCAACTCATCTATTCATACACTTGGTTGGCCTTGAATTAAGCCTGACTTGGCTAAAGGTCTATGGCCGCTTATCACTGAACGGAAATGGGGTTGTCTAGTATCCCTTCTTTAGTGGTCTACAACCTCCCACTTTGAAAGATTGCACAAGAAATCATCTCAGAGAGAATAAAAAATTTGATCTCGACGGATTTGGCTCTTGTACGCAAAGTGATCTCTCAAAGAGCTCTGTAGTGATCTCTCAATGAAAGCACACTCCTGCATATTGTTTAAAATGCTTGAAGTTGCACGCAAAATGTATCACTACAATAGGGAATGCACAACTGGGATTCTCAAATCACAATACGGATTTCTAGTGAAAGTATACCACAAGAGTATGAGATCTGCAACCCAACCAAAACCCCATTCCTTACTTTGACTAACCCTAACCCTTAAGCACCTACGAGGTCTTTTCAAGCGATCTCGTTTCCTAAAACCGATCACAACTTGAGTAAAGAAACAACAATCGAACCTCGATCCAGGAGGATGCCTTCCAGGTGTCGGTATCCGAAGAGCCTTCAGTGCAAACATTTGCAAATCAGTCGTGAGTCCATTCAAACGTTTGATATCTGCCACCTGCAAGCACACGCACAACCAAATAGTGAGATCGTCTGCCAACGCACAACAAACCCTAACTTACAACACAATAACAACCTCCCTTCACAAGTCTTTACCTCAACACCATATTTAATGGCAACGCCGGCGAGAGTATCAAGCCTCGTCACAATGTGTTCGATGTAGGGTCCACTACTCCCCGAAGTGCTTGCTTCACTTCGTAAATCATCCACCACAAAACTAGAAGACGGCATGTCAGCCCTAGTCCACTCCTTCTCGGTTCCCGGAAGGCTTGGTGGCCCCATACAAGAATCCACTCAAACACCGAAGTGAACAAAAACCACTCAGATTAAACCTACACCAAAAAAAATTCAAAATCTAGCTCCACATTCAAATCCTTCAAGCGATCAGGTAGATCTGCTACTCAGCAATGAGCATACATCGCAATCGTCGAGTTAGGGTTCCAAACTCCCAAACCGATTCGATCCTAAAACAAAACGCAAGGAAAGCTCAGAAATACTCCCACCAAAGCTTGACAAACTGCGTTTCAAAATGCAAATCAAATGCGTCCACTGCCAGTTGGCGAGAAACTCCGGGACGCGGTAAAGTCGATCTAACAAAAGGGCAATAACAAATGCCAGAACAGAGTGAGCTTTCCAGTCTAGTGTACTGTAGAGATCTTTCGGGAGTGAGTCGGGACTGTTCAGGTGTGTCTATTTCTGTCTCTGTGACATTGGCTTGGAGTGTGGACAAGTCCAACCTTGAGGCAGAGCTTCAGAGTAATGGAAGACTCGCAACGCAGCCATTGCGACAATCATGGTTCTGTGATGAGGGAACGGGCAGTGGAGAGAGAAGGACGGACGGACGGACGTGCCTGGTCTACAGGTGTTGTTTCTCATCCATCCCTCTTCGTTTCATCCAGGGCTGGTGACCGTGGAAATCAGCCCTTTTGGAACCGTGTGACATCACCTAGTTTAAAAAAAACAAAAATAATCATTGGGAGTCAAACTACAGTACAAGATTTTCTCTTTCCACCCCTAATTTTGAGGATGAATAGTTGCATTTCTGTCCTACGGAGGAGAACTAGAGTGCCCTATGGCATTGCCACAATCAAAACAAAAGTAAAAGTAATTTTCTCATTTTTTTAAGAACCAAAAACAACTTAAAAATCCATAACTTTTCTCATCATGAGTTAGAATGCCACAAAACCAAGCCTATGCACCCCTCCTTGCCGAGAGCTTTCTAACGATACCAAAATTGTAACCAAAATATAAGAAAAAGTAATTTTCTAATTTTTTAGTTCATAAAAATACTTCAAAATTCAATAACTTTCACACTGTGAGTTGGAACACCACGAAACCAAGCCAGTGCACCCCTCCTCGCCGAGAGCTTTCAGACGGTACTAAGATTGTGACCAAAATATAAGAAAAAATAATTTTTTAATTTTTCAAAACCAAAAACAACTCGAAAATGCACAACTTTCACACCGTACATCAGAACGCCATGAAACCAAGCCGGTGCACCCCTCCTTGTTGAGGGCTTTCCGATGGTACGAAGCATGCGAGTGGAGGATGCACGGTCCAGGAGATCTCAACATGACAAACAAAACAAAACAAAACAAGCATGCTATCTTAATAGAAGAGATTCCCTGTCATCCATCGGACGTCAACGTCCATGTCGACATTCAAGGGTTAATAATATTGAAAACAAATAACAAAGTTGTGTCCTTGCTACTACCCTTGAAGATCATATGTTTCAAAATAAATTAATAATAATAGTAGTAGTAATAGTAATAATAGAAGAGTGGTTTTAGATCAAGGCCTTTTTTGTTTCTATAAATTGAAGGGGAGGAGTCTTTGTGGTGACAAGAAGCTATGTGTGAAGAAGTTTGTGTTAATTTAGTAATTCACCTACTAAGGGAAATAAAAAACATCTCTTCAAATATTCTTATACTACTTTTTGACAAACTTTCCTTTAAAAAAACATCTCCACTATTTCACTATAAGAGCATCTAACTTGACCATTGGAAAGCCCGGCCTTCAAGATCTCCCCCCCACAAATGCATCAGTCCAAAATTCAATCCAACTTTTGTAGAATGAGCACCCAATACACCATCCTATTGAGCCCATGTTGTTCTTTTTCTTATCTTGATTATATTTCTGTGACAATTTCTATAACATTTGACTAAAATAACAGCTTCTACCTATGAGAGTGCAAAATACTAGTGCACGCATAGGAATTAGGTTAGAAGTATTGCAAAGATATAATAAAAGCCTTGAAGGATGGTTGAATACATAAAAACAATTTAGAGTACGTGACTAATCTACAATCCAAGGTTGGCAATGAGCTAACAAAAAGTTTGGTTTAGATTGAGAATGAAGAAGAGGTGTTTTGAAAAGTAGGGAATAGTAAGTGGAGAGTAGAGCATCTTCACAAAGTTTAGACCCTACGGTTTGTCAACAGTTATTGTGTGGTTATCATTATTTCATGGGTTCGCACGTTAATTACAATTTATTGCATCATTACAATGAATTACTTTGCATTGTTGTTGCATTATTATGATGCATTACTTGCAATTGCATTGTAACAATGTGAAATGATGTGATAAATTGTAATTAACGTGCGAACCCATGAAATAATGATAACCACATGATAACTGTTGACAAACCATAGGGTCTAAACGTTGTGATGATTGTCTCATGCTAGTAATAAAATAAAGATCAAAATGCATTTTTTTACACCAAAACAAAGGTTTATAGAAATTTGATCATGTGGTACACATATAAGCACAAGTTAGTAAGTCAACTTGAGTCCAAACCAAGCTTAATAGTTAGACTTACCTTTTAATTTCAATGTATAACTTTTTATTTCTCTTTCAAAAACAAAATAACTTGTGATTTGAAATGAAAAAGATTGTTTACCTTTTAAATAATTCTATTGGTATTTATAAAGGCAGAATTCAATCTTATTTCACTATTGGTATTTATAAAGGCAGAATTCAATCTTATTTCACTATTGGTATTTATAAAGGCAGAATTCAATCTTATTTCACTATTAGTATTTATAAAGGCAAAATTCAATCTTATTTCACTATTGATTTCATATTTAACAAAATATTGGATCAATTTCTAAATTAGCATTGAAATTGTTTCTTAAAGTCCTAAACCACTCGTTATTATTATGTCTTAGTTCTTTGAATCAATGTGACTTCAATAATCACAAATTTGAAAGCAAATCATATAATGTAGGTAACATTATGATTTCAACTTAATTATTTAATAATAGGGCCCAATATTGACTTTAGATTGGGCTCAATATTTACCAAACCAATATTGTTTGAACTTTAGATTCAATTTTTTGAATTATAGATGTAGTGCACATTCAAAATATGCATTTTTTAACCCATCCAGAACTTTACTTAGTTCTTTTGCTAGTTGAGTAACATCTTGAATATTGCAAATCTCCCCAAATACTTTTCAATAATATTATATAAATTAAAAATTAAAATTATGTTAAACCAAAAAGTATTTCCAAAAGTGATTTCCAAAAATGAATTGCACAAATGAAAATCATTGTAAACAAACTTATATGGATCCCAATAGCATTGTTGAAGACTAAAAAATAAAAGCTCAAAGCAAACAATCATCCTTTGTGTAGGCTAGGGAAATTTGGCCACTTCATTCTTAGAAAAACGCTTTATCCTAGATTGAATTTGCGTTTGAATGTTTTGATTGATTGTTTCATATTTCATCAACAATCTACTTCAATTAATATGCATTCAACAAGGGTTTAGACCCACCCTTCTACCAAAAGATTAGTTTTACCCCCTAAAGGACCATTGTCCCTTTGGGGGACAAATGGGATTTTGGTTGGTGCCTACGGGCTGAATTTATGTCATGATTTTTTTAAACCTATTTTGAAGATAGAAAAATTGATTAGCTTTATGGGAATATAATTTTTTTAATTGGTGCCCAAGAAAAAAAATAATGCCCAAATAAGCTCAAAATAGGGGAGAGGGAGCAACAAAAAAAATTCAAAATTTGAATTTGAATTTGAATTTTTCAAAAAAAATTTCCTCATAAATTATATTTTTTCTATATGGAAAGATTTGATTCATTCCATTTGGCTTTGTCATGAGAAAGTTATGGACAATCTTGTTTTTCAAACAATTAGAGCATCTTTATGAAAAAATAACTTGTAGGCTTCATTTCTTAATGCAATTTTTACAATTTTTTAAAAACAAAAGTTCCTCATAGTTTAGTTTTCTTCCTAGAATAATCTCACCATTGGGATTAGTGCATTTTAATTCCATTTTTAAAATATTAATAATTTAGATTTTCCTTCTATCTAATACTACCTCTATCTTCAAATGATCTTCTTGTTGGACAAAATGTTCTAGATTAAGGCTAAAAATAACATTTAAAAAGCCAATTTTGCACTATAAGTAGAATTCAGTGCACTCCTTGCATTCAAAAAATTTTGAGTTTTAAAGTCCTTTCCAAAGTATAGTTTGGGAATATTAAAAATAGATTTTTTAGGACATTTTCAAAGAGCACGAATGGTCAATTAATTGTTGAGTGTGAGGTTATCATTTTATAAACGTATGCCTAAGACCACGTGTTGCCCTCTGTTCCAAGATGTAAGATCCTATAGTTAGATGTGCAAAAAGAAAAAATTCAATTTTTTGGCTCTTTACTATAGAAATGGCAGTTTTAAATGTCTTTTCAGTAGAATAAAGGCCTTGGTCCTTTATGGATTAAAGTGGTCTTCCAAGTAAGATTTCTTCAATTTTTGTATTTGTTGGTCTTTTAGGCATTTAGGGCAATTTGCAAATTAGGATGGCATTGTTGTTTGTTGTTACTGTAGTCTTTTTAAATTTCAAGGTAAGAAATGAAGGAATAAATCCTATTTGAGTTGTATGATTGTTTGTATCACTTTGTAATCACTATGTACTAGTGTAGTACAAATGAAAATTTGAAATGTACAATACATTGTTGATACATAGTGGTACAAATAAGATGGCTTTTAAATTGTGGTACAAATGGGGTGACTCTTACCTTAATTAAAATATCCATTATGTGACCGTAGTTGTAACGTGTGGAAGTAGAGTCCATTGCAGTCCAAGGAGCTTTGCACTCTCTTCATAAAATATTGTTGCTTCACATTTGGTGTACATTCAAGTTCTAAGATGTACACTACTAACATAATTCAATCTACAATAGGCTTGCTCTCATTTGGTCTGGAATGGTGGGTAGCATTCTACACAAGTCATAAGGACCCAAAGACTCAGATTGCTCAATAATGTTATGGTGTAACTTAGATTTATGGATGATGATTGATTTCAAATAATTAAAACATTCATAAACAACAAAGGATTCTTTCTTTCTTTTTCTTTTGATTTTTTTGAATCAAATAGGAAAAAACAACAAAGGTTTTAGTGATCGAAGAAAATTCTTAATATGTGGATTGATTCTTTCCCACCTCCAAGCCATTTAAAACACCCTCTCTTAGTAACACTTTGAGGCTATAATTGCTTACATTGTGACTATTAACCCTTTAGCGCATGAATCCTTTTTAAATTTTTTTTGGAATGTTTTTGTTTAAAAATCATTCATCATTCAAAAAGTGTTTTCTTTTAAAAGTCAAACATTGGTTTAGATGAACGAGAAGTTGTGGTCCAAATTGCCCTTGGAACCTCTCTATCCATTGTTAAAATTTTGGGACATCAAAGCGCTAAAGGGTCAAAGCTATGACTTATTGGTAATAGTACTATGTTATTCATTCGATTAAGCCGGCAACTTCTTTCTTTGGAATATTTGTGACTAGCTAGCTTGAAGTCTCAATCTTTTTATCTCATTTAAACTGGAATAGCAGGAATGAAAGTCCTGTTGGTGGCATTTGAAGTTGTAATCAGTTAATTCAAATATATGGGCCACTAGTAGTTGAATAATCAGTATATTAATTAAGAACATGGAAACATGAGTGGCTTCTTAGAATTGCATGGCTTATTGCTTTTGAGCCAACTAGCTTAACCCCTAAAGGACCAAGGCCTTATTTCTGCCCAAAAACACTTAAAACTGCCATTTCTGTAGCAAAGAGTAAAAAAAATTGAATTTTTTTTTTCACATCCAACCGTAGGATCTTATACCTTATTAGTATGGAAATGTGTGGAAAAAATTTCAGAAATTTTGACCACATAGATTAAAAGATATTTGCGTTTAAAGTGAGAAAAACAATTTTTTCAGCACCTTGCGGGACTGGATTATTTGACTTTGAACTTTTTTAACTTAAATTTTTTTCACTACAAAGTTTTGAGCTTTAAATCCTTATTGTGGTAAATTGAGTTGAGAGTCTAGGAAAAAAGAAAATTTTAAGAAAAAGCTTAATTTTCATGCTTAAAAAATTTGTTAAGTAGAAGTAGGTATGAGAATGAAGGAAAATCTAAATTAATAACATCTTTAAGATAGAATTAAAATGCACTAATCCCAATGGTGAGATTGTTCTAGCAAGCAAACAAAATCATGTAAAATTTTTTTTTCAGAAAAATTGTAAAAATTGCATTCAGAAATGAATTCTATAAGTTATTTTTTCAGGAAGATGCTCTAATTGCCCGATAAACAAGATTGTCCATAACTTTCTCATAATAAGTCCAAATGGAATGAATCAAAGCTTCCCATGTAGACAAAAATATAATATACAAGAAAAAAAATCCAAAAATTCAAAATTCAAAATTTTGAATTTTTTTTTGCTGCCCGGATTGCCCCCCGTCCCCTACTTTGAGCTTATTTGGTCATAACTTTTGTTTCCGGGCATCAAATGTGATAAAAATTATATTCCCACAAAGCTCATTAGTTTTTCTATCTTTAAAAAAAGTTTTAAAAAATCATGACAAAATTTCAGCCCATAGGTACTTGCCTGAAATCCAATTTGTCCCCCGAAGGGACAATGGTCTTTTAGGGGTTAAGGTAGGTACACCCAAAACAGCCACTTTTTGCTCCTGAGCCTATTTTCTATTATTAGAATGGTCAAATTTTTCATATGTTCTTGTTGGCAAGTGAAAGGAGGTTCCAACGCACCAGAGAACATGGCATTTGGATACTGTATGCAAAAGTTATTAAGGAACAAAGTTTGATGGCCATATTCGTTATATTGAGACTTTTGGTAGTCTCATTTTTATCCTCGACTCGAAGATAAATCATAATAACTGTTTAATTTAAGATTATTTGGTAAGTTGAGATTTCAATGTATTAATATATATAAAAACCTTTGATTTCCCAAAGGTTGCAGGCTCATCTTATCCTCGACTCGAGGATAAATCACTATAACTGTTTTAGGGTTGTAGTCTCAAAATGTGCAGATTATCTCATTTTAACGAATAAGGCCATTTTGGTTCTAAAAGTGTTCCTTCCACATAGATACAAAATTGATTTTGGAGATGTACATGCAATATAGATGGCAATTTAAGGTCAGTGGCACATTTGGGTGTACCTACCTTATCACTTCCATAATATGATCTAGAAATGCTCTATGTGCTCTCTATTGTATTCGTTGTGTACTTTCAATTTCTTGTTGTGATTTTAATATTTTGAGTTACGAGATGTATTATTAATACTGAATCATGTCCATTTGATAGAGCATTTTCAATACACAGAATTATAGTGAAATTATAATTGCCTTCACAAGCAAGTTACCTTACCCAGAAAAGTTACCTCATGATTCACCGCTAGTCCATGTCGAGGCATCACATGCAACTCTTTGAACTCAACCTTGAACTGATGCACTAACCCATGCCACCCAGTCACATGGTTCTAAGTTGATGAAAATTCTTGCATCCTTGTGCAATAACAGTAAATATTCATGTAGTGTAAAATGTCGAGAAATTACCATAGTGAGGTGCAACCTAATTTCACTATTTTCAGTGTAGCTTTTTGTCATAACTTTCTATTGTGATATCATGATAGAATCAAAGCTTATGATAAAAAGCTACACTGAATAGTGAAATTTTGAGTGCAGCAATTAATATGATTACCTTACTGTCACTCATCTCTGCATTCCCTGGACTTTTATTGCCAGTTTAACGGTCTTTGATGGGTTAGCATTCAAGCTGCTCGCACTCATGACAAACTCATTAACTTACTACTAACAACAGATTCAACACACACCTGCCCTTGGAATTGCGGTTTCATTCAGTGTGGTGCTAACCGGGGCTTCTTTTATTTCATTTTATGTGAAGTGCCAAAGTAGTGATATAAAAGGTTACTAGTGTGCCCTGTGCCGTTGTCACAATAAAAAGCAAAATTAAATTAATTTTTAAATTTTTAATTAGTTTATGAGTCATAAGAACTTTGAAATTCAATAACTTCCATGCTGTAGGTCCAAACGCTAACTAAAGAAGCAAAGTCCGTGCAACCTTCCTCACTGAGAGTTTTTTGATGGTACCAAGCATGCCAATGAGGGACACATGGTCCGAGAAATCTCAACATATCAAACAAACAAACAAATTAACAAAACAAAACAAACAACCTATCTTAATGGAAGGATGGTGGTGCTCCAAATTTTAGCATTCATTCACATTTTGGATAGAAAATATCACATTTGTACATATCACATGTCTCTAAATTTCTTTTCATCCACAATTTGATGGTTTCATTTAAGATTTTTTTTTTCAATTCAAAGTTTTATGGCAAAAAACTTCACAATATTTAGGAACACACGATGGATAGCTGCAGAAGATTGTCCCATTGAGATTTGGGAGTAAGTTGCCTTAATTAAGTTATCAAGTCTCTTCATCAATTTATTTTTTTTGCAACTTTCCACACAAGTTATATAAGAAACAAGATCATGATTTTCTTTCATGTTTGCTAACTAGAGCAATCACAATTTGTAAGGCAACCAATAGTAACTTAAAAGAAACTAGGGTTGTAAACTCTCCTATTGAATCTTAGATAGCAATGTTCATTGTTATCATCAATTTCATTAATTTGGCAGTATTCTACTACTTCGGAACTTTCAAGTTGTACAACATAAGATATAAATCTATATCTGTCTTAATTTTTAGGACTTTGTGTAGATGTATGTGAATACATCATAAGTTTTGGGGACGGAATCATGCCAATTTAATGATATTGATGATTGTTTTGCAACCATTGATGTAGATGAATGTTTGGTAGTGGAAACTAAAGCAATGGTGTTGGCATGCACTAAGATCTACACACCTATATTGTCATTGACAACAACTGCAAATAAATACTATTATTAAATACACATTATTTTTATTGAATTATATCAAGAACTTAAAGAGGATTTCAACATACAATTGCGTGCATTATTTGGACACCATATAAATCAATTTTTAAAGCATTGTTCCTAGGTGTACCAAAAACTATCATTAAGTAGGCTCTTATAGACTCTCATACTTTGAAAGGTGTCACCACAAACCCAAATATTGATTACACAAGATGTATACAATCAATCCTTATACAGATGTTGCATTTTGCATCGTGTTGGTTATGTGTGGGTACATATTGTAGTATAGTAAACTTGCCAATCATTGCATAAACGACATTCAAATCTTTCTCCACATAAATATAGAGACTTGCATGTTTTGAAATTTGATGTGAATATTGAATGTCATGTTAAGATTCACCTTCAAAAAACAAAATGCAAAAAGATTTCCTCTTACAAATTTTATTGCAATTTAAAGGTGTTGCACTTGAAATCTTGTCAAAAATTCCCTGTGCCCCTTCACCACACAGTGTGCAGTCATTGGGCGGTGACACAAAATTGTGTTCCCATCACAATTGAATTGGTAGTTGAATCATGTGGTTGTTGTGCGGTAATTAGCAACGGTTCTTGGATGTTTGCGGTGAATGGCTGGTTTCCTCTAATTCAGAACCTGAGTTTTTTCAGATTTGCAAATCCCCAATGATTTAAGATACTTAGTTTGGAGTTTGTGTTTTCCAGAATCACCAAGGTTCCTGGAATCTTTTCTTCCATACATTGGTGTCCTCCGGCAGTGACAGTTCTTCACCTCCGTTGCAACAATTCCCATAGTTGTAAGAGTAGCAAAGGTGCTTCATGTCTTTGAATAAACCCAAAGACCACACCAAAGCAAAGGTGCTTCAATCGATGTTAATACTGTTTCCTCACATTGGGACACATGTAATCACTACTGTAGGTTTTCAATTACCGGGACTCGATCCACCGTCAGGCCTTTACACAATTACACCACTACTATACAGATGATTGAAGTTGGTAAGAAATGTGACTGTAAACTGGGCATTGCTTTTGGATCTTGATCGACTTCAGATCGACAACATCGTACGTGAGTGTTGTTATCATTTCACAGTAGAGTCGTTGAGAAGAACACACTTCACCGAACAGAACTAAACATCTCATAACTCACCTCACTTCAATCATCTCTTGTGTAGTACGTGATGATCGAAACACAGCTACTATTAAATTCAACCTGGGAGCATACGTCTTTGTTTTTATTCCAATTGGCAACGATCGAGGAGTTTCTTCTTTTGCAATGAAATTGGGAGTGCCAGTTTCGATCACCTTCGATTCAAAGACTAATAAAACTGGTCTAAATCGTACTCCGTACTTGGTATGAATAACTGTGCTTTTTAGTGTATGCGAGAGTTCAGTGTGTCGGCTAAGAATTAATGCTGCTGCTGTGAATGACGACGATCGTGATTCACAATCCAAGAGTTGTTTATGTGCATGAAATGCAACTTAATTAACCTGTGCACTGCAATTCTCCCTCACAGCAGCTGATCTTCTTGGTTATGCACATATTTTCAAATGTGAAGCCCACCGCCCACCACATTCTAGAGTAGTGTCGATTAACCGCCCGCCCTTCACAGGAGTTGGTTGCATTTGGTTGCACTGTAGCTTCCCTGCATGCGTCTATTAATTAATAGGGTTTTTTTAAGTGTAAATTCATCACAAAAAGTGGCTTTTGTAGATCTTGTTGTGGTCATGTAAGAAAATATTATGATTGCATTGGGTGAGTAAGATGATGATCAGTTTATAGGTGCACTTTTTGTTGGTTTGGGAGTAGTTTAGAGACTCTTTGAGGCTGATTGAACAACACACTATAACAAATTTCCGCTTTTTGAAAAATATATATAATTTCAATTGTTCTCCCCATTTCTCACATTTGTATTCATATAGAATTTTTTTTTTAAATTCAACAATGCCAACAGTGCAAAACACTCATTGTGCTTGTGATGGGTTGGTTTACCTTAGTTTGAAAATGTGTGAAGTGTGCTACAATCAATGATAGTTTGAAAAAATATGCAATGTTTTAAAACATTTTTGTATAGGTACAATTAAAGAGGTCTAAGTGCATTACCATGTTCATTGTATAACCGCAAGTTTTTGTATGTGTTTTGATTGCCTATTCTCTTGTGGAGGTAAGGTAATAATTTGTGAACTTTATTTTATCCAATTTTTAAAAAATCAACATGTGTGATGTCCTTCACTAATTGTGATGGCATAAAATAAAGCTTCATCTTAATTATATTTTTTACAATAAGATAAATTGAATTGGCATTTTCCAAATCTAGGATATATTGTACGAATTCCCAGGTCTACGTCATCTCTTTTTCCATATTGCATTTAGAGCTTCCAAGTTGTGCCCCCTACATGCATAAAAGTGGAAGGGGCCAAAAATGCATTGCATGATCATTCATTTGGATTGCAAGCAATTGAAGTAGCAAGTCAAGAGGGGAACAATCAAAGATAATAATGTTACAAACATTGTGTCATGTATCGATAGACCATGGATAATGCTCTTAAGCATGATTTGTTGAGGCTTCTATAATTCTTGCTTATTCTTAATGGATTTTACTTTGGTCATGTTCAAAGTCTAAAATGTTATGCTCATCTTTGAAAAATAATTTTTTTTAATTCACATGTATACAATAGTTGCTAAACGGGAGCATACAAATAGAGTTTTTGATGGAATTTGAAGAGTAATTTCACAGTCATAGCCCAAGTGTTTTAAGGTTAATTCACACTAATACTAAAAAGGATTAGAGTTATTTCTCACTTTGTTTTGTTTTATATTTATTTCTAACACCTCACATGACAACAAACTTATGTAGTATCCAAAAGAAAGAATAGGGGTTGTCACACCTTTTTGAGAATAAAACTTCTATAAAGAATGAGAAGGTATAGAATGAAGAAGAGGAGGAAGTAGGACTTGTGGAAGTCTCATTTTCTGAAGATTGAGGATGGCCATTCTTTGTTGACATGTTCACCCTAGTTATTGTGCCGCATCCACCCATGTCGCATTGCTACATTCTCGGCAGTCTTGTTGCTGCTTTCCTAGGAACACAACTAAAAATTTACTAAATTGCAGGTGAACATGTCATGGCATCCTCCCTTCTCATTCTCCAAACAACCTTGAAGGGGTGTCACACCTTCTTTATATAGAAGGGTTGTTGATTGACTCCTCTTTTCTACTCTAAGCCTTCTCATTCTTAATAAAAGCTTGATATTCGGAGAAGTTGTGACTACCCCTAATGAAACATAAGGGGTAGTCACACCTCTTTGGAGAAAGTGTGATTTCTCTGAGAATGTAGAAGTGGCAGTCTGAGCATCTCCTGTGGAGCTTCCATTCCCCGTTAATTTGCCGATCTCATTCTCCTCCTCCGTCATTGAAGAAGTGGGTGTCGGGAGGATATAACGAAGAAATTTCCATCTTGCGATGAACCTTTTCACCTGTGCTTTGCAGATTTCATCGTCATTTCTTACTTCACCGTCGTTGTGGCTCCTCAAGCGACTGTCGTTGTGGCTCAAGCATGTAACTCATTCTCTGGTTTCAATTCTTGACACTTCACACGTCGAAAGCGGGTGTCACAGCTTCTTCATGTGCAACACCCATCCCATTGGCTCCGACTTTATCTCAACAACTTTGCATTTCTAAAGAATTTTTGCTCTTCTAAGAAGGTGTGACTACCCCTATAATCTTTAGAGAGAGAATGCGACCTTCAGGAGAGAGAGTACCACGTCCCCATTACGTGAAGATTGAGAATGGGGAGAAGAAGATGTGACAACCCCAGTGCTGCCATTTTTTCAACGCTAATTGATGATTCTTTGGGGGATATTTCAAGGATTTGTCACAAGGGATGAGTCAGAGGAAAGTCCCATTCTAATCTAGTCAACCTTGTGGGGAACAGTAAACTGCCACAAGTCTACACATCAATGGCGCAATGGCGCAATTCTGGAGGGGAAGGAGCTTGACAACAAGAAAAACACTGAAATCTATTTCTAGCAGACGATCATAGGAACTCTCCTTGTTCCTGATCCTTTGCGAAGGCAGATTGGCGATAAGCGGGCGCTGTGTTTTCGTTTGTTGTGAGCACAACGACCGGAGTGGACGCAACCTGCTTCAGAGTATTTTGGAGATACGGGAGTTTCCGATTCTTCATCTTTGGGCTTCATTTCGGAAGTGTAGTGTCAGAAGCTCTTGCTCTCGGACTCAAGCTGCCTCAAAATTAGTGAAGAGGATGCACGAAGGAGAAATGGCTGCGTGATTCTCCTCTTTAATATACCGTATTCTCCATCTTTTTCGAAAACTCTGTCAAGGATTACTATAGAATTAGAGTTATGAATCTTTTTAGAAAGGTAGACCGTGAAGCAAGTACTGGGATTGCACCATGCGTGAATTGAAGAGCCGAGGGATTTGTTTTACACTCGTGTTGAGGGAGAATTGAGAGCGAGCAGCCGAGCACTAACCTTTAAGGTACGTAAGCGTAATACGGAAGTTGCCGATAATTAATCTTTTGCTTCCATTTGGAAGTGTAGTGTTAGTACTGCAGTTCTTGTTATCGGACTCAAGCTGCCTCTAGTGAAGAGGATGAGAGGAAGTCGAGAGAGCCCTAACAAAGAAGAAATGGCTGCGTGATTCTCCTCTTAACTTAATCCTCTTGTCTTTTTCGAATGCTTAGGGTATGCACGCGTCCAAATTAGCATTTGAGGATGATTTCTTTATACTAACGTGCCTCAATTCGTTTGGATCATGTAGGCTGTTGAAAGAGGGTTCTGATGCATCTTATTGAGTTCGTGTGTAGTTTTTGAACGCCATATGAATAAAGTATGAATTCCTAAAGTGTTGATTATTGGTGTTAGTATCGATAGTTGGTTCTGGGTATCATGTTGAGATTGTGTACATTTCGGAGAAGGATTTTCTGGGATCATCTTTGGGTAAGAGTTGCAAACTTGCAATTCGGCGTCGTTAGAGATATTTGCTAGGGTTTGCAATTACATGCAAACAGTGCCACTGATGGAGCTTGTGAATGTTTGATGGTCATGCAGGTGATGGTTCTTACAGTGCACCCGAAGATTTTTCTTTCTTGGATTCGTGAGTTTGTAGAGTGAGGCTAGGAAACATGAATTGCAAGCTCTATATGTTTATGTTTCTGCAGTGGATATTTTGAATCGCATCACAGTGCTGGATACAGTTCCTCTTCACTTGCGAGTGCAAGAACCCCAACAGGCTCTTTATTCACGCCAGCCTTAGCTCGAACAAGCTCTTCTTCTTCCTTTCCATGGACTTTCCGTGGATTACACAGCCGCAAGTGGCAGAGGCTGGACACCTACCTAGATTCCGGAGCATTCCAGAGCATCTAAGGATTTCATCATCTGACTTGCATATAGGAAATCTCATTGGCTATGGAAGCTCTAGCGAGGTAAAAAGTGCCACTTGGCTAGGTTGCGAGGTTGCGGTCAAAGAACTCATCATTTCTGACCTCCGAGTTTTCGAACCTTACCCCAAGGAACTGGAGATCTTAGTGAGGCTTCCACATCCGCATGTAGTGCAACTTTTGGGATTCAACGTGGAACCTCGGCAAAGAAAGGCGTCCATAGTGATGGAACGCTTGGAATCTAACCTGCGAAGAGTTCTGAATGCTCGCATCAGGACATCGAGGGCTCCTCTCTTTGATGGCTGCGAAGCTATTGACATCGCAACGAAAATTGCTTTGGGTATGAGGTTCTTGCATGACAGAGAAGTTGTACACGGATCCTTGACTGGTGACATTATTTTGATGAATGTGCATCTTGATGGCCATTTTGACATTAAGATCGGCGGTTTTGCGTTCTCAGATCATGCCAGAAACTCATCCAAAGCTGAAGATGTTTACGAATTTTCTGCACTTTGCATTGCAGTCCTATCAGGATGGGAATTCTTAGACTTGAGCCCTTGCATCATTGTAGATTTGGAACTGAGAGTTAGAGAAGCAGTGGCTAAGTTAGAGCTTCCCTCTGGCAGTGGTGCCAAGCTGGCGGAGCTTATTCTCGATTGCGCGGATGAGGACCCAGAGAACAGGCCTGGGTTTTCTGCAATATGTGACAGATTGGCTACCATCCGTGCTGCATGTGATCAAGCCCGAAAGCAAACGACGGTGACAGAAGACTGTGCGTTACAATGGACCACACATAAAGACGATGAAGGAAATAAATGTGGGGAGATTGCAAGTATGTTAGAAACATTGCCGATCCATCTGTCCATAGACCCTGTTGATGTAGAGTGGAGGCAACCCATTGGAACCGGAGGCACCAACGAAGTGTACGAAGTGAATTGGCTGGGATGCGCATTTGCAGTGAAAAGGTTCAAGTCGTTGCCTCTGAGTTTCCGAGAGGAAGTGGAGTTTCTTATGAAGCTTCAGCATCCACACATTGCTCGGTTGATCGGTGTTTCTGTGGATGGCAATGGCGGATGGATCATGATGGAACGGATGGACATGGATCTCCGAAAACTGATCAAATCTCGCTTAGAACTCTTGCCCAAGGAAGGTCGGACATCGTCCCCTCTATTCAGCGGCGCTGAAGCCCAGGAGCTGTGTCTGAAGATAGCTCTGGGTTTGAACTTCCTGCACTCCAAGAATGTCGTCCACAGAGACATCAAGGCAGCGAATGTGTTGGTCCACGACCATTGTGGACGGTTTGATGTGAAAATCACTGATTTTGGAGCATCCCATCGTATTGGAAACCCCAATGTTGCGCACCGTGTAGGCACAACTCTGTGGCGAGCGCCGGAGGTCCTAAGGGCAAAGAGAGGCGAGCTCAGAGATGAGCAGCTTATGAAGACGGATGTGTACAGCTTTGCCATGACATGCTACGAAATCCTGACCGGCAATGCTCCTTACAAGGATTTGGATGAGAGAGACGTGATTGAGAAGCGCAGGCCGACGCTCCCGGCTGGACTCCATCCGAAGTTGGCAGGGCTCATCTCGAAGTGTTGGAACGATGATCCTGAGTTGAGGCCCAAGTTCTCCACAATATGTGATGTCATTGGTAGCATCCCCTTTGGAAATGTGGTGCCACCACGCTCTAGAGTGGAGACATGGACGAAACGTGTGCAAAGAAGGTGGCTCCCACTGAGCCGGTGCTTGGGATTGTCATACGGAAAACAAGAGATTTAGTCGATGGGGAGAAGTCTGGCTCAATCGCTTTTTCCAATTTATGGCTCCAGTCTGATGCATTGGAGTGTGACCTCACTTTGCACTCTGCCTATGGTTTGAAGCTGCAGAGAATTCAGATAAGGTATGTGCACCCATGATCGTCACCTAGAATGTACAGCATGACTTCATTTCAAGTGACGATTCTGCTTGCACATACCTTATACTACGATAGTATTGCTCTCCACGATTGAGAGACATACTCGGCACACATGCTCAGTGCTGAGTTCAATTTCCGATATTCTTTACCTCTGACTTCAGGAAATCCACATCTGCACGATGCTTTGTACAGGTGAAATTAGTTTTCAAATTGGCCCTTGAATGAAGCGACTCTCATACGTCTATAACTAATTGGAAAGGAGTGAAAAAAACTCCACTTGAGCTCGGAACATTTTATGGAAAAATGGTAGATTCAGTTCAACAATTTTTAGGTTTACGCCCAAGGGGCTGGTGGTTGCACAGGAGCCACTGCCAGCGGAGATGAGAGCACAAGGGTCTGCGCAAACAGTGGAGTCAGGGTGCAGGCGTGCAGACCTTCACCGATCGATTCAAAGTTAAGACTTGTGTCTGTAAGGGTTAGACGAATCTTGTCACTGAATGAAGGCAGTTCTAGCTGCTGCATACTAAGCATACTGAAATACCGGTGGATAAGACAACTGAGGGAGAATTGACTCATTTCCCTCAGATTGCTTCACATCCCCTACAGCTAGCGCAGAGTGTTCCAGACTTCCAGCTGAAAAACAAGTCCCACTGGGGGCCAGGGATTTATGACGTGTTACTGACGTCCGTTTCAGAATTCAGACACAATTGTCTGAATCGAAATCAGCGCGAAAACTGGCTGTGGGCCTTTTCATTCTGGCGTAATTCCGTGATCCCTGCTGCTAATGATCTTGCACATGTTCCAACAGACACAAGCCGGGTCTGACGCGTACGATCGCTACTGTAGTCAGATCGGATCCAACACCGACTGATTCATGATCCTAATCAACTTACAGGAACTGTTAAGAAAGTGATTAACTTAGCAAGCAGCGTGATAACTTACAGGCTGCTGATTCAGCTTTGAAAGGAAGCAGTAGGATGTGTCTCGACTCTCGGGATCATGAGGACACCAACGTCAAGGTGAAGTAACCATTCCATTATTCATTGTCGTAATTGTCAACTAACGGTCCATGGTGAAGGTTTAATGGCGTCTTACGATGAGTCAGAGGCTGGCAAAAGGGGCAATGCGAAATTATGTTTCCAATCGAAGGGAAAAAAATCTTACACAAACAGGGACCCTCTTTTGCAGATGGACATCACGTCCCCAGCCACTCAGTTCGTTCCGGGCGGGAGGTGTAAGCAATCGCTTATTTGTAATAAAACGTGAATCCTGTGGTACGAGCTCAATCAGGTTTTGTCATAATATATTTTACGCTCAGGCCTTATTACCTTGGCTTTCTCCAAAACGACACTCTGGATATCCTCTTCACACTTGTCACCATATCGTGGACTGCAAAAACCCTTGTCATTAGTATTGGGGGCCCAGGTAGTCAGAGTAAAAAGAGTCAGAGTGTAAGAAGATTGTATGATGAATTGTGCCAAAAATTCTTTAAACTTGAACTGGTGATCTTCTTATTGTCAGCTTCAAAACCATGTGCCGTCCTCCCCCCTGCCTCCCGTGCCAAGCGCCGCTTGCAGCTTTCGCAGTCAGTCGGAGCTGTCATTGACAGTGAATATGTTTGCACAAGTGTGCCTGCCATTTATGGTGCAGTAAGCGCGTTGCTTGTGCAGCAAGTAAGCAGCTCAGGAGATAGTATTGCTGTTGCTATCGGTCATCACCTTGTCGAGACTTTGATGTCGAAACTGATTGAAAATTTGGGGCATTCCAGGCGTGCTAGCTGTGTATAGTACAGGTGACTTTCTGTATGTCTGGCCTGGCTCCTGACGAGTGACTCTCCAATGACTCCGTCTGTACTCCCCAAGTAAATGAACCTGCACAGGTCGGTACAGTTCCTTGTCAGTGCTGCATGTGGGACGTTGTTCTCAGAAGATGCATCTAGAATCTGAGTTGTATTATCTACACTAACCTCAAGCTCAAGCCTCAAAGCTCAAGATAGACTAATAATTCCTCTGAAACACACGGCATTGAGGAGGACCTTTCATGAATTCAATCAGAATCGCAAACTCTGAAACTCTTACAAATAGGTCGACTGAGTAGTACAAGTTGGTGCTATCTTTTGGTAGAAGGGATAAATTTTTGTACAGAGTGGTGGGTGGGATCTTGAAGTAAGTTCACAGGGGATTGAAGGAAGGACTTGTAGTGTAGTTAGCCATGGGAAGAGCACCTCCGGATGGTGATGAATCAAAAAAGGTGGAGCTCAGGAAAGGCCCGTGGACTCCAGACGAAGATCGCAAATTGGTGGCTTATATCCAAGAACACGGACATGGAAGCTGGCGTGCTCTTCCCAAGAATGCAGGTGAGTTCTCTTCTCAGTCTTCTCTTTTTGCACTCAAGCTCTTCAATAAAATTGTCTCAGCTAGTATCTAATTCTGCTGGCCACATTTGCAGGTCTTTTGAGATGTGGCAAGAGCTGTAGGTTGCGGTGGACTAATTACTTGAGGCCTGACATTAAGCGGGGCCGATTCTCCGATGCAGAAGACCAGATGATCGTTCATTTTCACTCCATCCTCGGCAACAGGTCAGGACTCAGGAGCCCCTGCATGTTTTGCATTAGAAATTTGGTGGAACATAACCATTGTTGAGACGAATGGTCCAATATTCCAGATTCCATTAGGGGGACTCCGTTCATGCCAATTAATCTTGAATTTCTCCTTGATTTGCAACATCTCGTGTTCTTGAGCTCTAAAATCTCACAAGTCATTGAAAACCGAGCACATAGATACTGATCTAGAAAGCGAGAGCACACATTTTCGAACGCCGTTCTTTGTAACAAAAGTGAGTGATCATTTGAGTGTGTCACACCATTGAAACAATTTGCCTTTTGTTTGTGTAGATGGTCGACCATAGCAGCGCATTTGCCGGGACGAACAGACAACGAGATAAAAAATTACTGGAACACGCATTTGAAGAAGCGTCTGCTTCAATTAGGCATCGACCCCGTGACACACAAACCGTGTGGCGGATTCACCGACGTCGACATTCTCGAGAGCAATGGCCTGAAGCCCTTGTTGGTGTCGTCCTCCCTGAGCCATACCTCCCAGTGGGACCGAGTGCGAGCTGAGACTGAGGCTCGACTCTCCAGCAGCGTCAGCAAGCCGCCTGCTTACTCAAATTCCGACTTCCACAACGTCTTCGAAGGCTTGGAATCGTCGTCAACGTCGCACTCTTCTTCGCCACTCGGTCATTTTTACAGCTCCTGTGTGGATCATGCAGCGGAGTCGTGCTCCACTTCCAGCCATGGCAGCCATAGCCAAGTGGCTGGCTCCAGACCAAGCTCCAAGCTCGGCCCGATGGATCCCATGTCGCCCACCTCCATTCTCTCGCCACTACACGCTGTTGATATTCTCTGGGACCAGGAAGCTTTCTGGCAGAGCCAGCCAGCCAGCATGCTCATTGATAGTGAGACGTCCTATGGAGACGAAGATCACGGCTTTCTTGATGAGGAGCTGCAACTGGATCTCACTTGTGGCTATGGCGGATCGTCGGTACGTGATTCTTCATTGAGATTTATACTCCCCGGGAATTGTCGGGGGTTATCAGAAATCTGAGATTTTGTAGTACAATAGTGGGCGTGAAGAGTGGGAGGTGGAGTGGAGCAAAGGCTAGTTATCACAGATTGAAGAAGGTGAAAACGCACATCAACGGAGCTTTTTGACGTTCAGTGGTGGCTATTTTTTTTTTTTTTTATGTCTTGTGAGGTGTGATACTTTTCTTTGTTTGTTTTTTTGAAATCCTGCTCCCTTGCTGATTTTTTTAGCGTAATTGGATTTTTGGTGAAGTGTCTATCCCTTGTTCAAAGTAGTGAGGTTTTGGAAAAAACAGGTTTAGTGTGCTTCACCACCACCCCCTATTGGTCTCAGTCAATCCAACCTGAAATCTGCATTCCTTGCCGAGGATTATTCGAGTTCCACGGTCGCCGAACAGAGCACATGCTTGCCTGCGGCTTTTAGAGTTCAAGTTGGGCAGTAGTCATGTAATTAGCAGGGGTTGATACAAACCAACCCCTTTATAAAAGTACATTCTTCAATTGAAGCTTATGAATTGCATTCCTTTGTGATATCTCATCACATACGGTGAATTCAGTGACTTCAGAGTAACCCTGACGACACTTTTTGACTCTGTCAAGCTTTCCTGCTCTCATTCACTTTAGAGGCTATTGGGCACACATTCTTCTTTCGGTGCTAAGTTGTTAGCATAAGCCTTTTTCTGAATGTCACCATTTGCTAAGGATGACGTCACTTAACTTTGACTCTCGTTTTTGCAAATTATTTTGGAATTTTAGACTGCGTCGATCAGACACCACAAGCACAGCGCCGACACAATGCTTCCGTGACTTGCTTCATAAGAAGGGCATTACAGTAGAGATTGTTGCGACCACCAATCATAGCCCTTGTTTGTGTCTTACCTCTTTAAATTATACAGAGACAAAATCCTAACGGTGGCGTGGTGAAGACGTAATCAAGGATTGATGATAACACCGCAATGAACACCATTCAGGACTTCAATTCATGGCGTCCAACTTTATCACGCAGAACTCATTTCAAGCCAAGTGCTCTTTCAAAGCTGTGATTTATTAGGAGACCAAAAGGAGAGCACTAATGAAAAGCTGCCATTTTAATTATGCAGGCATCGTCAACTGTCTCCTAATGAGAGATCAATTCAACGAGTAAGCTTCACTAGAGAAAAGCCAAAACTACGTAAAGCAAGTGGATCACCTTCATGATGGTTGCAAATTAGTCAGTCAAAGCTGGCATTTATGCAGCACATTCAACCTCTCTAATACGCAGCTAAAGCCAGCAAAGTCTTCCCAAATCATGATCATTTTTCTCTTTTCTAAAGGTTTATCTTCTGAGGGATTCTCTTACAGAGGATAAGCTTTTGCAAATCTCAAGGAGCCAGTTGCCTTGCTTGAGGACTGATTCTTATAAGCGGGCGATCGAATGAATTAAAGCAGAAAGTGATTGATGCTAATTGCTTCGTGCTCCTCCGCTCCTCCGCTCGTCTTCCAAGGCAAAACATGATGGCCACTCCTCTGCAGGCGGGAAGCTGAGGGAATGCAGACAATTAAAAGAGCTTTTTGTTTTCCCTCCGTCGGTGCGTCATTGAAGTGAAGTACCTTTGATCAGAAACAACTTTGAAAACTAAAAAACTAAAAACATAAAAAAAGGCGAGCTGGTTTTGGATTCCTCTCAAACATGTTGTAGCATGGATATCATGGGATCATGGAAATAAATATCGACAGAGAAAAGGGCGAAGCTGGGCTCAAGGATGGCCTCAAACGCTGACATGCAGATTGGAAGAACGTGTTGGGTGTCATACAACACCCGACCAACGCCGTGACAGCAGTGAGTGAGGAGGGGAAAAGTGAGTATAATGCAATTTAAAAGCTGAGATAAGGGATGAAGCACACGGCAGGCAAGAGGGAAAAATTACAAAAAACAAAACACTTTTAAGTGCATTTGTGCTTTACGAAATTCAATGTGTGATCATTTTTTTTTTATAGAAAAAGCAAAATAAAGAAATGCTTGTGATTGATCGATGCTAATTGAATGGATCCCTCTTTTGTGATTCTCAGTTTCTCACTGCAGTAAATAAAGCATAGGATCCTCGGCAAGCATGTCATACTGGACAAGTTTTTTGTCCTCTAGGACAGTTAATTCATCAAATGTACCTCTCAAGTACATTTGATGAATAGTAACTCGTCCTACAGGACAAAAAAAATGAATAGTAACTTGTCCAGTATGACAACCATGATCCTTGCAAGCGTTGTTAATACATGAGTATTGAAGCCTGATTAGGACAAGAACGACGCCAAGGACGTTTTGTGTCCTCTGGATGGTCAGCCAGGTTTGCTGCAAAACAATTTCTTTTGCTTTGGGACAAAACTAACAAAATGAAGCTTCTCGAGTGAAAGTTTTACTCCACTTTGAAAGTTTGAAAAATTTCTTAAAATAAGCATTTTGGAGAAGTTTGAAGTTGATAGCTTTGGAATTGAAGGTTCTACTCCACTTTGAAAGTGTGAAAATTTTCTTTCATAGAACCATTCTTGTAACCACATTTCTAAATATGGAGTGACTCAAAAATTCACTTTGTACCACAATGTTCTACACTATAATGTATTTTTATTCTTAAAATGTATATATATTTTTGGAACGTGATTTTTGTTTGATATGAATTTTTTTTTCATTTTTTTCTTTAAAAATTCACCAAAATAAAACCAAAAAAATTCACTCATAAATAAAGAAGAAATACAAAGTACAGTATGAAGGACTTTCAAGTTTCACTATACAATCATAGGTTCTATCCTTTAGGGGTTAAGGGAGGTCTATAAAGCCATCGTATCATTATATGTTTCTTTGCGATTTGAAGGGCTTTGACTCCTTGGGAGAAAAATAGTAACTTTCCTTGAAAGATAAATGGAATTGGCATCTAATTGGGGTCATTTCATATTTTTTGGAACTTTGTAGAATTAGTTATGGATTTTGAAGTTGGAATCACACTAAAGCTCTCAAATTCAATTTTTGAAAGTATTCTAAATTTATACTAACCTATAGGGGTAGGTGAAATTTTTGCCACATGGTGAAACTTTTCTAAAAGACAGCTAGCAATGGAGTTTTCAATTTTGTAACTACATTTTTAATTTTACATACATTAGAGAAGGCTACCATGACAAATGATTTGTAAGCCCAAGGGGCAAACCTTGTCATTTCTATCTAAAATTTCAGCCCATTAAGCAACATGTGAAATAGCTTTAGCATGGCAGGCACAAAGTAATTTCCACCAATGTTTGGGCCAAATAACAAGCGGTGGTTAAGAATGTGCTTGGTCCCTACCAATACCAGTAATTCCTTATCATTGGACACACAAGATTGTTTAGAATATCCTACTTGGATAGGAAATTGCTTTTAATGTCCTACCTGTAATATTGTTTTTATTTTTATTTATTTTTAAACAAATGGAACAGGACAAAATATAATACTACATTTGACCACTCACTAACCCACCAAGTAAATAAGGAAGTCTTAAAAAGACTTGAATGAAATGCTCAAAGCCTCAATTCAAAGTGAGATTCTTGTAAAAAAAAACTAGTCAAATTTTGTCAATTTTATTTTCTTTGAAAATGCAATAATTAAAAAATGGATTTATAGAGACAAGCCTAGAGGTGACAATTTAACTATGGATTGCATAGGAAAATCATTGATTTTTTCAAATATTTTATGGACACTATATTGTAGTTTTTTGTTTTTACAAATTACTTATATTAAGATGAATATGAGGTCTTCAATAGGTTTGGGTTTCCCATGTTTATATGGTGGAAATGCATGATTGTTGAGCTATGAATGGTTACCAAACAAAAAGATATCTTTTTTTGCCCCAAAAAATCATATTGTTGAAAGACTAGCTTTTGAATGCAGTATAAAGTAAGAAGGGGTCACAAAATCATTTCATCTACCATTGAAGTCAATATTTTCTAAACTAAGGCACTTCATGATGCAATTTTTTTATAAATGATTGACTATGAATGTTTTTGGTCCATGAGTCTCTAGAATTGTTGTCAAACCTATGTACCTCTCAAGATGGACTTGACTATTATTTCAAGGAACTCAATTTTTTTTCATAAAAAATCAAAGTCAATGGTATCCACCTTTAGACTTCAAATTTTGAATGTCAAATTACATTCCTTGATCTTTTTTTTAATTTTTGAAGCTCTCATTAGTTGAGAGAGAAGCAACTCTCCCAACATCTACTCACTCTCTAATTTAACTCCTAAATGCCCAAGGCACCAAATATTGGTGTTGACAATACTTTGAAGTTAAATAAAATCTAACCAAGTTGCTATTTTTAGTACTTTATATTTTTGAAAAAATATTTTTCAAGTCTTACTAGATTAAGCATGAAAAATCTGATTTTAAAACTGATTGATTATGATTGTTCTATTCAAAATTTTGTGCAAGGGTGTCCATTGCAATCTTGACTTCCCATAGTGTTGAGGGCTTTTGGAAAACACTAAATCTTGGAGAAAAAATCATATTAGAAATTCATTTAAAAAATTGTAGAATAGATTTTGAGAAGCCATAAATTGATTGGGGTTATGTATGTTAGGCCCTTTATCCTCATATTTTTTTGGTGACCAAATTTTTAGACTTGACATGTAAAAAGAGGATTGAAAGACTTAAAATTTATTTTCATAATGTTAACACCCTCATCATTAAACATTATAATATTTCAATATGTAAAAGATATTTTTGTGTTTTTCTTTTCCATGGAATCTCTAACATGTTCTGTTTGAATTTGTATGGTAACAATTTTTAAATAATTGGTGTAACTTATCAAAATGTTGGCTTTTTGTTCAATTTAGAGCAAATTTTTAGAAGCTCGAAAAAGGCCTTGGGCATTTAGGGATTAAAGAAGGCCATAAGGTCGCATTACACATTAAATTGCATACTTTCTAAAACCATACACGTCAGATTCTTGCCTAAAGTGTACTTCCACTATTCATGAGAATCTATGGTTGGTTACCCTAAATCCCATTTCTAGCACTTTGAAAATTTGTAGTTTATTCATGTGATGTCCAAAAAATGCACTCTTAGAGAATCTAAAATCCCCTTTTGGCTTCCAACAAGATCCCACCAAAAGTTTTTTGATATAATAATGACAACCAT
Source organism: Climacium dendroides (assembly GCA_950106755.1). NCBI lineage: Eukaryota > Viridiplantae > Streptophyta > Bryopsida > Hypnales > Climaciaceae > Climacium > Climacium dendroides. The sequence continues at coordinate 27,181,497 of OX467084.1, read as the reverse complement.
TCTAAATTGCTTATTTGTGCAATTTCAGTTGTAGTTACTTCACAAGGTTACTTTTGTACTAAGGTAGCTAACCCATTTCCAACCACTTAAGCAATTATGCATATTTCAGACTGCAAGTTTTTTGAATGCAAAAATTTCCCCATGCACAAAAATAGAGTTTGGAAAGATTGTAGAATTATATTATACAAAATATAATTATTATGATTTTTTAGTGAAAGATTTTCTTTGCCCTGTAATGGTGATATAGACCTTTCAATTTCTGACCATAAGCTGATTGCTGAGTCGACCAAGGACTGGTTGCAATATTGATAGCCTTACATCTAATCATAGTGCGCCACAACTGCTCCTTGAACTCCACAAGTTCATGGAAAGAGAGCAATCTACAGATTGGAAATGGGGTGATGGTTGGAAATGGGTCGGCTACTGTAGAGATGGAGTGTCCTACGTTGCATCATTGGTGAAAAAGTTGCAATCTAAAAATGACCTGTAATCTAACACAGAGGTACATTTTGCTTTCTATCTTGCTGCCACAAACGCATGAGCCTTGGCACAGACTGCAGCTGCTGCAGAGCAATGAAACCATATGATAGGCTCTCAGAGTATCATAAAGTTAACTTATCTTATTTGTTGACTCGACAAAACAAGCAAGCATGATCAATGATAGGCTACTGCACGGCAACAATTTTGGCAAAAAAAACTTTCTCTGTGACTGTCAAAGTGTACTCATTCTTCTCTGCCATTTTTTTTTTACACATAAGGTAGGTACACCCAAAACCGCCACTTTTTGCTACTGAGCCTAATTTCTGAGCTATTATTAGACTGATCAAATTTTCATATGTTCTTGTTGGCAAGTGAAAGGAGTTTCCAATGCACCAGAGAACGTGGCATTTGGATACTATATGCAAAAGTTAGTAAGGAACCAAGTTGGGTTCTGAAAGCGTTTCTTCCACATAGGTACAGAACTGATTTTGGAGATGTACATACAGTATAGATGGCGGTTTAAGGTCAGTGGCACATTTGGGTGTACCTACCTTACAGTATGAAACATCTTCTTTGCAAAAAAAAATTTGACACAAATAAAGGGAATCTTTATTGCAAGAGAGAAAAAAAAAGAGCCCAGTTGTTTGTAGCCTTGGTTAGGGGCAAGCAACCTAAAGTACAAAGCAAGAACGCCCAAGAGGGTGCCTAAGGGGGTTGAATGACAAATCCGGCCCTAGGGCTGGATGATGGTTGGCGACCTCCCAACACCGAGGGTGTTTACTATAAGGTAAGGCAGCCCATTGCGGTCAAATGACCCATTGTGGTTGCCTAAGATATGACCCATTGTGGGTTTCTTTCAGGATGTGGGATGTGAACAACAATGCATGTTTTACATGACAGCAATGGAGTAAATACTGACCTCATTAGGAACTTTTAAGTTTTCAGTGTGAAGTCCATTGTGAAAATTGACTTTTTTGGCCTTCTGTAATAGAAAATATTTTGACTACATTAGGTAGTAAGATGAGCATTACAGATTTAGATTTTGTTGGTCTTAAAGTAGTCTACAGACTCTTTTGGGCTCAATGTTTCAGAAATTCCTAGCAAATTCATATTTTGTCAAAAAAATTTAATTTCAATTGCACTTGTTGTTTCTCACACTTGTACTAATGTGGACAAAAAATTGAAAAATTTTAGCAACAAGATGATGCCAAACTCCTTATTCTGACTACAATGGGTTGGTTTACCTTAAAGCCTACTACTCTATCCAATTTTTTCTACAATTGAACACCGATTAATTGGTGCCTAAATAATTTTTATTTATTTTAAAATGGTTATGATGTGTAAGGTGGATACTCCTCCAACTGCCACTTTTTACTATAGTGCCTAGTAACTACCGGTGTTATTAGATTGACTAAATTTTCACAATTGTTTGTTAGCTAGGGAATGGAGGTTCCAATGCACTAAAGGATGAGGCATTTGGATATCATATGCAAAAGTTATGTAGGGTCAAAGTTTTCTTTGGTAGCTAGATGTTGTGTAACTCCTAAATGCCCAAGGCCTTTTTTGAGTGAGTTTCTTGAAATTCGCTCTAAATTGAACAAAAAGCCAACATTTTGATAAGTCTTTTTAAAATAAATAAATTTGTATCCATACAAATTCAAACTAGACATGTGTAAAGATCACATGGGAAAAGAAAACACAACAATATCACTCATAGATTGAAAGATTGTAATGTTTGATCACGAGGGTGTTAAAATTTGTAAAGGTGATTTGAAGTCTATCAATACTCTTTCACATGTCATATGTCAAAACTAAAATTTTAGTCACCAAAAAAACATGAGGTTAAAGGGCATAATATGTATAACCCCAATTAACTTTTCTACGATTTTTTAAAATGAATTTCTAATGTGATTTTTTTCCTCCAAGTTTTAAAGTATTTGAGGCTCATTTCTAAGACAATCAAGATTTGCAACTCTACTTAACAACTTGAAATAGGTTGAAATAATGTTATTTTCATCCAAGATTTCAAATATTTTGTCCAATTGGAAGATTGTTTTGGGACAAAGGGAGCACAAGGATCTTGCCTAAAAAAATTGAGGACTAAAAATAATGTATATGTGAAATATGACTAGCAAAGAGTAATACAAAGTTTTTTTCAAGGTTGCTTAGATTTTTGACAATGTGGTTGTATTGAGCTTTCTAGTCCCATAATTCAAATTCTACTTTGCAAAAAAATCTAAAGACTTCAAATTTGAGTAAAGCCTCAAGCTAAGAAAAAGTATGCAAATTTCAAAGCAAGACAATACTTTGCTTTGCTTGTCCAAATTAGAAGTAAAATTAAATTTAAATATCCTTTTAACCAACAATTGGATGTTTGTAAAAATTAGATTCCCTAGAAGGTCATTTGATTTTTAATCTAAAAAAAATCAAAATCTAATACTTCACTTTGGATGCCCTAGATATCTTGAAAACCATTTTGGATTTATAAAAGCTTTAGAGGTTACATTTGGAGCTAGTTTATCAAAAAAAATAGTATATGTTGAGTACTATAAGAAATAAAGAATGTTTCATTTTTCATGATTTCTTTTCACACTTGAGTTAATATTATATAGTAAAGATGCTACAGACTTGGGTAATACAATGGTGATGCACCAAAGTTTATATATATATATATTGATACAAATGAAAATCAATCCTTTTGAAGGAAGGGAAAAAAGTAGTGAAGAGAGTATTAAAAAGTGCATGTTTGATTAGAATCTAGAAAAAAGAAGTGAATATATTGTAGCATAAAATACTATGCACTCAAAATTACATGTCAAATCAATGCCCTCAATCTTGGAAAAGTGGATAGAATTTTCTTTTTAAAATTCACTCCTTGTGCTCGAATTAAATCCAAGTTCATACAAACAAATATGGATGTAGATACTCATTATCTTATACCTTTTAGACATTAGGACTACATATTATTCCTAAAAATAATAAATTGGAAAAGGGCTTCTCACTTTCAAGTCTTTCACCATGCACACACTTCCTCTTCTAGAATAATGCTAGTTTATCACATATTGATTAGAAGTCCTCATTGAGATTATTACTGTACCCATTAGTTAAAGTCGGCAATTATTTTTTCTATTGTACAAATCCTAGATTTGTTGGGATTTTATTTTAAAAAAATTTATATGGGAAGAAAAGAACCTTTTCATTTTGAAGTATTTGCCAAATCACATTTTCCAAATTTAATTAATTATCCAACAAGGAATGCCAACCTTGACCATCCGGTGCAATATAATCACTCTTTCTTGCAATGAAATGAAATTTCTTTCATTTTCTCAAAAGCAAAAAAAAGATAAAGATGAAAATAAAGATAAAGAAAAGGCTACTGTCATCTGGCACCGCCTTCTCCTAGTTGCAACTTGCAAGGCAGCTGTGCATAAGCCTGCAAATTGGCTTTTACTTTAACTTTTTCTCTGGAAAAGTGAATCCACGCTTTCTAATTGATACCCTGCAGGTCTGCACGGAGTCTCGTCTGTTTGGCTGCATGGGGTGTTGAAAACCGGGATGATTGATAGTCTGTCGATGTACTAGGTGTTGCTGATAACCTGACAAACTGACACTCTGCAGGGTTCTAGGAGACAACTTCAGAGATGCCGGGTAACTTGAAAAAGTAACATACTGTATTGGCTTTTACTTGATCTTTTTCTCTGAAAAAGTGAATTCACACGGCTTTCTAATTGATACCCTGCAAGCCTGCACGGAGTCTCGCCTTGTTGGCTGCATGTGGTGTTGAAAACCGGGATGACTGATAGCCTGTCGATGTACTAGGTGTTGCTGATAACCTGACAGACTGACACTCTGGCTAGGAGAGATGCAGGGTACCTTGGAAGAGTAATAATTTGCTTATGATTACTTTGCATGTCAATAGAGTAACTTAGGTAAGGTGTGAGATCTGTAAAGCGCCCATTTTTTTTTTTCAATTTTTTAATCAAAAAAGTAAAAAAAAAGAGCCAATTGAAGGTCCGACAAATTAATTTCGGTTATATTTCTTGGAATTTCTTGAAATATTTTTCAGTAAATTTTCCTTGAAAGACAAATGGAATTGGCATCTAACCCGAGTTGTTTCATATTATTTTGAGCTTTGTAAAATTAGTTATAAAATTTTCAAATTGAAACATAGTAGTCATATTTGGATTCTAAAACTTGAAATGTACACTGTTTGTACATTATTGGTGCAATGAGAAAACAAAATGTACCTGTGCATTGGAATCTAAGTGCTTTTATGGACCTTCTATTTTTGTTAGTCAATGTACTAAACCACAATTAACAAACTTAAATCCAAATACCTTTATTTAATTTTTTAAATTTATTTTTCAATATCCAAGAATTCAAATACTAGTATCAATTCATGTTGTTACTAAAAATATAGGATAATTTGCACATGTATCAACAATTGTATTTATATCCATGTTTGTATGCATATATGTTTAATTTTATGTATCTACATCTATACCTATGTTTATATTCTCATTTGTACATATATTTGATAGACTTGTATAAGGGATCCTTTATTTTCATTTTATTATTCTCCAGCCGACTCAAAGCTTCTAAGCAACTTGTGACTCACTCCTTAGTATTTTTGAGAGGATAATGAAGGGACAGTTATTCATTAACTACTATGTACTCCAACTAAAGATGATAATATCATTTAAAAAAATATAATAATTAATTGGACCTTTTTTTTAAGTCTCCTCGATTAATTTTGGATGAAGAATAATTTTCAAAACATTCAACATCCGCCATCCACCTACTCAATGGTGGAGCAAATATGTAACATTATCCAATACATGGTCAAGGAAATACATAGTTAAGAATGACTTTGAGAGTCATTAGAGTTTGTAGCTCAAATTTCTAATGTGGTATATATTAAATCATTATATGGACAATTGTTGACTTCCTGCTCCTACTTTTTTTAAACTTAATTTAGCCCTAAAGTTCTATGATGTTTAGACACCCAAAATTACTTCAGAATTCTTATTTTGAAAGCAATGCTTAAATCTTTATTTTTATTTGTTTTTTAATGAATCCTATTGTAGGATCCTTATTAAAACTTGTTTAAGTACATCCTCTCCAAATTTTAGAGTGAATACCCCTTGTATTGCAAGTTCAATGTACCTAAACTTCAAAATGTAGACATTTTTAGCCTTTCCAAAAGGTAAAGTTCTTTCTTTCAACATTTCAAAAAAAAAAAATGTCTTATAACTAGTGCGTTTTAGTCAACATGCTAGGAAATGGGTTGAAAAAATATGAAAAAAAATTGACTACAAAACTTTCATAAACATCCCCAAAAACTATAAAGTGGAAGAAGGTACTAAATGAAAGAAAAACTAAACCTCTAAAAACTTTTACAAGAAATTGAGGATTATAAGATCATTAGTCCCAATGGTGAGAGTGTTCTATCAAACAACTAGTATCATATTTGTTTATGTTTGTTTGAAAAAAATTCAAAATTGAATTCAAGGAACAATTCTATATGTTTTTTCTACCTTCATTGTCTACATAATAAACTTCTCATGACTTTCACCTCATTATTTAAAATTGAATGGTTCAAATGAGTTTGAGGAGGAATTAATTTTTAACAATCCAATAAACTTATTTAATATTTTTTGAGAATATACTCTCAATTGCCTATTTCAAAATTGAAATATTAAAAACTTACTACCTTTGTCGCAAAACGATCTTCTTGTTAGACAAAATGTTATAGATTAAGGCTAAAAATAACATTTAAAAGACCTATTTTGTACTATAAGTAGATTTCAGTGTTTTCTTAGCGTCCACAAAACTTTGAGCTTTAGATTGGGAGTATTGAAAAGTGGAATTTTGGGGGCATTTTCAAAGAGCACCACTAGACATTTAATTGTTGAGTGTGAGGTTTTCATTTTATGGCATTTAGTACTTACCTTAGACTATATTTGGACCTCTATTTCACCTCCCAAAGCTTCATTTCCTTTTGCAATTGGAAAATACCCAAAGAGATGCAAAAAAATAAGAACAAACAATGTTGATTGATCCCTCCAATCATTTCAATTGTCTTTCGATTGATGATTGCACAAATGGAGGAGGAACTACTACTTAGAGTTGTTTTGTTAGTCCTAAGAAGCAATCGAAAGCCAAATTTGACCTATTCCAACATCATAAAGTGCAACAAGAAAATCATTTTGGGACAAAAAATTAAGGCCAACATGAAGAATATTATGGGATGGACGGAGTATAACTTTTGCAATATTTTTCGAAATAAACTTAAACAAAGCATCACAAATAGATTAGGCCCAATTTACACTAGCCTTGAGGTTAGATGGATGGCCAGTCCAATTTGCATGAGTTTAGACCCTCAATCTGGCCCATGTTCATCACTCCAGTCCCATTTAATTTGAAGTGTTGAGGCCCAATTCTAGAGCCTAATTTTTGAATCATGTGCTATTGTAATTTTTAATGATCATTTAAAAAATAAAATAAAATATACATTTTTTTTTCTCTCCCTATTTTCCTATTTCAAAAATAGAAGAGCTAGTTTTTTTTTTATCAATTTTGAATTTATTTCCTTTTCCTACTAATTTTTTCTATTTCAAAAATAGAAGAGAGAGTTTTTTTATTTTTTTTGAAATTTTTTCCTTCATCCTATTTTTTCTATTTTCTCAAAAAATATTTATTTATTTATTTGAACCTTTTCATTTTTCTTCCTATTTCTTCTCAATATTTGGAATGATTGTTAGTAACTTAAATAAGGTGGCCTATTGAAATTGTATAAGATTCTTCAGATGTTCAATTCCAAAAAATATAAAACATTCATAAAAATCCAAAAACTACTAAGAGGAAAAAAATTAATTTAGAAAAAGTCATCTAATTCATTGTCTTAACAACAATAGATTTCTTGGACAAAACATACTCATGTATACTCTTTAGTGTAGCAACATATTCATATGCTAATACCAATTACTATTAAAACAATGTAGAACCAAGGTTGTGCTTGCCCAAACCCTAAGGAATGCAAGAGCTAGGAGTTGGGCTTTGTGGCATGAAGCTAGCACATTACCTCAACTAATTAAACAAACTTAACTCCAAAATGCATTTTTATTTTATATTAAATTTTTGAAGAAGTTGAAGTTTAATTTTTTATAAACTTTTGAAGGTAAGTAGGCCACATCTTGAAAGCCTAATATTAAGTTCATTTGAACTTTCATTTATTAAACCACTTTTAATATGAGCCAAAATATTAATTTATCACTATTATCTCCATTTATGCTAATTTTTTTTTAAAGTGTGATAAAAATCTTTAGAAATACTACAATTTTTGCAAAAAAAATTGTTTAGGAAAAATATGCATTTTATTTAGATGATTTTTATTATGGAAAATAGAGGTGCACCTAAGAATCTAAATTGTTTACTTTATCATGGAAAAATATTTCAAAAAATATTTAATTTAATTGAAATAGCAAACTAACAACACTTGACTATGTGATGGTATGATTTGTTTATTAAGGGTGGTAGCATTTGAGAGTGAATTCATGCAATTGTAAGTGAAGAGAGTTGATGCAAAAAGAAGACCTAAATGTATACATTATTGATTGTTCCATGATAGATGTTCTTTTTGTAGTTTCTTGTGAATGGTGGTCCCATTAAAACTCTTGAAAGCATGAGAAAACAGAGTTTGTACTATAAAGTTTGTTCTTTATACAAAGTAGCTATTGAGCCTACTTACTATTGTTAGATTGTTCCAATTTTCAATTCTTTTGCAAAGGAAAGGAGGTTCCAACGCACCGTAGAGTGCAACATTTGGATCCTATTTGCAAAAGTTATGAAGGATGAAATTTTGAAATAATAAATTTTATTGATTGACAGTAGAGATGTTCATGATCCAATGAAGGAGTCCAATTTGGCCCTAAATGGGATTTTGGGTCACCCAAAACCTTGTCCCAATTTCTTCCTTGAGGTCAAAAAGTTTAGCACCAAAACTGTTCCACATAAGGCAACATGTAGGATGAGTTGTTTCAACTCGGCCCTAATACAATGCCCTTGGAGAAGATTTGGGAGAATTGAGTGATCCTCTTGGTTTAAACTTAAAAAATTCAAGCCGGCCTTCAATCCATCCATAAGTGTAAACTAGGCCTTAATATGATTGGAATACATTATTCTAAAAATTTCATGCAAACATAGCATATTATGAAGCCAATATAGCTTACTCAAATACTAGCAAAATCCAAAATGGATACTTTAGTCCTTTAGGGGTTCAAGAATAAGAACTTGCAAAATTTACTTTTTTTAATCTTGGGAACTTGTTTGTTGAATTTTAACCCCTAAAGGTCCAAATACTATTTTTTGGCAACATAACAATTTTGGGCAGCTCAATACAAATAGAATTTTTATTCTTTTTCTTTGAAAATTTCACACAACATGTGCTTGAAGAGTAGCTTTAAGGCCCAACAATTTTCATAACTTTTGACTATATGGTTAAAAAGTTTTTAGAGATAAATCCAATTTCATCCTACAACTACTCATAGCCAAGTTTTCAAGAAAATGAGTGGCTAATTCAAAGTTTGCTAATGGAATTGGAAAAAAATCCAATTGCAATTAGAAAAAGCTCGTTAGCAGAAAACTAGTAAAAAAGTCTATAAAATTTTGATTTGGAGCAAAAAATAAAGAAAATAACTAAACTTGGTACTTGAAAAATATGTTCAATATCTATACCTTAAATAATTTTTTTTTTTTTTTTTTTTTTTGGTTCAATATTTGTTATGATGAGATCTTTGGAATAGTACATCCCCTACTTGTATTTGTGGTACTATTAGAAAGCCTTTAACAAGGAGGTATTTCATAGCATTCCAACTCCTAACAGAAAAGACATGAATTTTTGAAGTTTTATAAAATATTAGAAAATTAATCTAACTATTACTTCATTATATGACATCAGTGGTATATAGCATGATACCATAGCTCAGGGGGTGCACTTAGTTCTACTACAACAAACCACGTGCGAACAAGTGGTTTCTAATAAACTATAATTTTAACTTCAAATTTTGAGCATTGTTTACTAATGACTATAGGATTCTACTCTCAAAATTTCAAACTCAAATAAAACATGGAATGATTTCTAGAAGAGGTTAAAAATGCATTAAAATGGCATGTTTTTTAACTCAAATATTTTTAGAGAACACATTTAGATGATCATTGCATCAATATTCAACTCAAAATGAGCTTTCAATAGAGAGTTATTTTTAGGATTTTTTTTCATTTTTTAAACAATTTTTTTAAATATAATATAGGGATGTGAAAGTTATTTTTCAGTACTACAATGTATTTTTTTACTTAAAAAATTTATTTCTAATTATTATTAACAAATAAAAATATCAATAATTCAAAACATAAACTTTCAAAGTAGAAAAATCTATTCATATTTTTTCATTTCATTTTATTTTAAATTCAAAGAGTATATAGAAGGTCCAAAGAATTGTTCGCATGTGGTTTTTAATGGATACTCTAAGTGCCCCTCTCCCCCCCCCCCCCGAGTACCATTGAAAGTAACCTTTAAATGCCCAAGGCCTTTTTTGAGCTTCTTAAAATTTTCTTTAAATTGAACAAAACATCAGCATTTTGATAATTTTTATCAAAAAAATTTGAATTGTAACCATACAAATTCAAACAAGACATATTAGAGATTACATGGGAAAAAATACAACAATATCACTTATGGATTGAAAGATTATAATGTTTGATCATAAAAGTTTTAAAACTATGAAGGTGATTTGAAGTCTTTCAATCTTCTTTTAATGTCAAATCTAAAAAATTAGTCACCAAAAAATTATGAGGTTAACTCCTAAAGGACCAAATTGTATTTTTTGGCAATATAGGGATTTTGGGTAGCTCACTACAAATGGGATTTTTATTTTTATTTTTTTGAAATTTTCACGTAATATGAAGACAATGTTTTTCTTTAAGGCCCAAAAATTTCCATAATTTTTTATTATATGGTTAAAAAGCTATTATATGATATGTAGTTTATTTTCAACTCGAGCAGCTCGGGCAAAACAAAAAAATCACTTTCTTCATAAATAGACACTTGAAATTTATTTTTTTGATTTATATATACTGATAAATCTTTGAATCATTCCATTTTTATGAGTGAAATGGAATTTATGAAGAGTTTAGTTTGAAGGTAGTTATAGAATCTCTACTCTAAAATAAACTTTTAAGTTCTTTATTTAACTCAATTTTCAATATTTGTAAAAAAATTTAAAAAATAGGTTGTAGATTGTTTATTACAATATTACAACCATTGGGATTGGAATTTTTCAAGTCCATAACTAAATTCTTATCAATTTAGTATTTTGAATCATTTTCTACTTCTATCTACATACTATTTTTTTTCTATATATTGCACAATTTCAATCGATCTAATATTTTTCAAGCATATAGCCAACTTGCCTTGAAGAATAAATTTAAAAAAGCACCACCAACATGGGCATTTTTTCATAGAAATGTGACCTTGTGAAGTGCAATTGCTTGTTTTTTTGCAAACCCTCCAAAAGATTTTGTCATTTCAAATGCTAATATCTTGCAATCCACACGGTGAAAATTTCTGCATTTTATTTCCACATCTTCTCAAATGAGCATGCTAGAAGATCCTAAGGTTATATTTGTTTCAAAAGTATTTTTTTCCTACAATTTGGTACTTATCTAAAAATGTCTGTTTTAGGGAGTTTTTGATGAAAACATAGCCAAAGAGCTTTAGGGGGGTAAAGGACCAACAATGCTAGTATCTAAGCCTAGAAATGCAAGGCTACAAAATTTTAGCTGAGGCGTAAGTAGGTACTTTACAACTATGGAAGGTGTCTATAACATACATACATATAATATAAGTATTTTATGAGCATGAAAGGTGCTTATAACATAATACCTATAATATAATTAGGCATCTACAGTATAAACATCCTATAACTATAGAATTTATTTATAGCATAGGTGCCTACAACATAAATACCTATAATATAAATATCATACAACTATGGAAGGTGTCTAAAATATAGGTATCTATTACATAGAAGCCTAGGCTCCTAAGCTCATGGGCTTACATGCTAGAAACCATGGTTAAAGAACTGAACATAGGGCACAACCTCAATCAATTTATGACTTCTCAAAATCTACTCTACAAATTTTTTTAAGTGAATTTCTAATTTTTTTCCTATGTTCTAGTGTAATTGAGGCTCATCTCTAAAAATCCTCAACACTAGAAAATCAAAATTTGCAAAGGACATTCATGTACAAAATCTTGAATTTTTGTATGTTGGACATTTAGGGATTAATCCTTAACTTCTGAAGGACCATTGTCCCTTCGGAAGACAAATTAGATTTTGGGTAGATACTCACAATCCTAATCATATTTTGAAACTTTTTTTGAAAATAGAAAAACTGATTATTTTTGTGGGAATATAATTTTTTTTCAATTGGTGCCCGCCTGCTCGAGAACAAATCATTTGCCCAAATAATCTCAAAACATGGGAGATTGAGTAGCAGTTTTTTTTCAAGAAATTTAAATTTTTGAATTTTCATTTTTTTCCCATAGATTACATTTTTTCTACATGGAATGCTTTTATTCATTTCATTTGAATAAGTGATGTGAAAGTTATGGACAATCTTGTTTTTTAGGCAATTTAAGCATCTTCTTGAAAAAATAACTAACTTGTAGGATATGTAAATTTTGCAATTCTTCAAAAAAAAAGGTCCATGTGGTTTAGTTTGCTTTCTAAAACAATTTCAACATTAGAATTAGTGCGTCTTAATTCTAACTTAGAGATACTAATAATTTAGATTTTATTTCTATTTAGTATCTACTTCTACTTAATAATTCTTTTAAGAATGAATATTAATTTTTTTGAAATTTTATTTTTTTCCTAGAGTCACAACTCAATTCCCCACTATATAGATTCAAAACTCAAAACTTTGTAGTACAAATAATTTAAGTTAATAAGGTTCAAAGTCAAATAATTTAGTCCTAAAATGTTCAAAAATCTTATTTTCTTTACTTTGAGTGCAAATATGGTTCAATTTGAACAGTCAAAATTTATGAAAATTTATTCCACGGATTCTCATACTAGGTAGGTGTAAGATCCTATAATTAGATGTGCCAAAAAAAAGATTTCAAATTTTTCACTCTTTGCTATAGAAGTGGCAATTTTGAGTGGTTTTTGGTTTAAAAAAAAGCCTTGGTTCTTTTGGGGTTAAAGGATAGACTAGTAACCTTTGAAATCATTATTTTTGTGTATAGTAAATCATTGGTTTGAGAAAGTTCAAAAGTACTTATTGGAAGTCAAATTACTATAGAAGACGTCCCCTTTTCACACAAAACTTGGAGGATGAATATGGTAGAGGTACCCATTCCCAATTAGACCCCAATCAATAGGGTGTGTTAAGATTTTAGAGAGTTTGGGATTGGTTGTCACAAGAATTACAGCATGCATTATTTTCTATGCCGCTGATTTTCTATGCCGTTGTAAATAGCCTCCAATCTGTTAGTGAGCAGTTTTGGATGACTCTAAGCATCGGTCATGGGTTGACAAGTACTTTGGCCTTTCAAAAATCATAGTAGGCTTTAGCCTTTCACTTTCAATGCGAAAATCACCAAACTTTTTGCTATCCCCATCATTCATGTTACTGCACCTCATGCAATTTTTACTTCATCTTCCACTGTTCCTCATCATGTCCCAAATTCCTTATTTGATCAGTTATGGGTGCCTTATGGGTGCCTTCACTATAGTTCCTTCTGTTCCATACAGAAGGATTTTTTTGTCATTCATCGGCCAAGAAAACGGCAGCCGCGTCGTTTATGGGTTCAGTTCAAGGAAAATTAGCTGGTAAAGCTCAGAAGACATCCAAAACACTGAGTCGTAGAAGATCAACAATTTCAACTCTCCTCTTATAGAGATTCCTCCCCGTTTGTCAGAACAGCAAAAGTAGTAATTATCACCAGCACGTGAAATCAGTATTAAACAGAAGAAAAGAACTCCGAGACTAAGACAATGAGCACCGACGATTAGAGTAACTCCAGGCTCGATCACTTACTCATTAATTAGCTCCCCAATTGGCCGGTGCCCCCACAATTCGTGGATCCAAACGCAGTAAACAGACATCCAGTAACTTATTCCAGAGGCCCGCTTGCAGGAATGCAGGCGCAGGCAACCCAACCCGGTTGCCAGTTGCTAATTCCAGCCAAGTTCCTTTTCCAAGTCTAATTCCAGTTCAAATTTCTCACGAAATCAGTGACCCCGGGACAGGCGGGGCATCGTCGATCCCTTCCCTTCCCGTCGTCCGCCATCTCATGGAAAGAACACGAACTAATTTTAAACCGTAGACCTCCAATAAATTAGCATACTGCAATAGAATAGAATAGAACCGGTCTTCGATCTCCTGTACCCCCATTGGATTGGGAATCTGTGCAGATCTGCAAATAGAATTAGACGCCACTGCAAACCAAGTGTCACTTGCAGATCGGCTGCTCCGGTACGAAGGGGTGGGGACCAATGGAGAGGAATTCCGATTTCCCATAGATCGGCGACTTGGCCTAGGTACTTTTCGAATGGGGCTCGTGGGATTCCGGACTTGTGTCATCAGTCTGTTGGTGCTTGGAGCCTTGGACTGATGAGTTGCAAGCTAGTGAGGACATTCATTAACTTAGGTTATGATGAGTGGTCCCGAAAATGCTGTGGGCAGTGACAGACTAGTGGAATGGGTGGATTTTCGGACTTTTCAGTCTACTCTGCTTGGCTGCTGGAGCGCCCAAACTTAGACAAAGCCCATCCCTTCCGATTGTTCCGAACTTACTTAAGCGGCCCCTGGTGTGTGCAGCCTAACTTTTTATATATTCCCTGCAGCCCAATGGGTGCGGCGACTCTGATGAAGGTCGAGGTCTGCTGCCGAAGCGAAAGAACACATTTCAGGATTTGAGGCTCGAAATGGACAGCGCCTTTTTGAATTCGATCCTTCAGACCTGCAGGCGTGACCTTGTGTAGCTCCCATGTCTACAGTGTGAAGATAAGTCCAGATCACCAGAAGTTAATGAAAATGCATATATCAAGCTAGGCAAGCTGACGGATGTATCTAGACTCGTTTTGGCTGTCGTAGAAAAATATTACTGCGAAACTGAAACTCACAGTGAGGAATGGATGATGAAGAGAATCAGGGTGAATTCATGGGTGGCTAATCCCAGCAGTTACGTACTCGAAGAGAGATTTTGAGGGCCTGACTGAAATTGGAGATTGTCAACAGATCTGCCCAAGTAGTGAATTTGACAACAGTCGAATCAATGTGGTGTCATTTTACCCTCTTGGAGTGATCGACGGAATTTCACGAGTTTCATGCTAAATAGTCGTAGACTACCATGTGGACATAACTAGTTCAGCACGCATTGAAAGCTTTCATTGTTGGATGCATTTCATTCCAAGTCTAAAAGTTTCATTGTTTAATGCATGAAGTCGAAAACGTCCCCGCCGAGGACTTTGTGTTCTGGTTCGATGTACCTTTTCCCCTTTCAATGGATATTGTCCGTGTGTTTCAAGAAAAACCCCCGAAAAAACTCGTATCTCAGTAGTAATCAAACTTCTGCAGACCAGTTGATTGACAGATAACTCAATTAGTTCTGGGTATATGCTTAATTAAAAATGCATGGTCAATTTTCATAGAATCCTAGCCTTGTCAATATTGCCGAAGTGTCCAGCAACACATGGTCCAAATGAAAAAAAAAGTGTCCTGGAACATGATCATCTCCTGGACGGTCAATAGGGAAGACGAATTTTTTTACTGTAGAAGTGCAGTCACGGGCAGCTAGGTGTATGGTATACATCTTGGACCAATTACGGAATCAGGTTGTATCCATGAGCTTCAAACGATCTACAAACTGTGAAGAAATCTTTCATAAGAGTGAGAACTTGAGAACGTTGAGGTGTTGGACATGCAATTGATGCGCATCTCTTGTTGTTTTTTGGTCAAAAGAACGCAGTCAATTAATCTAGAAATAACTCATGTATTCGCATCCATCAACAAGTAGATCTCATGTGCTCCAAAACGTATGAAATACGAAAGCCTTGATTTAGCCTCTAATCAGTAAGTATTGGTAACAGAGAAGAGGATTCACATGAAAAGATGATTGACTGCTAGCTATGTCCGGACTTGCAGATTGCTCTTATTACAAGTTGTACTCCTCGACAACCAATCTGTAAATCGTGGAGATGAAGTACTGGTACTACGCATGCATCATGATGTGGGAAAATAAAATCTGATAACCAGGAGGAAACATCATTCTTCCGTGAGCACTGTTGAAAAGAACACATGAGATCGACACTGAATAATAAGGATAATAATAATAATAATAATATAATAGTAGTAGTGACATGTTCAAATTGAATCTGGAAACCGTCCAAAAAAATGATCATGATACAGATAGGTTGCAGCTCCTGATAAAGAGCATCAGTCAAAAAAAAATTACTTGATAACTTCATCAACAGTCCATATTCTGCCATCCTTCTCAACTATCTACAAAACTTGGGGTCTGCCGAAGTGCATGCTGCACATTCGCCCGTCGCAGCTCTCAATCAACGCCCTCTCAGTTCTAGAGAGCGTTACTTCATGAGTTCCAAAGCGTGGATCAAAAATTGGCATAGTCAACATAACCTCCATCGCCGTCAGAATTAGGACCGTCCATCTCCTCAGAGGGATGCAATAGTAGCCCAAAAAACACCACAAAGTATTTAAAAAAAAATTCGTTTTGTACTTCCTAAATCACAACAGTAACAAGACTCAATTCAACAACTACCTCGATCTCAACATAGAAAATCGAACTGAGGGATAGGAATGTTGTTCGGCAATCCATCAGGGTTCACCATGGGAACGCTGAAGCTCGGTTTCAGGGGAAGCTCCGGAAGGAAATAACAACCCGGCTCAAGTTGAAGCGCGCCTGCCATCGCCTCTTGCTGGCGAGACCAAAACGAAAGAACGCCTTCAGCTTGAGGAAAATTCCTGAAACTTCCCCTGCTACTACACTGCAACTCATTCAAACCCAAGCTCTGCGACAAAAGCTCAAAGCTGTCTCCAGTGTTGCTGCTCACACAAGGGCTATTAGTGTAGGAAGAATCATGGTCAGGACCATGGAGAGTATTAGTCGGGGAGAATTCCGTCGTTCCCTCACCAGGAACCTCACCAGGAAAATTGAAACTAGAGGCCTGGCTGTCGGATTTCAAAGGAAATATGTTGCTGCTACTGTTGTTGTTGATGATGCAACGAGAAGCCAGAAGACGCTCAGTGATTTGAGCCGACGACGGCAAAATATAATTCAAGCAGGGTTGGGGAGTTTCACACGGCGACACCACTTCGGAGTTCGTCCCGGAGCTCGCATCAGGAAACTCAATGCGGGAGTCGTATCCCGAGAATGCTTGCAATTGGGGTTGCAAAGACGAGTCCCACTCTTGCAGGAACGTTTGGAGGTTGACTGGTGTTTTCTCGACCTCCACGACGCCGAAGTTGGGACGCAGAGTCTCAGCAACTTGCGACTTCCAGGAGCTCATGAAACTTGTGCACACAGGGTTCACTGTCAATGTCTTGGTAGCCACGTTGAACTCATGGGAGCTTGACATGAGAGACGATTGTTGAGAGAGACGAGCTTCGGCTTCGGCGCGGGCATTCTCCCATTGCGACATGTGTGTGAGATTGGAGGAGACCAAGGGACGGAGACCGGGGAGCAAGTCGTCCAAAGCGTCAAAATCCTCGACGTTCGTGGATTTGTTGGTCACCGGGTCGATTCCCATATGCACCAGGCGTTTCTTCAAGTGCGTGTTCCAGTAGTTTTTGATCTCGTTGTCAGTGCGGCGCGGGATGTGACTGGCTATAGCTGACCATCTGCATTCCATAGAAAGTCACCCAGTCAGATTCCGACGCTTCTATACCACAGTGAATACCGTCGTTAACTACCTAGTGGCATTAAAAAAACATTAAGTTACAGCGGACTTCATCAATACCTGTTGCCCAGAATTGCATGGAGGTGAACAATCATCTGATCCTCCTCCTGGGAGAATCGTCCCCGCTTGATATCCGGCCGCAAGTAGTTCGTCCACCGCAATCGACAACTCTTCCCACAGCGCTGAAGACCTGCATTCACCCGACATTCAGCACCTTCTCCACAGCCAAAACTCTCCACAAAACAAGTACCAAACATGTACCATACATTCACCCAATGTTTCAATATCGATCGACTACCACACTTACCGGCATTGAGAGGCAGCGAGCGCCAACTTCCATGACCGTGATCTTGAATATACGCCACCAGCTTCTGGTCCTCATCTGGCGTCCAGGGACCCTTCTTCAACCCATCTCTCTCATCACTGCTGCAGGAAGAAGTCGGCGGCCTCGTCATATCGACCCACTCCAAGGTTCCCAAACCACGAGTTCTCCTCTACACTCCCAGTTGCACACCCTTGCAAGCACAAACTGGTTCCCAATCTTCAAAACCAGAAATACCAGTTCGATGTTTCACACATCCACTAGCTCCGCTCAGTAAGAGCAGGCCTCCGAGTTCCACCTGTGGGAATGGGAATGTGGGACACTGGGAGTGGAAGCACAGCTTGCGATCTGAGCCAGTGCGACCTGGAGTTGCATCAGATGGGAATGGTAGGAATCATCGATCAGGTAAGTTAAGGGGAATGGGCGGAACAAATAAGGAGTTTTTCGGTGTGAGCATTCTCAAGTGTTTCAGTATTAATAACTAGCATTCCAGGTCAACTCTGCCATGCACTTGCAGTCGTCCGTAGATGCTCTGACACGGCGCAGCCGTTTCCACCGGTGATGACAGAGCGCGCCCGGTGCGCGAGGGGAAGCCACAATTCAACAATCGCTACAGTGGCGCACCATCATCGATCATCATCACTGCAGCGTAAATTGTTTGGATTTTTACAGGTTGCTCATGGAATGATCAAGACAGGGCAAGCCGACGACACCCGGCCTATTTGTGCTATTTTCAACTAGATTGGTCGATTCATTTGATCCATTGGGCCATTGGGGTGACAATATAAGAAATAAGAAAGATTTGATGAATCCCTGGCTCTGCCTCGGATGGAATTGGTAAAATGCTTCAGCCTAAAACCTGAAAATTTCTTCAGCCTCGTTGTCATCATCCGGGCTAGGTTGGCTTTTGACTGTAAAAAAATCGCCAAAAGAATTGTTCTCACATCAGAGTGGTGAGTGTCAAGTTTAAACCCTAAGAATCTTTCCGTAGACCTATTGGATGGATTATGAATGTTTTCAAGAGCTAAGTGCTAGCTTGCTAGGTAAATCATAAGGGAAAAGTGATACTTGTCTATTCTATCTAAAGCTATGTACTTAGAGGGATTTTTGGATGTTGTATGATTTTATTTTCTATTCCAAAATCAAAAACCATCAATTATAATGTAGGAAAATAGTGAAGATAAGAATCAATCTAGATCTAAAACCAGTTTGGGCAAATTGGTAATGAATGTAGAGGCTAATTTCCACAAAAGACTACCCAAACAAAAGAAAACTTATTCTAACACCAAACATGATTTAGCTCCAATATAAAATGAGCCTCCTCCACTTGCCACTACAACAAACAAAATTCATCAAGAGTTGGTTTCTATGTGTGCTTTACAATTCTTGACCAAGATTTTGAATTAGTTCACTTTAATCCGGCAACATAATGAATGCATTCAATCTTGCCACCCATCTACACCAAATACTCACATTAAGACAACCCTACACTATTTCTCAACACTCCATGTCACTACTCCACGTTATCAACAAAATGATGAATAAGACACTTTTGAGTTCCTACTATGTACACAGGGTGTTGATTTTGAATCCATCATGTACCTCCGCGTTAGACCGGGCAACCTATTGTGGGCGTATTCCTGTAGCCCTCCATCTCGCCGTGTAGCCATCATCGATCAGCTTGCAGGCTGGAATCCCGGCGCGTCCTTTTTTCCCTTGGCCGGATTTGGCGAGTGCCGTGTCTGCACCATGTTGTCCCCGTCGTTTGCGAGGCGCCTGCACATGGCGCAGGTCCAAGCCCTTGTGCACTTGTGCACTTCTCCGGAGACCCACTGCTCTTCGGATAGGCCATGGGAACAGCGCGCATTCATTGCTTCCAAAAGTGCAAACGTACAAAACTCCAAATCCTTTTGTGCTCTCATTTAATGCTGTTGCCCTCCTTCAGTTAACTCCTTCGCTTTAATCAAACAAATCATTCGATAAAAACAAAACGGAAATAAGCTCGCCTTATCTCGTCCCAGCTGGGATGGTTCCAGACTCTTGCACTGAAGTTTCAGATGCAACTCGACCGGGGATCTGAGCAATGTTCGATCACAATTGCGGCTCGTTACAGTTTCTACCCAGGGAAGTTTACTGCCGGGAGTATCGATCTGCCACTTGGGTGTCCGTCCATGTGTATCTGGGTCACGCACTTAGGTACAACTGTGATATATTCACGCACTTGGTGTTATGAGGAACCTCACGTCAATTTCGTTAAAGGGACACGATTCCAACGCCAAAAATTGAAACTTATAAGTACAGATAGGTCTAAAATCTAGGACAGGTATGTATTATATTTCAGAACAGGCGTTATGAAACGGGTGTCTAAGTACTGGAATATCGCCACTGGACGTATTAACTGAGGGCTTTGGAGATGCATTCTGGGTCCACATTGTGACTTCGTTCACTTTGGTTACAACACTCAAGTGGGGATTATTGAGAGTTTTGGAGATGCATTTTGGTGCACCATTGGGACTACGTTCACTATGGGTATAATGCTCTTCAGCACCAAGTGGGAATTCAAGCTGGTAATTACGGAGCACACTTGTGAATGCTGCACATGACTGTACAGAAAAAAAACGCGCATAACCGGCAGTTTTAACAATGGGAATAACACCCAGGTGAGAACAGAATCAACAGATCGTTAAATTTTAGCAGTGTTTTTAAAATTTTAGCAACTGGTGTTTTTAAATTTTAACAGTGTTTTTAGCAAGTTGAGCTAATGATGGAAATCACAGTTGGGACCACTGGATCTCTTTGAGTGAGTGAGGGTCTGCCAGTCGCCCTTGGCATCCGAAACACTCGAATTTCACGAATATCTTGTCAGAGTAACGCTGACCCTGATGCAACTGAACCGTGCAGTGATTCGTTCTCATTTTTCCATGATTCAATTGGTTCTTTGCTGACTGTGTCAGAAGTTTCAACGGCCATTTTTCACATACCGGAGTATATTACTAGATTTCAAGCACCGATCTGTAAAATTCTTGAGAAATTTATAGAATCTCTGAAATTCTTGACTCCTAAACAGTCCTGACATCTATTGGCGGTGGATTACAAATGATTTCGGAAGAGCTTTCAACAAGTTATATGACAAGGATGGGATTGGAGTACATTCAAGTGTGTTAAGAAAGCAAATTTTGTCTAATTATTCTTCATTAATGTGAATGGCATTGCTACATGATGCTTGATAATTTGTGTGCAAAGGTTTTAAATGAGTTCACGAAGGAATAAGATGAAAAGAAGAACTTGCAGAGTTGAAAATTTTAGCAAGTCGTAACTTTATTGCCCCCAAAGCTCCAATTTTGCATTCCCTTTTCTACTAGGGACTCTTAGGGATTAACAAATATTGATATGTTGTGGTAATTTTGTTAACCTTTAAGTTTTGGATTACTATATATTATGGTCATGAAATAGTTGGAAACATTCACACTTGGCAATCCATAATGGAAATATTGTATTATGGTTGTGAAATAGTTGGATATATTCATACTTGACAAGTCACAATGAATGCATGTATGGGCATGCAAAAGTGTACCAATTTGAAGCCCCTAATTGTGGATTGTAATCATTTATGCATGATTATCTACTAGTGTAATTGAGTTGAACAATAGTAGAAAATTGTGAGAGAATTGTAAAAGTAAAAATTTTGTACCACCTTAAATCTACTAATTACTAAAATATATCGCTTGCATGCTCCTCCCTTCATGTAACCACTTGGAAGACACAATCATAATAAAGGTCAAATAGTTTGAATGTAAGACAAGTGTGCTCTAGTCAATATTAATTGTGGCAAGTGGGCAAGATATTTTGAAATATCATTGAAGAGAGGATCAAATTGAGAAGGTATGAACGTAATATGAAAAGATACAAGAGTGGAAAGGACAATAGTACTAATGTATGAAGGCAAAAGAAGCTTGAGGGACCTCTCATATCCCTTATAGCTCCAAAGTCCCCTTAGGAGGCAAATGAAAGTTTGAGTGGCTTTGTATGATGTCAATTTTTAGTGGGATTTATCAAAATTTCTTTTTAAGGTAGAAAATAGATTAGTTTTGTGGGAATATCATTTTTATTTCAATCAATGATTAGGAGCAAAACTTATACCACCCAATCTATAAGTAGCTAAATCTACGCAATAGAAAAAATCCACTTAAAACATATTTCAATTAAAATTATTTTTCATAGATTACATTTTGTCTACATAAAAAGATTTAATTCATTCAATTTTGACTAGTGATGTGAAAGTTATGGAGCATCTTGTTTTGTGGGCAATCGTAGCATCTTGAATCTTGAAATAATAATATATATGAATCATTCTTGAATCTTGAATATAATTTTTACAAATTTTAAAACCAAAAATTTCAAGAGGGTTTAGTCATGGTTGTCATACTGAACAAGTTACTATTCATTTCTTGTCATGTAGGACAAGTTACTATTCATCAAATGTACCTCTCAATTACATTTGATGAATAGTAATTCGTCCTGCAGGACGAAAAATGAATAGTAACTTGTCCAGTATGACAACCATGGGTTTAGTTTGTTTGATGAAACAATCTTACCATTGGGATTAATGTATCTCAATTCTATCTTTAAGTTATCAACAATATAGTTTTGCCTTTTGTCTTGTACCTACTTCTATTTAATAAAAAATTTAAAGAATGATGTTAATACTTGTTATATATTTTTTCTTCACTCAAGTGCCATTTAAATTCTGCAAATATGTAGTCAATGTTTTAAAAAAATTTACTACAGATTTTCCCTATTGTCCAATGTAAGCCCCTGAGGTAGGATTTCAAAATTAAAACATTCAAATTTTTTGCTCTGACTTGGCACTTCAGATGGCAATTTGGGAGCAGTTTTTGATTTAAATACGGTTACAGAACTTTTAGGTGTGTGTGTGTAATGTGTCAAAAAATGTACAAACACCAATTGCTTTGATTTCAAATTATTTACAAACAACATTTGCTTTTTCAATTGAAAAAAAAAATCCCATTGTCCAATATTCAACTTTTAGGTTTGCAATTTTGATTTTGTTCACATGAATGTAAGCTTAGTAAGTCTCATTGATTGCAAATGGTCAACAAACATAAAGTAACTACACCTATGGCATAACCGATATGCTCTAGAAAATGAACAATAGTTTTTGCACATTGGTGAAGGACTATGAATCAAAACACAAGTGGTTCCAAATTTTGAAAGCATTGTAAATTAGTTAAAAAATTTCAAAGATGCAAGGTATAAGAGGCTAAAAGTGTTATGTAGGTGATGCCAAAAATCCATTTGATACACATTAAGAAATGATACTAGTAGTATCAAAATATGTCATACAAAAAAAAATTAAAACAAAAGAAAGTGTATTTAAAATTGATCACTTGTAAAGTTGCCATCTCCATAGTAATATAAATAGAGTTGCTCACTATCCAAAATGGCCCCAAATTCCACCTTACACTTATCCTTCTAATGCTTATGATTTTGGATATCCTCCTTGATTAGTTTCCCTTTGAAAAGTAGGGGTCAATTTTCAAAAGTGATCAATTTTAGGTGTGGTTAAGTCTTTGATGCCTAAACATTTGGTTGCATACGATTCAAAAAAATTTACATATATATAGTATGTGCTTGCAACCTAGATATTTGTCAAATGAGGATTTTGCTAGACAAAGGCAAGAAGGGACTTCATGGTTGGCAATGTGTTTTTTTCAATGATGAGCTTTGTCATGTGATGGAGTTGTCAATTTTGTGGAGGTAAACAATGGAATATCAATCTTTCCCGGCATACACTACGGCTGGATGTGTTGTGCTATGTAGGATGCCATTCATAAGAGCTTGAAACAAGCACAAAAATCACCAAAACTTCCATCAATTGTCATATTAAAATATTGGGATTTCAAATCGACTTGTGCTCAATACTCAACCAAACATTTTGAGTGTAAGCTTGTTAGAATACTCCAAAAATGTGCTTCTAATGAACTAGAATACGCCTTGTAGCTCAAAGTGATGAAATCAAAGCAAACAATGAAATAATTGGTTGTTGACTTTTCAACGCTAACACGCATTGTCCCTTTGGCAATCTGTCACCATTGCCATTACAAATTGCAATTCATAGCCTTCTTACCTTTCAACTTGCTTCCTACATCCTTTGATCATGAAGATAAAAGATTGTGATTGAAAAATGTACATCCAATTATGTACGATAACCTATTTGCCACTAGTGCGGTTCATCTATTATCTAATATATAGTAGAAGCTACAAAGTACTAACAAGATGTTTGTTTATTTTGGACAACTATAAACAAATCAATATCCATATTCTCATTCTTAGAATTGCATGTTTACATGTATGTTTTTGAAGCAGGACTTAAATTGGATTTGTAGTTGGCCAACTTGTTGGTCCACATATATGCAATGTGTGACTAAGTATGAACAATGTGCAACTTGTATTTGACAAAATGAAGGAACATGACATGGAATGTGATAATTGGCAAGGAAGCATATTGATTGTTTTTCTAAATGGTTCAAAAAGGCTTCAAACCCGATGCAATCACATATATGAACATTTTGAATGTATATGCAAGCAAAGGGGTTTTGAAGTGGGTGAAAGGAATGCATGGCTATGCACATGAAGCTTGTGTTTATTCAAATATGCTAGTATTCTTACACAATATTCTTAGATAGAATTCATCAAAATACAGTAGCTACCTCCCAAAATATCAAATAAGACTCCAAAAATTCTATCAACGGGAATGCCATGAAATGATTCAAACACCATGACAAAAGAAACTAAATTCCAAGCTGCAAGCCCTACAAAGGAGAATGCATATGTCCTTCTCACCTCCGCCTAACAAAACCATCACATGACAAATCTTCAAGTTACAACAACACATTGTATGTAGAGTTTTTTCATATTGTACACCGTAGGCCATTTCTTCTTTGGTTCAGCATCAAAGGATTAATCAGTTCTGTAAGGAATAATTATCAACTAATTGTATGCAAATCCAAATGATAAGGTGATTTTTACAATTAGCTCAAGCCCCTAAAACCACTAGTAAATGTGCTCAACTTTCAAATTTAACTTGAAAGTGTCCATAAATCCATCTTCTACATAATGAACATTGTGGTATTGACAAATATTTTTTTTAGACATTTTCTTAGACATTGTTTTTTTATCTCTAATTATTTGCTTGGTATAAATTCACTACCCAAAGTCCCATGACAGGAGTCAACCCACAACAGTGTAAAGTGACTGTTTTTTTCCTTGATATCGTATCACGTGACAGACTTTTACATGATCCTGTGTATACTATTTTTCAATAATAACAACCATAATAATTCTTATTCTTTTTCTTTGGAAACAAATCAACCTGACCGGCTCTTTCAATTATTTTTCTTGCTACATAATCTTAAGTAGAAAGTCTTCTCTTTTTCATTTGGACAATATAAAACTCTTGGAATCATAAAGTAAGTTACAAATTTATACTATTCAACTGTTGCCATATTGGGTCAAAAAGGTCTGCCATACACAAGTTATGTATATATATCAAGCTTTCATTAATTAAGAATCATCAATTCACCATCATAATCTTCTGAAAAAGCGCTGTTTAGAATCCATCAATTTGTTCTCTTAACTTATGACATTTGCTGACTGATTGATAGCATACTAAAGCAAAATATTTCCTAGGCACCCAAAAAAAAGGGGGGGGAAAAGAAAAGAGAGTATAAAAATGTAAAGATTCCTTGCACCCTATTCGAAACGCTAAAATTATTTAACGGAGTATTTATTTATTTATTAAAAATAATTTTTATGAGTTCATATTTGGAATTGGAGACCCCAAATTAGTCAAAAGAGTGAATGATATACAAAAGTAACCACCTTCAAATTAGAGGGCAAGTTTTTACTCGACTCTTGTAGATCTTCAGTACTTGACGTAAGAAATAGGGTGCTTGAAAGTCCTAAAAGACCAAAGCCAATTTTATTTTTTAATCAAAAACTACTCAAAACTACCATTTTTGTTGCGTTCACCCTAGAAAAAACTTAACAAAATCTAACCATAGGATCTTGTACTTTACTTGTCTAAGACCATATGGTAAGCATTTCATGAAGTTTGATTGTACATATTGGAAGATATTATAGCTAATTGCAATGTCATCCCCACTTTCACATGACGAGTCGACCTATATTTTGTTTTCAAGTAGTTAACTGTAAAAGAATACACGTTTTGAAAAGACGGGATGTCATGCTTGGTTGGGCTCGAAATAGGAAGAATCTTACTAGTATTCCTTGCCGAATACTGCTCTCGTGATGCCAAATAAAACTGAGCACCAAACTCAAATGGTACCTAGTTTCAGTGCTCCGAGGAGTTTTCTACCATGTTTATTAAAAGGCACAAATAGTTTGTGAACTTTTCAACATTGTTCATCTGACATGCCGTGTTTTTGACAAACCTAGGCTCTGAGTCCCGAGTTTGAGGTACTTTGCGATTAACTCTAATAGCATTCAAAGTTGAAAAAAAAATTTGAATGTTGGCCTATAATTTCAAACAATTTTGATCGCTATTAGTGGAAAAAAAATGCACTATAGACTTTGAATTTAAAAAAATTGTGTTGAAAAATTGAGTAAGGACTCAAAATTTAAAAAAAATTCCCACTTGATTATCATTCTTTAAAAATAAATTATTAAGTAAAACTAGGTACAAGATTGAAAGAAAAAACAAATCATTAATAGCTCTAAGATAGGATTAAAATATAATAATCCCAATGGTGAGATTGTTTTAGTAAGCAAATTTAATCTTGTCAAAAAAATTGTGAAAAATTGTGAAAATAAATCCTATAAGTTAATTTTTCAAGAAGATGCTTACATTGCCCAAAAAATAAGATTGTCCATAATTAATCCAAGTGGAATGAATCAAAGCATTATATGTAGACAATAATAAGATCTATAAGAAATACTTTTTAAAAAATATATTATTTTTAGTTTTTGTGGATTTTTTTTCTCCATGGCAACTTAAAAAAATTATGTTTAAGATGGCATAAATTTTGCTCCTAGGTACTAATTGAAATAAAAATCATATTTTCAAGAAGCTAATAAGTTTTTCTATCTTAAGAGAAACTTTTTAAAAAATCACCAAAAATTGATGTCATAGGAACCTATCCAAATCCCTTGGGGGACTCTTGCTCCTATAGGGTTTAAAAAGTGACTACTAACTCAAAGGTATATTTTAGCTTTCTTTAGTGTACCAATAGTATATATTTTAAGAAGTGGTTACTTTTAGTGACTCCAACGTTCCAACTTCAAAATTATGTAACTAATTTATAATTCCAAGAAAGTTCACAAAAATATAAAACGACTTGGATTAGAAGCCTATTCCATTTTTCTTCCTATGAAAATTTACTAAACCTTGTTTCAAGGAATTTTGCTTCCCCCCAAGTGCAATCAACTCTTAACCCCTAAAGTTCTTTGACTATTTTTCACCAAAAATGCTCCAAAACTACTATTTCTTAAACAAGTGCCAAATTTTGGGAAAAAAACTTGGACAAATGTAACCATAGGATTTTGTAGTCCACTAGTTGTAGAATTGAAGCTTTTTAGAGAAAATAGATTATGATGTGAACAAATACTAAATATAGAATTGTTAGTTTTGCAATTATTTTATTTTCTCCTCTCCAAACATAAATTAATACAAATTCCTGCACAAAAATCATAAACAATGAGTAACCAAGCTAGTCACATTGTCAAATAAAAAAACAAAATTATTTTTTCAACATGCTTGGATTTGCTTCATCCTTTTTGTGTATTGTAAGCTCTTGTAAGCATTCATAATTCTCCTATGAATTTATGAATGCAAAGTCTCTTATGAAATTAAATTTTAAAAATCTAGATTTTTCAACTTATTTTTGAAATAAAGTACCATCTTCCAAACTTTATTAATAAACTTGTATATTCTATGATTTAGAAAATGAATCTTTTGTTGAGAAAATGGTTTGAGAATATAAGTTTTCAAATAAATACTAAAGTGTTATATTCATTTAAAATGAATAGAATATTATACAAATTGAAAAAAAGGTATAAAATAATCCATTGAAGATTTGAACAATTAGAATATCCAATTCTCACTTACTAGAGTTTGTTTTCACAACAAAATATCCAACTAATTTTTGTGATATTTATGGGACTCACACAAAATAAAACTTGAGATGCAGATTAGGACCTACTTTAAAAAAAATGAAAAATGAAATTTAGAATCAACGGTTAGTAGAGATTACTCCAAAATCCAAAAACACATATTGGCTTTAGGGATTAAATAATTTTTATTTTGTCTAATTAGCATTTGAATGGGCTTTTGTATCGTGGGAATCCAACACATGAATTAATCCCAAATCTTTGTAAATTTATAAGTAATTAAAAAACGCTTGAAAAAAATACAAACCCACTTGTGTTAAGTTCCACATCTATTTTTCTTTTTCTTGGAAAATGATCTAAAAAAAATATTTTTTCATGAAAACCTATAAAAAAGGTAGAACAACTCTTTAATCCCATGTAAGGTAAAACTGCCCATTACTACCATCCACCCAATTCTGCCACCTAGGAAACCATCCCATTTGCATCAATGACCCACCCATTACTCTAATCCCATCAACCTTTTATCATAATGACAATGTACTTGAAAAGCAAACACATCAGCCCATCACAGTCCGGGGAGATTTTTAGCTTAACTGGCTAAAATCCTACATTTTTTGAGACCAAACCGTTGCTTGAAGCATTCTCTTAGCTAGACCTTTATAAAATAGAGAATATTCTCTGATTTTCCTCTTAAATGATCGGTTTTTTTCTGAAGATTTTGAAATCCATTCGGAAATTCTCAAAATCAACTGGTTAGCTCGTAACTAAATGCCAGTAACCGTACATTGCAGCCCATGTTTAATAAGGGTTTGCCCACGCTTCAACAAGGGTACATTCATGCTTCAACATTTCACCTTTGAAAAATCACAGAAAATTCAATTTTTGTCAGAATGCCTTCATTCTTTTTGCAAATGAATTCTCTCAAACTTTTCAATCCCTGAAAAATATGGGAGCTGACAAATAGCTTCTCCAAAGTACCCAGATAGCAAATCTGTATGCCGTAATGGTTGATTCGACCTTACACACCCAATTACGGAGTACATGCGACTGATGTTGCTTATCGCGGTAGTCTGTATTATATTTGTTGTTACCACAGGATCTTTTTGAAGAACGTGAAGGCCTGCGGCATTAACTAGCGAAGGATCTTTTCGAGGAAAGAATGTCCTTTGCATTTACTACCCAAGGAATCTTGTAAGGCAAAGAATGCCTCGGTGATTGCAACCAGGGTCATCTTTTTCTCAATCATAAGCAAGAAAATCTGGTCCCGCTAGCTTTTCCTTCGTTTTTGGATCCACAGCCCACAGCCCACACTCCACAGTCCACACTGTCCGTCCGTTTTCAAGCGCCAAGAGAATTAAACTGGAGCGGATATGACTGATTCCTGTTCTGTGTCAAGAAATTAATGCCGAAAAAGAGAATCATTCAAAGGAACAATGAGTCTGATTGTTTGATTGCAGCGAGAGCGAGTTCAGTTTTTCCCTCGACCGGAGTACCGGGCTTGTTCGTGTGTCCATCGAGGAAGGAAGCTTTAAGAACTTAGACACAACTGCAACCGAAAATCACCTTTTTCGTGCAAGTTTTCGGCTGAGATTCAGTCGACCATGGAAGTGAAGTGAAGTGGAAATCAACAAAATTTCCAGCAAGTCAATGCAGAGAAATTAGACTTTTCTGTGTTTCAAACACACACCTGCTTTTGTTGAGTTGCCCACACAAAGGTAAAACAGCCCATTGCGGTCAAATGATCCATTGCGTTGCCTAGGAAATGACCCATTGTGGGGTTTTTTTCAGTATGTGAGATGTGGGCCACAATGCATGTCTTACATGACAGTCATAACATTGCTAAGCGGGTGGATATCCTCCCCCAGCTGGAGGTGTAATTCCCCCCAAGATGCATCGGGGAGAATTCAGTTATAATGTGAGTTATTGGATTGGTTGAAGGCCAAGGTAACTCTTGCAAGTAGTGGTGGCCTGGAAGACAGGTTTGCTGAGTTGGCCCTTGCCATCATCCCCGGGCACTCCGTCACAACTCAAAGTCAACAAAGGGTGTATGGGTGCCTTCTTTGTCTGACAGTATGGTAATATCTTGAGTGGGTAATTTGGAACGCTAGGGGGTTCCTCATTTCGGGGAAAGCAAAAGGGATCCCCCAGCAAACGTTAACAATGTTACGGTAATGGAGTGAACACTGACCTCATTAAGAACTTCTAACTTTTTAGTGTGAAATTCATTGTAAGAACTAATTTTTTAAGCCTTCCTTGATAGAAAATATTGTGACTGCATTAGGTAGTAAGATGAGCATTATAGATTCAGATTTTGTTGGTTATGAGGTAGTCTACAAACTGTTTTGGGTTGAACTCTTCAAAAATTCCTAACAAATTCATACTTTGTCAGAAAAATATAATTTCAATTGTGCTTGTTGTTTCTCACACTTGTACCTCGGGAGGTGCACTACAAAGGAAGTTCATGGGTGAGGAGCGACCAAATTTTGGACCCCCAATATTATATCCTAAAGTTTTATTTTTTTCTAAAAAAAAATGAATAGATTTTCCTACTTTGAAAGTTTATGTTCTGAATTACTGGTATTTTTTATATTAATAATAATTAATTACAAATTTTAGAAGAAAAAGATACACTGTAAAGCGAAAAATAATTTTCACACCCCTATATTATATAAGAAAAAAAAAAATTTAATGAAAAAAAATTCTATAAAATAGCTTTCTATTGAAACTTTATTTTGGCTGAATATTGATACAATAGTCATCTTCATGTGATCTCTATAAATATTTTAGTTGAAAAGCATGCCATTTTAGTTCATTTTTCAATCCTTTTTAGACAATATATCACATGTTATTCAGGATTGAAATTTTTGGCAATAGAAACCTATAGACATTGTTAAACAAAGCTCAAAATTGTAGGTTGAAATTATAGTTTATTAGAAAGTAATTAGGAAAAGTAGAAATGGGTAGTTGGTCACTCCTTACCATGAACTTCCTTTGTAGTGCACCCCTCAGGACTTGTACTAATGTGGGAAAAAAACTGAAAAATTTCAGCAACAAGATGATGTCAAACTCCTCATTTTGACCACAATGGGCTGGTTTACTTTAAATGGAGATGTGGTGTCCACCACTTATTGCAATTCTACAAGAACTGACTGGAATTTTTTTGGAAGAATAAGGTAGGCTGTTATTAAAGCAACCTTTTTAAAGAGCTGATTGCATTTGGGGGGAAGCTAAACTCCTTGAAATAATGGAGAAAGTCATTTGTGTAAAAAAAAATGAAAAAAAACATAATGGAAAAAGAAAAAATGGATTGGCGTCTAATCCAAGTTGTTTCATGTTTTTTTTTAACCTTTGTGGAATTAGTTACAAATTTTTGAAGTTGAAACGCAATGGTCACTAAAAGCGACCACCTTCTAAAATGTTCATTGTTAGTATACTAAAACAAAACAAAATATACTTGTGTATTAGTGGTCATTTTTAGAGTAGGGTTGCTTTTAGAGCACCTTATCTTTGTGTGTGTTAAAGTGAGTACCCTCAAATTGTTTTTTTTGCTACTATGCCTATTTACTATTATTAGATTGATTAAATTTTCATATGGTCTTGTTGGCAAGTGAAAGGAGGTTCCAATGCACCAAAGAATGTTGCATGTGAATATAGTATGCAAAAGTTATGAACATGGTTTGGTTTTAAAACAATGTCTTCCACATAGGTACATATTAATTGATTTTGGAGATGTACACCAAATGAAGATGGCAATTTAAAAGTAGTGACACATGTGGGGGACTAATTTTATCAAGCAATTGGAAAGAAAGGTTTGCTCGATGCAAATGAAAAGTAGTGAGAATTTCAATCCAATAATGGAAACTCAAATATTTATGTCCGAAGTTCATTTGAATCAGTAGTGAGAGCACCAACAATTGAAAGTCCAAAGTAATGAAAAGTAGTGAGAATTTCAATTCAATAATGGAAACTCAGATATTTATGTCCGAAGTTCATTTGAGTCAGTAGTGAGAGCACCAACAATTGAAAGTAGGATGTTGTTCATAAATCAACCACACATGTACAATGAGCATCCAAATGGTAGATTCATATAATTACACTTTTTCAATGTCTTCTCCCAATGTCTTCTTTTATAGTTTACCATGCCTTCTTCTACATTCACATGCATATTATATTTTAGGTGTTGGTATTTAAATAGAGGTGATAATGGATGCTCATACCTTTTTTTTTCTTTATAAAATAATGTAGATTTTAAAAACAAAAAGAGGAAAGTACAAGTAAGTTTGGCTTCCAAGGACAAGTGTGAGTGAGCAAGAGGGAAAAGTTAAGGTGACACTTTGTGCAGGGGCTCATGTACTATTGCAAGTAGAATACATTTGTGATGGATGATCTCATCTTGAACTACCAGTAGTATGCCCTATTACTGTTGCTACAGTGAAAAGAAAAATAAAAGTAAATTTTTAACTTAAAAAATTGAAAATAACTTAGAAATTTATAACTTTCCCATTGTATGTACAAACATGACAAACCCAAACTCTTGCACCCCTCCTCGCCGAAGGCTTTCTAATGGTACCAAGCATGCGATTGGGGGACACATGGTCTAGGAGATCTCACCGTATCAAACAAAACAAACAAAACACAAAACAAACAAACAAACAAATTTATCTTGAATTGTACATGATGTTATTTCACAATTTAACTTGTAATAAAGAGTACAAAGTAGTGGCCTCACTACTCCTTACCTTACACTACAATTTTACTTGTAGTAAGGAGTAGTAAGGCCAGTTGCAAGAAACTCACCTATATTGAGCCCTTGCATTGTACAGTCGAGTCCAATAATCTTAGGAATATATATTTCTTTCCAAGTAGAAATTCAATGTAAGCATCGAAAAGTCCATGACTAAACTAACTCCATACCATGAACTTGTTGTCACTTCTATGGAAGTTGTTGAATGATATTCAAGTACAATATTAAGTACTTTGCAATATGATTCCAATGCAATTTGTGGTCTTGTTCAAATCTGTCCATTTCAGATTATGGTAGTGCTTCCTGAAGTTCTTGAACATTTTGTTGAATCTCCATGGGAACAAAATTTGTAAGATTTCTGCTTATGTTTTTGTACAAGTGTATTGTTAAGCTCGCTCTCATCAAATTGATCAACAAAGAAGACTGCTTTCAATGATTCAACTATTACTTTGATCAAATGAAATTTTATATGGACAAGATTATATTACCTTGAAGGTTCATTTTCTAAAACATGGACTTCAAGCACTCAATAGCTGAGAATGATATATAAAAGCTACGACCTTGAGCATCTTCTTTTGCAATTTGAAAGGAACTAATTAATCTGTAGATATTGTAGATGCACTCATTGTCTCACTCGGGAAATCACACTAGAGAAAATGACACACTAGAGTAAAGTCCATTAATTTTGCTTTGTTACATATTTGCATACTCTTTTTTAACTTCCATTGGATAACTTTCATTTTTAACTTTCCCTACAAATTTTAGTGTGAAAGAAGTCTCAACAACATTGTGGCTCATGCCTTGGGTTCACAATTCATAGTGGAAGTGAGTTTGCTCACACCTATATTCAAGATAAAAGAAATGGACAGTTGGTAATCATAAGGAATTTGTTTGCTTTTGCTTACACTCACACATGAGTGAAAGACCCTTGAAATGAGCAAATTCCCAGATTGCTTTGACTTGAATATAAGTGTGAGTGGCTCACTTCCACTACGGAAGCAGAAGGGAGAAGCATGAACAACAAACAATGTTGTAAGACATTCATTTAAAACAACAAACAATGTTGTAAGACATTCATTTAAAACAACAAACAATGTTGTAAGACATTCATTTAAAACAACAAACAATGTTGTAAGACATTCATTTAAAACAACAAACAATGTTGTAAGACATTCATTTAAAACTAAGGAGAGAGTCTTTCAATGTGATGGAAAAAAGTATGCAAGCATATGTGGAAGAAAAACAAATCGCTTCCAGTTCCAGTTCCGCTCATGCTGGGCGTCATGCAGTGGTCGCCAACCACAATGCCTCAGAAAGGTTTCTCTTCCATAACTACGGCTCCTTGAAAAGGATGCACTGCAGCGATATTGATCTGATAATCTCCTTCGATAATCTCCTTTACGATAGTACCGAAGCAGCACGCTACTCAAAATCAATTTTGGAAAATTTGCAACAGAATTTTGCTTTCATTTGCACTGTAACGAAAACCGGTTTGGACAAAGAGAGAAAAAATAATTATGGAAGAAAAGCTGTTCGATTCAAAGGTTAACTCCACTGTTACAATATTTCACATGCCTGTCAAGAATAATAAACCTTCCAGTTCAACATCATCCAGAATGAACATACCAATCCTTTACTCTTGACCTACAATTCCATTGATTTTCTCAGTGATTTCAACTAAGCTAGTCCATCTTCAAATTCCACTACAATACTGAACTGAAACTGCGCTAGTTCACATTTTCAAATGATCATGTGTCCTCTACCATTCCAATTCTCCTCAACTTTTCTCATAAGAGCCAATGAATATAAACTCCATGAAAACATTCTAATAAAACTCTGAAAACATTTCTAAAGTCAGAGAT
This sequence comes from Climacium dendroides, assembly GCA_950106755.1. Taxonomy (NCBI): domain Eukaryota; kingdom Viridiplantae; phylum Streptophyta; class Bryopsida; order Hypnales; family Climaciaceae; genus Climacium; species Climacium dendroides. The sequence goes on along the minus strand of OX467084.1, from coordinate 27,146,952 downwards.
GATTCTCCTACGATTAGAAAAAGCTCGACAGCATCATCAGACATAATGGCAACTCATTAATATCTCTCAGTCAAGAGTGTTTCAGATCTGTACTATTTGGGGGCTGATCGAAGTGCTTAGAACAAGAAGGAATACATGTTATGGCCTCTCAAATGATGAGAGTGACCTAGGGTTGCCTCAAACACATGACTTGGCAAAATGGTTGAAAATGAAGACACTTGGGACTTGCCGCTCGAGATGAATTTTTTTTTTTTTTTCTTCCACTCGGCGCAATCCTGCACTTCCTTTGTAAGCCAGCTTCCCGAACTCACTTGAAGATCACATCATGGAGAGAATGCACAAGAAGGTCATTCCATGTATCAATAGGCCCCGGGAGGCACCAGTGAAGGCAGTCATTTGGGAAGGTCCCGTTGGTGCCTTTGTCCGATTTCTTTTGCTCCTCTGATCGGTACTTGTTAGGATGCCCATCTGCTCGACTCTGTGCAAGCTCCGTGATGCCCAGCAGCTTCAGCCGGTCCTTACCAATCTCGTCTGGAATCGGACAAAAAGTTTATTTTATTCTCATGGCCTCTCAAATGATCATGCGTTAAAATGTGGATATACCGTATGCAAATTCAAAGATTTCTTGGAATGTGACATAAAAGTAATACTTGAACAGACGTTTAAGAATTTTAAAATCCTCGTAATTAAGTTAAAGATTTTAGGGTTATAATAAAAGGGAGTGTTGCTGCGGAGTCTAGGAGGATTGGAGAGTCAGAGCAGACCTGTAACGTTCTTAAACTGTTTCTTCTGAATGTCGTACAATGTGGTTGTGTCGTAGCTCATAGGGAGACCTCCAGGAGCGGTACGAATGCATGCTCCACCCGTATCCCAAGCTCCGTTTTCAAAATGCTCGGGACTGAATGACCGGTAGACAGTGGTGCCGTTGAATCCCGGGATTTTCAAGCTCCCCATGAGAACGTTCCTTATTGCTTTGCTGTAAGGTTCATGGAACGCTAGTTGCTTTTCACACGAGGGACATCCATGGCAACCTAAAGCTTTCTTTTTCTCGAAATACACAGCCCTCTTGTACCACCACTGGCCTGGGAAAAGGTGCAGACCGACACAAGAATGTTAGCGTGAGCTTTTAATCAAACCGTGGAACCCTAAAACCCTAAAACCCTCTAATCTGGATGGCAAGTTGTTGACAATCCAGAGAGAAACAGAAAGCAATTTGGTGGTTTTGAGATGGACCTGTTGAAACGTGTAGAATCTCAGCACCAACTACTGCTGTCACCCAGTTGGGATCCAGTTCATCAACGTAAATGTGGCTCACAGTTTCCGTAGTGTTGTCCGGCCACGTGATTAACTTGTTCTCTACGTGCACCAGATAGGGCGACCAACGTATGGTTAGTGTGACATTCGACGGCTGGAAATTGTAAACGTTGTTCCTGTAGTCCTCGCTCCAATAGGTATGCCTTGGAACCTCCGCCTTCATGGGATTTGTCACAGCAAGGAACACATGCGTGAACTTTCACACTCCATAAGTTGACTGGTCAAAGCAGATGTGCCAATTATACATGTTTGGGTTGAGGGAGAAGGTAGAAACTGGATAAACTACACTTTGTTCAATGTGAGCCTTCTGAGGGCATTCCCACCAGAAATTGGTTATCCAGTTCATTAACAACTTGATGTAGAAAATATTTTCCAGCAACATTTTGTGTACATTTTCTGGCTTGATTCTGAGAAAACCACTGGGTTTGCAAGCAAGAGATACATGCTAGATCTACGTCCAGAAAACAATTTCTAACCATTAAGTACAGATGTTCTAATGAACAGGAAAGCACATGCTTGATTCTAATGTACAACTTGGCATTATGTCGGACTACTACAAGCCTCCCCAGCTCTCGAAGGTTATCGAGTCCATTTCCATTTCCTCTTTGAGAAGCTAAAAACATTGAACGTGTTACTGAAATGACAAGATTTTAGGATCCCTTTTCCTTGTTTACGAAGTGTGATCCCCAAAGAATTGCACTTCCAGATGTTTGAAAAGGCAGAAAGCACATACCTGTGAGAGAATACAGAGAAGGGATTGGAATTGGTTACGGGCAATGGAGTCACCAGCAAAGACGACAGACCGGTTGCGCATGGCCATCAAAAATGCGGCAGGGTCAATTCGTGGGAAATCGCAAGGACCGTCAGGTTTCCACTTCCAGTAGAGATAGCCATCATCAGGCCGCCCATTCTTATGGCAGTCCTGGTGAGGTTGTATGTACTTGCAAGTGCTGCTGTTGTACAGTGGGGGTGTAGAATCAGGGACCCACTTCCCTTGCTCTAGCTTACACTCTCCTGCACTCAACAAACTTACATCGTCATGTTCAGAATAAGGAAACTATGGATGAGAAGTGGAGCATGGTTCCTGTTATTCAACGTCATGTTTAGGTTTTCGTTAGATCGTGTTGCATGAATTCAATATTCTCTTAGCATACATTATTAGGACACCGCATGTATAAACTATGAAATTTCAAACAGTACTCAATCAACCCTAACGCTCTCAGGAGGCAAGACTGGAGGCAAGACTGGAGGCAAGAATTTGTCGAGGTCGGTTTTAGAAATGGACTGTTCCGGCTTTATCACAAAATATACTAGTCGTTGTGCTTAAAGAGGTTTGTAGATCTTTGAAGAGAATCTTTGAGGTTCTTCACTAGCAAGGGTCTTCAAAGCGCTGAAAATCACCAGAGGCATCGCCAAAGTTCAAAGACCAATCCATATTCAAGCAGTGAAATTCCAGAGTTTCACGAAGGGACTTTTTGGATTTCTTTTGTGAATGGAGGAAACCCTACACTGACTAGCCAGCAATTGTTTCTGCGGAAATAAAGAAGGAAAGGCAGCGATTTTCAAACCTTCCATAGCGAGCAATTGTGATGAATTCTCGGCTGGTGATGGTGCCGCTGTGTCCTCCATCACTATCTCTGGCCCACTTGCTTCCCCAGCTCCTTCCGTGGTGTTTTGTGTCGTGCCTTTCAAGCTCTCCAAATAGCTGGAGCTTGATGCATTCTTTTCAATTCCTGTGTCAAACGATAATGAGCCATTTGACGTAGTGTTCAGAGAACTGGGACTAGTTACTGTTGAACTCTTTGACTTCTTTGGCTCGGCTTCTTCCTCTTTTTCTTCGTCTCCTGCTGTCGATGTCAAGTTGCCAGGCATGGCTGTTTCAAGTTCTGGATCATCGCTTCTGCTTCCTACTTGCGAAGTTTCGTCCTTGTCAGTTGTGGCGCTGCTGGGGGGAGTGATAACAACCTCATGTGGGGTATCCTCCTGCATAGCAAGACCAAAAGCGTTCAGAAAATGCTTTCCGACATAATGCCCTCAACTATTTTGAGCCTCTTTTACCGACAGGAACTCGATCATCTCTTCCAATCAACACTTGGTTAGCCTTCACATCGTCAATTTCGTTAAATTGGCGCAAAAATTGGGACATTCATCTGCACAACGCTTTGAAAACTAGGAATAGGTTAGATGTACGTTCCAGGCCGCGCTCCTGAATAGTGACAAAGTCGTGAACTTTCTCCAATTTCACGAAATCGATGTTTCCATTAATAAGTAGAATGTAAGCATGACTTTGCAAAACGTATCTTATGGTTACTGATCTTGGAATGGAAATGGGCATATCAACTCCCACGACAATAGTGGTCCACAATCTCCGACTATGAATGATTGCAAGAAGAAATCATATATTCAGTGCAAAAACAATTCGATGTCAAGGAGAGTTTGGTTCTTGTAGTACCCCAAACGATCTTTCCAGTGAGCTCTATCAAGTGAAAGCACACTCAATATGTATTGGTTTATAGGAGTGTGCTTTCACCCAATGAACGCACACTCCTGACTAAATGCTTGCAAATACATTTTAAAGGAAACAAAAACAAAGACAAGAGGGATGCGAAAAGGAAGAGGAAGAGCTGGACATACCCCATGGCCAGCAGGTGCAAGCTGACTTTCGAAGAACCCTGACGGCGCATCCGAGTTCGTGCAGTACAAGTAAGACCGCGTGACTACAAACGGGAGAAGAGCAACGAACAGTGCAACATAAACGCATCTCCGGTGCCTGGCCATGCTTCGGAAGTCGGAGCCGTGGACCTTGGGCTCCTTCTCATCCACGCAGATACTCATCTGCACATGATCGCCCTTCCCCATTGCTGCTCCCACTAATTACGAAAACTCGCTCATGCGATGGTGGGAATCTCCAGCCAGCTTGCCCTAATCAGATGCCTGTTGAGGATCGCCATCGATGAGACCTGACAAGGAGTGATACACGGTGTGAATGAAGCTCGGGGAATTCCAATCCTTGACTGGGTGTCAATATTCAATCAGAGGGTTGGTTCTTAATGGAGACTCATAATGCGAAGTCTCCGGTGGAGGCAAACGTCTCTTTCACTCGTCAGAACAAGGATATACAGTTCTTATAACCTAGATTTCTCCTCAATTCGATCCCATTGATCAAGCGAGAAATGCAAATCAAGACATGACTGAGCAACTTGGCATTATATATGTTCAATAACTTTCTCAAACCTCCACGTTTACTACTCCATTGCAGTGCAATTCTTACGATGCTAGCGAAAAAGTCTATACCCGTGCCAGAACAAAGGTTACAGAGCTGTAAAGCTGCGGACGGCTCAATTGTGACTTTGAAGAACAGCTGGCACTTGGCAGTGGACGATCCGAGAAAGGATTTCAGCAGATACAAATTGTTACGGCAAGTATTGCCAATCAACTACCGAAATAAATCGGCTAGTTTCACCCCAAATCAAACGGGAACAACAACCATAGCTCAAACATACTCACAGCTACTAACGACCTAACAAGAATCAATGCCGCTCAAGCCCCACAAGGTCAACTCCAACAAATCACTCGCACTTCTCAAATCAGCCCTTCAAGATCCACCGTGATTCCAACCCTCCCAAACTCCAAATCCAAAGCATACAAAACCCATCGCAATATCGAAAGCAAAGATCGACGTACACAAGCTCCAATAACTGGACAGTCACGCACTCAGTTACTCTCCTCTCGACTGCCAGCCACGCAAAACTTCTCGATCTACGCAAACTCTAGCTAGAACTCCAAACCACGTACTAGATTCATACTATGGTGACGATCGATCTTCCATCCTCGATCGCAGCAGCTGCCAAGCAAGCACACCCACACGCAATAAATGAAAAGCGCATCTCTTCCGTTACTCTGACAACGTCGTAGTACCTGTATCTGTGTTGGACTTGTACGTATATGGATCCCATCTGACAGTGGGAATGTACCATGGTCAATCAACTTAAGAGGAAGCAAACTTGGCTGACTGAATGACTGACTGACCTACCCAGAGAAGAATTATTATTGTTTTTGGCACACTTTGAAGCTTTAAGAATCGTTATTGTTGTGATGATGACGGTGATAATTGTGTGTGCAGGCAGGTTGGGGGGATCGATCGGTCGGTCATCGGTGCAGCCAGCCAGCCGGGGTGGAGGCTGGTACAGTACATCAATGATGGAGGTTTCGGCTAATTAGGGAGCTGCATTATTAGATGGCTGCGGACAAGCTTGCTTGCCAAGTGAAAGCAACAGTGATGGGAGATGAAGTCAATGCGACGGAGGGATCGGATCATCGGACTGGAGCTGGGATTTGAGAGTAGGAACTGGCGCCCGGGGGCTCGCGGGGAGCTGTGAACGTCGCAAACGTGATGTTCAGAATCAGTGGCAGTCGGTGGCCTAAGGAAAATTCAAACCAGGGCTTTCTTTTTCTTTCTTTTTTCCTTTCTTTCTGGTAATATAAAACGTTATAGTGGTGCTCCAAATTTCAATATTCACCGACATATTGGATAGAAAATATCACGTTAGCACATATCAAATACACTACACTAAATAGTGAAATTAGGTTGCTTGAACAATTAGGTTGCCTTACTCAGGAGAGTTGCCTCGTGACTCACTTGTCAAGACGGAGGCACAAGCAATTCTCTAAATCCGAGCTATGAACCAGTGCACCAACCCATGCAACACATATGGTTCCTACATTACTGCATCCATCTATACTAACTGTACATATTTATATAGTGTAGAATGTTGAGAATTTAGTGTGGGGCAACCTAATTTCACTATTTAGTGTAGGCTATCACATATCACATTCCGTTGCCACATTATAATAAAATCAAAGTAAAAAGCAATTTTCTATAACTTTCTTGATTCATAAAAACTTCAAAAATCAATAACTTTCACCTTGTAGGTCCAAACATCAGGAAACAAAGTTTGTACATTCCTTTCAAAGAGCTTTCCGGCAATACCAAAAAGAGCTTTTTAGCAATACCAAGTGCACAATTGGGGCACTCATAGTCCAAGAGATCTCAATATAACAAACAAAACAAACAACCTAACTTAATGGATGGATATCTATGATTTTGCTTCTATTTTATTCACAATCTGACAATTTCTTTCAAGATTTTTTTTAGTTTGAAGTTTTTGGCAAAAAATTTCATGATTTGTTTCCATTTTTTAGCCAAATTATTTTTTTCTTGGTGCAATCCAACACTATTTTACCAACTGATTTCAAGCCTCATTGTCCATCACTTTGTTTGTTGCCATTTTGCAACTAGATATGAATGGAAATTTTTATATTTATTTTTTTAGAGATGAAATCACATGTCCACTACAAGCCATAAAATTTTCAAATATTTTGGAAAAAAATTTGAAATTATTGTGAATTTTTGAAAAGAAAATGAAAAAATTCATACCAAATATAGAGTATATTAAAAAAGTTTGATTTTTTCACCATAGATGTATATTATAGTGTAAATCAAAGTTATTGGGTCACCCTAAAATTTGAAAATTAACAAACCAAGGTTGTAGGCCTAAGGTTCATATTGCGATAAAAAATATTGAAATTTACAAATATTTCAAACTTTCAATTTGGAGTAAAAATGAAACTTGATAAGCATCTTTCCATTTGCTAAATTCAAATTTAGGAAATATCATTTTTATAGCTAAAATTCACATCAAGGAGAAATAGCAAGAAATAACTAAAATATACTACAAGGGTGATCTATGGATTAAGTATCTTCTTCTTTAGAAAAGTCAATAAGACCATATGAGGGAATTTACAATACTATTCACTGAAAATATATTCAAGCAACTTTTTAAAAAATTAGATGAAAAAAATGTTTTTTTAAATTTCCATCCTACAATTTTAGGTGAAGCCATTCAAAAGACACTTGTCATCTTCATCATCTTATTAGGATTAAACAACAATCACTTGGCAAGGGAATAAACTAAAAGGAAATAAAAATCTCTCTAAAGTAGGGAATGGATTTTCACCCTGCTTGCCTACAGTTTGTACAATAAGGTCATGCAAAAGTAAATAGTGAATAGTACTTTGGCTTTGTAGCCTATGTATGGTACTTGGCAAGTCATATTCACTATTGAAGTGGACTTAATAAGTTAAACATTTCTTTAAAATTCATAAATCACTTTTTGTCAACAATTCTCTCAAAATCAAGTCCGAGGGGTGTAGTTTGTTGTTTAAAGGTTAATTATATATGGGCATTGCTACAACCAAAAAGTGACCAATGGATGGCTTTTGACTTTCTAGATCATTGTAGAAATTGAAAATGCACCTATTAGTCTAAAAAACAAACCATTTTTTAGTCCTTACATTGGTCATATATTAGTGTCATTCTAAGATTAACCTTCAATAAGAATGACCTCCTAGGTACTTTGCCAAAAATGATATGATTTATAGACCAATAGGTTTATTCTTCATTTCTATACTAATCTAGCTTGAAAGTTGTCATTTAGCTACATTTTGATGGTAGGATCCTTCCAAGGTTAAGGTAGCTATTTAAATTTCGTCATGGTAGCTTTTGTTGATGCAAAGGCACAAAGCCTATTTTGTTTTGGTCTAGAACCATTAAGGTTTGCACTCAGATTTACAATGACTTTTCAAGTTGTTGCAATATTTTAAGATAATTTGATTTAGCAATTTTCATTTAAAGCAACCAATATAGGGGATCAAGTGTTCCCTTATTGATTTGATATCTTTGGAAGGATATGGTCTATTACCAAGGTAGTTAGTCCAAAATTTATGATTATTCAATAAAATCATTTGAGGTTGCTACAAAGCAAAAATTGCAATTTTTTTTCTAGAAGCTTTGACAATTTTGAGATGTTTTTTGGTGAAACATAGTCATGAACTATTAAAGCTTAATGAGATAAAGTAATGCTCAAATCATGTTCTTAATCCCTAAAAGATGGAACCAATGACCATGTAGTCAAGCTTGAAAGTCCTTTACTTTATATCCTCCATTTCTTTGCTCATTATAAGTGAAATTTTTTGGTTTTATTTTATAGGTATGAAATTACATGTCTAACATTTGTCATAAAATTCTCAAGTTTTTTTGTGACAATTTCAAATTACCATGAATTTTTGAAGAATTTTTTAAAAAAATTCATATAAAAAATCTAAAATAAATTAGGATTAAACTATGTCATAGTGTAAAACATTGTAGTATAAAGAAAATTTCTATATCATTCCATATTTAGAAATGTGTTTATAAAATGAACCTCAACTTCAAGCTTCACTAAAACACTTTTTTTAAGGAATTTTTTCAAATTTCTAAGAAGAATAGAAAATACCATTCAAAAGCTTCATTTGGTTAATTTTGCTCAAAACAAAAAAAATTGTTTGAATGTCAAAAATCAAGTTTTAAAAGAAAGAAGCTCAAAATATTGAAATACACCAAATAATGTATAATTTTTTTTATAACCTACTCCATATAAACTAAAACTAAAACTAAAATGTCTTGAGCTTAACTCAATGATGTGATCTTCAATAAAGTTGCACACAAAAATTGAATGAAAATCATCCATTCTTCAATATGCACAAACCTACCACTTGACCATCCTAAGGCCACAAAACATCCTCAACATTCTTCCAAGATTAAATATGTCATAGAACTCCCTTCAATGAGTGACAAAATTTGCCTAACATGTAAGGTGACTACACCTTAAATTGCATGCTTTCTAAAATCATAGGCTAGATTCTAGCCTAAAATATACTTTCACTATTCATGAGAGTCTATAGTTGATTACCCTAAACCCTATTTTCAGCACTTAGAAAATTCAAAGTTTATTCATATGGTGTCCAAAAAATGCATTCTTAGGGCCGGTTTAGACTACGGTTAAGAAGTGCACCGGTCAAGAATTCTAGGAAAATGGAGCAATACGATTGGAGCAAATCTTGTTCTTGACTGGAGTGGGTTTACACTATGACCAACTCTTGTCTGGTGGAGAACTTCAAGCATGGATGAAAAAATGACATGGCATCCTATGTGACAACACTTTTAGTAGTGGGAGTTCTTCAGAGGTCAAGTTTCTTGGCCGGCCTTACCCCAGGACAAGAAACTTGGCCTTCGGAGAACTCCCACTTTATTAAAATATTATTTTCTGTGCCTAATCTGATTGGACAGACTCCAGGCTTTCTTGTGCTTCCATCGTGATGAGCCATTCAGCCCTTGTGATTTGTACTAACATCAGCCCTCGAGATTTATTCTGCAGCATCTGTAATCTGATTTGTAATTTGTTTTCGCCCCCCACCCCCCACCCAAAAAACACACCTGAAAAACAAAAAAAACTTTTGAAAAGGATTTGTAATTGCTGTAAAGGATTAAGGTTTACTCTGCTTTCAAATTCCTTTCTAATATTTATGAATTCACCATTACATAAAATTTAAATATCATCTACCATTAGAATACAATCTGGTGCCCAATGTAGGGATCACTACATAGACATTTGTGGGAATGAAGGGTGCAAATGTAATTTTTATATGAAAATTCATTGTGTATTATGAATTTTTTACTTGTATAAGGTAATTGTGAAGAATGAAAGGCTTGTGAAGCAATGTTGGAGATAACTACAATTGAACCCCATCTACTTAAATGATTCCCACAAATTTGATACATAATGGATTGATGTCAAAATATTACCACACGAACATGACAATTAGGCATATTTTTTCAAATAAGTTTTATTGCATTTGAGCACCGGATGCAAAAGTTATAGCTCCTCAAAATTCATTATAGCCCCAAACGTACAAAAAATGTTCTTAAATTTGTTGGCCAATGAACTTCAATTTGTAAAGTTGTTCAGAAGACTTCTCCAGTTGGTGTTTACACTACAACCGGTCAAGACTTTGTAAGGCATTATTTTATTGTCTTTCCATCTTGTCCAACATCCCACCGGTTGCCTCAAATAACCATGTCTTGGCCAAGACTTCTTGACCGACCGGTGCACTTCTTGACCATAGTCTAAACCGGCCCTTAGAGAATCTAGAATCCCTTTCAGCTTCTACCAAAACACAAGATCCCACCAAAACTTTTTCAATATAATAATGAAAACCACGCTTATTTTAGGTGTACCTTGTAGACACAAGTCTTAACTCTGAACCGCTCGGTGAAGGTTTGAACCCCTGCACCTTGCCTCCACTGTTTGAGCAGCCCCTTGTGCTCTCATCTGCTGGCAGTGGCTCCTGTGCAACCACCTCCTTGGGCGTAAACCTAAAAATTGTTAAACTGAATCTACCATTTTTTTCCATACAACGCTCCGAGCTCATGTGGAGTTTTTCCACTCCATTCCAATTAGTTATAGACGTATGAGAACCGCTTCATTCAAGAAATTAGTAAATGAATCAGACTGGAGCCATTAATTGGAAAAAGCGATTCAGCCAGACTTCTCCCCATCGACTAAATCTCTTGTTTTCCGTATGACAATCCCAAGCACCGGCTGAGTGGGAGCCACCTTCTTTGCACACGTTTCGTCCATGTCTCCACTCTAGAGCGTGGTGGCACCACATTTCCAAAGGGGATGCTACCAATGACATCACATATTGTGGAGAACTTGGGCCTCAACTCAGGATCATCGTTCCAACACTTCGAGATGAGCCCTGCCAACTTCGGATGTAGTCCAGCCGGGAGCTTCGGCCTGCGCTTCTCAATCACGTCTCTCTCATTCAAATGCTCGTAAGACGCATTGCCGGTCAGGATTTCGTAGCATGTCATGGCAAAGCTGTACACATCCGTCTTCATAAGCTGCTCATCTCTCAGCTCGCCTCTCTTTGCCCTTAGGACCTCCGGCGCTCGTCACAGATTTGTGCCTACACGGTGCGCAACATTGGGGTTTCCAATACGATGGGATGCTCCAAAATCAGTGATTTTCACATCAAACCGTCCACAATGGTCGTGGACCAACACATTCGCTGCCTTGATGTCTCTGTGGACGACATTCTTGGAGTGCAGGAAGTTCAAACCCAGAGCTATCTTCAGACACAGCTCCTGGGCTTCAGCGCCGCTGAATAGAGGGGACGATGTCCGACCTTCCTTGCGCAAGAGTTGTAAGCGAGAATTGATCAGTTTTCGGAGATCCATGTCCATCCGTTCCATCATGATCCAGCCGCCATTGTCATCCACAGAAACACCGATCAACCGAGCAATGTGTGGATGCTGAAGCTTCATAAGAAACTCCACTTCCTCTCGGAAACTCAGAGACAATGACTTGAACCTTTTCACTGCAAATGCGCATCCCAGCCAATTCACTTCGTACACTTCGTTGGTGCCTCCGGTTCCAATGGATTGCCTCCACTCTACATCAACAGGGTCTATGGACAGATGGATCGGCAATGTTTCTAACATACTTGCAATCTCCCCACATTTATTTCCTTCATCGTCTTTATGTGTGGTCCATTGTAACGCACAGTCTTCTGTCACCGTCGTTTGCTTTCGGGCTTGATCACATGCAGCACGGATGGTAGCCAATCTGTCACATATTGCAGAAAACCCAGGCCTGTTCTCTGGGTCCTCATCCGCGCAATCGAGAATAAGCTCCGCCAGCTCGTCACCACTGCCAGGGGGAAGCTCTAACTTAGCCACAGCTTCTCTAACTCTCTGTTGCAATTCTACAGTGATGCAAGGCCTCAAGTACAAAAATTCCCATCCTGCTATGATTGTAATACAAAGTGTAGAAAAACCATACACATCTGCAGCTTTGGAAGAGTTTCTGGCATGATCTGAGAACGCAAAACCGCCGATCTTAATGTCAAAATGGCCATCAAGATGCACATTCATCAAAATAATGTCACCAGTCAAGGATCCGTGTACAACTTCTCTGTCATGCAAGAACCTCATACCCAAAGCAATTTTCGTTGCGATGTCAATAGCTTCGCAGCCATCAAAGAGAGGAGCCCTCGATGCCCTGACGCGATCATTTAGAACTATTAACAGGTTAGTTTCCAAGCGTTCCATCACTATGGACGCCTTTCTTTGCCGAAGTTCCACGTTGAATCCCAAAAGTTGCACTACATGCGGATGTGGAAGCCTCATTAAGATCTCCAATTCCTTGGGGTAAGGTTCGAAAACTCGGAGGTCAGAAATGGTGAGTTCTTTGACCGCAACCTCGCAACCTAGCCAAGTGGCACTTTTTACCTTGCTAGAGCTTCCAAAGCCAATGAGTTTTCCTATATGCAAGTCAGATGATGAAATCCTTAGGTGCTCTGGAATGCTCCGGAATCTAGTCAAGTGTCCAGCCTCTGCCATGTGGAGCTCCGTCAAGTCCACGGAAAGGAAGAAGAAGAGCAACGCTAAGGCTGGCGTGAATAAATAGCCTGTTGGGGTTCTTGTACTCGCAAGAGAAGAGGAATTGTATCCAGCACTGTGATGCGATTCAAAACATCCATCACTGTAGAAACATAAACATATAGAGATTGCAATTCATGATTCCTACCCCGTTCTACTAGCTCAAGAATCCAAGAAAGAAAAATCTTCGGTTGCACTGTAAGAACCACCACCTGCATGACCATCAAACATTCACAAGCTCCATCAGCCACCTTGTTTGAAAGTAATTGCAAACCCTAGCAAATATCTCTAACTACACCAAATTGCAAGTTTGCTACTCTCACCCAAACATGATCCGTATAGATTCTTGTCCAAAATGTACACAATCTCCACATGAAATCCAGATTCAATTTTTGATCACCAATAATCAGCACTTTAGAAATTCGTACTTTATTCACAATTTAGTCATACGGCGTCCAAAAACTAAACACTAACTCACTAAGATGCATCAAAACCCTCTTGCAATTGCCGAAATGATCCAAACAAATTGAGGCAAGTTTATAGCAAAAATCATCCTCATACTAATTTGGACGCGTACATCCTTAGAGAATGGTACTCGCTATCAATTCTTGGTGAACAAGAGAGGTAATAAATCCTTCACCACTCCAATTCATGCAAGCTGCAATCTTAGTAATTGCCCCATAGTCTACCTTTCTAGAAAGATTCATAACCCTAACTCTGTGCAAAATAAGGAATAATGAAAATTACAGCAAGTAAATCCTTCACCGAGTTTTCGAAAAAGATAGAGAATATATTAAGAGGAGAATCACGCAGTCTCGACCCTCATTCTCTTCACTAGAAGTCCGATAACAAGAACTACGGACACTACACTCCCAAACTGAAGCAAAAGATGAATTATTGAGTATCGGGTACTCCTGTATCACGCGTACATACCTTAAAAGGTTAGTGCTCGCTATCAATTCTTAGTGAACATGAATGTATAATAAATCCTTCGACTCTTCAATTCACGCATGCTGCAATCCCGGAACTCGCCCCACGGTCTATCTCTCTAAAAAGATCCATAACCCTAATTCTGTGCTAAATTCGGAAGGTCGCAAGGAAATGTATAAGGTAGAACCACCCATTACTAACCAGTACCTCATTACCAACTGCCAGAGAGAACTGACCCCTCATGGCCCCAGCCAGGGTTAATTGTGAAAAAAGCCCCCTATTTTTTTACCATGATTTTTTATATTTCGACACTGCTTCTAGCTAATTTGGGGCCGGTGATTCCAAATCTGAATTCAGAATTTGCAAAAGAATTCATCTTATTGCAAATAAAAACCCTCCACAGCGTTTTCCCTAGGGGTAAAATGGGGCAATGAGGGGGTCAGTTCACCCTAGCCCATTACCAACCAGTAAGGTAGGAGGCTGTAAAAGCGATCTGTCTCTAAAAGCAATCTGGTACATTTTGCCTCTAACATGTACCAGAAGTGTACATTTCAGGAGGGAGTCGCTTTTAGAAACCACTGTGTTTTCAACTTCAAAAATTCACAACTAATTCCATGAAGATCCAGAAAATATGAAACGACTTGGGTTACATGCCAATTCCATTTTTCATACCACAAAAATTTACTGAAAAATATTTTAAGCAGTTTGGCTTTCCCAAAATGCAAATCAGCTCTTAAAGGATCGCTTTTACAGCCCCCTACCTTAGAGTGGGAGAAATGTGGCAGAGGTTGACAATCATTTCAGATTTGGGGGGGAATGGTTTAATAAAGCTTCTCAGTTGGATGACATGACACATGGCATTCTCATTACCAAATTGTATGACACATGTGTCTCGTTTTTATGCCCAAGTTAACATGAAAAGGTCTCTCTGATTGAGTGATTTTGTGTGACTCTATAGTTTGGGTCCAAGGCCTCTAGCACCTTCTATAATTCCTAGTAATTTCATCATACTACTAAAATCATAAGTCCTTCTGTAATATCACAAATGTTACCATTAATACTAGGGGTTCGTGCTTGCTATGCTATACATTCATTGTATCACATATTAGTAAAATTTTGATATATTTGAATAGAATGCATGATAATGATTTTGATAAGTCTTTAAAATAATTATTTTAAATATTTTCTAAAAATATTTCCAATCATGCATACATAGAAATTGTATTTTCACACAATGTGATATTACAAAAATAGAGTAGCAATTTGCGATCACCTCTATAATATCACTTTTTACAAAGGGTGATATTATAAAAATAATATAGTCATCGCAATTGAGGTGATATTAAAGAAGATCAATATGGTGATATTATAAAGGTAGCAAATCCATTGCTTCTCTTGGCTTTACACTTCTTTGCACTTCTATAATTTTGTGCTTTTGTGAGCTTTGAGCTTTCATGATTTCAATTTTCTATTGCTACCATCAAATGATTTTGAGAAATTTATTTAATTGAAGCAATTTTGGATTCCACAATTAAGTTGTTCACAAAGTTTTTGAGATTTATAAGTTTTTCATTTCAATTCTTCAATTTGGGTTGCCATTTTTTGTAACAATGGAGTCAAATTTCTAAATCATTCTAATGTATGTGTAACTTTTATAGTATTTACCATTGCATATGTTTCATTCATTATTCAATAAATTTCTATTATACATTTCAATATATGCTTACTTATAAAAAAAAATCATACAAAGATTTTAGTCATTTTTATTTGAAGATTTATTGAAATTTTTGTTCTACATTCTATCTAATACATTAAAATTCTTATAAAATTCTAATGATGAATGCGTAGCATAGCAAGCACCAACTGCTAGTATCAAAGTGAAAAATTATCAAAATTTTGGCAATCTTCCTCATTTCTATGTCTGCAATTATGAAAATTTTCTTCTTGCTTCATAGCACTCCAGATCATGTCCGCAATACCTTAATTGGTCGACTATGGGTGGTTCTACCTTAGTACAACATTTATGATGCTCCTCATGAAAATCATGCAATATAATGACAATTTTACTATACCATATAAATGATGTTTGATTTTCTTTGAGCATCCACTATATAATCATTACTTGGCCTAGTAAAGATTCTTTATTGTTGAATCAAAAAGTGAGTTTTTTAACCCATTAAGAACCAAGGGATAGTTCAAATTTCTAAAACTATAAAGATGTATTATAAAATACAACTAAGAATAATAATTTAAACCCTAAAGTTCTAAGATCCTTTTTCCATCAAAAAAATACTTTTAAAATGCCTTTTCTATTGCAAAGAATAAAAAACTAAATTTTTTTTGCATGTCTAACCAGACTAAACTAAACTAAGAATGTATAGAATAAATTTCAAACACTTTGACTATGTACATTGCAAAGAAAAGAAAAAAGGTTTTTTGCACCTTGTTTGACTAGATTTTTTGCCTTTGAATCTTCTTAGTGTAAATTTTTGCAATAATCATTTTGAATTTCTAATTTTTTATGTTGAACAATTGAATTGAGAGTCTAGGAAATTTTTAAGATAAATGCACAATCAATTTTCACTCATTAAAATATTCTTAAGTAGAAGGAGAATGAAGATTGAAGAGAAAAATAAACAGTTAATAGCTTTGAGATGGAATTGAAATAGACAAATCTTAATTGTGACATTGTCCTAGCAAGAGATTTTAACCTTGTGAAACTTCTTTTTAAATTGTAAAAATTGAATTTAGAACGGAATCCAACAAGTTATTTTGCTAAAAAAATGCTTTGATTGTCCAAAAAACAAGATTTTTTATAACTCAATATCACTAATCCAAATGGAATGAATCAAAGCTTTCCATGTGGATAAAAATACAATCTATAAGAAAAAAAACTTAATTTATATGGCCCTAATTTGAGAATATGAAAGTGACTCCAATGCCCTTAGTTACTTCAATTGTAGCATTTTAGTCTCAACATGACACTGATTGATGGGTAAAAGTACACTATAGTTGTCCAAAATCGTAGTCACGGCAAAATTTGTGCATAGTATGAAAGTTTGGAGTCAATTTTACAATAGTTTTTATCACTTTTTTTAAGAAAAAATGAAGCAAAGTCTTACATCTTGTGCACATTGAGAATTGCATAACAAAAAGTGACTTTCATCTATTAAATGAATATATAGAGTACAAATATTAAATATTTGTATTGTCACAAATTTAGCTTTAACATTGTTGTACTTACTGTGTTAAATTTAGGGTTTCATTTTTGCAATTCAAAGAGCTAAATTCAATGTTCTAATGTTTAGGTACAATGCCTTAACATTTAATTAGGGTTTGGAAAATTTTACAAGGAATTATCCTTATAAATACGTGATTCTAGTACAAGGCCTAAATTTTGACTTCAAAATATGTTTTTTCAATTTTCAATTTGAGAATCAATAAGAAGGCCTTTTGATTTAGATGGGCAATCATTGAATTTTGGTATAAATGACATTTTGGCTCCATTTTGTACCAATATTTGTACTTTTTATACTAATATTTTGTACATTTTGTACTATATACATATATTTTGTACTTGTTTTTACTGATTCGTATCTTCCACAAGGGGTGACCATAGCGTGCGATCACCCTGATGTGGATATAAAAACTAACATTCAAAAAGTTTATAGGAAAATACAAATAACTTCATGTAAAGAATGACTAGGAATGAATTTTTAATAATATGTGGTATTTCCTTGTAGAATTGTACATGTGTATAGAATTTAGTCATAGATCAATTATAGACTAATAGTTATAAAATATTCATTGAATGACTATTTTATAATTACTACTAGCGGTTGGTGCTTGCTATGCTACGCATTCATCATTAAAATTTCATTAGGATTTTCATGTATTAGATAGAATGTAGAGCAAGAATTTCAATAAATATTCAAATAAATATTATTAAAATATTCATATAATTTTTTTAATAAATAAGCATATACTTAAATAAGCAATAGAAATTTAATGAATGATGAATGAAATACATGCAATGATGAATATGGTAAATGATACACATACATGAAAATGCATTAGTAATTTGACTCCATTGTTACAAACAATGGCAACCCAAATAGAAGAATTTAATGGAAAAACTTGTAAATTTTAAAAGCTTCGTGAAGAATTTAATTCAAAGCTCACAAAAGTACAAAATCATAGAAATGCAAAAGAAGTATAAAGCCAATAAAAAGCAATGAAATTGCTACCTTTATAATATCATCCTATAGATCCTCTTTAATATCACCTTAATTGCAACGACTATATTATTTTTATAATATCACCCTTTGTAAAAAGTGATATTACAAAGGTGATTGCAAACTGCTACTCTATTTCTGTAATTTCTGTAATTTTTGTAATATTTCTGTGAAAATATGATTTCTATGTATGTATGATTGAAAATATTTTTATAAAATATTTAAAATAATTATTTTAAAGACTTATCAAAATCATTATCATGCATTCTATTCAAATATATCAAAATTTTACTAATATGTGATACAATGAATGCATAGCCTAGCAAGCACGAGTCCCTAGTATTAATGGTGGCACTTGTGATATTACAAAGGGAGTTATGATTTTAGTAGTATGATTATCTATGACATGGGAGCTACAAGTTTCACGTGTAGATGTTGAAGATGAACAATAAGAATTTTATTTCTCTAGTTCAAAGCTAGGGTTAAATCAATCATCCACCACCTCCCAAGTGTAGCACTTTGCATTCTTGCTTCTTGTTGTTATCCCTTTTTTCATTTTTTCATCTTTTTTTTGCATCAAAATTTAAAAGTTTGGATTCTTTTAGCCACCTCTTCATTGTTAGCATATGAGCCTAAAAGTCTATATCATTAATACTTTCTACAATTATAGGTATCTATGTTATAGAATACCTATATAATAGATACCTGTGTTATAAACACCTCCAAATGGTTGAAGGTATGTTTTACAACTAGGTTCAAGGCAAGTAGGGTCATGTCTTTGTGCTCAAACTCTAACATTGTTGTTGTCACCTATCACGTACAAGAACTTGATCTTCTTGTTTTGGGTTCTTGTTTCTTTACACACATTTGTCATTCTCTTGCTTTATAAATTGTGATTGGAATAGTTTTAGCCAAATTTGCACTTGTTTTTGTTTGCTACCATGTAATAGCAAGCCTTTTATCTTGTTTTGCTATGACTTGCATTTATTTTTTTCTACAACAATAGTGACATCAATTTTGTTTGGACTCTTGCAATTGTATTAATACATCAACATCCACCTAAGCAAAGCCCATTGATAAAATTCCATGTTACCTTGTGGATGATCCCTCCTAAGAAAGTGTCCTAAATGATTGAAATATTCTAATCATATGAATATTTCTACAATGACTTAAACCCTCCATATGTAATCATTGTAGAAAACACATTTAAGACATCAATTGTTTGTATTCTAAATGATAAAAAGTGTAGCCATAAATATTGTCATTGATAGTCATTTTTCTACTAGTGTATAATAAACTTTTGGAGATGTAAGATAATTCTATAGCTAAAATCAAACGTTTTTTTTATAAATGATCCTTACATGTACATCCACTATTCATGATAGTCTAGGGTTGATTTTAAAAACACCTAGTTTTAGCACTTTGAGAATTCAAAGTTCATTCATACAATTCTCAAAAAATTCATTAAAAGAGAAACTAATTTTTTCTATATAATAATGGGGACCTTGTTGAATTGCTTATTTAATTGATTTTAGATGTAGGTACCTTATTAATGTCCATTGTCCACCTATTGGATGCAAACACTCTTAAGGGGTTTATTGTCTTAGTTTTGTTGGGTCTTCTTGAAAATCAAGAAGTTTCTAGATTTTTGTATCTTATACACTTGTATAAGACAATATTGTTGTAATTGTATGAACAATGAATTTGTATCATGAGTGACTCATCTATAATTGTGGTCACAAATAAGCTTGCATTCGAATACAAGCTTCTATATTCAAAAGAAGTCCAATGGAAGATTCAATAGTTTAGTCCACATTGTAGCTCTTTGTACTAAAAATAACAATTTTGAAAAGCTATTTTGATGAAACATAGTCACAAATTGTTAATATCTATTGAATCGATATCTAGAAGATGCATAGATTGCATCTTTTGGATGCATAAGCATATTGACAAAAGTGTTGTTTTCTATGAAAACTAGATGTGAATAATTGAAGGGAGGTATACTTGTCATTTTGCCATTGGTTGAGAAAATGAGATAGGTGCTTGTGAAGTACCCCCCACTCCATATTTGTATTTTTGTGAAAGTTGTTAGCACTTCAAACAATATTGGATATCAAAAGTTTGCATTTCGTATATATCTATATAATTTGTATCCATATTTTGTTCGAATATGTACCTATTTCATATGTATTCCATATGTATGTCACATATTATATATATTTTGTATTTTGTATCCGTATTCTATATCTCATAGCACTAAATTCTAATCTTCTTGACATCCAAAATTGTCTCTTATGATGGTGATTGATAGAGTTTGTTTAATTTTAATTGGAGATCAATGGCATTGGAGAGGGGGGATTTCTTTTGAATCAAGATGGATGGGTCTAAATTTTTTCAAAGGGGAAATTTCAAGAATTGCAGAAACAAGAGCTATTTCAATTGCATCTTTTGGAGGTATAGTGGGTGTATAGTCACAAACTGTCAATGAGGTGCATGACACTAAATCCTGTCCACGAAGTGGGCCCAACGGGATAATTTGGGATTCTTTGGGGTAAAAGTCAAAACATGACCTATTTTGAGCTGTGTCTAGGGTATGTTTTAGACCTCTCCTTGCTAATTTGGGGTCTTTGATTGCAAATATGAATTCAAAATTTGCAAAAAAAAAAATTTAGTGTGAAAAATAAAAAAATTCCTGCATTTTTTGCCATGGTAAATCCAGCCTTTTGGGATTTCATGGGCAGGGTTTAACGTCCCCCCAATGAGGTGGAGTAACATTCAAATCACTTTCTCCAAATCACATTCTAATATAATCTTAAATAAATAAATATGACATGAGTTGTACACATATGATTGGACAATGCCACGTTCTGACCACCTGTTGAACGGGAGTTTTTACCTTGAACAAGGTTCTAAAGTAGGGGGTTGTAAAAGTGATCTGTCTCTAAAAGCGATCTGGTACATTTTGCCTCTAACATGTACCAGATGTGTACATTTCAGGAGGGGTCGCTTTTACTGTGTTTTTAACTTCAAAAATTCATAACTAATTCCATGAAGATCCAAAAAATATGAAACGACTTCGATTAGATGCCAATTTCATTTTTCTTACCATGATAATTTACTAAAATTTATTTTAAGCAGTTTAGCTTCCCAAAATGCAAATCAGCTCTTAAAGGGTCGCTTTTACAGCCCCCTACCTTAATTGAAAAAACAAGCTCTCACCTACCTCAATTGAAGTGTACTCGCAACCTATTCGCCAGTACACCACTTGCCACCTAAGCACCCTACGATTCCACGTCACCGTCGACACCCCCGTTGGTGCCATGGCCAACCTCGCCGTCTTCTCGCAACACAGAATTTCTGCATGAGCTCCTCGCCATCGCCATCGCCATCGCGATCGACCCTTGTAATGCTTCCCCTAATTACTCCATAATCAAATTAGATCTCATATTCTCACAACAAAATTCTTTCTCCCTTCGCTTCGCTTTTCAGTTTTCCTAACCTTGATTGAATCGGTTTGAATCAGACAGAAACTCTGTCAAGTTCGACACTCTGTTGTGTGTGATTGAAGGTATTAGTTCAGCTAGAAAGGCGCGACTGGTGTGGCGATGGCGATGACGGTACGAGCACTGTGGAAACAAGTGAGAAGGAGGTCTGGTTTACCACGAGGCCTTGCAAGCACCGCCGGTTCGCTTGCCTTTCCCGAGGTCGTGATAGTCGCAGCGAAGCGGACACCGGTGGGATCGTTCCAAGGCGCTCTTGCTTCGCTCTCGGCGCCCGAACTTGGATCAATTGCAATTCGAGGTTCCACAATTCGCTGCTCTTTAATTGATTGATACTTCTTTGAGTAATTAATTCAATGTTTGCCTTTTATGGCGATCGATAGGAACAAGAATGGAGATGGAGCTTTGAAATCGAGTTGTGTGATTGCGGGTATTGGTGACAGGACTTCTGTTTTCCCTAGAGAAAGAGCATGTGCCTTCGTGGACATGAATCATGTACATTAAACTTTAGAATGCGTGATTTATGGAAAGATTCTATTTCTCATGGTATTAGATATTAACCTAGATATACGCCGAATTGTGGTCCATGTAGAGCTAGCTATAGTTTGTCGATAATTGATGATTTTCGAGTGATCTGGAGAAATGTACTGGCATTGGTATACAGGTGCATTAGAGTCTGTCAAGTTGTCTGCAGAGCATGTCAACGAGGTGTTCATGGGTAACGTTTTGAGTTCAGGAGTTGGTCAAGCTCCGGCTCGCCAAGCCGCGTTGGTGAGTTCTTTATAAATTGCATGTATGTTTTGTATGAGAATTGAATTGAAGAATCGAAAGAGTGTATCACTTGTTTGCTTAACGGAGCATTTAATTTCTCCGAAAGTTTTCTCCTAAGATTGGAGTCAATATGGAAAAAGTGTGACTGAACCCTAAACCCTTGGCAATCAGAATGTTCAAAGTTAAGAAGAGTTCGATGAATTGACCAAAACTTCTTTTTCTGTCGTTTATGTGTAATGGTATTTCAGAAGGCGGGATTACTACCAGCAACCATATGCACTACTGTGAACAAAGTCTGTGCCTCCGGCATGAAGGGTACGTCAGGGTGGAGCTCATGAATGTCTTTTGAATGTCTGACATACATTCAAGCTGGATTTTATTTTATTTTATTTTCTGGGATGCAGAACTAAGTCTCATTTGAAGTGTGAATGTGAACAAACACCCTCTGTTGTGGCAAGTTAGCAACACCTTATCTAGGTCTCTCCTTGTTAGCAAACGAGTTGTCATTGTATTTGTACGTCTAACGAGCTAGTATTGCTTGATTCAGTATACTCTTACGAAGCTAACAGTCAAGCTCTCTGAATGTATGTATGCAGCTGTGATGTTGGGGGCCCAAAGCATAATACTTGGAATCAATCAGGTGGTGGTTGCTGGTGGAATGGAAAGTATGTCCAAGGCACCCTTCATTTTACCGCGGAATATCTCTCCCAAGACGATAGGTCATGTTCAGCTGAGAGATTCCATGATTATCGATGGTCTTTGGGATCCATATAAAGACATATCTATGGGTAGCTGTGCAGAATTTTGCGCAGACGAACTCAGCATTTCTCGTGAGGCACAGGTATATAGATAGATTACTAACTATTCCATTTTATGAGCGTTTTGGGACCATGTGGAAGTATTAGAGCTCTTTTGTTAGACATTTCCATTGCTGTTGGGTGTTGATAAACCTTGGATGAACGTGTTTTGATTTTGATATTTCTCTCTAGAGTTTTCACTAATCACAAGTAGTAGTTCTAGCTAAGTTCAGGAATGACGTTGAGGAATTTTTATGTTTGCATTCCATTACTTAGGTAGTCCAGTAGAAGTGGTCGAGGGTTTAGAGAATCTAGCGCTCTTGATGACATGGACTGCACGTTTATTGTTCAGAGATTATGCTGAATAATTGTCTCAAATGCGGTTGGTGGCGTTTTTAATTGATAGGATGAAAATGCAATTGCAAGCTACGAGCGGTCAACTGCTGCCCAAGCACTAGGATTCACGAAAGGAGAAATTGTTCCAGTCACTACTGGAGGCAAGAAACCTGTTACCATAAGTCATGACGAGGAGTGCCTCAAGGTTGGATTTTTACTTTTGATCAGGGTGTTAGTATGTTGACATTTGCTGACTTATTAGTTGCTTATGTATTATGCTGGACCACAAATACTCAAGAGTGTCATGGTATGTACTTCAGGCAAGCTAGATCCTGCATAGCCTTGAAATGTGAGTAATTGCTACAGAATTGTCTGCATGTTTTCTCGTAGTATCTCTATCGAATATGGTGATTGCAATCGACTTGTTATGGTCCTTCAGGAGTATAATAATGTGCGTTCATTTATACCTCTGTCACGTCGCAGTTTGATCCAGAGAAACTGAAGAAGCTGCGACCCGTCTTCAAGGAAGACGGTACGATCACGGCAGGCAACTCATCCAGCATCAGTGATGGTGCAGCCGTTTTGCTTCTTACATCTGCAACATTTGCAGATGAACATAACCTTAAAATTCTTGGGCGGATTCGAGGCTTTGGTGATGCTGCCCAGGTACGAAGTTGATATCCAGTGTGTGCTCTCAGCTCTTATATTTCCTATGCTGCACGCTTAAAATATTTGAGATGACAAGGTTTCAAGCTACCTCTTTGGGGTGGATGCTACCTCCTTGTTACCTCAAATTCTTAAATAGATGCAATGAATTATTTTAAGCCTGTTATCCCACCCGTAGTTGCACATGATTGGATTAAATTTTAAGCTTGTCATCTGAAGCTGGTTACTTCAACATGTGCAATCTAAAGTGGCCTAAGTTTCGTTTGGGCCATTCATCATCTGTCTTGTACCTTGACAGGAGCCTGACAAGTTCCCTACATCACCAGCTCTGGCGATTCCCAAAGCATTGGAGCATGCAGGTTTGAGCAAGGAGGACGTGGATTTGTATGAGATCAACGAAGCATTTTCGGCAAGTCGTTTAATAAGCCTTGATTGTGCAGATTCGTCAGTATGCAATGTGTCTTTGAATCTCTCCTTACTGAATTAGGTGACTGATTGTGCGATAGGGATCAGTAGTACTATGTATCATCAATTGTCTTCGTCACTTGCAGACAAAGACTGACAAGTTCGTTTTTTGTCCAACTAACGCAGGTGGTGACTTTAGCCAATCAGCAGTTGCTGGATTTGAATCCGGATCAAGTGAATATTCATGGTGGTGCTGTATCAATTGGCCATCCAATTGGGTCATCGGGTGCACGGATCATCATCTCTCTTCTCACTGCATTAGCTTTAAAGAATCTCAAGATTGGAGCTGCTTCAATCTGCAATGGCGGCGGTGGTGCTTCTGCCATCATTATCGAGAGGGATCCCGAGTACCGTATATCTGTGCATAACCATAATCAGAGTAAGTCTGAGGACTGAAATCACTTAAAAAATGCAACCCTATTTCTTGAGAAGTGTAAAAATCTGTTAGTGCTTGTAATATTATTGTGGTGCGTCACAAACTGTGTCGGTAGTACACCGGCAACCGCACTGGATCGAAATAAATTTAGCCTGCAAGTTTAGATAATACGGAGTAATATCTGAGGCCCAAGAATAATCCAATACCAGTAGCGTATGAAGATATTTTTTCCTGAAAATGCATTACATCAATGGGTTGGATTGAGAACTTCGTGTTACTGGGCTAACCATTAGATTAGACTGTGTTAATGCAAAGTGATACGTCCTGCGAGCATTCCTGCTTCTATATCCTTGTTTTCTGTTGTCATAAGTGATGCTTAGAAAGTCCCATACTCCCATCAGTAAAGCATGCTCTGTGCTAACAAACATTATCCTCAAGAGGGCGGGCCCAGTGGAGGAATGCAAATACCCCTCCATGTGAACCCCAAGTTCCGACTGCTTCTGTGGTTGTAGCGCCACATGTGTGCTACTCCTTGGCACCCAAATTTTGCGAGTGACAGCTTGTTAGAAAGGTAATGTAGTGCGATTCCAAGCAGTTATCACATGCCTCCTAATTCAAAAATGAGGTCACAACAAGCGATTGAAGATTACAACCATGGCAGTTCATCATTTTCACAATTTCACAATTTCTTGCTCACTTAGGGTCAATTCTCACGAGGGATGGGTTTTTGAAAAGCTCTTGCAAATAACCTTCTAATCAGCTATCCTTTGCTCCAAATTTGAAAAATTACAAACATTGCAAGCAATTGAAGGTCATATCCATGACCATAATTAAGGAGTTGGGTTCAGGTTTGATCTAGTGAAGGGAAGAGGAACCTTTACAATGAAACGCAGCACTTATGTGGGCTCCATTTTCCCCTATTGGTAAAAATTCAGCCACTGGCACAAGTGATCACAAACGAGGAAACACAACTTTCATGACGTTTCAGAACCTGTTCCAACATCAAGATTTTCTAATACAAATCAAATCTGGTTGGGTTACTATACGAGTACTAGAGGAGAGTGGAAGATGTAAAAGTTGCTCCTCCAAGGGACACCACAGTGGGATCAGCAACATTCACCAAAATAAAATGCCAACTATCACATTCCACCTGAATGCGCCCAATTGTTGGGCCTTAGTTTCTTGGACAGACTGGCCATGTCCAGCCATTTGAGAATTTCTTGCCCTGAGAGGACAGTGTCATCGCAAACTTACGCTTTCCTTCAGCCCAGTGGCGAAGACAATGGATGAAGCAAGATTCAAATCAAATCAAATCAGGGAGGAGTTTCCGTGGTGGCACCAG
This sequence comes from Climacium dendroides, assembly GCA_950106755.1. Lineage (NCBI taxonomy): Eukaryota > Viridiplantae > Streptophyta > Bryopsida > Hypnales > Climaciaceae > Climacium > Climacium dendroides. Next base: position 27,120,897 of record OX467084.1, on the reverse strand, counting down.
ATCACTTGACTAATACCAGATTGATATCAGACTGGCTGGTTTCCACTACATGGAAAGAGCCTCTCAAACGGAAACTGCTGCGGCGTTCATAGCTATGTAGTGCTTGATGACCCCCATCATCTCACTCCCTGTAAACCGGCCAAGGCAACCGCGTGCAGCAGCGATCTCTCCAAACCTGGACACTGAGTCACCTGCAACAGCTTTCGAAGGCTCCGGGCTCGCGTCAATATCAATGGGAAGGTTCGCGGCGTCATGGACAGGGAGAGGAAAAGGGGCGAGGTCTGTTGCAAGTACAACCTCCTCTCCCCCTTTGGCTTTCACAAAGTCTCGCACATGGCAAATGGTGAAGGGGACAGGCTCATAGCTGTGGTCCCCGTATTCGACAGGCGTGGAATGGTCTCCAGTTACGCAAATGCTGTAGGGCGTTCCGGTTTGTTTCTCGGCCTCCCATAGCAGGCGCGCCAATTGGGCTACCATGGTGTCCACCGCCTCAAATGCCTTCACTTTCAGCTTCATTGCCTTGTCGTGTCCACAGTCGTCAATCGCCTGCACTCACCATATTACATGTCTTCAGGAATTGTAATACTCGTAATCCATACTAATTCAGCAGAACCGTACAAACTTTAGAAGACAAGACAGACACTAACATAGCATTCTTTATCCATTGAAGTACTACAGCACCCCTTTATTGTACAGATGCTACGATACTACATGAACATAACAGAAGGGGGGGTCTTAGCCGGCCTGTAAAGAAGGCGATTTCAAAAATGCATTCCAAAAGAGAGGCTAGTACTTTGAGGAAAGAAGAGTTGCATTGTACCCAATTTGACACAGCCTACTCTTTAAGCCTCTCAAGCATTTTTTCTTTTTGTAATGCGGTATATATTGCACTAACAAAGTGTTGTTCCTGCTTGGTCGTACAACCATTTGCAGCTATGCTTACAACGTATAACATCATTTCTTTTCTTACATCCCTCAAGCTTCCTCTCGTTGAATCTCAAGCTTTCCCTCATTGCATCTTTACGTACGAAAGGGAGAATGGTCATCAAGGATACACAAGATTTAGGGTATCATGGGCGATTTCAAGGTGTAACAGGAATTCCAATGTGCCCTAAAGAATATTATGAAGTGACTGGCCAGATTGATGAAACAATCAATCCCACTATCTCTCCTATTTCGGCACTTGAACGCCTATACAGGAGCGAGAGAGATAAATTCCAGCATATGAGTGGTTGGAGACCGCAAAAAATACACCAAAATAGACATTGAGCTGAAGACTTGGACTTGGACATGAAAATGCAAATCACAGCAAGGATTGCAGAGCTGTCAATAATCAGAATCTGAGTTGAGTTGTACCTTGACATGGAGAAATCCAAAGTCATAACCTTCGGCATATCCCGGTTTCCCTTCTTCCTGACCAGGAACAAAGACGTTAGGCGGAGGAGTCAAGGGAGCCGCCAAAGCTTTGGCAATTGCAACTGCCTTGTTGGTGAGAAGGGTCCGATAGTCGCCAGTAGTCCCTGGTGCGTCCAGGATGTCGATGCCCAGGGATAATCCTAGTCCTGCAATGATCTTCGTCGGAGCCACCATGCATGGTCGCAGACCTTGCACCTCCATAAACGTTGGCACCTAACCCAGAAACCAACAGCAAATTCTAAGTCCTGTGGCGGACATAACATTCTTGAGGAGCTCCCTGAACACCCTTCAAAAAAGGGAACAGATTCTTTTGCACACAACCTTGATCTGGCCACTCACTAAACGCTATGCATGCGGTCTACAGTGAATGCTAAATTTGAGCTTTTGGGGGGGCGTTGCCACCTATAGTAGAGAAGGTAAGTTCTCACTGAGCATCATGCATGCTCTCTACAGTGAGTATGTTACGACTCTTGAGTCTTACTTTAGGTAGCCATCTATAGCGGAGAAGGTAAGTTTTCACAAATGCTATGAAAGGGTCAAATTGGGGGATGGGAGAAGTTAGGATTTGATAACACACATCAATCACAAATGATAAGGAAGCGCCAAACCGGGGGATTGGGGAGGTTGAGGTTTAGGGTGTAGGGTTGATAACATACATCAATGCGGATACCGCAGCCTCGCAGCAGTACAACATTGGCGATGGCCTTGCCCTGTTTCTTGCGCTCCGCATTGAGAGGGTGCGACCGCAGGATCCCGCGAATCACATCCGAAAGCTCGTTCACAACGTTCGCCGTGTGCGCAGCCTCCTTGGTGTCGTCCAGTGGCTTCACTTTGAGCAACAAACGATGGTCCTTCAACGGGTCGGATCCCGAGATGTTGCCACTCAGGCCAGGCCCACTCACAACCACCCCACATCGGTGCTCCGTTGCATACCTGAGGACACATCATACCCCTCGTTCTTGAGTCGTAGTGGTACGGCACCTTTGAGAACAATGCCAACTAAGGACTCTCTAGAGCAAAGACGCGCTCAATCACAGAAAATCACTCTAAACCCAAACCTCTCACATGTGATGACAATGGTTCATTGGCTTGACGAGCTCTCTCTTGATCCGATTAAGCTGAAATTTGAAAACAAGGTGTGAGCCTAGGGATTCTTTACATGCCAGTTGAGAGGGACCGAACAAGTGTTCTCTGGAATGCTACGATGTAGCAACATTCCGAAAAACAAAGGAAAAAAACGATTCTATAGGTTCAGTAATCCCTAGCTAGACAAAATCTTCACATGGCGTACACGATTGCAAATTCGTAAGATAGGTTACACGACTGCAACTCAACGGACCGCCCCATTCGGCAGGTGTGTACAGACTGGTGCGAAGCATGTTGTGTTCAAGAAACTCCCGAGGTTTAGAAATTCTAGAAGAGGTTTGAAACCCCAAAAGAACAAGAGACAATGGAGACAAGTGTCCCGAAACGAAAAGAAAGGAAAAAATCCTATATTGCGTACCGCACAGACACTTTGTACTGTGGAAACGACGGCAACTTGAGACCGTTGAGAGCAGCACAGAGAATCGGCCCAGGCTCCTCGAAATGACGATCGGCTCGACGACTGGTCACCACTCCTGATTCCTCGTCGATGGTTGCAAAGTTACTCTGCCAAAAACAAGCCACCACCACCAACATGAGCTCGAAAGTTCAAATACTTCGACAAATTCGCAGCCCTAAATTCGCTTTGTGAAATTCAAAACTCGAACGTTCGATAAACTTCGATACGTTCGAAACCCAGAATTCGACACCATTCGAAAGTTCCACAAATGCTTTGACATAAATTCGAAAGCCTAAATTCGACATCATTCGAAAGTCCGGCAAATGCTTTAACACTTTCGAAACCCTACTGAATTCCAAACCACTCAAAAGTTCCACAAATGCATTGACATATTCGAAACCCTAACTTCGATCCCATTGGAAATGAGCGATCACCTTGAAGGCGATGTCGCCCGGGACCATCGCCAATCCCGCGCCGAGCGACTCAAACGCTCCTCGCCCTCGGTAGTAGACACGCGGGTTGTACCCCAGCAAAGACAAATGCGCCGTGTCGCTCCCACACCCGAGCCCGGGCTCCACGGGGTCCATCAACCCGGTGACGCCCCCACTCGCGAGCGCATCCAGATTAGGAGTCTTGGCGGCCTCCACAGGCGACTGGAACCCCAAGGAGGGAATGGCCACATCGCCCAACCCGTCCACCAGAATGAACGCTACTCGCGCCTTCGGAACGCCCGAGTCCCCCATCGCCACCGGAATTCGGGAGCTTAGCGTGGGGTTGGTGCCTCAACGGGCTCTCCGATCCTTCGAAACAGATCGGGTTTGCACACAGTCCCTAGAACTTGAACTTCTTGTCACCCTCGAAAGATGCAAGATGACGAAGCTGGAGGAGGAAGGTCAGAGCGGGGGGATGCCAATCCGGACGGATTCAATCAGCTCGTGCAGTTTGCTGTTCTACACGTGCACTGTTGGTCAAGTGGGACCATCAACCGTGACAAAAATAGACAAGAATGGCACTCACCTGAAAATGGCGATGGAAGAATCAAAAATTACAAAGGCACCGCGTATCACTCATGTTGTGATGCATCAGCTCCAACAGTGTTTCTTGGTGGGTATCACCTAGGTTTCATATAGATATCACCAAGTATCACCCAATGATCACATGAGTATTGATGGCTACTTCTCCGAAATGAAAAAAGAATCATCGCTGAGTTCCGATCCACAGCTTGTTACAGGATCCCAACAGGTTGCCAATTCGCAATTTTCGATTTCTAGGTCCATGAAGCGTAGATAATTAATCAATCCCAACAATCAGACGCTTAATTGCAGAGTTCATCTTCTTTTTCTGCAAAATTCCGCTGCAATCAATCGAGAAGGATCAGAATTGGTCGCAGAAACGAATGGTCAGATCCGAAATTGAACCCAACAACGTAAAGTTGAACAACAACGAAGAAAACGATGCTACATGTATCCCGATATCTTTTCTTTTCAAATTTTCAAGTCTCCCCGACATTGATTTGACTCTACTCCCATTCTAAGCTGTTACTGTTCCATTCAATCCTCGAATAGCATTTGCAAATCTGTTGTTGCTCGATGTGAGCTTCACGAGCGCCTTTCAGACTCCTCAAGCTGCCCGACCTGAACTCACGAAACCCACCTTACGTTCTCTCGAACGCCACCTAGATGTAAAACACATTGACTGCGACGCCAGGTAGGATTTCTCGACCTCTCCAAGGAATGAAGTTACGCCACGTGGTCAAGCCCCCCCCTGTATTTGGTGGCGCCTCCGTCACCATCAAGAGTATTTTAGGCGCCATCGGGTTCTGTCAGGAGCTTCGGTTTTCGTGCAGCTCCAAAGAGTGTCTGTCAAACCGTCCCTGCCAGCTTCAATTTCAGAGATCAAATGCTTCGTTTGGACTTAGAACTGCTGCAATAGTCAGATTCAGCAGTCAACTCGAAGGCCTTCTTCTGAGAGTTCTCGCATTTGAGTGTACACGTAGTAAGTGCGGCAGGCATTTGAAAAAATTGGCGCATATATTTATTTGCTACTAAATTCGGTTCTTTTTTTTCACGTTGTTTGAAGCTACCAGACGGCGCTCTACTCTCTGGAGCTACACGTTGTGCTGTCGTCGAGTGTTTTGTTGTGAACAGTTGGTTGTGTCGTTGATGTTTTAATGAAAGTCACAAGTGTCAAGAGTAGTGCAGGACTAGCAACTTCACGGTCATATCTTGTTCATTTGGCACATTATATTTAGTGAAAAGTGGAGACCTCAGGCGGTAAGATGAAAGAGTTTTGGGTGTAAGGGACGCCAGTTCTAGGTCGTGAGTGGGAGGAAGGGTTTAGCATGGAGTGAAGGGAAAAAGCGAAGGAGAGTGTGGACTGTGAAGAGGATGGAGGTGTCGCCGTTGAAAGCACAAACGCCGCCAAGTGCTGTGCACCAAAATGGAGGAACGCCAGCGCCACCAGCGCCACTAGAAGAGCAACAAGCTATGACACCCTGCTCAGGAGCAATGCTGGTGACGAGCCCCCCAGCAGGTGTGTTGCAGTCACCCTGCATTGCGTTAAACCAGTCGTACCCAGCTGCGCTTGCGGAGCATCTGGCAGTTGTGGCTAGCAAGGAACTCTTTCTCGACACTCTCACCAAGTTCCACCTTGCGCTCGGCACTCGCATCGTGTAAGCTTTCCCTGCACAGAGTTTCACCTCCTTCCCTCTGTTCTTCTCCTTCTCTTTGTCACGTCTTTCTTCAGCTCTCATCGTATTCTTTTGCCCTTGTCAAATTGTCAGGTACTCTTGCACTTTGACTTTGTGAATCTGTATCAGTATTGCAATTTGACAATAACGTTCTGTAGCCCTTGTGAGACTGCACGTTTCACTTTGAGACTCGGAATCAGTATTATACTGGAACTTGTCATTCTTTAGGCCTTTTGATCTTGCATCTTGACTGTGAGAATCGACATAGTATTGGAATTTGACAGTAATGTTCTGTAGCCTTTGTGAACCTGCACCAAATTTTTAAACATTTACTTTGTGAATTGGAATCAATATTGCAATTTGACGTAACATTCTTCAGCCTTTGAGAGTTTGCACTTATACCTCGACAGTTGGAATTAGCATTGCTATTTTACATAACATTCCTTAGCCCTTGTGAGCATGCACGTTTGAATTTGAGACTTGGATTCAGCACATTGCACTTTGACATGATTTGACCTAAAGATTGGTTGGCTTTTTAAGCAGTAAGCACATTTCTACTCCCATTAAGTTTTTGTTTTTTGTTTTTTTGTTTTTGTTTTGTTTTTTTGTTTTTTTTAAGAATGTTATTAGTGACAAGGTACAGATCAAGGTACAAAATTTAACTGAACATTCAATATTGTTACGATGATGAATTTGGACTCTTGAGTGCATTTAGGGTTTTTAATGAGTATCATGATAGTTTTTGGATTTATGTAGTCCTCATATTCTTGGGGTTCATGAGGGTTTTATGTGTTCATAGAGTGCTTTATAACCAAGAGATTTGTTTAGGCCTATTTTGACCCCTAATTAGAAGATTGAATACCTTTTATAGGTACATCATATAGGAGGAAGTTTGATTATAGTGATCATTGCCATAACACCTCACACACGAAGACATTGATTTTGTGGGAGGCTAGGGGACCCTAGTAGTAGTGGCTATGTACCTATGCAATGTCAATAAAAACTAGAAACATGTCTTATCAAGACAAATGATGATAGTTTGATCATTTCAATTTTAACAGTATCCTTTAAAGATAAATACTTTTTTCAAATGTTCAGTAAGGACTTGATGTGAGGCACAATATCATGATCATTAGGTGTTTCTTTCTCCCTAGGAAAATATCAGAATTTATTAGTATTAATATTTTGGAGTGTAGGTTCTTATATTTGTGACCCCTTGGATTTTTGAAGCAACATGTTGACTTTTATTAGTTGAGCAAATAGGCCATCTTATTCTCCTCCAAAATGCATCTTCTATGAAAAAAATCCTATTCATTATCTTTTTCAAGAATAGAAAAAATTGTGTATTGTTCAAAAAAGTCAAGGGATTGACTTGGGAGCTCTTTTTCTTGTGAAATCTTTGTAGTTGGTTATAATTTGATTTATGATTCAATTCATCTATGATCAAAGGGTGCATAAACCGCTCCTTTAAACATACTTGCTTGATCAATGACTATAAAAAAATTTACAATCAACATGAGACCCATTTCTAGATAGAGGAAAGATGCATATAGAATCCTATTGCTTTTTGCACACTATTAGTCTATATATGACCCTCCACATTACTAGTAATTTCAAAACTATTGATATGCCTATCAAATCTCACATATTGACCCTATCTTCTACAGGATTCCAAAGATGGGGGGCAAGGACCTTGATTTACATGTCCTCTACGTGGAAGTAACACAACGAGGTGGGCTGCAACAGGTGCTCCTTTTAGAGCCATCATTCCAACCCCTCATTTGTTTCTTGCTCCGAGTTTGTTTAGATAGTAAATCTAAACTTAATGATACTATTTTAAGCATACTAACCAATATGTTACAAGGTTGTAATTTGGGGGAGATTAATATAGAGTGTCACATTGGATGCAAGAGTTGAACATGTTTTAGATCAAATTGTTATTGCTATATATGAATTTTTATGTAATTTTTAAAGTGGGAGGTTGTAAACCACTACAAATGACACTAAACTACTCCACTACCATTCTAAATCTTTGATTATTGAGCCAAATCATGCTTACACCACTTACTATTCAATTCAACAAAGTTTATGAATAGATGACTTACTATCCGTACTAGGGGTCAATTTAAGGGACTCACGAGTATCCACTTCCTTACAAGTACTTTTCTTCTTGTAAGGCAAATTAACCTAAAAAAATTATTGTATTCCTTCTTACCACAACCCATCATTTCTCAATATTAATGGCTTTTCCCTCTGTAACCAGTCCACAAATCACAAATGAATGTAATATTTCTACATCAGTATGATTTCTCTGTTTTCATTGGCCATCACTATCACATCTCTGTCAACAATATCATAATGATTTTCTAGTTATGTTGTCCATCTCTTCTGATCTTTTCAATGAGGTGCCCTCCAGAGATCAATACTATGTCAAGAAATTGTAGGCGAGTGTTTTTTAATTCGGACTATACTACTATTTCCTTTTTATATGACTGAGCAATATGTCTTCCAGGTTATCAAGGACCGAAAATGGAAGGAGATTACTGGCGCTTTCGACTTCCCTCGCACTACCACAAGTGCTTCATTCGTCCTGCGCAAATACTACATCACACTACTTCACCATTACGAGCAATTATATTTCTTTGGTTCCAGTGGGCTCCTCGTCTCTCCTCCAAGTAAGCGTTGATTTTTGCCTACAAATTTCATTATCTCCCTTCTGTAATGGCTGGTGACAGTCTAAAGATGCTACTCGTTTTCTCCTGAATGTCTGAGGATGCCAGATTAATTCAATACAGTAAGTTGTTCTATCCCTGTTTATATAGAATAAAACACGAACTGTAATTTAGTCAACACTCATTACCAGTCTGTGTGTGCAGCACCACTAGCGGCACCTAGTTCTGTTCCTGTTAAGCAAATTGAATCTGCTCCTGCTCCGGAGGCACAAGCTGAGGAGCCAGAAGTAATTAATACGGAAGGGAAGAAAATTCGGAAGAGGAGACTTGCCCCACTGCCAGTTATGGCACCAGGTTCGTGTGCTGCTCCTTTCAACATTCGAGCATTCAAAATTTGTGTAGCGACACTCCAATTGAAATTTCACTTGGATCTATGGTGCAAGTACGGCCTAGGGCTGACGCATCTGTCAATCAATTTCTTGTGCTATGCCTCTTTAGAATTTAAACCCTGTGAAGAGGAGGCTCTAAACATGGTTTTTCTTAGTAAGTTCCTTCAGGTATCCAGACCTTCTTTGAGGGTGGTCACAACCCTGATCATGAGCTTGAAGTGATTGCATAGCAGTGGATCTCGTCTTACTTGGCGCTCTGCATGATTTAAACTCTTAGTGTCTGAATTAATAATAGAAATACCAGTTCGTAAACTCGTAGTTCACTTTCAAAACATATAATTATTGTTTGAAAATGTAGGCCATGGTTTTTCTTTTTTATTGTTACAGTTTTCTTCCTTCTTTTAAGCTTCCTAATGGTTCATTTTAACTCCCATAGTTATGGTCATTTTAAGATGTGGGAAGCAGCCATTTTAAGCCATTTAAGTGCTTGTTGGATAAATAGCCAATGTACATGTTTCGCAGGGGACCCGATTGCTTCCGTGGGTAACGTAGTAACTGGAGCCATTGAAGGCAAGTTTGAGCATGGATACTTGGTGACTGTAGTGGTGGGTTCTGAGAAGCTGAGAGGTGTGATTTACCACATCCCACCGGGGCACGTTCGTGGTCCTCAGCATGCAGACATTCCCAGTTTCATGCTGTCACCTTGTGTTGTTGGAGATGTAAAACTCCCTGAGCCTGCGAAAGGAAGAAAACGCAAACAGAGGGAGGAGATGAAGAAAGATCCCAATGCTCCTCGCTCAAGCAGGACAGGCTACAACTTTTTCTTTGCTGAAGAACGAGCCAAGCTGAAACTCAAGTATCCAGAGAAAGAACGAGAATTGAGCCGCATGATTGGCAACGCCTGGAACGGCCTCACCGAGGAACAGAAAATGGTACACCACATAAGTCTCTTTTCTAAATTCGCAGTTCATGTTGCTCAATTCATGAATGCTGACCTTCGCCTTTTGCATTTCAAACTTTGGATTCACCAGATTTAACATTCACTCAAGTGCAATTGCTAATGTAGAGGATTCTATTTGCTGTTTTTGAACCAATATGTAGGAGCATGCTTTCATTGGGACATCACTCGGTCTCTTACTGGAGGGATCACTATGGGTACAATAACTAGCTCTCTTCAGAGCAAATCACTACACATTAATTTCTTACGCAATCATATAAGTGGAAGTTTGGAGACCCCCCCAAATGGCGGTAGACTATTCCGTTTCCGCAATAAACATTTAGCTTAGGCATGCTTACACTCAACTTGCTACTTGGAAGCCAACCGAGTGTATTAAAAATGGAAGAGATGAGTTGCTGTTGGTAGCAGGGGTCAGTCGATAGGAGACGGGATCGTATGATAACAGACCTACCAGTTATTTAGTACATAGTTTTAGCATCTTCTCCCTCAATCGCAATTTTTGTGTTACATTTCAACCAAGTCCTCTGCTTGCTGCTTTTGGAAGTGTACGCTGTTGACCTGTGTTGGTATTGATGCAGCCATATCAAGAGAGAGGAGCCAAGGACAGGGAGAGGTACGAGAAAGAAATGCGTGATTACCGTCTGCTGAAAAGCAGCACGAATACTCCCCTTCAAGAATTTGCACGTCCAGAAGCTGCAAATGCTGGGGACAGGGATCACCAAGTGGAGTCCAGCTCCACAGCAGCCTCAGTGCCAGTTATTCCACGTCAGTTTATTCTGGATCCATCTCAGCTTGTGAATTCGTCACAGTCGGAACAACAGTGTGTCCAACAAGATCCTGAACAGCATTTTGGAAGCTCCCATGTAAGCTGCACAGAAACGCCCTCGGCTCATGCAGCTGCTAATGCAGCTCATGAAAAGGTTGGCGCGGAAGGGAACCCAGCTGATTCTCACACCCAACCTGTGGCTCATTAGTTCATGAACTAACTGCAGTTAGTACCGGTATATAATTCCTGTGCATACTTGATCTGAGACTTCCCAGTTATGAATGGACTTCTGTCGTAGTTTGTAAACCAGGCAGGGTGATTAACCCCGGTCAATATTGTGTTTTCTATGGGGTGTTGCTCACAACGCTTGCTACGGTAGATGTAATGTAGGGATGTGTGAGTGCTGAATTCACTACTAGAAAGTACACTATGTGCATTGCTATGTGTAATGCTTTTCTAGGCAGTAAGTTGCAATTCTCTTTCAACAATAAATTGCTTTTGTTTTGCACTAGTTTTTCAATGCTTCTTTTTTCCATGTATTTGCACTAGTTTTTCAATGCTTCTTTTTCCATGTATTTGCACTAGTTTTGCAATGGTTTAGTCATAATAATTTGCAATGCTTACTTAATGTTGATTTGTGTGCAACAGTTTCCAACTATAAATTGCAATGCTCTTGGCAATGCTATTGCAATAAGAATTTTGAAATCAGCTTTTAATGATTTCTTCAATTATTCTGAGGTTTTTAGACGTTCTTACAAAAATTGTTTCAATTTTTTGGCAACAAAATAAAGCAATTGCATTTTACATTTAATTGCAAGTGGTTATTTTTATTTTACAAGAAATAAAGTAGATTAGTCTGAATGCCAATTGAAAAATGGTTTTGTAATGAACTTTGAACAGCGGGACGACAGTTCTGCAATACAAATCTTCGCACTTGAAACTGAAGTACCTTGAAATCGTTTCTACTGATAAAGTATTGCAAAAATGAGGTAACGCAGGAGGTCCATAAATCACCCACCTAGAGCTAAAACTGAATTTTCAATAAATTTCCCTTGAAAGACAAGTGGAATTGGCATCTAACCCAAGTGGTTTCATATTTTTTGGAGTTTTGAGGAATTAGTTATGAATTTTGAAGTTGAAATGGTATAGGGTTCTAAAATTGCCCACCTCCTCAAATGTACACTACTTGTATATTGTTGAAGGCAACAAAAAATTAACATGTACAAATAGTGTACATTTGAGGAGGTGGGTGATTTTAGAGCCTCCTCCCTTAACCGGTGTCGGCATTGTTTTTATCATTCTAACTTACATATAATCTTCTTCCTACTCGGCCACTCCATCAATGCATCAAAATTGTATTGACAATTAACCTACATTGAATACATTGAACGTCATTGTAGGGGAACATCGTTGTGGGGGCATTGAAGTTGATGCGATCTCAAGGCATTTTGGGGATGTGCAGTATATGCATGATGTGCAAAGTAGTGGATACTAATACTTCTCCATCACATTTCATTGCAAGTCAATGTGGTACACACCATATAGTTGTTACTAGACCTTGGAGGAGTGTGAGACTATTCAAGAAGTCTTTTAAAAAATCATTAAAAATTTTAATAAATAAAAATCTCCATTGAAAGCCAAAAGGTGTTTTTGGCTTTGCAACCAATGGTTACTTGAAGCTCCTGGAGGTTTAGCCCCCTTGGTGTAAACGGAGGCTAAACGCGATCTCGAGATAGAAGCGTGAGGTAGGAATGACACAAGAAAACCAATTGGCTTTCATCCCCTAGTTTTGAAGGGAGCATGGACATTCCCCCCCCCCCTCTTCCTCCATGTGGCATCAAAAGATTATTTTGAAATGTACTCTTGAAATATTTGGGAGGTCGATGCAAGGTAGGTTGCTCAAACCAATGTCCAATAGATCTTTTAAGTACACATGCTTGTTTAGGAAACATGGACCTATCATATTAAGCATAATAAAAAATTGTAAGTCTTTCTTTAATATATTGTGCTTTCTAGGGTTTGCATTTTGCATCCCCCACAACAAATTGATAAAGGTGCAGAGCCATCACCTTCACACTCTTTGCTAAGCTCTCCTCAAGCCCTCATAGTCAGTGTTCTTTCATTGCATTGATTTTTCTTTATTCTCTTTATTTTGCAATAAAATCCTTTTGTTTTATTTGTAGGAAGAAAAAAAGAATTTGTTTCTTCAATTTGTACAATGTAAGTTAAAAATAGATAGACATAATTGAATTTTACTTACTCATAATGTTCATTTCACTAGTCCATTATGTTCATTTGCCCCGAAGCTAGTAGTTGCTAGATTTGGCATATTGCATCAACGATAATCCAAATGTTAGTAAGGGACCTACCAAGCTATCTATTTTCCTTCTTGCAAGTTATTTTTAGGAGTTCATACCCTTGTTCTATTGTTTTGAGGCTTTATATTGTTTTCAAGATTGTCTGACAACCTAAATAGGAAACCATGATATTAGTAGTATTAGTGATGTATTCCTTGATAGTAAAAAACAACCTTTGAAAGGCTTGGAATTGTGAAGAAAATTCCACATCAAGTGTTGATATACTGGCTTATGTCACATTGATTTAATTTGTTAAGAGGCATGAACCTCGCATGAAAGATTAGTTGCATGCTTTTTAACTTCTCATATTGTTGTTTTATTATAACTCCTAAAGGACAATTGAAAATCTGGATAGGTTTCTATGAAGTCAATTTTGATTGGATGTTTACAAAATTTTGATACAAGGTGTGAACATGTACCCCCTTGGTGGGAATATTTTTTTTTCTAATTGAGTGTTTAGATCAAAAGTTATGGTGGTCCAAACTTTTTTGGCAACTCAAGTAGCCTTGGGTAGCTTTTGCAAAACTACTCGTTTATTTTTGAAATTTGGCAAGTACATAATTTACATGATATAAGATGCAAATGCCAAAAAAAATAACCATTGCAAAAATGTGACTTTAGGAGGAATTCAAGGCTTCTAGCCTTGTTGAACAAGGTTGGAAAAAAAATTCTTCAAACTTCAAACGTTATAATCTTTCAATCCATGCAATTAAAGTTTTTAAATTTTTTTTACACGTTCCCATAGTAGTCTAATCTAGTACAAATTTGTACAATTGAATTTTAAAAATAAAACTGAAAAATCATTTTTTCTCATTGCTCTAAATAATGGCAGTTTTTCACAATTTTTGCCCAAAATATGACTTGGACTTTAGGGGCTAATAATACCACTACCATTTAGCTATATCAACCTTCCTTTGAACAAGGTTGTCTATATGTCCGTCATAAAGTCAACCTTCAAACCCAATGTCCATCAAGATAGAATATAGACGACAACAATTCACAAGGAGATCACTTAGAGTATCCATTAGAAACTATGTGCATTAAGATTCTCGACCCCCTATTTTATGTTCTAAAATTTAACTAAAAGGAAAAAAAATATGAAGATATTACTCTACTTTGAAAGTTTATGTTGTAAATTATTGGTATTTTTATTTGTTAATTATAATTAGTTATAAATTTTTGAACTAATTTTCATACCCCTATTTTATTTCAAAAACAATTGTCTAGAAAATGAACAAAAAATTGCCAAAAATAACTCTCTATTCAAAGTTCATTTTCATTGAATATTGATGTAATAGTCATCTAAACATGTTCTCTATAAATATTTGAGTTGAAAAACATGCCACTTTAGCTCATTTTTCAATTTATTCTAAAAATTCTTTCATATGTTATTTGAGTTGGAAATTTTTGACACCCTAAACTTTCAGTCAATATTAAACAAAGTTCAAAACTATAGATTGAAATTGTAGTTTATTAAAAAGTATATAGGGGTCTAAAAAATCACCTTAACTCACGTGGTTTCTTATAGATACACTAAGTAATCTCCCCAAGTAACAATTGCAATTTGGATGGACATGATCATTTAATCGAATAGCTTGACAGTTTTTGAGGCTATCTAACTTAACAAATAAGCCATCCAACTTAACTGGCATAGAAGACAAATCTAACAAACTTTATCAACGCTTGGATTTTTAAGAAATTCTAGTTGTACACAAACATGATTCCAACACATCAAAACCAATCACAATTGATGCATCATGACAAACGATTCAAATAGCACATGTCATGTGAAGATAAAAGCCCCTACTTTTGAATTGAAATTTATACTATTTATTACTATAAAAGTACAAAAATGACTTAATATACAGTACACTCGCTTGATGATGTTATGACAAGAGTAAGGACAAAGAGTATTATTGACATCATACAATGATGACTTAATCATCTAATTTAGAAGTTTTCATCTATTATATAACTATCCAAAAATTCATCCATTTTAATTTATTTCATACAAATGTGTAACGATATTCATCTAATTATAAATTCATACAATTATTCAACAAAATTCATCCAAAGTCGTTCAAAAATTCATCAACATTGCTCCTAACAAATTGCAATTTGGCAGGGTTAAAGTATACAAAAATTGGGCTAAAGAAAGAAATAAAGTTTCAACCCCACCCTACCTTTTGCATCAATGCTATAGGGGGCTAAAGGGGGCATAATCCTTCCCACTTTAGCCCAAGCTAATGTCCTTGAAGCTCCCACTAGGTGATGCTTGGTAGACATCTAATCATCTTGCCTTAGTTGGCAACCAATGATGGACGCAAATTACGCAAGGGGACCAATGACATACAAGGAACATAAACACCAAAGGAACAAACACCCAAACATCTACCAAATATCTACCTTGAAAATCGATAGTGAAGCTTAGATACAAGAAGTTTTAAAGGTAGACACCCAAATGTATGCTAAAATACAAATACCTAAGTAACCAATGACAACTTTTTATGGATAAAGGTAATCAACTGGCAACCTTCAACACACATCAAGATGACCATTTACCCTGGGATAAAATAGAAAATCATGGTGTTGTATACCATCCATACAATATTATGTTTGTCCATCCATCCTAGGGAAGAATTGAGCTTAATGACCTACACGTTGGAGTTCAATCAATACCACTAGACTCTATTTTGATCATCCTTTTGAATTTAGAATCACCCTCAGCTACAAGCCATGTCATGCTAAGTTCAACAAAGTACTTAAATTGTTGGATATACTACCTTGGAGTAAGATGGTTAGCCTACTTATAAACTACACTACAATAAATAAAAAAATATAGAATTATTTGTTATTGCTAACTACCACAACTCAAATTGATGGAATACACACTACTATCTAGGGTACAAATTTAGTAAAAGAATACAATCACATTGTGAGTACATGGTAGGCTTGGTACATATTGTTTTCATTAATTAATATATTTGCAAAATATATTATTTTTGTTAATTAATATAATAGTATAATATATTGTTTTCATTTATTAATTAGTTTGATGTTATTGAAGTTGTATAATCAAAATTTTACAATTGAAGTGGGAGTGGTTTTGGTCTTCACAAGCCATTGTATAATCCAATTTTTTTAACTTATTATTAATGTGCTTGTTTGAATTTTTTGTGAATCTTTAAATTCATGAGTTTTGACAATGATTTGAAAATGAGCAATAGGCTAGATGAAGTTGACCTATAGAAGAAGGTGATTTCATGACTATGTTCCAAAACTCTATTACAGAGGTGGTACATTTAGAGGTGGTACTATACATACATGTTTGATAAGTATGTCCAAGAAGTAAAATGCACTTTCTTTCTTTTCATGTATGTAAGGTAAGAGGATCCTTCTAAGCAACAACACACATTTTTGTAGAATTGCACACCTTAACTCCTAAAGGACCATTGTCCCTTTGGAGAACAAATGGGATTTTGGGTAGTTTTAGTTTGCTTTTTAGAACAATCTCACCATTAAAATTAGTGAGTTTTAATTCCATTTTAGAGATATTAATAATTTAGATTTTCCTACTTCTACTTAATAATTTTTTTAAAAAGAAAATTCCTATCTCATACCCACTTCTATTTAATGAAAATTAAGTCTTTTGAAGTTTTTTTCCCCTAGACTCTCAACTCAATTCCCAACAATAAAGATTTAAAACTCAAAACTTTGTAGTGCAAAAAATTTAAGTTAAGAAGGTTCAAAGTCAAAAAATTTAGTTTAGCAATGTGTTGAAAAACTTGTTTTTTTTTACTTTAAATGCCAAGTTCTTGCAATTTGTGTGGTCAAAATTTCTGAAATTTTTTCCATACATTTTCATACTAGTTAAGTGTAAGATAATATGGTAAAATGTGCAAAAAAAAATTCAAATTTTTGTACTTTTTGCTATAAAAATGATAGTTTTGAGTGTTTTTTAGCAGAAAAAAGGCCTTGGTTGATAGGGGTTAAAACATTTTCTAATCCATTTTACTTGAAACATAGATAGAATCCCCATCTAATATGTTTACATTGAACTCTTATTAAATCAATTGCAAATTCTACATTAGTTATAAGTATTGCAACAAATTTAAGCACTAAAAAACTTCATCAATGAAACTACATCAAATGGCTATTATCTAGCCAACTAAAGTACAATAATTCAACTCATTCAATGTTCTAGCGTCAATACTAGGATATTCCAAATGCTTCTTTCTTCATCCATGATCTTAGAGTATATTTTCTTATTATATATTAATATAGGTGAAGAGATGCACTTAACTCCTAAAGGACCAACCTTGTATTTTCGGCAACGTAACTTTTTTGGCTAGGTACATGTAAGCAGAGATTTCATTTTTCTTCTTTGAAATTTTTATACAACGTGCACTCAAGGAGTAGCATTAAGGTCCAATAATTTTTGTAACTTTTGACTACATGGTTAAAAAGTTATTGTGTGATAAGTTTTTTGTTTTTCAACTCGGGCAATTCGGGCAAATAAAAAAAGTCACTTTTTTCAAAAATAAAATTTTGGGACTGGTTTATTAAATTTATATATATATGGAAAGCTTTGAATCATTCCATTTTGATCAATGAGATGAAAGTTATAAAGAGTTCTAGTTTTGCAGGCAATTATGGATTTTCTACTCTAAAATGAACTTTGAAGTCCTTCATTTATCTCAATTTTCAATATTTTTGAAAAAAATAAAAACATAGGGTGTAGATTGATTATTACATTATTATAAATATTGGGTTTGGCATTTTGCAATTCCATAACTAAATTCTTATGAATTTTAGTATTTTGAGTCATTCTCTACTTCTTTCTACTTACTATTTTTTTCCTATATGTTGTACAATTCTAAATGAATAAAAAATTTCAAGTATGTAGCCAACTTGCTTTGAATAATGACTCCAAAGAATTACAACCATTTTGGACATTTTTTCGTAATGATCTGACCTTGTGAAGTACAATTGCCCAATTTTTTACAAGGGCAAAAAAAGTTTTTTTCCACTTCAAATGCTAATATCTTGCAATTTGTAAAGTGGAAATTTTTGAATTTTTTTCCACATCTTCTCAAACCAAAGTACTACAAGATCCTACAATTACATGTGTCCAAAAACTTTATTTTTCAAAAAACTGCTACTTGTACTAGAAATGGTAATTTTGGAGCATTTGGGGTGAGAACATAGTCAAGGAACTTTAGGGGTTAACAAAATAAAAAATAAGCACATAATCTAATTGAATATTTAAGAATTTAAAAGAGACAAGTGAGATGAAGAATTAAGAACTTATGAGGATGAGCCCCAAGGAGTTTAGTCGGGAGTTTAGTAAATTGTTTATGACTATTAGTGGCCACTTTTGAGATTCATTTTTCCTAAAAATGGTAAAAATTCCACTAACCTCCTAAAAGGCATCTTTGGATGTTGTAATTATCTATGGACAATGGACAATTTTGTGTAGAAACACTAAGTTGTGCCTTCCATCCTAACACCAACTATTCACATTAATGCTTTTATCTTTCCATAGGTGGTAGTTTGGTATTAGATCATTAGGGCCTATAATGAGATCATCCACATATTGTAATTGGAAGTTTAAGTTTGGGACTCTAGAAATTCAACAAAAATTCATGTGAAAATACAAAACTATTTTATCAATCGCAACAGAGATTCTTTCAGGTTCATGTTCCTAAAATATCATTGCAAAAATTGCATACTTGTTAAAGTTGACATTCTTTTAACCTCTAAAGGTTTTTGACTATGTTTTCATCAAAAAATATCCAAAATTGTCATTTCTAATACCAGTACCAAAATTTAGAAAAATAACATTTTTGGATACATGTAACTCTATAATCTTGTAGTACTTTGGTTTGAAAAGAT